>JADRCH010000031.1:11341757-11424760 GCA_019843965.1 Rhynchomys soricoides
CCCCCCCCCCCCCCAGAGTTCCAGTTATAAATAGTAAAATCTGTCACTATTAGTCTCTTACTTTGTCGTTCTTTAAAGGCTATCAGAGCGAAAGAGATGGTGCCGAAGAAATCAGCTATATCCTGTTTCCAAAGCTCCCAGGGAAGACACTGGACGGAACCCCGAGTAATTCCAGTGGAAAGAATGACAGCCAGGAGGGGGCGCACCTATGGGATTCCCTTCCTGATTCCAGCACGTTGGGAGAGAGTAAGTCTTAGCTCTGCACCATACTGGGCAGTGGATCCCGAGGGGACTGGAAAAACAAGGGAAAATCGGGGTGGAAAGGAGACGCTGATAAGAGCATATTTTCACCTTCAAGTTTTAAAAAAATAAAAATAAAAAGGAAATTTTAGTGATGGGTTACTCTGGAGTTTCTCCTTTTACATTGGCACACCCAGCAGCTCTGCTCTGTGACTAAGATAACAGGCTGCTGCCTAGCATTCAGGCAACACCAGCATTCCCTGTGGCTCCAGGCGGGGCTAGCGACATCACACCCATGGGTGGTCCTGCCTGGGAGGCCTGTGGTTAATCACTGTTCACAAAGTCACATTCTGTCTTTAACAGTGGAAGAGAGAGAGAGAAGCTACTTGAAGGGTGTCAAGGGCTGTCCCCACCGGGCCCCGCCCACATTCCTGCTAGCTTGTTTTTTAGCCTTCAACTGAAGAGTGGGGTTTACAAAGCAAACACACTCAGCAGGCAGGGTCCCCTCCCAGGTTGTGAAGCCCTGCCCTCTGCGGGAGGGGACTTGCCAAGCTCCAGAGGCTAACACAGCTGCTGATCCAGGTCAACTTTGCAGGTGCGGTCCCTGGATCCCGCTGTTGTCATAATGGAGGCACCTGCGTTCTGGGCAGTTTCTGCGTGTGTCCCGCACATTTCACTGGTCGCTATTGCGAGCACGACCAGAGGCACAGGTGGGTGGAGCAAAAGTGGGCTGGGCGGGGACTGGCTTGGGAGAGAGGGGCAAGCTGACAAACCGCTGACCTGTTCTGGCCTCTGCAGAGACTGTGGCGCCCTAGTGCATGGAGCTTGGACCCTGAACAGCTGTCGCCTATGCAGGTGCATCTTCTCAGCCCTGTACTGCCTCCCACGCCAAACATTCAGCCACTGTGGTAAGAGCACACTTCCCACCCCTGATAGTACACTTTTACCACATACACACATATATACACTTGTGTCTTTGTTGCTAGTGGTCGGTGCACCAGTCCATAGAACATTTATCTGCCTGTGCCAGGAGACATAGAAATGAGCAAAGTAAATTAGATCCATGTATAGTTCAACGAAGTTCCGATCATTGTGAATCCGCGGTGAATGTATGGTCCTTATTTCCATTTTCCTGTGAGGATCACTGGATGTACGGTGATTTGAGAGCAGTATAGCATTGTGGGGTCCAGAAGCTACAAGGTGTGGAGCAGAGTTAACCTGGGAGCCAAGCTAACGGAGCAGATCACTAGTGGTCTCCAAACACTGGGTACAAGGGGACAGCACCACTGGGTACAAGGGGACAGCACTGAGAAGGGAGGGAGGGGTCGCCACATTCCAACCTGATGTCTTGTGCTACAGCCTTCCTCGTCTTAATAGGAGCTGGCGTGGACTCCCAGTGGTAGACACAGTCAGTGAAGGTTCACCCTTCAACCCGGTGCTGTCTTTGCTTCTGTCACTCCTGGGTGGTTTGGGTATGCACAGTGTGTAAGGAGCACCGCATGAAATGAAACCTGGAGCCCCTTTCCTGCTCTTTCTCAGGCAGCCCCGAGCTCCTCCAGTGGGTGTGGTTCTACCCTTTCCTCCTTCCCCAGGCTATCTAGGAAGGGTGTGCCAGAGCAGGGAAGGTCCTCAGATGCCCTACTACCTGGCCCCACCCTCAGGTCACAACACTGGGTGACCATTAGTGGAGGAGGACATTCAGTGGTTACTTCCCTCCCGAATCCCCCTCCCCTTCCTGTGGAGCACCAGGAATGTCTCCAGACCCAGTCTTAAACATTCCTAATACCTTCTCTCTGCTCACGGAGCATGTGAAGCCCTTTTTCTCCCATGCAATCTCCATTTGTTGGGTGTATGTCTCTTGATGCACCAGCAGCTAGTCCTGAGTCCCAGAGGTTGGAGGACATCAATTTTAGGAATCAGGGTAAATTTACAGGCTAGATCTAGTGGCCTTGCAGGTGAACTCAATTCTTATCAGAGTTTCTTCCCTGGGAATTCGGGAAAGGGCTCTCTGCCATCCTTAGCAATCTTCCATGCAAGGTCTGCAGAGCAGCATCTGAGTGTCAGGATATCCAATCACTGTTTCACGTTCTTGGACACATCCAGGACTGAGACTTATGTCTATCTACCAAGGTCAGTGGCACAGGCTTCTGAAAATATGCTTCTGTCCATCCAAGCTGAACAAAATATCCAGATCCTCCTCCAGGGTAACTGGCCAGGCACAGAACTGCAGTAACAACCTTGTGCCTTTGATCCACCGATGGCACTGCAGGGCCCATCTCAATGGCAAATGTCAGAATACCCTGTTCAAGCTCTCTAGCTGATGCTTGTTGGCTAAGGAGGCTCACCCCTGAGGTTGGCCGACTGACTGTATTCTGAACCAGTGTGTTCCACCCACTTATCTCTTTGAATTCCACCACAGTTTATGAAGAGGCATCCATCGACTTTCTGTTTGGGGAAAATGAAACCCAGGGATGAAAACTCCCACTGGTAGCAAACAGACCACTGAGTCACCAATGTGCCTTTCCTGTAAGGATAATTCTTAATACAAATGAGTGTCCTCATTTGTGATAGTCTTATATAGAGTGTCGAAAAGTAGCCGTGTTTTCCATTCAATCCCAAGGAAATTGTCTTAGTCAGGGTTTCCATTCCCGCACAAAACATGACCAAGATGCAAGCTGGGGAAGAAAGGGTTTATTCAGCTTACACTTCCACACTGCTGTTCATCACCAAAGAAAGTCAGGACAGGAATTCACACAGGGCAGGAACTTAGAGGCAGGAGCTGATGCACAGGCCATGGAGGAGTGCTGTTTACTGGTTTGTTTCCCCTGGCTTGCTCAGCTTGCTTTCTTTTAGAACCCAGGACTACCAGCCCAGGGATGGCACCACCTGCAATGGGCTTGGCTCCCCCCCTTGATCACTAATTGAGAAAATGTCTTACAGCTGGATCTCATGGAGGCATTTTCTCAAGGGAGGCTCCTTTCTCTGTGATAACTCTAGCTGTGTCAAGTGGCTGCACAAAACCAGCCAATACAGAAACATAAGAAAATGTTTGAGATTCCTTTGTAAGAGGTCAACGTGAAAAATCTCCTTTGAGATAATTATAATACTTTGATTCAATCTATGTGTGGGAAGGAACACAAATAGGCACTATCCTACAAGGTTATGTCTTCCTCCAGCAGCCCTCAGGCTAAGAGCCTTCTTGCTCTGACTGGGTCTTCCATCTGAAAAAATGAAAAGCTCCCACCTAGCTCAGGTTAGACACAGCTGAAGCTCTCCCCATTAGAGCAGCCCCCAAGAAGGAAGAATAAACAAATAAATATTCATGAGCACCAACATCAAATGATGGGCCGGAGGTGGGACTCAACACTGGAGCCCTTGATTAGCATGTGCCAGGCCCTGAGTCCCATCTTCAGAAATGCAAAGGGAAAAAAGTCAATTGACTACTGTGTAGTAGGATGTGTGGCTTAGTAGTTAGGATGTTCTAAACCCAGGGTTTAGCCTCTGGTAACAAACATGGGGGCTACAGGAAATGATGGTGTGTTAATCTGAACATGAGATGGACCCAGGCCAAGCCACTACAATTTCAGTTCTATTTATGTATGTATGTATGTATGTATGTATGTATGTGTACACGTGTGTCCGTCTGTGCATGCCATATATGTGCAGTACCCAAGAAGGCCAGAAGAGGGAGCCACAGGAAGTTGTCAGCTGCCAGATGTGTGCTGGGAACAGAACTCTGGCTTCTGCTAGAGCAGCAAGCACTCTTGACCACTGAGCCACCTCCTAGCCCTCAGTTTCCCCTTTAAACTGCACATCTAGCAACAATAAAAAACAAACCAGCCAACGAATAAATGAATAAATAACTGTGGGTAGACCCAGTCCCTGGCCCTAGGGGTACCTGCTTCCAAGTGGCTCTGAGCTTGTGGTGTATACCCAGGGTTGTGTTGAACCATCCCAGGCATGCTCTGTGTGGAGTATGCTTTTGGTGGGCATGGTGCGTGTGGTGTACAGGCAGAAGGGGGCCACCTAACTCAGTGGTGCTTCTAGCAGAAGCTGCAGATTGGAGATCTCAGAAGCACTGAGTCTGGATCTCATATTGAGATGTGTTCCCCTTATCCTAGAAGACCCTAAAACCTCCAAGAGGAGAAGAGAACCTGACCGTGCAGTCTGTGCAGCGGTAAGAGTCATGCCGACAGGCAGGAAGTGCTCAAACTTGGCTTCAGTTCTTTCCTTCTCACAGATGCACAAAAGTAACGGGCGTGACAAAGGCCTCTGGGGTGTCCAAAAATCTAGAAGACCTTTTAATAAGTATATAGTAAGGTCTCAGGTACCAGTAACAAGTCATCCACTAGTAACAGGATTTTTTTCTTCCCTAGTGTGACAAAGAATAGTGGGGGGTTCACAGAATAAGAAATGCAGATTAAAAAACAAGTTTTAGTTTTTATCTAAATCTACAGGGGATATTCTAGGTTTGTTTCCCTAATCTCAAGGAATCACTTGGGAAGCAAGTCTCACAGTGGTCACAGGTCTACTTCAGACTCTAGGTTGCTTATTTTACAGAACCTGCTGAAACGATATGCTTGAACTGGTAGTTTGTGTGTGAGAACCAACTGCCCAAGGCGTCTGAATCTCCCTGGTGGCCTCCATTCTCCCAGAAAGGTGACTCTGTGTGATAGACCCTGTCCCCTCCCCCACAACTCCTCCTTATTATTTTGAGGCATAAAGGATACCATCCCTTATGGCTAGGCTGGAACCCATCTGCCTGTGCACCCCACGAACTGGGATTAAAGAAGCATACCACCACACAGAACATCAACACTTCGTGCTCGTTTGTGCGGGTTTTTGTTTGTTTAAGGTTTATTTTATTTTTTTGTGAAGCCATCTCTGGCTAGCTACTTTACCTTAATCTGTGAGCCCTAGGTCCAAGTGCGCGACATTGTCTTTTTTTTTTTAAGTCTCTCTGAAAGAGGCCTGAAGAATGACAACCAGGGTTGACCTCTGACCTCCACAGGCATGCAGATACCTTGTACACACACGAACCCATACCTGCATATAGACAAAGACACAAAGAACTAATCTGCACAGAGAGTTGGGCCATCTATATAGCAGGTGACTGCAAATCAGTTCTGTCTGCTCTGGTTGAGCAGGGACAGTACTCTCAGGCTTGCCCATTCTGCTCAGGAGCTAAGAAAGTTAGGAGGAAGGTCTATTTGTTTGTGAGGCATTCATTTCCCTTCAGCTCTCAACGCTCAGTGAAACTTTAGGTGTCTCTGGCTGCAGAGGAAACTAACTTTTTCTTTGTTTGCTTTGAGCACATGCTAAGCAAGAGCTCTGCCATCCTGAAGATGGCCAGACACGGTGGTGAACACCTTTGATCCCATCATTTAGGAGGCAGAGGGCAGGAAGTCCTCTATGAGCCAGAAGCCAGCCTGGTCTGAGTATTAAGTTCTAGGCTAGTACTAAGTACTAAGTACTGAGTTCCAGGTGAGTCAAGGGATGACTACTGTGACCCTGCCTAATTATATGTGCACACAGACGCAAACACGCATGCACGCATAGAGGGCTTTAGAGAGAATGCGTATAGACATCCCTTTGTTCCTGTAGCCATGCACTTGATACGTTCTCTGTGCTCTTTTCCAGACCTGAAAAGCTTCCTCTCTTCAGATGCCAGAGGATCAAGAGCATGCAGCATCCCGAGTCTCCTCCTGCTGGTGCTCTGCCTCCTCCTGCAGGGTGTGGCTGATAAGGGCTGAGGCTCCTAAGTGCTGGGATAGAATGTTCCCGTGAGCCTGCAAGGTGTCACTCTTGATTACACATGGCACCACAACCTGCCAGCAGGGAAGCTGGGCAGTGGGCATCTGCTCTGATATTGTATGCTGTAAATAACTGAATGGCTGAAATATGCTGGATCCTTGCGTTGTGCAATAAAGACATTCAACGGCGAGCCCTTCTTGCTTGGCTGAGCATGGAGGCAAACCTGAATACAAGAGCCCAGCCTGTTCAACTTAGAGTCCTTTTCTGGAGGTTTCAGAGTATGCACTGAATAGGCTTGAATGAGACCCCCAAACAAGTGGCCCCTCCCAGGTAACAGCCAGTCTGAGCAGCCTGGACCCTCATTTGCATGCCTCACTGCTGAAGTTCCCTGTCACCCCTGTTCACTGTCAGTCTTTCCACTGACCTCTGAAGCCCAGGGGAGAGGTACTGTGAATCCTGAACACTGTTCTGGGTTTGGCAAAACAAAAGGCTGGGTGGAGATTGGAAAGAAGATAGGAGAAACTTGGGGGCAAGCATCCTGGCAGCTGCCTCTTCCTCATCAGTAATCTGACCACTTGAGATGGTTCAGAGCATCTTCCTAAAATATATTCATATATAAAATGAGGAGCTTAAATGGCGTTAACATATTACAGAGGGGCATACCCCAACTAGACAATAAAACCCTTAGGACCAGGACCAGGTTACATCATTTGAGTTGTTGGTCAATGGGATCCCACAAACCTCCCCAAATATTACGGGCTATTGTAGACGGTGGCTCTGATATTTTGATCAGGGATCTGTGTGTGAACGCTGAAGGTCCTGTTCTCCAATTGGTTCTTAATCGATCAATAAAGATGCTAGCGGCCAATGAGCTGGGTGGAATAGGCGGGACTTCCAGTTTTCCCACAGGCAGGCTAGCAGACTCAGGAGGAGAAGAATTATTTGACATGCTTTGGAAGGAAAAAAAGACATCAGCCATGTGAGATCTCGGGCAGAGGGACCATCAGCTGCTTCCTCGACTGGGCCTGGGGTAGCGTGAGGGCAGATTTAGGGTGCTGAGCTAGAACTAAAGGTAACTGAGCAACTAAGTTGAGGGAAGATTTAGGGTGCTGAGCTGGGAGTGAGAAGAAGGCATGATAGCCAAGGATGGCTTAGAAGAGCCCGGCCATTGAGCTAAAGCATATAAAAAAAAAAGCTAAGTGTGTGTGTGTGTGTGTGTGTGTGTGTGTGTGTGTGCCTTTCATCCTCTGATCCGAGGGAACCCTGGTGGGGCTGGTAGCATGGTCCACCCAGAGCGTAAAGTTGGTTGCAAAACTTACCCGATACAGGCTATTGCCAATGCTATTGATTACCATCCACAACTTAACTCTAAGGCCCTATTGTGAAGATACCACATTCTTCTGCCACAGAATATGGAGACACTAAGCTGACACTCAACTGGAAGCTTCACCTCTAGTGGCTAATGTGCACCACACTGGAAAGTGTTATACACGCTACTGAAGGAAGTAATCATCTATTTGACCCAGCTAGGAACCCTGTAAACAACGATAATGACCTGGCAAAAATGTCAAACATAACCAACCGCTCGTCTTAAATTGCGTTTAAGAACCACTCCGTGAGATGAAGCCCATATCTGACACTGTCAATAAAGCCAAGCACCTGAGACCAGACAGGCTATAAGTCCTAAGGTAAAACCCACTACTATTTTTCTGCTAAATGACCATAGAAATAAAACTATAACAAAACAATCCATAGTGCCCTATTGCTGTATTCATAAATCAGCGCATTGCTCAACGTTCACCAGAACAGCTTCTTGTAGTTGATGCTAATTAACACAGAGACCCACAACTAGGCAATGTACAGAGAATAAGAGACTCTGGAATGCTCAGTCTTGGCTGGGATGCCTACACCACAGCCCTGCCTTCAAAGCTCAGGAATCCATGTGGAAGAGATGGCAGAAAGATTGTCAGAGGCAGGGCATGACTTCAAGGAAAGAGCCTTCTTCAGACGTAACTGGGCAGATGCGTATATGAACTCATTGAGACTGACAACACACATAAGACCTGCACAAAGTCATGGTGTGGAGGAGGAGGAGGTCTGGGTATGAAGTCCCATCCCTGGTCAATGAACTATTAGCAATTTGTAGCCTGCTGGGAGATGGAAGTCAGTTTTGATACTGGGTATGTCAACCACACTCCAGGGCAAGCCTCACACCAAGGAATAGTTGACCAACACAAGCTAGACTCCGGGGTTTTTGGATTTGTTAGAGACAGACAGACAGACAGATACACACACACACACACAGAGAGAGAGAGAGAGAGAGGGAGAGAGAGAGAGAGAGAGAGAGAGAACATGGGTGGGTAGAGCAATGGGGAAGGGTCTAGAAAGAGCTGTGCTACTGTGTCTTGACAGTACACAGTACATAGTTTGCATTTTTTATTTTATAAGGGGTTATAGTTAACTTTTAAACAGCGTTGAGACTGAAATAAAGTATAGGGTTTTTTGAAGTTGGACTACATGTAGTTTGCATAGGACATGACCTTGTGCCTGTAGGGCCAGGGAGTACAATGTGGTGGAATTCTAGTAGATACAGATCATTGTATCTAAGGTAAACATCAGAATGAAATAGCTGTTTTCTAGTAGACCTCTGACCTTGAAGAAAGCCTTGCAGAGAACATCGATTGTTTTGTGGTATCGGTAGAGCTGTTTTTCTGAAGAAGCTTTATAGCCTTCGCATGACTTTGGTCACTAGGTGGTCCAGGCAAACCTGGAATGTCTTGCATTGTTGAGTGCTATAGACAGTGCACAGCAAGGACTAAGTTGCAGGGGCGTGATGTCTTCCTTCAGGAGATTTATAGATTAGATCAAGGGCTTTGGTATGAGGAGCTTGTTTTACCTAAAAAACAACTTTTGTGTAATGATCAATGAATATGCTTCTGGGCAGCTGTTTGACATTCAGTCCAAAGAGGCAGAATCTCCCTGCTGCCAGCAAGGCCTTAATTTATCCTTGAATGACCCTCTTTTTTTGATCATCCAGTGTAACCCAGAACACTGACAGAAATGTCTCTTATGTGCTCACATATTTGAACACTTAGTCCCCAGGTGGTGGCACCATTTGTGGTGGTTAGAGGGGCGGGTACAGCCTTGGGAGGAAGTATTTCAGTGACATTCTAAAGCCTTGCAACACTTCCTGTTTGCTTTCTTTGTATTTGAACAAAGTGAAGAAATAATCTCTCACCTTCCTTGCAGACTACCCTCTGGCTGCTATGCCTCCCCTGGCATTATGAATTCACTGTTCTATGGGAACCATAAGCCAAAATAAAATTTCTCTTCCAGAAATCGCTTTTAGTCATGGTGCTGTAATGCATATACAGAAAAGTAACTGATACAGAAGTTGGTACCAGGAATGGGGTCTTACTGTGACATACCCAACAGTACTGATTTGGTCTGGAAATGCTATTGAATTCTTAGAGCTTAATGAGCTGATCTTTACTGGTTTTAGTGACATGAAAGCTGCAGAACTGAAGGGGACATGGAAAATTGGTCCTATGAGAGGTGAGAGGCGTCTGGTGAAGATGCATTACCAACTGCATGGAAATCCCATGATTGAAGGAGTGGTTGAGAGAACCTGGAGCATGAAATCATGCATCATGGCTGGCCTTGCATCAGAGAGTCCAGGAGGTTGTGGGTGAAGGTGCAGTCTCAGTTTCAGTGGATACACTAACATGTTGGACACAGTAGGCTCATGGGGTTGACCACTAAAGATGGCAGCAGGTGTGAAATGGAGGCTGGAGCCTACAAAAGAGTGTATGTTGTAGATGACAGTCAGAGAAATGAAGCTGCTCAAGCACATTTGAGCCTAGAAGATCATGAATGGGTCCCATATGTTAGTTACTGAGGTATTTGCATTGTCGAATTTTAGTTGTCAGGAGCAAATTACAATTCTCATCACCTCTGTATCTGCTCCTCCTCCTTCAACCCATGACCTTTTTGTCTGCTTCCTCTATGAACAGACAGAAGACTATTGTAAAGAATGGCCAGACATATATGGAAGCTGCCCATAGTGGTCTTGACAATACCTGGTTGTCTTAGGGTTTTACTGCTGTGAACAGACACCGTGACCAATGCAAACCTAATAAGGACAACATTTAATTGGAGCTGGCTTACAGGTTCAGAGGTTCAGTCCATTATCATCAAGGCAGGAACATGGCAGCATCCAGGAAGGCATGGTGCAGGAGGAACTGAGAGTCCTACATCTTCATCTGAAGGCTGCTAGCAGAATACTGGCTTCAAGGCAGCTAGGATGAGGGTCTTAAAGCTCATGCCCATAGTGACACACCTACTCCAACAAGGCCACACCTCCAAATAGTGCCACTCCCTGGGCCAAGCATATACAAACCATTACACAGGTACCACATGTGTATCCTCACTCTGAGTACCTTCTCTATTGAAAAAATGGGGCCCTTCATCTCTATATCATGAACTCATGGGATCCCAGGTAGAAAATGAGTGTTCTTGGTAAGCTCTACCATGTCCCCAATACCTAGTGAACATGATTTAAAACCAGAGAAAACATATCCCAATGTACTGGCTAGTTTTGTGTGTCAACTTGACACAAGCTGAAGTTATCACAGAGAAAGGAGTTTCAGTGAGAAAATGCCTCCATAAGATCCAGCAGTAAGGCATTTTCTCAATTAGTGATCAAGGGGGGAGGGCCCCTTGTGGGTGGTACCATCTGTGGGCTGGTAGTCTTGGGTTCTATAAGAAAGCAGGCTGAGCAAGCCAGGAGAAGCAAGCAAACCAGTAAGCAGAATTCCTCCTTGGTCTCTGCATCAGCTCCTGCTCCTTGACCTGCTTGAGTTCCAGTCCTGACTTCCTTTCGTGATGAACAGCAGCATGGAAGTGTAAGCTCAATAAACTCTGTCCCCCCCTCAACTTGCATCTTGGTCATGATGATTGTGCAGGAATAGAAACCCTGACTAAGACAACCAATTACTCAGCCTCTGGAGATAGAAGAGATAGAAGAGGTGAGTCAACATTCCTCCAAGGTTGTAGCTTCTCTACCATCTGCTCTCCTGCAGAGTCAAACCTGTTATTTCATCCCCTGCTTCAGACTTTGACCTCAGCATAATGGCTTCTTAATGCCTGCCTTGAATGACTTAGTGCCAGAAGCCGTGTCATCACTAGCAGCCAATGTGACATGTGTCCACTGTCACCACAGTCATGTAGTTTCCCTTTGTTCATGCTCCATACCCCTTATAAAGCCTGGCGCCATCATGGCCTGCAGTCTTCTTCTTCTTCTTCTTCTTCTTCTTCTTCTTCTTCTTCTTCTTCTTCTTCTTCTTCTTCTTCTTCTTCTTCTTCCATCTCTTCTCAGCCCTTTGCATACCCCTGCACCAATAAACCTCTCTTCTGAGGTCTGCTGCATGGTGTCATTATATGGCATTCATTGGCTTTCTGTCCATGGCAAAACACAATACCAAGTGCTGAAACTTTTGAAACCAGGAGCCAAGATAACCTTGCCTCTTTTTGCATGGATTTCCTTGGGTAGTTTGTGCTGGAAACTTAGTAATAGAGCCAGAACCCATTCTAGGCACAGGAAGAAACAGGAAGGAAGGAGGGGAACCTGCAGACAGGGAGAAAGAGACAGGTTACACTGGGAATCTTGACATCAGCAGCAGAGGGATTTGAACTGCACATAGGAGTGGGTCGGCCAGGGATATTCAAACAGGGTTGGAAAGGATTGCTCAAAGCACCTGGGTTTCTCTCAGGGCACCATGGGTCTGCCGAGAGCCCAGTGTCTCCCTTATCTTCAGTTTGTGTTGAAAAGTGGAGACCATGGTATGGAGCCCTAGGGAGCTCCCATACAGACTGAATAGGGTGTGGTGACACAGTTACATGGAATTAATTATTAAAGAAAGAAATCCCGGCTCAGGTTACTACCTGCCTCAATGGTTCATGCTCCCAAATGAACACACACACACACACACACAGCCTTTCTGTTTTAATACACCTTAAGCAGCACAATAGCTGGGTGACTGCCTCCCCTCCGTGCTGTTAGAATCTACCTCCCGCCGATAATTCTTATTACTTACTAACTTCCATGTTCCATCTTGGCCACTCTGGACCTGTTTGTGCAGCTCTGTGGCCCAGGCTTTCTTGGCCGAGAGTCCAGGGTGCTCTCCTTGCTTCCCTATGTCATGACAGCCTCTGTGTCTCTCCTCTGTCACACTCTCCTAAAGCATGGCTTATCTCCTTCTTCTCCTCCTCCAGGTTCAAATCCAGGAATCCTAAAATCCCACCCCTGTCTGTTCTCCCCAGCTATTGGCTGCTGGCGTCTTTATTTACCAACCAGAACCAACTGGGGGGCAGGTTCACTGAAGCTACCTGCAGACCCTCTCCTGCAAGCAGTTTTGGGGAAACATAATTAGCATTTGTAATACAAGCTACTCAGTTAGGTTTGAGGGCAGCTCAGTGCTAAGACAGACATTCCCAGGTCGGCCAAGCCTCAGCCAGTGCAGGCTGAAGCAAGCCCATGAGGACTGTGGGCTTCTCAGACAAGTGGTGGGCTTACAGTATGGAAGTGTAGCATTAGGATGATTGCTGACCCTTGCAGAAGAGCTTTGAGCATTGCTACTGACGTGCCAGACTCCAGGGATCCTCACAGTTCACTGCCGAACTCTCTAGAAGCATTGCTATGACCTCGGGCTTGCAAGAAGGCCCTGGTGCCAATGCTGGGGCTTGCTCCAGGAGCATAGGCAGCTGCAGCTACATGGTGAGGGTTTGGCCTGATACAACAGCTCATTCTCCTGAAAGAATTTGTAGCCTTAGGGGTTAGGGGTAGGTCTAAGGGACAGAGACTGCGGAATTCACCTGCCTAGGAGCAGTGACTTGGCTCCTATGTTGGTAGAGCAGCTTCCTGGCTATCTCATCCACAGTCTCTGCTTAGGGCAGATGTGGCCTTCTGGGACTGAGCAGCTAGAAACCGCTTCTGCAGAGTGTTGCTCTGGAGTGGTGTTGATGAACCAGAGAAAAGTCAGAAGTTCCTTTAGTTTTTAGTTTTATTGTTTATTCTATGTTTTGCCTGGCCCAGGGCAAGTGTGGCCTCAGATGGACATGGGAGCCCACAGATGGAGGCATGGAAGACAGTGCTCAGTGAGGTGGCTCGAAGGACATACTGGCTGTCCAAGGCCCTGGAACTCCATCGCAGATCCCTGAACTAAATCAACTGTTGCAGGAGGACCTGGGAGAGCAGCAGGGCTATGCAGGCCATCGGCTTGATGACAACACCTTGGTTTTCGTTATTGTTCTCAGGATTTTGATTCCCAGGGGATCCTGGATTATTTGGGGGTCTCGGATAATTCGGGGGTCTCGGATAGGGAGGGGGCCGATAGGAGTCCTCTGGGTTGGACGATGCTTTCTTGTTATCTTTAATCCACTTGTCAAAGTAGGAGACCCTGGCGAAGACACTGGGGCTGGAGATTGGTTCTTCACATGTTGAGCTCCAGCTGGTCAGCCCTACCACGTACCAGGAGCCTTCCAGTAAGCAGACGAGGGGGCCCCCAGAATCTCCCTGAGAAGAAAGAAGATATGAATAGCAATCTGGGGAGGGACAGACGCTGACTGGAATGCAGAGAGTACACTGGATGCCAGATGCTGTCTGTGTCATCAGGACCACTTAAGCAATTTAAAAAAATCTAAGCACAAGCAGCCCCTTGGGTCAGTATCTTCAGCGAAGGCCCTGAAGTTGTATTCCACAAAACTGCCAAGGGGATCCTGGACACCATTTGGTGGAGAGTCATGTAGCTGGATATCTGCTTTCTGCCCTGCTGTCTATGTGGGAGATATCTCAGAAGTCCCAAAGGGTTGGTAATAGACTAATTGACCCGGAGGCCTGTAATCTTTGGCTGAATCCCTTGTCCCAGCACAGCATCCCACATGTACCTTTGCGTTTTGCTAAATAACATTACTGGGGAGTCTTCAGTCCCTTGACTGAGCATCTTTTAGAAGATGCCAAACTGTAGGATATACTGAGCAGAAAAAAAAAAGCCATCGCTTGGGTCCAGCCAGGGTGGAACCATTGCAATGTGTGAGGCACTAGGAGAGAGGTGAGGACTCCAAACCCAGCAAGGACTTGAGATGGGAAGGTTCCTGGGATCGTGGGTAGAAACATTCCTATCTATAGGCCAAAAAGCAGGATCAGGAAGAAGCAAACAAAATAAAACCAAAAACCAAAACCAAAACCAAAACCCCAACCCACAGTCCCCATCAACCTTGTGCTGAAATACACATCAAAACAGTCTTTGTTCACAGAGTACTCAGGAGACACAGTGGATTGTGGGTACACACTGGAAGACACCACATAGGCTTAGTGGGCTGCATGACAGAAGAACCCTCGAGGGGTGCACAA
This sequence comes from Rhynchomys soricoides, assembly GCA_019843965.1. Lineage (NCBI taxonomy): Eukaryota > Metazoa > Chordata > Mammalia > Rodentia > Muridae > Rhynchomys > Rhynchomys soricoides. The sequence goes on from JADRCH010000031.1 coordinate 11,356,162, forward strand.
ACCAGGCCCTGAGAGGGCTTCTCTGAGCCAAGACTAGATAGAATTGTTGAGGCTTGACTGTGGCAAGTTATAGGCAGAACACAGGTGTTCAGCAGGGAAGCAAGTGGCCTTGGTGAAGGTTCTGGAGCCCCTGAGAAAGGGCTGCAGGCCTAACCTAGGCAGGGTACAGTGAAAGGGATGACTAGGCAGTTGGTGCATGGAGCCACTCAGCACACAGGATTGGCCCTTTCTCTATATTGTAAATGTGTAGAGTTGAGTTCAATCTCCAGAAATCACAGTGTGCAGAGAAACAACTACCACTAAGTGTCCTCTGACCCTCACAGCTGTACAGCAAAGCAAGCCGGGTGTTACTTACATGCTATCCTGTTTCTCCAGAGGCAGAGGCACAAGGATTATAAGACCTGAGCTACACAGTAAGATCATTTCTAGACAGACAGATAGATAGATGATAGACAGATAGACAAACATATGATTAGATGACAGACAGATGATAGATGGTAGATAGGTAGATAAACAGACAGACAGACAGATAGATAATAGATGATAGGTAGATGATAGATGATGGATAGATAAAGAGACAGAGAAATAGATGTTAGATATAGATGATTAGATGACAGATAGACAGATGACAGATGATAGACAGATAGATAGATGGTAGATGACTACATAACCATCGCAAACAAAACAAGCATCAACACCACAAGTTCAAGGCAAGAACAGGAAGATAGGCTGTGGGTGCTAGTGCTGGGAAGAGGAATCAAGAGAGCAAAAGAGCAAAGAAGCATCTGCTGAGGGGCAGTGTGTGATGGACTGGGCTAACTGAGGATTAGTATCATTAAGGACACATGTTGACACTGCAGGGCAAGCCTGGCTGGGAAGGAGACATTGAGAATTATCTGGCATTCATGAAGAACAGTGAAGGTACACATAAGATGTGAAGCTATAGGCTTCTGAGCCCAGAGGACAGCCAAGGGAAGAGAACGAGAGAGACAGAGCAGCAGAGGCCACATGAGACACTTTGGGTTGCCCACTTCCTCTCCAGCATCGGTTCCCCCACCATTAAATGTAAACTATACAGACTGCACCCCCACAAACTATCCATGTGTTCATGCCCCAAACCTAGGAGCTCCTATGAATCATTATGAAAGACACCTGATCCCAAAGGTGGCAAAACAGCCTTGCAAATTAATAGGAAAAATAAATAAAAACATTTCCACCTTCATTTGTCATCAGAAACATGCAGATGAAAAATCACACAAATCCAGGTGGTGGTGGCACACACCTTTAGACTCAGCTCTCAGGAGGCAGAGGCAGGCGGAACTCTGTCAGGAGTCAAACCCATGAAATTACCCGATGTTCTATGAAGCATAATCAGTTAAGGAGCAACGTTAGAAAGGACAGGGTGTTTGCGGTCCCAGGAATTGAAAGAACGTCTGGTATCTCATGAATGGTATGGTAGTGGGTTGGCCTTGGGCCATGCGTAACCTTCCCGCCTGCCTGTCTTTTTAAGCTGCTGCCCTGAAATAAACTTCGAGAGCGTGATCAGAATGCCTGATTTGCTCTCCTTCTTTGCTGTCTCTTGTCCTGTATTCTTTTGCCCCCTCCCCAGGTTCCCGCTGAACCCCCGCAGGTTGGGGCAGAACTCTGTGAGACTGAGGCCAGCCTTGTCTACAGAGTGAGTTCCAAGACAGCCAGGGCTACAGACTCTAAAACATGGAAACACAAAACCAAAAAGAAAGAGAAAAAGAAAGATCATAGCCAATGGCTAAATGAAACGGGCATATGATCCGGAGAACTGATGCAGTGTGGAGCAACCTAACCCATTGCTGCTGGTGGGAGTGTAAATCTATAGACCCATATTGGAGAGATGCCTGGAGTATGTGCAAGACATGAACACATGCACAACTCACGGCACAGTGATTCTACTGATAGCATGATGGCTCCTCTAGCATGCATGTTCAGGGCAGTGTGGTTGCAAAGACCTCTCATAGGAACTGCCAAATGCTACTAGGATAAGAATGAATAGGAAGAGTGTAGTGTATCCTGATAGTGGCATGAGTGGATATCGTCCTGTTGGCTAAAAAGCAATCAGGGCAAAAGCCTGCACCCTGTATGATGCATGTTTAGGTAAAGTCTCGGCGCGGAGTCATAGTTCTTCAAAAGCCAAGAAAGGACCATTCCAGGAATGAGGGAAGGGTATGTATAAGTGAGTGCTTTGGGTCCTGTTTACTTCAGTGTATTAATTTCTTATTTTTAATTGAATGTTACTCATCCATTTTACATGTGTGTGTGTACAAGCATTTGTGTGTGTGTCACAGATGCAGAACTCAGAGGGCTACTTGCAGGGGTTGGTTCTCTTTACCACGTAGGTCAAGCAGATCAAATATAGGCCATCAGACTTGGGGAGAAGCACCTTTACCCACTCATATATCTCATGGACCCACTGACTTAATTTCTAAAAAAACTTCAGGTGGTACAAGGGATGGCCATTTCCAAAGACACAAACAAATGGAGGAGACAAGGTCCAGAGAAGACACAGAAGGAGAGAGGCTGAGACAATACAAGGGTACAAAGGTGGCAAACTTATTTAAGCTGCCTGAGCAGGTCGTACTTACTGCGCAGATGGATTTTGACATGCTATAGTCAGCAGCACACACCATATCATCATAAATGTAGTAGCTTCGAGTGGATCCCCGAAGTGGTGGTGGGAAAAATCCTTTACACTGGTCATTGCTCATGATGATGAGCTCGGCTTCATATAGTTTATTAGGCAAAGGGATGCTCACTGTGAGAGGGGAATCAGATGTGAGACACAGCTGAGAGAGGACCCCCTCAGCTCCCCTTCCAGGATGATTGCTGGCAGGGTGCAGCCACTCTAGCCCACAGCATAAGGGAAAGACTCACAACAGGCACTCGGTGACCAAGGGATATGGCATCAAGGGCAAGCATGAGGCTCTGTGGAAGTCAGGACCAGGCAGAAAGTCATGGCGACCGCAAAGGTCCCTGTGTGGGGGCTGAGGAACACTAGGTGCAACCAGAGTGGGGTCCCAGGTAGAGCCTCCTCACCAAGCAAGGGGACAGAGACTACACCCTGAGGACATACAAGCCAAGGAAGGGGCTCAGCTTTCAAACATCTCTGGCTGGTCTGTGGGTCCCCAGCTGGAGGCAGGGACCCTGGAGCCTGAGTGTAGCAATGGCCTAGGACACAGGCCAGAAAAGCTTAGGAGAATGACAAGCGGACTGGCCAAGCTGAAAGAGCACCCGGGGCCTGGAGACATGGATTCTGTTTCCAGGTGCTCTCCCAGATCTGGCCTAAGGTTGTTCCATGGGAGCAGAGGGACAGCAGCATGGCTCACAGCACTCAGGGGCCAATGCACACAACCCTCAAGGGTGCCCAGGGGTTGCCTGTAGGTAGCAAACCCAAGTCTGTCTCCAAGCCCAGCGACTGTGGTCAGGAGAGGTCATGACGGGATGGCTGAAAGTCCAGACTCTTAGGAAGGCCAGGTTCTAGGTTCTGAGAGCTGCTCCTCCATACCTTCCCCTCTGTGTTTCCACTGTCATTCCCTGGCCTGACCTGTAGACCCTATTTGCCCTGACACAGCCCCTTAGAGTGTGATAGTGCATCCCTTCTAATGCCTCTGGCCCATTGTTCTGGAGACTAGCCTGTGAGGAAGACACTTATAGTCTAGGGCAAGGGAGGGAGGCCCTAGCCACGACCTCAGGGAAGCTCCTGCCTCCAAGCCTCCTTGTTGCTTTACCAGACTGTGACCCCAAATCTCATGTCAAATTTACATTCCCTCCTATTTAACTTGTCATTATTTTGTCTTAGATTGAAGCATTTAGCCTTGTGTGGAAATCCTTGCCCAGCACTTCTGTGCTCTCAATCTAGACGTATAGACTTGTCCCTTGCTGTCAGCAGGCTTTTCCTGTGGCCATGATAACCAGAGTCAGCAGACTCTGAGTTCCCTCAGCATGGTGTGTGCAAGAACCTGTGCGTTATCTTCCTGGACACTTGACATCGTGTCTGGGTAACAGAATATCTGACATCAGGCAAGTGTGACAGAGATAGTCACAATCCTGTGTTGCTCAGAGAATAAAGGCAAGGAGAATGTCACTCCCCAACACTAAGGCTTTTGATGCCCAGGGGACTGGATCCATGGATTCAGAACCATGTGTGTTCGGGACCACTTGTATAAGCTGGTAGAAGAGGCTTCCTTGTCTTAAGGGATGGGCAGTGACGTTCAGAAGGGTGAATGTTCCCCAGTTGAACACCCCACCTGTCCCATGCCAGGGAGAGAAGGCTACTCTCATTTTCCTAAGGATACCCGGTGTCTTTCCTGGCCAGGGGAGAGCCTTGCAGTGGTCAGAGGTCAACCGCACGTAGAGCTCTGTAGTCAGAGAGCCTATACTTCTAATCTGAAAGGGGGGAGGTTTGCTTTTGAATTAGAAACTGGGGTTCACAACCACTGGGAAGGCCTCCAGGCTCTTTCCTCTCCCCCTCCTATCTTTCACCTGGGCTCACCGTCCTCTCTGAGATGCCCCCAGCCACTTGCCCAGCAGGCCTTCTCTTTGGGGATTTTTATGTTTTTCTCAGGGACACAGGCTGGGAGGATGTGGGAGCTGTATTCCACAGAGGAATGCAGCTGCAGCAGCACAATGTCACTTCCTTGGCGGTGGAATTTGTCGTAGTCATTGTGGACGATGACTTTCTGCACTGACATCTTCCTGCTGTACCTGGTAGGTCTGTTCAGATCGGTATACCCTAGCATGATCTGGTAGTCTCTTGGGTTTCGAGACCTGGTGCAGGAGGAGGAGGAGGACCTGTAAGTGTTGGGGATCAACGCTGTCTCCCTGGCTGTCCACCCACCCTACAGGCCACTAGATCCTCTCTCTTCTTCATTTCAAGTGTCTCCTCATTTTCCTAATACATGGGTGTTTTTCCTCTTGAGGGGCAGGATGATCCCACACAGCTGAGGATACTGAAGGCTTCGGATACCCTAGAATCCAAAGGGCTGTCAATCTCATGATTGGGTAGGACCAGCAGAGTTACATCAAACTTCACCTTTTCCTCTGGGAGGAGGAAAATCTCACTCAGCCCTGCCCAGATCTGTCTTATAGGTGTATGGCCTTCTTAAAGACCTTGCCTCCTGCTTAGCATGACTTATACTCCGACCCTCGGACATCTGATTCTCTCAAGATCATATTCCTATCTAATCATAATCATGGGCACTCAAGGTGTGTTTGTGGAGGAAATGGAACAATAAATGAGAACTTACCAATTCTGGAACACAGACTGTATTCTAGGCTACGTGGCCACTAAGGAGACTCTCTTCCATGCCCACTTCCCATGGCTTTATCTATTTTTTTAGGGACCCTTCATCTGTACGTCTCATGGCATCTTGATATACCTTCCTGATCTATGGGACATGGCCTTTGCTTCATTTTCCTGATGGGCGGTTCTCACACATCCTCTACGTGACCCTCCACGTCGGGCCTGACACATACGGATGCCAGCATATGTCTGTAAACCCATATGCATACGTATGGAGCCCATATGCAATAAGGGGTCCTCCTTGCTCCCTTTGGGCACACAGTGAGCCCAATATACGTCTGCTTGACTCTGCTAGTACATAGATAATTTCAGCTGTGGGAACAGTAACACCCTGCACTACAGGAAAGGCAGGAACACACACACACACACACACACACACACACACACACACACACACGATACCAGGATGCCTTTGGAGAGGATCATGCTCCAGGGTAAGTGTGGCCTGAACCCAAATGAACTTCTAATAAACACTCCTTGGATGGAGCTTGCAGAGAGCCCCTGGCCAGAGGGTGCAGGATGCATCCCGACTGTGTTCAGCCTTGGGAATAGGAACCTCTGATGATTACTTTCACAGTCACTTACTTCGTCTGGCTAGATTAGGACACAGTAACAACAGTTACAGGAGAAACCAGGCCTGTAGCCATCTACAGGGACTATCTAGAGGTAAGCAAGTGAATTACTGAAGTATATCAAATGGATCAAAGTTTTGATTCCTAAGCTTTGTGAAAGAGAAAAGAGAAGACGTGTGTGTGTGTAACTACTTCAGAATAAAGATCTGTTTCCCGGAAAATGTGTATATCACCATGATGGCTACACTTGCTAGCTGAGTCTCTGGAAAGGCGAGAGGACATCCCCAGTGTGAGAGACCCTGTAAAAGGACACCCAGACTGGCAGAAGATGGTGTCAGGTGTTGAGCAGGGATGATAATCCAGGTGAAGGAGATCCCTCAAGGTCAGGGCAGCAGCACAGAGGACTCCTGCTGGCAGCAAGCTATCCCAGAACACAGCCTAGAAGGGCATGGCTGCTGTATATCCTTCATGTCTCTCCTTCTGTCCTAGTGACTCTCTCTTGCACCCCTTCCCAGCAGGGCCCAGGAAGGGAACACTCACATTTGGAAGCAGTGGGCAGCGCCGGCTACCCAGTTTTTGTCGATGAGAACTGCTCCACAGACGTGCCTGCCATATAAGAACAGACTGGCCTGCCATGGCCACCGTTCAGCCCCTGCAATCTGTCCACCATAGATCTTCCCTTGGAATTTGGTCCTGCCACATACTGTGGAGACAATCCCAGCCGTGAGGCACCTGCATTCAGGATGCATGTGCTTGGTGCCTCAAATGTCAGCATCAGCAGGACCCAGGGGACACAGTGGCCTCTCCTCTCTGTTCTTAGGTGGGCATACCCAAGGTCAGGAGTGGAGTGGCAAAGGCTCATGTGACAAAGAGTACCCTAAATGACAGGGGGAAGGTTAGATCAGACCAAGGCTTCCTCTCAGCAAGGTTCACAGAACAGAGGTGGGGGCAAAGAGGAGGAGGGTGTTGCCAGGCTCTCCTCAGACCTCATCAACTTAGGGAGCACAGCTCTGAAGAGGCAGAAGCTGAAGCTGACAGAGGCCATTGTTTTTCAGGGCCGTGGTCATTTTGAGTGGGTATACCACCCTACCCCAACCCAGTGAAGACCGTGGTGCAGCGCTAAGAGAATCTTGACCCTGAACTGAGAGAATGGGGTCAGTGTGCAAGAGCCAGCAGAGGAGAGGGCCATCTGTATAGGTGCCCAGTCTTAAGCCCCTCCTTTTCAATGTAAAGTCCCTTAGATTCTCCCAACTACTTATGTTCCAGAGGGGAGGAAAGGGGATGGAAGGGAAGGGAAACGGAGAGAAGGGAGGGGACACACCCACTGGAAACCTGCTTCCTACTTTAAAGGCCACTCTTGCTCCTGTCTCCTTACCCTCTGACAAGGATAAAGTGGACTTCATGGTCTGGGTGGTTGAGTTATTCTCAGCGCTGGTGACGTTGGTGAGTTCTGCTGTCTGGGCATGCTGGGATAGAAAGCTCAGTCCGAGCAGAGCAGCCAGCAGGCCGGGCCCGTACCCACCAAGGCGCTGGGCCTTGGCGCCCCACATGGCATCTGGCCGACCTGTGTCTGGGTCCGGGGCAGGACCAAAAGCACGTGCAGACAACCGCTGACGCTGGCAAACTGCCTCTAGGGCGCCCCTCTTGCCCATCCCGACCTCCCTCGCGGCGGGAGCTGAGCAAAAACCTAGGACTACGGTCCTCTTCTCCGGCTTTCACGGAAACCATTCTGGGTGGGTGGGTGGGTGGGTGGAGCACCCAACACATCCCAGAGTTTCTCGGTTTCGTTCTGTTCCAATATGCACTCAAAACAACGTGTCATCACCCAGACTGGCATGTCACCGTTTCATCAGCCCCCAATCCACAGAGTCAGAAGCTAGTTACAGGCAGTTGTGATCTGCCCAGTGTGGGTCTTTGGGAACCAAACGAGTCCCCTGGAAAAGCAGCAAGCGCTCTGAACTACTGAAAGCTCTCCAATTTAAAAAAAAAAAAAAAATTGAAATTTGCATACGTCTACGATCTTGGCCATATTCGTCCTTCACACTTCCTCAGTTCCCTTCAAGAAATCCCACCCTATTTCTCTCCCATTTGTTTGTTTTTGTTTGTTTGTTTATCCACGGAGTCCGATTAGTGTCGCCCGTATGCATATGGACCTGGGTTTATCTGCTGGGACCCCAGTGTCCACAACCCTAAAGAAAAGCGACTCTGTTTTCCACAGTGGTCATCAACTGTCCAGTTCCTCGGCTAGAATTAGGTCTCAGCAGCTCCTCCCTCCTTTGTGTTGGAATTTTTAAACGGTTTGGTTTTGTGTCTGTAACCTTTGCTGCTGTAAGTCGCAACTGTTTGTAAGCAGAACATTGTGTTAGTCCCTTACCAGTGTATTTAACTGTGACCTAAGTGTCAAATCATTTTTAATTATAGGAAACTTAATCATATACATATTGTATGTAAGTTACATCTTTCACAAGTCTTATGATATACTTTAATTTTCTGGTTTTGTTCTCATCTGTCTTTTTCAACTTTGAAACTGTATTTTGTGACAACACTAATTTATAATCTGAAATCTTTTCTTATCAAAAAGCAATTTGTTTTACTTCAAATTCCTTAATCAAAAATATTTGCTCATATCGATAACTTTTAAAAAAAGAATTATTATTTTATGTATATAAGTACACTGTGGCTATCTTCAGACACACCGACCAGAAAGGGCATCGACTCCATTACCGATGGTTGTGAGCCCCCATGTGGTTGCTGGGATTTGAACTCAGGACCTCTGGGAGAGCAGACAGTATTTTTAACTGTTGAGCCATCTCTCCAGAACCCATGTATAACTTTTTTCTTAAAATCTCTTTCTCATATCCAGCATCTCCTTTTTTTTTAAGTAGCACTAGGGGAGAGAGACACTGCTCAGAGTCTGGGGAATTCTCTTACTCTTTGGGGGGACCTTAATCTTTAGAAATTGGATTCTTGACTTTGCTGAACAAAAAAAAAAAAAAAAAGAATTTCAGCATAAGCCAGTTGGAGTTTATAAAAACAGATTTTAGTTTATACTTTTAAGTTGAATTGAATTTTAACCATAAGGGCTAAGAAAAGAAAAAAGAAAAGAAAAAAAGATAATCAGCAAGAAGGTGAGGTGCAGGTGTGGGTTTCTCAAAAAGGAGCCCTGTGTCATTGTCTTTACACTAACCATGTATACCAGGCTGGCAGGAGGTGAGGCTAGGTTATCCAGAGTTGCCGCAGAATATGCATGCAATCCCAGGTTGCTCTGCCTTTTTGTGGAGGCTCGAGAGATGAGTAAAGTAGAATACAGACAAAGATTATAGTGAAGGGATTTGTGAGCTGCCAGAATTAATCTATCTTTAGCAGTTAACAGTAATCTTAAATTTTACTCCGGAGGTGACGTCAACATTCCAATCTGCTGATTCACAAGGTGTCTAAGCTGTGATGGTCGGCAACCCTACAGACCATGCCAGGCAAAGCATGGCATCTTGTCTGCCACAGTCCTAAGATGTGGACTTAGGCTTGGCCTGTGGCTTTGGAAGAACAGCCCTTCTCCCTGTATCTAGACCAACCGAGGGGGGCAACTTCCGCTTCCAGGTCTCCTCCAGCCCACCAGCCCTTTGGGTGCCCGGTCCATGCTTGCAAGTTCTGAGTTTGGTCTTGTGGCTCTGAAGTTAGATCATTTGCCTTCCTCCTGCCTGCCGAAGTGAATGGAGTCACAGGAACTATCAGGCCCTTCTGGCTTGTTTGTTTGTTTTCTCTGTGTAATAAGCCCTGGCTGTCCTGGACTGGCTGTCTTTGTAGACCAGGCTGGACTTGAACACACAGAGATTCACCTGCCTCTGCCTCCCCAGCACTGGGATTGAAGGTGTGCACCACTACACCCAGCAAGGGCTTTTCTTTTTAAATAATAATAAAAAAGATTTGATTTATTTTATACTATGTGTATGTGTATGGATATGTGCTAGTGACCACAGAGACCAGAGGAAGTGTGGGGTTCCTTGGGGCTGGAGTTACAGGTAATCACCAACATGGGTGCTGGGAAGTGCACTGGGGTTCTCTGGAAGATTAGAAGTACTCTGACCCCCACCCCCACCCCCACCCCAGACTTCAGCCCTAGTGTCTGGCCTTTCTCAAACTCTGTTCAAATACAGCATTCCATTAGAACTTTTCCTCTGGTCTTTTAAAAAAAGATTTATTTATTTTATGTGTATGAATGTGTTGCCTGAGTACATGTAAGTGGACTATGTGTGTTTCTGGCACCCATGAAGTTCCAAAGAAGAGGGTACCTTGAATCCCCTAGAGCTGGAGTTATAGACCATTGTAAGCTTCCATGTGGGCACTGGGATTTGAACTCGGGTCTTCTGAGAGTAGCCAGGGCTCTCAGCTACTGAGCCATCTCTCTAGTCTGTTCTCCTCATCTTTTGCTCATGTTTAAATTCACTGGTCTTGAGAATGAGCCATTTTAAGTTTTAGTCTGACACTGGCCTCTTATGTCAGACACTTGGGGTGACTGCAGTCTAGAGTTAGTTCTGCTTCACCGAGCAGATCCTGATACTGAATCTGGGAATGAATCATACAAGTGGAATTAAGGTGAACAGTGGATTAATGTCATAAAAAGATGCAGGGGAGTGTATTACCCTGAAGAAGGGAACTGGGGTCTTGAGAGTCCAGGGACATTTCAGAAGAGTTACTTGAGAGAAGAGATAACTGAGCAGATGATTAGAGAGAGCAACGCTCCAAGGTAAGAAGAGTCCTCTACCATGTAAGGAATGAGAAAGACTGAGGTTGCTGGGGCAGAGAGGACCAAAGAGGAAGCAGGGAGGGATGAGAATGGGGATACTGGGCCGAGTGCATGGAAGATGCTTCATGTGGTCCTCAGCTTCTATCCCCGTGACAAAATGCTTAGCAAAGCAAAGGTTTATTCTGACATATAGTTTCAGGAATTTCAGTCTATGGTCACTTGGCTCTGTTGCTTCACGCCTGTTGGGGCGGAGTGTATCGTGTGAGTATGATGTAGGCTATAAAAAAAGGGGAATTTACTGAAACATAGGGAGGGAGAGCCCCTTGCTTTGAAGTCTGGGTGAAGCCTCTGGCCAGTAAAAAAATCAAGAATATGATCACAATTAACATTGACTTTAAATGGTGATGACACGGACCATATTTTTTTTAATAGACAAATATTTTCAAATGAAAATATTTAAATAGGAATAAGCCAGGCTAGCAGCCTGCACACCTTCCTTTTTTCTGGAATATTTTCTGAGAATCGTGCAAACAGGACTATTAACTTTTGTTTACAGTGAAGAGACCCTAACCTTTTCCATGTCTGATCTAGGGTTGACCTTATCAACTGTAGTCCTGTCCGAGAACCCGAGGAGCCACCCTTTCATCTGACTGAATCTTTAGCAACTCTTAGATAATAACTTCAGAACCCGCCCATGTCTGGTGACCTTTGCAAAGACAACAAAATGTGCCTCCCTTGAGAAGCCCACACCTGTGCTCTCAGGATGTCTCTCCATTAACCTCCTATACTTAAATCTATGTTAAAATTCCCTTAAACTCCATTTCTGCTTCAGAATGGTTTACCCTGAGGTTCCATTCTGCAAGGAAGTTAAGGACCTGGCTTTATCTGAGTAGAGGCCTCTGAACTCCTCAGACTGCTGCATGAAGTGGTCACACAGCACTGTGAAGAGGTCATGCAGCAGTGTGAAGCAATGTCATTGGCCTGGGTCCTCCACTGCTGACAGGTGTGCTTACTCTGTGCTAGCAGAGAGAAAGAGAAAGAGAGAGAGAGAGAGAGAGAGAGAGAGAGAGAGAGAGAGAGAGGAAGAAGTTGTGTTCCCATCTCTTCCTAGGGTACATCATGAATGCCCTAACCTCCTCCCCAGTAGACCCCAGTTCATGCTGGTTTACCACCTTCTGACAATGCACAGGCTTGGGACTATGCCCTTAACACATAAGGCTTTCATGTGCACTTCACCTATAAATCCCAGCAACTTTTTTTTTTGTTGTTGTTGTTTTTTAATCACACTGAGAAAAAAGTGGACATTTGATGTGGGGATAGAGTCTGTCTCATCTGGGTTCCCCTTGGAAACAGAGAGTAAAGACCTGGTTTTGAAGGGCAAGGAAGGATTGGACATTAGGGAAATCGAGGGAACTATTTAATGAAAGCAGTTGTCAGCTTATTTGTAGGAACAGCTTGAAGCCAAGGTCAAGGTGTGTGATGGTTTGAATGTGCTTGGCCCAGAGAGTAGCAGTATCAGGAGGTGTGGCCTTATTGGAGTAGGTGTAGGCTTATTGGAGAAAGCTCCACCCAGTATGGAAGAGACAGTTTTCCCCTAGCAGCCTTCAGGTGAAGATGAAGACCTCTCAGCTCCTCCACACCATGTCTGCCTGGATGCTGCCATGCTCCCACTTTGATGATAATGGACTGAACCTCTGAACCTGTAAGCCGGCCCCAATTAAATGTCCTTTATAAGAGTTGCCTTGGTCATGGTGTCTGTTCACGGCAGTAAACCCTAACTAAGACACCAGAGTACACTCGTGCCCAAAAAACTAGAAGTTTTATATAAAAACAAAATCAGAAGGCTTAGATATGGAAGTGGTCACCATTTCTCCTAAGAATGGAAAATGAAGCCATCATAATAGGAACATCCAGCTAGGGAATGGCACCACCAACTAAGGCATTGCTTGCATCCATGTCTGTACCAATCTTTTGATCAGCAGGTGGCTAAATTAGCCAACTCCTTGAAAAGTTACAAAGCAGTTACATAGTAAGAGGGTGGTTGGCATTGCCTATGGTCATACTCACTCATGTCTATTCTGGACAACAGTGAAGTGTATGGTTGCAGTGGAAATGGGCAGATAGGCTTGAGAAACTATGGCAACTGGTTGATCTCAATGATAACGGCAACTCTGCACCAAATTATTTATAGGTATGCATATATCCTGACACTAACTCTAATTCTGGCTTGCTCTATTCTGGGGGAGCTAATACATACAGACAGCTGGGAACTGGCAATGAAAATAACCTGCTAAGCACAGCACGTATCTTTGTGAAAAAGAAAGGATCGTTAGCCTGTTAATCCACCCACATGCCTGCTGCCAAAACCAGGGTGTGCATGTGTACACGTGTGGGCAATGCCAGGGTCAATCCATGATCCTTCCACTTAACCAGCTTCTGCAATTGGTGATGTCTTTGCCTGTCCAGCTACCTCTGCGACCAGAAGGTGGCTTCTGTCTGAAAAGCATGAAGATATTTTTAAACAATTACTGAGTCACCAAGGAAAGAATTTAATAGTCCAGAGAATGAAGTTTTGAATAGATGTGACATATATTCCTGTCTATAAAGCTTCTTTGTCCTGTAGGAGATTGGTCTGATGCTGATTGTATTCAAATGCTAAATATTGACCCCCAAGATCTGGTTGCTCCCCCCCCCCCCACACAAGGAGGTCCTCAAGGATGGTATAGCTCACACACACCAAATGATGCCATGTAACCATGCTCCCCAAGTTAATTGGTCAATAAAAGTCTAATGCCTGTGATTGGACAATAGATGGAGGTAGGCGGAGTTTCAGTTACCCGGCTGGGGATGCAGGAAGAGGAAGTGAGGACAGAAGAAAGGAGATGGAGAGAGGAGGAAGCCACCGTGGGAGGAGATGGACCATGAGCACATAGAAAGTGATAGGGGTCTATGTCTGCATGTAGGTTAAAATAGGGGGAAAAACCTCTACCAAATAAACCATTATTAAAAATTATAGGATTGAGCCCAGTGGTGGTGGTGCACACCTTTAATCCCAGATCTCTGGAGACAGAGGTAGGCAGATCTCTGGGGGTTTGAGGTCAGCCTGACCTACAGAGTGAGTCAAGGACAGCCAGGGCTACACAGAGAAACCCTGTCTCACAAACAAACAAACAGACAAACAACCAAAACAAAAAAACCAAAAAAACCCTAGGAGTTACAGAAGGAGAAATGGGAATTAGAAAACATTCAAGAAAATCCTCCCAAATGGAATGCCCAGATTTTAGGAGCTCATTTGGCAGGTGTTCAGTTCAATGGGTGAAAAGCAAAATCAAGTTAATTAAGGGTGTCTTAGTTAGGGTTTTACTGCTGTGAACAGACACCTTGACCAAGGCAACTCTTATAAGGACAACATTTAATTGGGGCTGGCTTACAGGTTCAGAGTTCAGTCCATTATCATCAAGGTGGGAATACGGCAGCATCCAGGCAGACATGGGGCTGGAAGAGCTGAGTGTTCCAACTCTTGTTCCAAAGGCAGCTAGGAGAAGACTGGCTTCCAGGTACCTAGGATGAGGGTCTTAAAGCCCATGCCCACAGTGACACACCTACTCCTAAGAGTACCGCTCCCTGGGCCAAGCATATTCAAAGCATCATAATGGGTATGTGTCAGAACATCAAGAACAATGCTAAGAGCTTCCTGGGGTGGGGGTGAGGGATGGGGGAAACCACAGTAGGACTGCAGAGATGGCTCAGGGGTGAAGCACATGCTTTGCAAACATTAGGACCTGACTTTGGATCCCCAGGATCAGTGTCAAACTGGATGAAATGACAAAGGTTTGAGATTCTAGTGCTAACTGTGAGATAGTCCATGGAGATCATTCTGGTCCGGTGTACATAGCAGAGGACAAAAGAGGTAGAAGGTGGGGACAAATGCCAGAGGTTGTCCTCTGACCTCCATGTGCATGCTGTGGTGGCTTGACTAGGAATGACCCCCATAGACTCATGTGTTTGATTGCTTGGACCATAAGGAGTGGCACTGTTGGGAGGTGTGGCCTTGTTAGGGGAAGTGTGTCACTGTGTGGGTGGGCTTTGAGTTCTCCTACGCTCAAACTCTGTGACACAGTCTTCTGTTGAAGGTGGGCCAAGATGTAGAACTCCCCAGCAGTATGTCTACTTGCACGATGCCATGTTTCTTGCCATGGTGATATGGACTGAACCTTTGAACCTGTAAATGTTAAATGTTAACATTTAACAGCCCCAGTTAAATGTTTCCTTTTGTAAGAGTTGCTGTGGCCATGGTGTCTCTTCACAGCAATGCAATCTTGGTTGGCTTTTTAAAGCTTGACACAAGCAAGCTATCTAGGAAGAGGCATTCAATTCAGAAAAAACTGCCTCCACCAAATTGCTATAGGCAAGTCTATGGGGAAATTTTCTTAATTAGTAATTGATTGGGAGGGCCCAGACCACTGTGTGTGATGCCAATCCTGGGCAGAAAAGCAGATGGAGCAAGGCTGTAAGCAGCTTCCCTCCACAGGTTACTTCAGTTCCTGTCTTCAGATCCCTACCTTAGTTCCTCTACTGAGTCCCTGCCCTGACTCCCATCAGTGCTGAACTGTGACCTGATAAGTTGTGATACTTCATCACTGAAGTAGAGACCCTAACTAAACAGAAAGTGAGAAATTTATAAATAGTTGAAATTTATTTATGAAAATTGATTCTTGGGCTAGAGAGATGGCTCAGCAGTTAAGAGCACTGACTGCTCTTCCGAAGGTCCTGAGTTCAAATCCCAGGAATCACATGATGGCTCACAACCATCTGTAATGAGATCTGATGCCCTCTTCTGGGGTGTCTGAAGACAGCTACAGTGAGTGGGGCCAGAGCGAGTAGGGCCGGAGCAAGAATAAAAAGTGTCTGAAGACAGCCACAGTGTACTTACATATAATAAATAAATAAATCTTTAAAAACTAAAAAAAAAAAATCATTCTTGCAATTCCAGCGGCAAGGAAGTCTAAAATCAAGGTTCAGTATTTGGTTAAGATCCAGTTTCCATAGCTGGGTGGTGGTGACACACACCTTTAATCCCAGTACTTAGTAGGCAGAGGCAAATAGCTCTCTGTGTGTTCAAGGCCAGCCTTGTCTACAGAGCTAGCTCTAGGTCAGCCAAGGCCATACAAAGAAACCCTGTCTCAAAACACAACCCCCAAATAATAATAAAAAGTATCCAGTCTCTATGGTTCATAGACAGTGTCTTGGTAACAGTTTTCTGGCAGGAAGCAATGTTTAGTGCTCAAATGGAAAACCAGAAAACAGAATGCGGTGAGAAGCCTCTGTGTCTCTGTCTCTCTGTTTCTGTCTCTCTCACTGTCTCTATGTCTCTATCTCTTTGTATTTTTATCAGTCTCTCTGTGTGTGTTAGGGGGTGCAGGCATATGAGTATGCAGGTGTGTGTGTCCATGTCCATGCATATAGAGGCCAGAGAAAGTATCAGATATCTCCATCCCTCCCTCCTTTACTGACTGAGACAGACTCTCCAGCTGTACCAGCTGCTAACCATTTTGACTAGGCTGGATGGGCCTGTGAGATTCACCCATTCCTGTCCCCCAGTACAAGACAAGACAAGTGCAGCCATTTCTGGCTTTTACATGAATGTTGGAGATTGCACAGCAAACACTCTTACCCACACTCACTGAGCCATCTTGCCCCCCCTGTGAAGTCTCTTTTGTAAGGGCTTTAATGTTGTGACAAGGGAGGAGCCAAGTGGGTTAGTGACCTTACATGGGCTCCCTGAGTCACATGACTCTGGGAGGAATTAAAGGTTTTTTTTGTTTTTGTTTTTAAAGATTTATTTATTTATTTTATGTATATGAGTACACTGTAGCTGTCTCAGACACATCAGAAGAGGGCATCAGATCCCATTACAGATGGTTGTGAGCCACCATGTGGTTTCTGAGAATTGAACTCAGGACCTCTGGAAGAGCAGACAGTGCTCTTAACCACTAAGCCATCTTTCCAGCACAGAATTAAAGTTTTAAAGCACAGCAGACCCTAAGGTAAGAACAACACAAAACCCCTTTGTTGACATCAGCAAAGAAAGCCTCTGTTTTGATCCCGAGAGTGGCTGGAGAGAGAAAAAAAATGCTGATCGGAAGTCTTTTGTTGTGTGGATTTGCATTTTGATATTAGAAAAATAAAGCCAAACTTGATTACAATATTCAATACACTTTAAACAAAATGTGGTCTTAGGGCTGGACAGATAGCTCAGCATGAGGGGCTGAGTTAAATTCCCTAGCACACAAATGAAAGATAAATATGGGGGTATCTAGAATTATCATCGTTAAGGGTTTATTTGGCTTACACTTCCACATCATTGTTCATCATCAAAAGAAGTCAGGACAGGAACTCAAGCAGGGAAGAAACTTCGAGGCAGGAGCTGATGCAGAGGCCATGGAGGGGTGCTGCTTACTGGCTTGCTCTCTATGGTTTGCTCAGCCTACTTTCTTATAGAACCCAGGAACATCAGCCCAGGGTGGCACCACCCACCATGGGCTGGACCCTTCCGTATCAATCACTAATTAAGAAAATGCACTACAGTTGGATCTTACAGAGGCATTTTTCTCAATTGAAGTTCCCTCCTCTCAGATGACTCTACATTGCTCCAACTTGACATAAAAGTAGCCATAGCCAGCACAGGCAATGCATTCTCTAACTCCAGAATGTTATAGAACTCCAAGCAGATCCCTGGAGCTCCCTGGCTAGCCTAGACAAACTGATGAGCCTCCGGTTATACAAGGGACCCTGTCTCAGAAAAATAAGTACACACACACACACACACACACACACACACACACACACTATCCCAGCTTGGCAGAGCCCCCTGGAAAACCCGCATGAAATAAGTTCTAATGCTTTCTGCAGTTTTTTTGTTTTTGAAAAACAAAACTAAAAGCACAAAGCTCACCATGAATTATTATGGCATGATGAAAAGACAGGAAAAAAAGTAGACAGGAGAAGCAGACCATCGAGACTTAGGCAGACACAGAGCAAGAAATGTTTGACATTAAATGTTTTGTTGCTGTTTTGTTTGAATCTTAGAAACATGGAGAGTCAAAAAAGGGCAAGGCTGGGGCTGGTGCTCAGTCGTATAACACCTGCCTAGCAAACACAAAACCCTCGTTGCCAGCACCAGTGCTACAAGAAGAGACAGTTTTATAAAGAAAAAGAAAAAAAATTGATGGCAGTAAAGACAATTAAATGGAGTTCTCTGCAATGAATTATATAATTACTAATGTTCAAATTTCAATCAAACAGAAAAGACCACAAAGCAAGTAAGGGGGAAAAAATGAAAGATTATATCTAAACCGTTCAAAAAGTTATTTTTTTTAAAAGAATATATAGATGTTTTCCTACATGTGTATCTGTGCACCATGTGCATGCAGTGCCTGCAGAGGCCAGAAGAAGGCATTGGATTCCTTTAAGCTGTAGTTAAAGGCAGTTGTAATACTTACGTAGGTGCTGGGAATCCAACCTGGGTCCTTTGCAAGAGCAACACTTATCTACTCACTACCTTCAGCAACCACCACCACCACCACCACCATTTTTTTAAAAATTTAAAACAGAAAACATTTTGAGGGAGATAGAAAGTCACCAAGAAGAGAATGAGGAACTTGAACAGAGACCTCAGAAGGAATGATGAGAAAAGGAGGAACAGGCAACATCTACAGAGATAAAGCATGAGGATATTCTATAACAGTTTGAAGGCAACAGACCTCAGGTCCAGGAGGGTTGTAGGCATAATGTTCTCATACACTGGAAAGTTTACCCTTGTGTTAATCAAATGCTGGCTTCTCTGCCCTCATACCTTGTTGCAATCTGGACAAGGCATAATGCTTATACCAAGAATCTCCTGTCTCAAAATCAACTTCTGTACCTTGAAGGATGCAACCAACTAAATTGTAATATTTGAACATTAAAGTCTAAAATACACAAACAGCCTAAACAGTGCTGGCATAGTGACCTGTAATTCCATGGTGAAGGCTGAAATGGGTGTTTTCCAGAGCCAGCTGGTTACCGAGTCAAAGCAGCTCCAGATTCAGCAACAGACCCTCAACATACATGGTAGAGAATGGTGATGGGAGACAACTGACCTTCACACATATGCACGTACACGCACATGGCACAATTACACGGAGTAAACAGACCAAACAAACTAATGCAGAACTTCCTGATGGGGTGTGTCAGTGTTCTTTAGGGAGAGAGGAGAGGAAACCACTAAGGATTTTTGTAAAAGCCTTAAGGAATATAATTTTATGTTTACATAAAATTACCCCTAATATACATATTTGTGTATTTTGAGTATAGATACTATAAGTGGGTTTTGTTTTCAATAGATCCCAACCAATTTCTCTTCCCTCCACTCCTCCCAGTTCCAGATCCCTCTCTCCTCTCCCCCAGACCCATTTCTTCTCCAGTTTCCCTTCAGAAAAGAGCAGGCCTCCCAGTTTATTATCTGGATACAGCATAACAAGATACAACAAAAGTAGATGCAAACCTTTATATCAAGACTGAGTGAGGTAACCTAGTAGGAGAAAAAGTGTTCCCAGAGCAGATAAATGAGTCAGAGATGCCCCCACTCTCACTGTAAGAGTCCAACAAAAACACCAAGCTAACAATCATAGCATATGTGCAGAGGACCTAGCAGAGACCCATGCAGGCTCTCTGATTGCTACTCTGGCCTCTGTGAGCCCCTATGAGTCCTGACTAATTGCTGTCTGTGGGCCACATTCTCCTGGCATCCTGGACACCTTGGCTCTTACAATTCTTCCTCCCACTCTTCCACGGGGTTCCAGAGCTCCATGGGGAGGGAGGGACCCAATGAAGATCTCCAATTTGGGGTCTCTCTCCACCTAATGTTTGGTTGTGGCTGTCTTTGCATCTGTTCCCATCAGTAGTCATTGGAAGCACTCTTGGATGATGATTGAGCTAGGTGTCTATCCATGAATATATAAGAATATCATTAGGGATCATTTTATTGATTTTTTTTCTTAAGTGAAGCTATCTCACTTGGCTTGACAATGCTCACCATAAAAATCATAGACTATTTAACAAAATCGCCAGATCAGATATAAGAAACTTCCTTTCAAGTTGTTGATCCGGGGAATCCAAGCGACTCCCCCAAAATATAGGTTATTGCTTTTGCCCTTCATCACCTTCCAGAGAATGATGGTAAGTCCCTATTGCAGAAGACACCACACGCTTCGATACAGGACTCAGAAGGTTTGAAATCTTACCTGATAGCCTGCTTCCTAAGATCTAGCTTTCATAGTACCAGAAGGTGCTGTGCAAACTACCCAGGGAGGGAGGCAATTAATAATACCACCTGGCTGTGATGCTTCTTCTATGGTCAGCATGACAAGATAACATTTGCGATGCAATAGTGGCTCGAATGTTATGGTGGTAACCAACAGCTGTAGCCGTACTTAAGGCCCTCTCAACAGAAGGGAAATCATGACTGGTACTGGAAACCTAACCAGCTGATCAGGGCCAGTGAAGCTCTGGATCTTAAAGGAGAACTTACTACCACCCCTTTGCTAGAGCAGCATAACTCCTAATTGCTCTTTAAAATGAACCCTTATGCCTACAGATAAGTGTGGCTCTCACTTCATGTTAGAGAACATGGGGAAATGTTGATAATTGGGATGTTGTCAATGCTTTGTCTTCTCAGGTTCATTAGTAAAGAAAGTTCCAACTATTAGTTGAAACTCCAGTTGTTAGTGTTTTTCCGTGTTTCTTTCTGTCTCTGCATGCTCATATTCCAAAAATGGCATTTTCCAACCATTAGTTGAAACTCCAGTTGTTAGTGTTTTCCCGTGTTTCTTTCTGTCTCTGCATGCTCATATTCCAAAAATGGCATTATCACACTCAGCAAAAGGCATTCCATTGTGTCAGTTACTATTCTTAACTTTTTAATAGTTCTCTGATTACTAATTAACCCGATTCCCCTTTCGACTATGTGGGTTTTGATAACAGATGACACTAGGGATGTTGTCAGTATAAGAATACCATTTTGAAATAGATACAAAACTATTTCAGTGTATAATGTCAACTTACTTTTAATATTTTAATGCAAATTACATAAAGGTACAGACATTTCAATGACACAAAAACATGCTACCTAGGAATAAACACACATACTTGACTGTCAGCAAAAATTCAAAATCTTATCACTGTACTAAAGAAAATGGAGACAGATTTTCTTCCCCTTTACTGTAATCTTGCACGGCTCCTCGTTCATATGAACTAATTTTTATATATACTTCTATTTTCCACTTTTTGTTTAGGAATTTAGCTTTTGTGATTAAAGAATCAGTTAAAATTTAAACCTAAAGTTTAAAATGGCTGGGGAGACAGCTCAGTCAGTATGTTTTACAGACAAGCATGAGGACCTGAGTTCAATTCCCAGCTCTAATGCAAAAATCCAGGTGTGTGTGTGTGTGTGTGTGTGTGTACATGTTGCATGCTCATGTGTGTGTGTGTGTACATGTTGCATGCTCATGTGTGTGTGTGTGTGCATGCATGTGCGTGTGAGCTGTCTTGCAATCCTAGTGCTGTTGAGTTGGAAACAGGTGGATCCTGCAGCTCACTGGCCAGCCAAACTAACTGAATCTGCCAGTCCTGGGTTTTAGTGAGAATCCTTCTCTCAAAATTAAAGTGAACGGTATCTGAGGAATGACAGTCACGTTGGCCTCTACACACACCCGTATCCATGTACATTCTACCTGCCTGCACATGTGTACCTTCACATACATGAACATGCATACACACCAAAAAAAGAATAAAAAACTGTTTACTGTTTAAAATGCGATAGAAAAGTCTAAACTATAATAAAATTTAAAAGAAACCACTGGTGGCAATAAGCCACTCCATCAGATAGTGTCCCTAATCCTAGTCTATTTGGGATTGGAGAGGCTATCCTTCTGCATGGGTCTCTTCCAAGGACTAGAATGCCTCTCTCCATGCCCATCCCTGGTGTTATGGTTCCTCCTCCCCACTCAACCATTCACCTCAAACTGACACTACTGATGTTTGCTTTTGACAGACAGTCTCAACTTTGCCAAGCTTCCTTAGCAGTATGGAGCAATATGGTGATTTATGCCTTCTTCCCCAAGACCCCTTAGATGTGGGGCTCCTCATGGCTGCAGACCCAGACTCTGCAAGTCCACTAATGCAGTTGATCCACTAGCGCCATAGACTTCTGACTCCTTTGGTCTCATAGTGTGGGAAATCTGAAAGTGTATGACCAGAGAATTGGCCCTCAGGACAACCAAGCAACCAGGGGACCAGTGCCAGAAAAGGAAAGAGTTACAGTCACACTTCAAGTATGGCAGAAGGTTTGCAAGACAGCTCAGCCATTAAAGTATCTGCTACACAAGCCTGAGGGTCTGAGTTTGGATCTCCAGCACCCACATAAAATCCAGGTACCACAGTGCAGGCCTGGAACCCCATGACTCTGTGTGTGTGTGTGTGGGGGGGGGAGTTAGACGAGAGGATAATCTTTGGTCAATGAGACCAACCAGACCAACTAAACGCATGAGCTTCCTGTCCAGGGTTCAGTGAGAGACCCTGTCTAGAAACAATAACCAAGTAGAGTCGTTGAGGCAGGCACTCACCCTTTGGCCTCCATAGGAGTATGCAACTCATATGCATGTGCACACATCCACACAGGACACGCACACCCCACCCGCTTAATGGGAGGTTTGTGTAGCTAAGTTAGTCACTGCGCAGAAAGAAGATTCAACTGTGTCGCTAGAAGTGGGTCATCTCCCTGGCTGGCAGAGCTTGTCAGGGAGCCCCTCTCCACTCCGTTGACTGATTATAGAGAAGTGTCAACTGGTTATGGCTTACCAAAGCACTGCAGACCCAAAGGTTGGAAATTCCTTGAGTGCTGGGACTTTTTAGGTGTAGGACAGAGAGGGAACCTTCTGGCTCAAGGAAAGACATGGCCTTTGTCAGTCACCTGCCTTCTTATTCCCTGGTTCTCAGCCTAATCCTAACTGGCTCCTTTCCAACTGCTCTTCAGCTTGTGCCCACTCACGCTTGCGGCTAGCCCCCCTTGTTGAGATCAGTCTTTCACAAACAGAAGCTGTTGAACTGCCCACCCTTGGCTCTACCCGGGCGGGTGACAAGGCCACCTAAACGGTAGGAGAGTTTCTTTACCCTTTATCCCACCCGTCAGCTCAGCCCTGGACACTGGACCAGTTTGGGAGCCCTCGTCCTCAGTTCTACGAGAGGGGCTCCCCAAATCGCTTCTGTTTGGTCTTCAAGACTGCGGCAAGGGATAGCACCAGCAGATCACACAGTAAGTGCGCGGAAGGGAAATGCCTTTTATGATTTTCTTCCAAGAATAAAATCATAATGAAATCAGCTCCAATAAAGGTACATAAGGAAGATCTTAGAATACCCCACTTTGTCTCCCCACATTGATTTGCTCATTCTTCCAAGCCTTAGAATTCCGAATCTTCAGTAGGACTGCTAGAAAGGCTGTGTGTGAGTGACATCGTCTTTTGGAGAGAGCTGGAGTCAGCGGGCCCCGGACTTTCGGGATGCAGGAGGGCGGGGCACCCACACCTGTAGTCTCCGGGTATACGAGACCCCCTAGGACTGGGGACCACAGGAGTTTAGAGATGCAAAACCCACAGCATTATGGGAGCAGCTAGGTGGGCAGAGGGAGAGGGCTAGAACAAAGCCAGCAATTCTGGGTGGCGGCGGCGCAGTGGCGGCTGAATCCCCTCGCTCCTCCGCTGCTCGCCAGCGTCCTCCTGTCCCCGCCCTCCCAAGCGCGGCGGAGCCGAGGCTGGCGGTGCGCGCGGGTGCCCGGAGGCCCGCCCCCCACGGCGGCGCGGAACCTGGAGCTGGCCGTGGTGCTGACGCGAGGCTCGGGCGCGCACTCGCTGCCTGGCTCGGGCACGGCCGCGCCCTGCGACACTCCCCAACCCCGGCGGTAAGTGGCTGAGGCCCGGAGAGGCTGCGTTGGTCCCTGCCTCGCTGGTCCTCATCGGGAGCTAGGGGGGACCGGGGAATGTTTGAGTGCGCGTTCTGCGGTGGGTACGAGAGTGAATGGGCCCTAGATGGGCACTCCCTCCACTTCGCGGCGCCCAGAGAGGATGCGCCGGGCCTGGGGCTGAGCTTAGTGACTGGGTTAGGTTTGGGTTAGGGAATGCGAGAAACCCTGTCACCGCGATGAGGGGTCTGGGGAAGAGCGAGTATGATTATAGTGGTCCATTTGTCCACTTGGCAGGGCTCCCTCAGAGGACGCGGGCCAGGACCTCCACCCGTAGGGCCCATTGTCTCCCCAGTGTGGGAGTGGGTGGTTCTCACTGCAGATTCTATTTCTGCTTTATTACCACCCCCACCCCCACCCCAGAACCCCAGAACCCCAGAGCTTTTCCTTCTCACTTGGGCCTTCACCACACCAGCAACAAGGCACATTGCCACAGAGACAAACTACTGCCCCCTAGACTCCGCTACCTCATCCCAATCCCAATGAAGTCACTGGGCAAGATACCTCACCTAGGTCTGCTCTTCTTTAAATCGGACACCTCTTCACAGTTAACTGCCTGCTGTGACTTGCCAGGATTTGGGGGGGGGGCGGGGAGGGTGAGCATTTCAAATGCTGAAACTACTGGCTATGTGGTCACTTGAGGGCTTGTTTTTCTTAATTCTGCTCTATAAGATCATTTTTTTTCCACACTAAAAGAAAGGAAGATATAGGATTACATTCCAAGGAGGAAAAGAAAATCCTAGATAGCTGATCTAAAATTAGTCACTACATGGAAAAATAGAGGGGTCGATTCATTTTGTAGTAAACTGTTGTCCTGGTGTGCTGAGCGTCAGAAGCAGACATGAACGTCTCTGTGATCGCCTTTCTGCTGACCTATGGTATAGTTTCTTATTCACCTCTCCACTCCCTCCCGCGCCACCTCCCCCCCCCCCCCCCCCCAGCACCCTCTCTTGTGCCAATTTTCCACTTCACCTGTAGCTCCTCATACTTCTTCCAGGGTCCTTAGGTCAGATATGGGCTCCTGACTGATATCCTGGCCTGTTCCCATTGCTTGTTTAGTCACCGCTGCATCCATGTTTAGACATTTAAAGGTCTCTTTTCCTTGTCCTTGGGGCCTTTTGCAGGGTGTGTCCACTGTCTAGAATATGCTTCTTGTATCTTCTGACTGAAGGACTTCTGCTGTCTTTTAGGTCTTCACATTCCCAAAAGAGAACGGATTAAATAAATGTGGCACATGGGTTCTGATCTCATGGAATGTGAAGGTTCATCTTAGAGATGAGAGGCTGCTTAGTGTAGTTGGGGCCTGTCTTACAAAATTATTAACATAAATTGCATTTGTAGAATTAAAGTTTCCAGACCAGTAGCCTTTTTAGGAACCCAAAATGCATGAAATCTCATCAAATGAAATATACGGTCAAGGTGTTTCAAACATATAAAACAGTTCACTTAAAGATGTAATTGCATCTTTAACTGCCATCTGGAACTGGAGATCTGAGCCTTAGAGACGTTCCATGGAGACTGGGAAGATAACTTGGTCAGTAAAGAATTAGCTATGGGAGCCTCTCAGATGACTCGGTGGGTTAAAAACACTCACTGTCAAGCCTGGTGACCTGGGCTGGAATGAGGGATCAGACCATTGCAACGTGTCTTCTGACCTCCTCACATGCATGATGGTACCTCAATGCACGCATGTATACACACACACACACACACACACACACACACACGCATGCACGCACGCACACATACAAACAGTAATAAAATTTTTGTTAAAATTTCAAGTGAGTCTAAGGAGCTGGTTTCAGTCCCCAGGAGCCACATAAAAACCCAGTCACAGTAGCATATACTTGAAATCTCTAAACTTAGGGAGACAGGTGGATCCTGGGGACTCACGGTCCTAGTCACTCTAGCTTGCTCAGCAAGCTCCGGGTCCCAGTGAAGGACTGTTTCAAAAGCAAAATGGATGATGGTTCCTGAGGAATGAATGACACTGGAAGTTGACCTCCATGTCCACAGATCTCTCTCTCTCTCTCTCTCTCTCTCTCTCTCTCTCTCTCACACACACACACACACACACACACACACTGATACAGGTGTGCACACGCATGCATGCATGCATGCATGCACACGCACACACATACACACATGCACACACACATACATGCACAGTACACACACATAGCACATGCACACATACACACAGATAAATACACACATGCACACACACACACATGCAGTAGAGTATACAATTGTCTGCTGCAGTTGAAGCCCTGGGTTTTGAAAATCTTTAAATCTTGTTCTAGAGCAACAGCAAGCACTAGAATAAAACATCAGTGATGGCTGAGCTCTTTAGACCACAAAGGAGGTACCATCTACTTCCTTTGGAAAGAGAGATAGAGACACAGCATGTGCTGGGGGAAGGACCCGTCATGAGTTTCCACTGACTGACAGGCTGTTAGCCACAGGTTTATAAAACAGAGTGTGCATTTTTCCGACTGAGAAGCTAGATACATTTAGCCTCTGCCCTCAGGCAGGGCTGGTTTAGTATCTGGCCTTTCACATAAATCCCTCTCTGCTTCTGAAAGCTGTTGTGGAAGGTGACTGCTCAGTCAGCTTCCCATCAGGCAGAAGGATCACATTTCCAAAGAGAAAGGCTGGATTGGACATTTCGGTGTGAAAATCAGCTGAAGCAACAGACCCCTGCCTAGGACTGAGGTCTCCAGTGTGCTGTTTTGAAGTTTGCTCGCACAGTGACAATGAAGCTCGGGCAGTCTTGGCTGTATCACTATAATGAAGTCCAGTCCTTTGTATCATCATCCTGGGAGGATCATACTCAAAGTTCAGAATGGAACAAAATTTCCACCCTTTCCTGATTTTAGCTCACATGACCACTCTGAGGATTGGAAATGGGTATTTTTTTTTTTTCTGAAAGAGATTTCTGTCCAAACAGTTTAATTCTTGCAGGTGCAAAATTTTGCATACAGTGAGATAATCTTTATTGTGGCCGGATGAGACTATTTTCAGGGATACAGTAACTAAAATATGCTCATCAAACACTGAAAAGCACGAGTAAACTAGATATCTTGCAACAAATATCTCCTTTAAAATCACACTGCTTTCAATTATATCTTTTTTTTCTAATTTGTTAGGCTTATGACCTGAAGTCTTTACCTTCATTGTGTTTTCTAAAAGTCCTAATGAGAACATGTTTATTAATCTATTTTTAGGTTTCTCACAAAAGAGAGTTCTAGTGGGGTGTGGTAGCATATAACCCATAATCCTGGCACTCTAGAGGCTGAG
Organism: Rhynchomys soricoides; assembly: GCA_019843965.1. Lineage (NCBI taxonomy): Eukaryota > Metazoa > Chordata > Mammalia > Rodentia > Muridae > Rhynchomys > Rhynchomys soricoides. Next base: position 11,383,164 of record JADRCH010000031.1, read on the forward strand.
GCTGGAGAATGAAGAACTCAAGGCTAGCCCGAGCTACTAAGTGATGAGGGGCTGAAGGAGGGAGGTAGAGATCTTGACCCTTGGTTCACAGGTTTAAGTCCCAGCTTTACCACCAATGGTTCAGTTTACTGGCTTTCCTGAAGTTGAAATTTTAAAAAATAGTTCTTTTATTTTCTAATTATGTGCATGTATGTGTATGTGCACGTGTGTGTATGTGCGTGTATGTGCAGATACCTGAAGAGGAGAGAAGACAGGGTCATACTTGCACTCTCTTCTCCCAGAGCTGGGAGTTATAGGTGATTGTGAACTCTCTAGCGTGGACACTAGGAACCAAACTCTGGTCTTCTGAGAGAGCAGCAAGTGCTCTTAACCTATAAGCCATTTCTCCAGCCCCTGAACTTATATTTGGTAAAGTGATGATTACAGTAGCTTGTCACTTATAAGCTTATGGGCCAAGCTTTCTGCTTGGTTAGGTGCGTGCTAGCAATGCTCAAGTTGAGTCCCTTGCCACCAGACTCTGCATAATAACTCTGCCATGTGCATTAGAGCCCAGCAAACCTGTAAAGGAATGTGTGGGGCAGAATGTTTTGAGTAGAAATCTGCAGGGTTTGGGGTGAAAAGGCTTGGATCCTTGCCATCTTCCAACAGACTGAACAGCAACCATGGTGCCTGAGGCACTGTGCCTATCCATCTCCCAGTAGGCTGAAAAACCACCATGGCACCTGAGGCACTGTGCCCAAGAGCCAGTGTGCTGTGACTAAAGGAGCCAAGCAGGGGGAGAGCCAAGCCTAGGCTCTGTGGCTCTCCTGAGCAATGTAGACTTCTTGTCTTGTCCCCCAGCCAAAAGTCCCACATGTCACTTGGAGAGAAGAAAATGCTACCCACAGGTGCAAGCAGGTGGCAGAAGCTCAGTCAGCTTGCCCATGAGTCCCTGAGATGCTGGCTTTGCCAGCAGAGCTAAGGCAGGCCCCTGCCCACTTGAAACTGCATGCAGGGGCACTTCAGTGACTCTGGCCAGCCCTGACTGCCATATGGCTTTCATGCTGCCATCTAGAGGCAACTGGGAGGCTTCTTTGGGGGCATTTTACAGGGCTGAATACCCGCTGGCCTTGAACCTGCTGCAGCACCCCTCCCAGGCTGAGGCTGGGGTGAACAAATGCAGGGGGTGACCACAGAGCAGACCCAGAGAGTGAAAGACCTCAGCCTCAGTATCTCTAGCCAGATGGACAGAGGCTGACGCTCAGGCTACAGGCAGAGACTTTCTGCTGGGCATGGGGAAAGAATTCAGAAGGTTCTCCAGCCATGTGGTGGTTTTCCATTTCATGCGGGGGTTCTCTGGCTCTACATATTTATCCTAAGGGTAGCATGTTCTAAAGCAGATTCTTCTCCCACAAGCCAGCCCTTTGGTCTCCAGTGTCAGGATTCCAGTCCTGCCTTCTTTTTAGGTGGCTGCTGAAGCCTGGCATTTTTTCTTTTGGAAGACCCTATGACTCAACCTTCTAGAACAGTATTCACCTTACTCCAACCTCACACTCTTTGGTCGGCCTCTTGCTGTTCCTTTCTCTTCATCAATTCTGCAAGGCCAGCCTCCTTAATGTCCCTGCTTCCACACACTCACCAGAAGACTCAAGTGCTTCTGTGAACCTGGGATACATCCAGGTAAGGCCCAGCTATGAAAGAACAATCAAGTCACTAGCACATTCACCACCAAACACCCCTCTGACTCCCAGTGCTGACTGTAGCATCTTCCGCATGATGGTCATCAGAAACCATCTCTAGATCGACTCCAGGCAATATCTGTCAGTGACAGCTGCCCGCCTTTGTGGTCCATGCTTTGCTACCATGATACCCCCTCCTCCCCTGGCTCATGCTTTGCAAACCCTGTGATATTCTTGGCTGCCTCTTGCTTGAGAGCCTCAGTACAGACTGAGACCTACTTTCCCCAGCAGATGCTCGGTCCTCCCACGATGGTCCACTGCTTCCGGCCTGGGAGGCAGCTTACTTAATGGAGTCCTTCACTCCAAATACCCAGAAGGCTGAGATATTCCTCCTGAGGATGTGGTAAGGGTAGGTGCTGTGTGACTTTTCTTGGGGAGAGCCAAACAAACATCTGTTTGCCAGACTAAATAAATTATTCCACTGTAGCCTAATTTTCAAACCAGGGTCTACATTGGGTAACTTACAATAGTGTAGGTAAAATGTCACTTTCAGGAGTGGCAGAGACTCCAAGGCTGTTTGCACAACTTGCAGGCAGCTCAGCTGGTCATCGTTGTTACTGCTTGTATAACCTGGAGTATGTGTGTATCCTTGTGAATCTTGTAAATTTCAGGATATTGCTGGATTTGTGTACTTGCTATGGGTTAAGGAGTCGCCCCCTGGCTGCCCAGGAGAGTGTTTCATTTGGGAAGAGCTAGCTACAGTAACAGATAGAGGTAGTGTTGTTGAGTGCCTGGGCCTGGAAATGGGAACCTGAATTGACTGGAGTGCTTGGGAAACTTGAAAATGTAAAAGGTGGCATCCTGTTTCCCTCATCATGGAGAACCCACTGGGACTGAAGCACTGGAGTCCAGCAAGACATATGAGCAAGGTTGGGCGGATCTTTCAGAGCCCACAGACTTTAACAATTTTCCACACAGCACGGCTTTCCTTTCTTGTTGCAGTAATTACATACCTTCCAAAAGCAACTTAAGAATGGGTCTCTTTTGGCTCACAGTTTGGAGGGACGGTGGGGAAGACTTGGCTCCAGGAGCAAGAAGTTGCTTCTGGTTGCACTGTATCCACCCACCATCAATAAACAGAAACAGTAGACTGCTACTTCTCAGTGTGTCTCTCCTTTTTCCATTGAGTTCGGGGCCTCAACCCTTGGCGTGTTCTCCAAATTCAGGGTACACCTTTCCATCTCAAAGGACCCAATCTTAAAACATTTCTCACGGACATGCCAAAAGAAGTGTTTTCATGATGTTTCTAAATCCAGTCAAGATGACAGTAAACCATAACCATTATAGATACTATGTGTCCTCTGCTTTCTTCCACAGTGGCAAGAAAACTGCCAACATGGAGCTGAGGAGAGGAAAGACCTTCATCAAATCTAGCGTGCAGATTTCCCACGAGAAACTCATAGACTCGCCAACCAAGGAGGACCCAGACACTTGGTCACTGTCGCTGGGAGAGCAGCAGCGAACTTATGGTGAGAAGAGCTCCCAAACAAGTCCCTGTGCCCAAGGGTATGGCCGGTGCCCCAACAAAGAGGTACTTTCTGATCCTGAAGGGGGTCCCGTGCCCTTCTGTGGAACCACCTTCAAGTTGGTGCGCAAGAGTAAGACTCACGACAGTGTTCCAGGGGCTGTGAAGGTGGCGGCACCCACAGGGCAAATGGTAGGTAGCACAAGCTTCCCAGAGACCCCAGGAGGTCAGCGCATGATTGACTACCGCCACTTTGTGCCCCAGATGCCCTTTGTGCCAGCTGTGGCTAAGAGCATCCCAAGAAAAAGGATTTCTCTGAAAAGGTCCAAGAAGTGCTTTCGAAACCTATTTCACATGCGCAGAAGCAAGACTGAGAACTTGGCCTCGCTCTCAGCCAAGGGGAAGAACCTCTCGCCTCCTGGGGTTCCAGCGCAGCAAGGCAAGCCCTTCCTCTCCATTGGTGAGGGGTTGGGGCTGGACAGCATTTGCCAGGACCTGTCTGACAGTGAGTTTCTACATGACTCACCCTTTGACCTCTGCAGTGCCCTGTGTGAGGATGTAGCCTCACTGAAAAGCTTCGATTCACTTACAGGTTGTGGGGAGATCTTTGCAGATGGGAGCTCGGTGCCATCTGTGGAGCTGAAGGACGGCCCAGAGAGCCCAGCCCATTCACCTCAGGCTCCGGACAGCAAGACTCTCTGTGGCCCTTCCCAGGGTAGTATGGAACAGTTGATGTCACCTGTCCAGAATGAAGCATCAGACTTCACCAAGTTCTGGGACAGTGTGAATCGCTCTGTGCAGCAACAGCAGCGTGCCCTGCGAGGCCCATGGTTGATGAGTCCCCAGGGGACAGAAACAGACCAGCCCAGGCTAGACACATCTGGGTTAGCTGAACTGCCCCTGTTTCCTTGCAGGGGTCCCCCCAGTGGCTCCAAAGCCAGCTCCATAGACACAGGTACCCCTAAAAGTGAACAGCCGGAATCTGTGTCTACAAGTGATGAAGGTTACTATGACTCCTTCTCACCGGGCCTCGAGGAGGAGAAGAAGGAAGCTGCTAGCCCAGGCACTCCAGCAGCCGCTTTCCCCAGGGACAGCTACAGCGGGGACGCCCTCTACGAACTCTTCTATGACCCCAGCGAGGCCCCTGTTGGCCCAATCCTGGATGATGACTGTGTATCTGAAAGTCTCTCGGGGCCTGCCCTGGGGACCCCATTGTCTATGTGCAGCTTCCGCGTGGGAGCCGAGGAGAACCTGGCTCCAGCGCCAGGCCCTGACTTGCTCAGCCAGGGCTTCCTACAGAGTACCTGGAAGGGCAAGGAGTGTTTGCTGAAGCTCTGTGACACAGAACTTGCCATTACCATGGGCATTGTCAACTGGCTGCGCAGAACCCCACCGGCCACTGCCCCTACCCCTGTATCTACCCCTGCCCCTACTCCTGCCCTTGTCCTTAGAGAGCCCACTGCCCCACCTGACCCCCATAGAGTCCTCAGAGGAGCATCAGTAGACATGAAAGGCAGGGAAGACCAGGTCTTAGATATGGGTACGGCCGTGGCATGCTTTCCACCCAGCAGGCAGGAGCCCTGGGCACATTCAGGAATCAAAGACTTACTTGTTAGAGAACATGAGGTCCAACGGGAGCCTGCAAGGGGTATTAAGATCCCATCTAAGGATGGCTCTCTAGAGGAAGGAATACAAAACTTCTCTGATGGCCGGTCTTCCTCTGAAGCCTCCATGACAAGCTCTTCCAGGGATAGCAAAGCTGTGAACTCTGCCACCTGTCTCAGCTCTCAGAAGGAACGTGGGACACCTGGGAACCTGAGGTGTTCTCAAGGCCCTTTAAGACCAGGGCATGGAGGAAGTGCTCTTGATCCAGGGTCCGTGCTTGTAGGCTGTGTGACCCATGTGGCAGCCCTGCAGATCTATCCAGACAGCCATTCTCCCAGACAGGATAAGGGCAATGGGTTCTTCTGGAAGCCTCATCCTTGGGGTCCTAACACTGTGCAAAAGAAACCTACAAGCAGCAAACCCAACAAAACAGCTGCCTGTGACCTCTCCTCCACAGCCAGCCCACAAGACCAGAGATGTCGTGACCTTTTCCTGGACCTGAATCAGCTCAAGTTGGAACCCTCCAGGCTAGGTACCCAAGTCTGTGCCTCTGTGGACAGCCAGTCTCAGCAGCTCTGCCCCAGGGCTCCAGAGCAAGTGCCACATAGGGGTTCAGTGGGGTCCTGAGCCACTCTGGGCCCCTGGTGCCCAGTCTCTGTGGCTATTGTCCAGAAATCCTGCGTCTCTCTTTGGAGAGTGAACAGTGGTAAGTTGCTCCTTCCCTTGGGCCATGAAATATTGCTATGGCCTTCTGACCTGACATGGACTTCTTATGGATAACCAGATGTGAGGACTTACAAGCTGGCCCTGGCTCAGGCTCACCTAAAGGATGGGTTCATACTCTCCAGGAGCTGCATATGCATGACCTCATTCAGGAGAACCAAGGACCAGAATCTTCCTCCTCTTTTTTTTTTCTGGTGTGAGGATTGTGCTTGGGGTAAAGATGGTCAAGTTCAGGCGTGTGGGGAGGGGGGATAGGGGATCAGATAATTGATCCTTGCCTGAGCCCGGGGCTAAAAACTGCTGGGAGCTGTACATGCCTAGCTGTCCCTCATGCCACAAGGACAGTCGATGGCCAGAAAGAAGTTCATGTTGTAAATGAAGACAAGGGTAACCAATTCATCTGCTTGAGGTGTAGGAAAAGGATGAGAGCCACAGCTCATGGGGTTGAGTTCACAAGGACTCGCTGGCCTCATCCAAGCCTACTCTTTACCCAGGGTAGGAGACCACTACACATGGCTCCTCTCTGGGAACAACAAGGACCAGCCCTATCTCAGCAAGAGTCTGGAGCTGCCAGCATGGTATATGTGCATAGCTTTGCCAGGGCTGACCAGACCCTGCCTAATCAGTCGGTTCTGTCAAGGGTGATTTTGTGTACTTCCTTCAGCTTGTTCTCTGAGGCCTTGGGTGGGAAAACACCCACTGTTTTCCCACCTCTGCTTTGGAGTTGCAAAGGCCTCCTTGTCTTCTCTCCTTTCCTACTCCCAGCATGGCCATCTCTTCTCCAGGGAGTTCTCTGAATGAAGCTGTGCTCACCATCCCTAACCCAAAAGCAACACATGCACCGAACCCAGACATTCAGAATCAGGAAACGACCTGCTGGATGCCGTCCCCAGGAAGGGTGGGCATCTCTTCTCACCCAGCATGAGGGCAGGGACAGGGGGCCCATGCTCACTGCCAAGGATTTGATTCTACCTCAGCAAAAAAACACAGCGGCAGTCAGAGGATGAGGACTTGACAGGTAGCTGTAAAATTTGTCACCAGGACCATATGTAGGCAGGATGCTGGACAGGCCACACTGCATACAGAGCCTCTGTGGAGAGGTAAAGGAATTCCAGGCAAGCACTGAAGTCCCATTGGTAGCACATGTTCAGGGCCTGAGTGCTTTGTTTCAAGCTAGAAAGTCTCTTGTGACCATTGGCATCAACAGCTCTCTAAGGCTGCTTGCTGTGTGTGAGATGAGGGCTGTAGGTTAAAAGCAGACATCAAGGTTGTAGTCGTGTGGACCTGGACACAAGGATGCACAGGGCCATTCACCTGGGAAGCCACATCTTCTTCTTCTAGGACCCAGACCCCATCATGACATCATAATGACATCATTGAGCGTGGCTCTGGATAAATGACAAATAGAAGAACATTACGCATGAACCCTGCTGCAGTCTGAGGTAAATTATGCTCATTTTCAGACCTGAGGACCAGGCACATCTTGTGGGATCTTTCTGTGGACATACACATGAAGTGTGTGCAGGTAGGGGGTTCAGATCCTTTTCAAACCCTACTATGAGAGTTCTGCTATGCAGTAGGTTCTGGAACATTCTACTGGTTTCCCTCAGCTGATACCACCAGAGCCTTCAGCCCTTTCTTCTTCCAGGCCACAGATGCCTGAGCACCATAGGGTGCCAACCACATCTCTATGAGCAGGCAGAGAGCTCAGTAAGGAGCCACCCAACCCCAGTCACAGCCTTTGGGGCTCTGTACTGTACCTGACAGAGAAAGTACTCAGTAAATACTTTTTTGAAAGAGTGTAGTGTCAAGATGTTGTGTGTTGTTTTCTGCTGTCTTGGTGACTCAGGGCCTCATATTTAGAGAGAAACAGTGTTGAGGTTTAACAAGAAATTGGGGCTGGTGAAGTGGGTCAGTGGGTAACATGTCTGCCACATGGGTGTGATGACCCAAGTCTAGAGCCCCAGCAGCCACACAATAGTCAGGTATGTCAGTGTGGGCCTGTAATCCCAACATGGGCAAAGAAATATAGATACATTCATCTCTGAAACTTATTGTCTGGATGGACACACACCCAGACATATAAACACACAGACACATGCACACAGATGACACACACACACATGCTCATACATGCATGTACACACAGACACACATACACATGCACACAAACACATAGACATACATATGCATATGCACACACAGACACACACACACAGTAATGCACACATGCACACACACGTACACACACACACAGTAATGCACACATGCACACACACGTACACACACACACACACACACACACACACACCAGAAGTCTGCTTGAGATACAGATCTCTTCCCACAGCAAAGGAGAGTGTATACTTACTGTGGCTTGTGATGCAAAGCCTTGATGGAGACAAACCATCGAGACTCAAGAGCACAATAAATTATAGAGTCAACATGGTTGCAGACCCAGTGTGGTCTGCAGTGGTGTAGTAACAGAGCAATAGGAACCCAGGGCTGTGGTTCTGTCCCTGGGTAGGGGATACTTTATACAACCCAGCACCCGTGAGGTTTTTCTTCTGGGTCTGTGTTCGATTCGGGGTCAGGGAGAATGGAGGAGGGTCGTGTGACTCTCTCTGGATCATCTTTCTCAACACCCAGTCCTCAGGATGACTCCTCTTGGGCAAAATAAGTGCAACATAGGCAAGCTCCATGTGTGACTCACTGGAAAGGGACTTTAGGGCCAGCTAAGGTGCTAACTAAGTTCTGTAAGTGGAACAAATCTTCTGAGCTTTCTGGTCAATTCTTATGTTTTCTTTTATGTATGACTGTGTGTATGGTGTGTGTGTGTGCAGGTATATATGTGCCCATGTGTGCACACCTGGAAGCCAGGGACAGATTTGAGGGCAGACATTTTTCTCTTGTTTTATATCACTCCCCACTTATTCCTTTTAGATGGGGTCTCTCAGTGAACTTGGAGCTAGGCTGACAGCAACAATCCTCCTGTCTCTGCTTGCCGTAGCTCTGGGGATAGAGGTGTATGTGTCCACAACCAGATTTTTATCTGGGTGCTGGACATCCAAACCCAGATCTTCAAGTTTGTGTAGCCTAGGCCTCTCTCTGGCTATTTCTGCACATCTCATTCATGTATGACTGGACAGTACACATTGCTCTTGCAGAGCACCTGACTTCAGTTCCCAGCACCCATGTCAGGTGCCTCACAGTCACCTGTAATGTCAATGCCAGGGGAGCTGAAGCCTGTGACATCTGCCTCTGCAGGTACCTATGCTCAGGTGTACATATCCACATTCAGGCACACAAGCATACGCATAATGAAGACTAAAAATAAAGTCTTAAAAAAGAAAGGAAGAAATGCACAGGAAAAAAAAGGTTGTAAGGACATAGGAAGCCAAATGGTAAGAAGCAAATTTCTGCCCTTCAACTTTGTGGTGGTTTGAATAAGAATGGCTCCCATTGGAGCCAACATAAATTGAATGCTTAGTCACCAGGGAATGGCATTATTTGAAAGGATTAGAAGGACTAAGGGGTGAGGCCGTGTTGAAGGAAGTATGTGGCCTAAAAGAAGAAAGGGGTGACAGCTCTGGGGTTGGTTCCAAAAGCCATGCCAAGCACACAGTCTCTCTTTCAGCCATTGGATCAGGATGTAAGCTCTCAGCTACTTAGTGCATGCTGCCATGTTTCCCGCCATGATGATAATAGACTAAACCTCTGAAACTGTAAGCAATTCTCCAATTAAATGTCTTCTTTTATAAGAGTTGTTTTGATCTTTGCTGCTCACAGCAACAGGACAGTGCCCAAGATACTTTTTTACCCCTCTGAAGCATGGAGGTCAGAGGACAACTTTGTCCTCTGGCTCTTTGACCCTTTTCTCCCACCTTTTATGTGGGTTTTAGGAATCAAACTCAGGTTGTCAGGCTTGTGTGAAGCAAGATCTTTTATCCTCTGAGACATCTTGTTAGCCCAAAGATGTGTTTTTAAATTTTAACACATTTTAATTATTTTAAAAATAACATACAGGATTCCAGAATCTTGCCTTGTTGTCCTGAGGTCCTGATGTTGGTACCTGTGTTACTGGTAGTCATTGCCTGAATCAGTTGTATCTCAGGTTCCTGATGTCTGTTTCAAAGAATTGAAAATGTACACACAGATGGCAAAGCAGCAAAGGATTTTATTCAAAAGCAAGAGTACAAGGTAGTTCTAAGGGAGCAGCAGGCTCTAATGTGATTGTTCAAGAGCCCCAGGTTACATCTAGGGCTGCCCTTTATGGGTCCTAGAAAATGAATAGTTCGTTGTTAGGGGCAGGGTATTGATACATCAAAAATACATTGTAGCAGGGCTTGGCAGCCATGACTTTAATTCCAGCACTCAAGAGGCTAAGGCAGAGGCAGGGGCAGGGGCAGGGGGATCTTTGAGTTTGAGGCTAGTGTGGGCTATAGAGTGAGTTCTAGGACAGCCAGGGTTATATAGAAAGACCCTGTCTTGAAAAAAAAAAAAAAAACAGAAGAAGAAGAAGAGGAGGAGGAGGAGGAGGAGGAAGAGGAAGAAGAGCAGGAGGAGGAGGAAGGAGGAGAATGAGGAGGAGGGGAGAAGAGGAGGAGGAGGGAGGAGGAGGAGGAGGAAGAGGAGGAGGAGAAGGAAGAGAAGAAGAGGAAGAGGAGGAAAAAGAGGAGGAAGAAGAAGAGGAAAAGGAGGAGGAAGAGGAGAAGGAGGAGGAGGAGAAGGAGGAGGAGGAGGAGAAGGAGGAGGAGGAAAAGGAGGAGGAGGAGGAGGAGGGGGAGGAGGAGGAGGGGGAATGCATTGTAAGCCCTGGAACAACCACTGACATTTTTAAAAAGCCATGGTGATATGATGAAATAGAAATACAAATAGAATCCCATGAGGGATTTAAAATGAACGAAAACAGGATAGAGGAGAAAGTTTTTTAAAAAAGCTGAATATGAGCCGGGCAGTGGTGGCGCACGCCTTTAATCCCAGCACGTAGGAGGCAGAGGCAGGCGGATTTCTGAGTTAGAGGCCAGCCTGGTCTACAGAGTGAGTTCCAGGACAGCCAGGGCTACATAGAGAAACCCTGTCTCGAAAAACAAACAAACAAACAAACAAACAAAAAGCAAAAAAGGAAAAATTAAATTAAAAACTTGAATATGAAATTAATATATGAACTAATGAAATGGTAGATTTCACTCCAACAATGCCAACAGTTACTTTAAATAGGAACATCAGATTTTTAAAAAAATGATCATAAGACCATTAAAAATATTTAAAGACCCATCTACCTGCTGATGGAAAAAAGCTCACTTGAGGTATACTGACCTTGTTAGGTTAGGAGTAAAGAGCAGAGGAGGAGACACCATGCAAACAGCAGATCAGCAAAGTGATAGACCACTGTGCCTGCTGCAATGGCTAACCTTGTCAACTTGACAAGACTTGGAATGACTAAAGCAACTCGCCTCTAGCAGATTTGTGAGAGTGTTCCCGGGATGGGTTCACAGAAGTGAGCTGCTCTTCCCTCAGAGTGGGCTGGCTGCACCTTTTACCAGCTGATCTAAACATAGAAAGGTTCATGCAAAAACAGAGTTGTCTGTTTCTCTCTTTGCTTCTTGCTGGTGTGTTTATTCCTCTTGTCACTGTGGCTACCATCTTCCACTGACATGAGCATCTTTAGCTTTTCAGAACAACAGCTCTTTAGGAAGTCTCCAGGTCTTCAGTGTCAGTCTGGGGCTGCTGAAGCCTCCAGTCCTCTGAGCACACAGACGGCCATTATGAGCTACACAGCCTGCATTGCATAAGTCAGTCTAATAAATCTCCTTATATGATAGTGTCTTAGTCATTGTTCTATTGCTGTGAAGAGATACTGTCTTAGTGTTTTACTGCTGTGAACAGACACTGTGACCAATGTGAGTCTTATAAAAGACAACATTTAATTGGGGCTGGCTTACAGGTTCAGAGGTTCAGTCCAGTATCATCAAGGTGGGAACGTGGCAGCATCCAGACAGGCATGGTGCAGGAGGAGCTGAGAGTTCTACATCTTCATCTGAAGGCTGCTAGCAGAATACTGACTTCCAGGCAGCTAGGATGAGAGTCTTAAAGCCCACGCCCACAGTGACACACCTACTCCAACAAGGCCACACCTCCTAATAGTGTCACTCCCTAGGCCGAACATATACAAACCATCCCAGATATGACCACAGCAACTCTTATAAAAGGAAGCATTTATTGGGGGCTGACTTAGTCCATTATCATTATGGTGGGGAATGTTATGTGTAGCTTTGCTATCCTGCCTGAGCTCCAGGAACTGGCCTCACTATCAGTCCCCGCCCAGAGAATATTGGAACGGAGGATGAAAATATAGACATGCACAGTTCAAATTAAACTTGCCTTTTGATAAGTTGCTGGGTGCTACTTATCTCCTGCCTGGAGAAGAGTGCCCTTGTCAATATTCTTATCTCTCTGCACCTCTGCACAAGCTCTCAACTTTAGTCGCTCAGTTATATCTAGTTCCAGTTTAAAACCTCCAACCTCCTGCCTGTAGGAGCGGCCTTAGGCCACTGCTCTGCCTGAGATCTCACAGGGCTGCTCACCGGTTACCTTTTCTCCCTCAGAAGCATGGTGAACTCTCCTCTCCTCTCCTCTCCTCTCCTCTTCTCTCCTCTCCTCTACTCTTCTTGTGTCTGCCTGCTTTCCTCCAGGGATCTGGAAGTCCTGTCTATTCCTTCCACTCAGCAATTGGTCCATGGCTTCTTACTGACAGATCAAGAACCAATTAGGCATCAGAGCCACCCCTACAGGGGAGCATGCAAGGCATGCAGGTAGACATGGTGCTGAAGAAGTAGGTAAGTGTCCTACATCCTGATCCACAGGTAACAGGAGAGAGAGGGGGGAAGGAGAAAGAGAGAGAGAGAGAGAGAGAGAGAGAGAGAGAGAGAGAGAGAAGAAGGAGGAGGAGGAGGAGGAGGAGGAGGAGGAGGAGGAGGAGTGAGGAAGGGATAGAAAAAGAGAGAGACAGAGAGCAACAGAGAGACATAGAGAGAGCTAGATAGAAAGAAAGACAGAGATTGGGCTTGGTGTGAGCTTTTGAAACCTCAAAGCCTACCCTAGTGACCCATGTCCTCTAGCAAGGCCATACCTTTTAATCCTTCTAATCCTTTCAAACAGTTCCATTCCTAGTGACTAAGAATTCAAATATATGAGCCTATGAAGGCCATTCTTACTCAACTCAGCACAAACCCATGCACATTTGATGGGGTCTGTGCCTTTAAGGGACCCTGCCTAATTTGTGTGCCTTCTTATAGCTGTTCCCAAAGAGAACAGTATAAAGAAGGGAAGCATAGCCCTGCACTAAACATTAGTGATCCAGTTTGCCTCCAAAGGAAACCATTCCCCAGCTTGTTGTGGGACCTTGGGATGCTGATGCTGAGCTGTCCCTTAGTACATCTGTGACGTAACTTACCTCAGCTGTGTACCATGCTCTCTGGACTTGGAGTCCTCTTACACCAAGGATTATCCATCACAGATCCTTAAGAAATGTTCTAGAAACTGCTTCAGGAATAGTTTCCAGAGGGTGTGAGCCCCAAAGTTACTCTGAGCTTTGGGGCCCAGAAGAAAGAGCACAGATAGACAAAGACTCCTCCTGAGCTCAAAGACCCCCAGACATGGGAGACAACCAGCCTTGTGGGAACTAACCTGGCGCTGTGGACAGAAGCCCCAAGTCTGTCCCAGGTGCTGCGGCTCTGGGTGGGACAGGAGACACTCGGGAAGTGGCTGTGTGTCTTCCCACACAGTCCGACGGGCAGGTGGGGGCTGTGGGAAGACTTTGCGGGCCCTGCCCATGGGTGGGGGAGGAGGTCATTCCCAGGGAACACACAGCAGCTGTCTCCATGGGTTCTCTAGCCAGGGGCACCGCAGTCGCTGCAGGGTGCCGCAGACAGGCTAGCCGGAGCGCAGCTGGGGTTCCCGCTGGACTGGGTCTTGGTGGCTTGGAGCTCAGGGTTAACTGCTTAGGCTTGGGTGAATGGGTATCATCTGGGGGCTCTGGGAAACCCTCGGTGAGAGATTAGCCACAGCTCCTTAATCGAGGGCCGGATCTCTCGCTTCCCACGGCGGGTCCAGATGAAGACAGTCCATAATTCTAAGACGTTTATCTTCATCGTGTGGAGAGTGGCATGGATCGAATTGTACCTCAGCCCTTCTGGGAGAGGCGAGGCAGATATAGTAACTGGGAAGGGGCGTGGCTAAGCATCTAGGTGTCTCATTAACGTGGGGATGGCTTGGGGCTGTGTGGCCACGCCTCTACCTGAGGAGGGGTGGTACGTGACTGTGACTGGAGCCAAAAGTCTCCCAGGAACATTGGCATAAGTTTTCGGTCCCTTGCAGATTCCGCTGGGTCTCCCAGAGTTTTAAGCCTGTGCTCAATCAGGTGCCAGACTGCCTGTCACAGATCACTGCCCAACACAGCCTCTGTAGAGGGACAGTGGAAGTAGGTACTTCTGCTCTTGAATGTCCTCTGGATACAGCAATGAGAGCTTGGAGAGGCCAGGAATGAAGGGAGCCTGAGCCTCCTGCTTCTCCAGCTCAAGAAGATAGGAAAATAAACAAAGCAAGCTGGTGAGAGGATGGCTCAGTTCATGAAGTTCTTGACTTACAAGCACAAGGCCCTGGGTTCGGTTCCCAGAACCTATGTAAAAACCCCAGGCATGATATGTGATTGTTATCCCACTGCAGAAGAAGCAGAGATAGGTAGATCTGTAGGGCTCACTAAACAGCACCCTCAGCCTGATTGGTGATCTCTGGGCCAATAAAAGACTCTGTCTCAAAGGAAAAAGGATGACACCTGTGGCTGCTCTCTGCCCTCCACACACACACACACACACACACACTCTTACACACACACACACTCTTACACACACACACACACACACACGCGCGCACACACACACACACCTATCCACTAACAGCTCTACCCACAGGTGTACACATATATACACATGAACCATAGACTCACTTCTTCTCATGGATACATGAGACATACTGAAATGTTATATAGTATCAGAGTGATGCCACATGGCAGCGCAGGCATGTACAATAGGGTGAGTGGTCATGGGATAGGTGACTGCTGAAAAGCAGAGTCTCCACTGAACTTGCCACACTGGCGCATGTGTCACCCATCTGCTTAGTGCCAAGGGAGCTCTTCTTTTCTGAGTGTGTGTGTGGTGTGTGTGGTGTGTGTGGTGTGTGTGGTATGTGTGTACATGTGTATGTGTGTGTGTGCATGTGGAGGCCACAGGTTGTCAGATGTATTTGTCAACCCCTCTCTATCTATTTTTTTGGTTTAAGGTCTCTCTGAGTCTGAATTCACCAATTCAGCAACAGTGGGTGACCAGCAAGCCAACAGTGGGTGGCTCCCAAGTGCTGAGATTACAGACTCGCTGCCATATTCGACTTTCTGGTTTGTTTTTAACTTGGGTATCAACGTTCTAGACTCAGGTTCTCATGTTTATCCAAGAAACACTTTATGAATTGAGCCATCCTCCCAGACCTGGGAGCTCTTTTTGTTTGCTTAATTACCCATGCTTTCTAGAAGAAATATTCATTTCTCATGGTTTCCCTGAGCTTCTTGGACAAATTCAGGGTAATTGTATTATCACTGGCTGCAGCAACAAAACATCACAGACCAGGTAACTTAAACAACAGCAGTGTGTGTATCCTCTGTTCTGAGAGCTGCAACTTCTAGGTCAGGTATCAGCAGGGTGGTTTCCCCTGAGGTCTCTTTCTATTGCTTGCAGATGGCCCTCTTCTGGTTGTCCTCACAGGCTGTTCCTCTATGTGTGTTTGCCCCTGTGTACCTTGTGACTCAATAGAGTCTTTGCAGAAGTAAGGAAACAGAGGCATCTATGATATGCTGCTCATATGTGAAGAAGAAAGACTAAGACAGAGGATCTCAATTTTATTATTAGATTCAAGAAGGAGACAGGAAGAAAAAGTAAAGTAATTTTCCTAAGGCCCAGGAGTATTTACACCATTTCTATTCAGAAGAAAGAAGTTATAAAAAGATGCTGAGGTGATAGTTGGAATGCTAATCATAGGCAGAGAGTGAGCAAATCCAACTTGCAAAGACAAGCTCGGGTGCTAATTTGGAGCAAGTCGGTGCTGTATTCTGACAGATGCATTTCCCAGTGTCAGGTCTGGAGGATGTGAGCTTTAGGCCAGAAAGCACATCAATTTAAATTCAATAACAATCACCCAACCAGCTCGTGGGATCATCCCAACCAACCCACCACACTGATTGTTGAGATAGCAGGCTGGATGAAGTTCCAGCAGACGGGCTCCTGACATAAAGGCTGCAGTGAGCAGCCAGGGAAGGGTGGACATCGTCAATACACTATGAAAAACTAATACATTGCAGGCAAGCCCAGTTACAGACACTGTTAAGCTTAGGCACATGATTGACAACAAGAACACCAGGCTAATCATGGAATTGTGGGAAAGGCAAAGGAATATGGAATCTTCCAGGAACATGCCCAGTTTTTCTCTCTGCCCCAAAGGAATGCAAAATGGAGTCAGTGGCCATGACTCACTGTCTTAGGGTTTTACTGCTGTGAACAGACACCATGACCAAAGCAACTCTTATAAGGACAACATTTAACAGGTTCAGAGGTTCAGTCCATAATCATCAAGATGGGAGCATGGCAGCATCTAGGAAGGCATGGTGCAGGCAGAGCTGAGAGTTCTACACCTTCATCTGAAGGCTGCTAGTGGAAGACTGACTTCCAGGCAGCTCACAACTACAGTGACACACCTACTCCAACAGGGCCATGCCTTCTAAAAGTGTCACTCCTGGGGTGGAGCATATACAAACCATCACACCCATGTAGCTGCCAGCTCCTGGTCAAATCCACAGTGGTCCCTCCTTAGGGACACCACAATTGAGAGAGTTGAGTATAATTCATCTGAGTTGCTGAGTGCAGCTTTCTCCTTGTAAAAGTAATGCAGGGCTCAGGGTTAGAAGTATTCTTGTCATCCCAACCCTGGAGAGGAAGAGAGAGGAGAATCCTTGAAGCTCAGCCAAATCAGACACCTGACATTGACCTCTGTCCATACACATACCAAAGGAGGTCACAGGCCATCTTACAGGCTTCCTTAGATAGCTGTGGGCTACACCACGTGATCTGGATCTTACTCACACGCACCCATACCCACCAGGACAAGCATATCATCTAAATGTCTGAACCCCATCAATAGTAACTCTAAACTTCTGCTGCACTATGTTGCTTCCCTAGATCAAGAACTGAAGGCCAACCCCAACTTTTCACCTTGGCATTCAAGTCTGCTGATTCAAGGCTATCCCACAAGCTCTTTCATGTTCAAAATGTCTCAACCTCAACACCATGCCTTCATTTAAAATCTGCCCCCCAAATCACTCCCATGACCTGCTTTACAACCACCCTGGCAGGAATGAGAATATTCTAAAGGGACACCTGTGCCCTTCCCTTTGGTTATTGGCCTATTGAGACAATGAACACCAAGAAATTGGAATCCCCCAACCAGGAATTTCATTCTGGCAGAAGGAGAAGGCTGGAACCTAGTGGCAGCCAGCAGAATGACTTGTCTTTTGGGAAAGAAACTTCACAGTTCTGACAACTCGACAGATAGGTGACTCTGCAGAAAAGATAGAAGCTGAGATAACAACGGATTTGTGATGGTTAAGACCACACCTTGACCAGGACTGCTTAGATACCTCTTGATCTCTACTAAATCCCAGAACTCTTGCCAGAACCCCTAAAGATGGAGGGCCAACTGTATCTCTCTTCTCCTCTCAACCAATGTGGTTATATTAAAAGCATCCCCTCTTCTGCTTTCCATCATTAGTTGTTTATTTAATCGGCTTGTTAGAGCAGCCAAGATCTGACCCTAAGAACACTGGGAGCAGTCTGACAAGGAATTCTGGCTCCTGAGGTCTAAGTCAGTCTCTCCTTCTCAGCGCCTCTGCTTCATGCCTCTCTCAAACTGTGCCTTAGCTTCTAGGTGAAGTCTCTGACAAGACTTTTTGCCTCTGACAAAGCATATTTCAAGCCTGTTGTTCATTGGTCTGGGGCCATTCAGTCACTCTCTAACGAACCTCAGTGGAACTGAATGGTCAGGTCTGAGCCAGCTACATGAGGATGCTGAGGAGCTACTTAGGAGACAGCATCACCTGAGCCTCCTGGGTACATTAGCAGAGGAAGCCCGATGAGCTACGATTTAATGAGTGCTTGATTTAACAGACTCCTTGAGACATTTTCTGGTATGATTCATAAGCCTCCCATTGTAAGGGAATGGTATCTGCTCAGGACCCCCAAGACCAAGTTCTCTTCAGCACAAAAGAGATTTATTTGTCCCAGAGGGACAGAGGGCAGGGAATAAGAGACAAAGATAGAGGATGAGGGAGAAGAGGAAGGGAACAAGAGAGACGGGGAAGGGATATTTGTCCCGGGTGGAAAAAGGGCTGCCTCTGGATAGAGAGAAGACAGGTGTGACCCATAGAAAAGTGGCACTTTATAAAGGTAAAGTGGGAAACTTGTGTTAGGATGAAGTGTTTAGTTTTAATTGGCCATGTTAATTAATTGGATACTTTTGATTGCTGGACTTCAATAATTTTATAACTGGACCTTGGCGGTCAGCCTCAGGAGAAGGAAGTGGGCAAATAAGGGACTGGATCTTAGTGGCCTGCTTTAGGAAGGTACCCTAATGGTTTTTAGCAAGGCGGAGGAAGTGGAGGAGAAGGGGAGGACCTGCCAGAGCCATGCTGGCCATGCTCAGGCTGGCTAGAGTGCCTTCACACATGGTTTTATATATTTCTTTTTTAAAGATGTATTTATTTTTATTTTGTATATGAGTACACTGTAGCTGTCTTCAGACACACCAGAAGAGAGGATCAGACCCCATTGCAGATAGTTGTGAGCCATCATCTGGTTGCTGGGATTTGAACTCAGGACCTCTAGAGGAACAGCCAGTGCTCTTAACCACTCAGCCATCTCTCTAGCCCCCTGGTTTTATATTTTTAACTGGTTTAAAAAATAAAATAATATCCTGACACATTTGAAGTTATAAAATTTGAATTTTGGGGTCTACCTGATAAAATTTGATTGGAACACAGATGCAGCGATTCACTGACAGTATTGTATGAATTCTTCTTTGCTCTAACAGCAGAGTTGAGTAGAGCATTTGCAAACGAGGCCTTATGTCCTAGGAAAACTAAAACATTTACCGCCTAGCACTTCACAGAAGAAGCTGGCTGATCCTAACACAGAGGTTAAATCAAAACCTTGGTATATCATGTAGAATGGTAAAGCTATAGATAGCCAAGCGTTCAATATTCTCCTTGGCCCAGAGAAATGTCCAGTGGTTGCCATCAAGTGAAGCTCATTCTGCTGGGATCCGGTTGTTCTCTTTTAAACAACATCACAGCAATCCTTCCCTACCCATCCCTCGAGTGGGCCTGTTCTCATTTATACCCCGTGTCTTATCCTAAGCTTTTCTGGTTCCCTACCTCAAACCCAACACCAGCCACAGTGCCGATCACATTCACTTTGTTTATAGCTGTTCAAAGCTGGCCACAACCCGCACCACACGATAGTTATGCACATGTCTACCTGGTAAAGTGCTCCTTAACGACTGACAAACAGGAGCAGGCTGAAATGATGCACAGCAAATGGATGTTGATTGTCTTAATCGGTGGGTGGGTAAATGGTGGGTGGATGGATGGACGGATGGATGGATGGGTGGAAGATGGATGGATGGATGGATGGATGGATGGATGGGTGGGTGGATGGATGGGTGGGTGGATGGACGGATGGATGGATGGGTGGGTGGATGGATGGGTGGGTGGATGGATGGATGGATGGATGGGTGGGTGGATGGATGGATGGGTGGGTGGATGGATGGGTGGGTGGATGGACGGATGGATGGATGGGTGGGTGGGTGGATGGATGGGTGGGTGGGTGGATAGGTGGGTGGGTGGGTGGATGGATGGGTGGATGCGTGGATGGGTGGGTGGGTGGGTGGATGGGTGGGTTGGTGGTTGGGTGGATGGGTGGGTTGGTGGTTGGGTGGATGGATGGGTGGATGGGTGGGTGGGTGTGTGGGTGGATGGATGGATGGATGGATGGATACGTGAAGGAATGGGTGGATGATGGATAGGTGGTGGCTGGATGACTTGAGATGGATGAAGAAATGAATATATGTATAAGTAAATGGATGGGTGAATAATGACTGGGTAGATTGATGGGTGGACAGAAGATATAGAAGCAACAGAGACATAGAAGCCGAATGCTTTGAATACATCCATGAGAAGCATAGCGAGCAGAACCTAGTCAAATCCCCACAGATAACTGATGGCCCTCTGCTCACACACCTTTTTCTCCCTTTACTGATGTGGGAAGGGACTTCTTCGTTTTACGGATACATCAAGCTTCTCTATGCAGACTTCTCTAACTCCTGCCATCATCAGCCCGAGGGGGTAATGAAAACCGAATGAGGAGGATGACGGGGCATGGAGTAACAAGGAGGATGCAGAAGATAACTGATGTCATAGTTAGCACCCCTCTCTACAGATAGCCAGACCTGTCTCATGGAGGTAGACTTTATTTATCCTAAAATGTATCCTTCTGGAGCGAACAATTGAATGCTTTGTACTCTACTCTGAGTTGTGACATCCCTCAGTTACGCAGATGCTCGTGGGGGCTCGAAGAGGCTCGTTGTAGGTGCTGTGAGCTGCCCGATGTGGGTGCTGGGAGCCAAACTTAGTTCCTCTGCAGGAGTAGCAAGTGCTCTTAATTGCTTGTCATCTCTCTCCAGCCCCAAGCTTATTTTCTTAATTAGCATATCAAAATGCATATATTCACATGGTAATGTGATGTTGACATGTGCACACACTGTATAATGTTCAAAGCTGGGAAACCATGTTCACCTCCACAAACGGTGTTTATTGTGATGGTTCACCTAACTTTAGAACATTTTCCATCCCCTTCCCAGAGCTCTTGGCGGCCTCCACTATCACTTTGTGTCCCTATGGATTTTCCTATTCTGCTATTCTGGGTATTTCATCTAAACGGAATTTCATAGCAAGTGATCTCTTGTGAATATTTCCCTCCAGGCAGCTTGATGTTTTAAAGACTCATGTCTGTCATATTTATCAGTGTTTTATTCCTTTGTATAGACAAATAATACTTCATTATATGGACATACCATACGCCACCTATTCAAGAGCTCGTGGATATTTGAGTGGCTTCCACCTCTGACTACAATGAACCATGCTGCTGTGAACATGCACATACAATTTCTGTGTGAACATATGCTTTTATATATTTTTTAGATTTATAACTAAGAGTGGAATTGCTGGGCCAGATAGTAATTCAGTGCTTTTTCAGGAATACCTAAACTCTTTTCTAAAACACTGACAATACTACGTGTGTCCACCAGCAGGGTGTACAGATCTCACTTCTCTGCATCCTCACCAATATATAGCCTGCTCTCCTAATGGGTAGAAGGGTATCACATGCTGTTGGTGGGTTTGATATGCACTTACAGTTAAGTACCTTCTTGTGTGCTTATAACCATCTGAAGAAGCGTCAAATCTTTGCCCCATTTTAATGTGAATGTTGGTCTTCTTTGTTAAGACAGAGATTTTCTAACTTTGGGGTACTACACTCATGAGAAGCAAACATTTTATTTCAATATTATTATTTTTATCAGTGGTATCCCCCGGAGCTCATTATTCCAGAGTAGGAGTCAGTGACCAATGTCCTCTAATACATGGCTCAGCCTTTTACTCCAGCCAGGAGATGAAGAACTCATCCACTCTACAATGCTGAGGACATGAATACTTGCTTGATCTTTCAAAGAATGCTTTTAGGTCTTCTTGTTCAGCACTTGGTGTGCAGTGTATGCTCTGGCTATGGAACTGTTCTTGGTGCATAAGAACCTATACCATCGTCACACCGGAGCAGCTGTGACCACCCTCAAGAGTCCCTCTGACCTCTCACAGAAGGAGGGAAGAAGATCATGAGATCTTGACCTGAGATTCCATTTCCCATTGCTTCCATGCCCCCTCCCTTCCAAGAGAACAATGTATTCTGCCATAATTGCTCATGGCCTCCTGGTCATGGGCGGTGCTAATAGTACACAATCGATAGGTTGTAGAAGTGGAGACTCTGTCTATGCAGCTATGGCAGTCAGCCTAAGGAGCAGGAAGTGTACAAAAAAGGGGATAGACTCTGATGGCTAGCTTTAGGTATATAATCTAATGATAAGCACAGAGGAAAGTTATTTAGGAATTGACATTCATGCTGAGGTGAAACATTCTAGAGGCACAGCTGCTGGAGTGTCCCCAATGAACACTCCTACAAAGTAAGCCCAACAAACTCATTAGTTCCTCATGTTGGACTGTGGTAGAAATATATTTTGGCCTATCAGTGATGCCCTGTCTGGGGAACGAACAGACTCTGGCCAGCATGGCTCTGGCAGACCTTGCCCTTTTCCTCTACTTCCTCTGCCTTGCTAAAAACCGTTAGATGACATTCCTAAAGCTGGCCACTTCCTGGTCCTTAGGCTGACTGCCAAGGTCCAGCTATCAAGTATTGAAGTCCGGCAATCAAAATCCCCCTTTGGTTCACCCAACTAACATACCCAATCAAAACCAATTACCATGCCCGATCAAACATACCGCCGAACCTTAGCCTGTTCTAACACAGCCCTCCCCTTTTCTCTCCTATAAAATGACACCTGCTGTCACTTGCTGCAGGTTTTCTGCCTGAGTCAGAAAGCAGCCACTTTAACTTGTCTTCTCCCTTAGTAAAGGATTTCTCTGAAACCAGATGTTTGGGTGTGGTCTGTGCCTAATCTGGGGTCCAGGAGGGAATCCTCACCCCCCCCACCCCTGCTATGCGGGGGGGGGGCACGTCTCCTTCAGGGGAAAAGTTCATGCTACAGCCTTGTCTGGTCTAGCTGTTCTGCTGGAGCCAGCAACACAGCAAATGAGTTCTAGATAGTTCTTACCGAAAGAGTGTGCAGGCCATGAAGACATTCTCCTCGTTGTCTTCATCCGTAGCGATAAGCTCAGAGGAACGTGATTCAGGACTCGGACTCGAGCACAGAGACTCCAGAAGAGGAGACATTCTTGAAGGGACTGATACCAGCTCAGGACCCCCAAGACAAAGGAGATTCATTTGTCCCAGAGGAACACGGGGCAGGGAATGAGACAGGAGATGGAGGACAGGAGAAAGGGACATGGGAGAGGGGGAAGAGGTGGGGGAGAGACACAAGGACTGCCTCTGGAGAGAGAAGAGACAGGTGTGGCTCATAGGCAAATGGCAAGGTATAAAGGTAAAGGGGGAAATCATGTTAGGATGAGGTGCTCAGTTTTGTTCGTTGTTTGTAAACCAGACACATCAATTATAACTTTAATATAACAAATATTATTAAAAGCAGCAATTTAAAACCAACATCTTTTCAAAGGTGCACAGGGTTATACGTCAGTTGGCAGGAATGCAGCTATTATCTTGTAGGATCGAAATGCTGACGTGGGGGGGGGGGGGGCTGGTGATCTGGTCAGGCCTTGTGCTAGCTTCCCCAATGGGATGAGCACCCTGCCTGCCTTCCTGCTCCTCAGGCCTAGAGCTTCCGGGGCACAGCAGGGGAGGGCAGATGTACAAATAGCCATCTTAACTCTCTGGCTCCCCCAGTAGCCTGGAAAATACATGCTCACTGAAGCCAACAGGAAGCCACACATTTGACCCCAGGTCCCACATGCCTGCTGGCCTGGGAGTTGGCTTCACAACTCTCCTTCCACCAGGCCCCACTTGGGGACCTCAGTGGCAGCAGCTGTGAGACTGACAACGAGGCTCAGTGTCCATCTGCTTAGCCTTGCCTGAGCCAAGCTGGGGCAGCAGAGAGAATTGGGTAGCTGTGTCTAGTGAGAGGCGAGCTTCCTTTGCAAGGCACTGTGGTTGCTGAGGTTTAAGGCAGGGACCAACTAACCTACCTCAGGGACCCCCCCCCCCCCCCCTTAATGCTCAGGGGCAGGCGTGGAGTCAGACCTAGTCATGGGAAAATCAGCGCCTCTGATATAGTCTGATGTCACCATGCAGTCCATCTTCCCACTCCCAGATGGCAGCCACAGCAGCAGTCAGGGAAGCTGGTCCCAGTCTGGTGCCCCTGCCTCCCACCCCAAAGGCATTTCTTCCCGTTTTTCCAACCAAGCAAGTCAGTTGCCGTTTCTGCAGGCAAAATACAGGCTCCCTGCCCACCTCCTAGTTTTGATTTCCCCCCAGACACAGCTGAGTTTGTCCATTCTAAGAATTCTATTTGTACCACCAATGACAAAGACTTCCTTTCTGAAGGGAACCAATGATTCAGGCCCTTGGAAACCCCCAGCCTGTCCCAAAAGTGATTGTCAGCTCCAAGGCAAGGCAGGAGGTATGCAGGAGAGAGGTGTCTTTTGTGCGTCTTTGTGGGGCCAAAGCTGGTTCACAGGACAGAGGAGGCAGGAGTTTGGTTTTCACATTTAACTGAAGCATATATCCCTGGAAGAGGTGGGGGGGGGGGAGCTGGCAGGAATATGCTGTGGTGTTTGTACACACAGTGTTTGGGGTGAGATTTAATCTGGCCTGGTCTTCCTCCCCATCCTTTCCAACCAGATCTCTAGGCAGCAAGGCCAGGCCCCAGTCTGTGACAACAGTGAAGGGTTGGGGACAGGCAAACTTCTGAGAGTCTTGGCCCTGACTCCCTTAGTCTCCCCTCTCAGCCTAAATAAAGGACCCTGATTCCAGTCCCTTCAGCAGAGAGCCAGCTCATCACTCCCAGGCTCTGGGTCCCAGGCATCCTATACTTTCTCAGGCATCCCTCCCCCCCCCAACCCCCCCCCAGAGGTGCTAGTGAGAAAGTGGAAGACCCCCAGGGTTCCCTTCCCTCACTGCGGTCCCAGTGAGGACCCAGTGAAGAACAGGTGAGCACGTGCACCTGGAAGATGTGTGTCTACACAAAACACCTGAAAGGGATGAGAGGTCAGAGGTCAGAAGATGGAGAATTGGGGACAACGAAAAACAGATTCAGGCCTCAGATCAGGGGTCCCAGCCAGAGTACCGTCAGAGGAACCAATAAAGTTTGAGGGGTGTGAAGTGTAGTATAGAAGAACAAGAGAGAGCCAGTTGGGGTCTCAGAGACTCAGGCAGTTGGTACAGCAGCACACAGGCCTTGGCCGGGCAGGCAGCAGGCAGGGGCTGCAACCAGGATGTGCTGTTTCCCTCCACCACCCCAAGCCTGGAGAAAACAGGGACCCAGTGACCTCTTCTGCCACTCCTTTGGTTTGCAAGGATCTGGGCAGCCTCTGAGGGGTAATCAGTAAGGGGTAATTCCCTCCCATTCCAGCAGGTACTGAACCTTGCCTTCTGGAGTGACCCTCCGAGCCAACACCTGATACTTTTCCCTGCAGGCTATCCGATCAGCTGCACCAAAGTACTTGATGATAGCAGCCTTGAGGTGGGACAGGGAGGAATCACATCTACTGATGATGCTTTGAAAAGTGTGGTGGCTGTCGATGCCTTCATCCTGATGCTCAGGGCCCGGAGCTCCCTCTGCACTGCTGCCTGAGGCGCCGCGCCCATCCTGCTCGGCAGCCCGATGCCTTGCCCTCAGGGTCCTGTACACGTTGGCTGCCAGCTTCCTCTTGCGGCTGCCTACTGTCCATGTGGAGTCGTAGAGGCTGGTGGAGGTGGAGCCTGCAGAGGTGCTGGCAACGGCGGTAGAGTCCACATCTGAGAAGGTCTGGCCTGAGCCGCCACTTTTTAAACTCTGAATTTCATCCGGTGTGAAGTCGAACATACTGGCCAGGTGGTCTGTGCTCCAGGCTGAGGTGGGGATAGCATCGTCCAGGGAAAACTTGGATTTTTTTCTTCTACGAAATCGCCTTTTCTGCTTCTGGGATTTCCGAGGCAACAAACCAGGCTTGCTCTTTTTTTTCTTACGAAGCCGCTTAAAGGTCCGTTTATTTCTCGGCATCAGGGCCTTGTCCAGAAGCTGTTTCTGGGAATCTAGCTGCTTCTTTGAATTCCCCCTAGTACAAGATGGAGACTATTTACAAGATGGGGGTCTCTGAAGCGAAAGTGGCCCCAAAACAGTGGGAGTTCTGGGGAGAATTTAGGCTCACAAAACAGGTCTCTTAAGGATTTCAGAGGCGGTCCCACGCCACTTGTTAGCCATTAGGCATTCTCACTGCCCTGCCCTCAGGCACCTAGAGGCAGCTTTGAATCATCACCCATGGCTGACAGGTGCAGCGCATAAATGCCTCTCCCCCATCTCTCTCTCACCCTCTGTCTCTATCTCTCCTTCTAGCTCTCTCTCTCTTTTTGCTAGTTTCCTTTCTTTGTCTCCCTGTC
Organism: Rhynchomys soricoides; assembly: GCA_019843965.1. Lineage (NCBI taxonomy): Eukaryota > Metazoa > Chordata > Mammalia > Rodentia > Muridae > Rhynchomys > Rhynchomys soricoides. Next base: position 11,409,086 of record JADRCH010000031.1, read on the forward strand.
TGTCTGCCGACAGACGTTCACTCTCCCCTCCGCCTATAAGCCTCTTACACTAGATCTGTTGCACGGTGTAAGTTCTTAGCGGCGTATCTTGGCACAGGCCCGCCAAAGAAACCTCACCCCTTCGCCGTGTTTATCTTAACGTCATCCATGTCTGCGCTTGTTTCTCCTTTCCAGTCCGCAGGGGAAAAGGGGAAACACTTGGCCCTTTACTCAGTGTGTACCCATCATAGGTGATGTGTCACCACCTGGAGCCTCTGATTGCTTGGAGTCCAGGTGCTTAGGAGAGAGTGGTAAACTTTCACACTCAAGTGAGGGTCACAGGGTCATGTTCACAGGGTCATGTGAGGGTGCTTGTCAGTTTCCTAGCGTCTGGGTACCTAGAAAGCCTGTTAGACTCTTTTAAGGAAAGAAAGGATAATAGACTCTCAGGCTCTCAGTGGGGTGTCTGCCTTTTTCCCGTGTCAATGAGAATTAGAAAGTCAGCTATGGGGGTGGGAAGACAGCTGCAGATGGGAACCACATGGGCGGCATCTGGGCAAGGGTCTAACACACAGGAGGTCCGGGCAGCCTCTTTTTTTTTTCGAGACAGGGTTTCTCTGTGTAGCCCTGACCGTCCTGGAACTCTGTAGACCAGGCTGGCCTCGAACTCAGAAATCCGCCTGTCTCTGCCTCCCGAGTGCTGGGATTAAAGGCGTGCGCCATCACTGCCCGGCATGATTTAAAATGTTTTATGTGATATACTCTGCTCACATATACTCTGCACATATATTTCTCACATGCACACTAAGCATACACTGCACACACACACTGCATATATATGTGCTGCATACACACACTGGATATATACACACAGCACATGCACAGCACACACCAACACACACACACACTCTATGGAGATAGCACAGTCAGTAAAAATGCCTGCTGTGTAAGATCAGGAAGATCTGAACTTGGACTCAACAGTATCTAAGATATTATCTGGACATAGCAGCATATGTAATAACCCTTACGCTGGGAGGGGGTGGAGACAGCCAGACCCTCCAAGTTCACTGGCCAGTCAAGCTGGTGAGATCACTGAGTACTATGTGCGGTCAGAGACCCTGTCTCAAAAAATAGTCAGGCAAAAAGCAATAGAGGACAACAGATGACATAAACCTCTGACCTCCGTATGCACATTCATGTACATACACAACACACACATTTCACACACGTACACTGTAATCCATCCATATATATGGCACACATTACACGTACATGCACATGAATACACTGCTCATTCACTGAACATACACTGCATGTACACACCCCACATATATTACACACACATACATTGCACACACTGTACACATACATGGTGCTAATGCATATGGCATACACATACATATACCACAGACACATATACTATACAGACACTGAATACACATATATTGCACACAACTGTCCCATACATACACTACAGATAAGCTACATACGTAAACACTAAACATAACTCTGTCGCATACATATTCTACACATATACAATTAAAAAATTTTTCACATCATTTATTCTCAGACCCCTTTCATCTCAAATCTCAGAATTAAAACATGTGTCCAATAAAAAATATAGAAAACAGATATAAGGAAAGATATTTTAATACTATCTTTAATTTTAACATTTTCTATAGTTACTTATCATGTGTGTGCATGTATGTGTGACAGTGTTTATGTGGACTTGGAGGATGACGTGTTCAAGTAGGTCCCCTCTTTCTTCCGTGAGAGTTCCAGGGACTGAACTCAGGACCCCACGCCTGGCAGAAGTTCCTTTACCTGCTGAGCCATCTTGCCAGCCCCTGTAACGCTGCTGTAACATGTAGCTGGCACCACAGTAGATCTTAGGTTCTGAAAACAACACTCCTAAAGTTCTGCTGTTTGGAAGAATCTTTACCATCAAACTAATGAATTTATTGGGCTTCCTTACATGGCCTAGATGAGGAGTTACTTACGGCAGTGTGGGCACACCTCCCTCAACAGGCTGTACTGAAAAAAGTTCTACCCAACAGGCAAGAGGGTTTCTCTGTAGTCTCATAGATGGAGCCTGTGATGTTTGGAATATGCTTGGCTCAGGAAGTGGCACTATTAGGTATGACCTTGTTGGAGTAGGTGTGTCACTGTGGGTGTGGGCTTTAAGACCCTCATCCTAGCTCCCTGGAAGCCAGTCTTCTCCTAGCTGCCCTCAGATGAAGATCTGAACTCTCAGCTTTTCCTGGATCATGCCAGCCTGGTTGTTGCCATGCTCCTGCCTTGATGATACTGGACCGAACCTCTGAATCTGTAAGCCAGACCCAATTAAATGTCGTCCTTTATAAGAGTTGTCTTGGTCATGGTGTCTGTTCACAGCAGTAAAACCCTAACTGAGACAGAGCTCTTGGTCTTACCTGGCATGCATGTATACACACACACATACACACACACACACACACACACACACACCTACCCCCTCCCCTAGATCATGTACAGTGTTGCCAGGAGGTAGGGAGCAACTGGATCCTCAGGTAAGAATCTCATGTTCTACTCTGAGCTTCTGTGTAAGGGGGGATGGGGGGAAGTGTAGACTATCAACCAACATAGTTAGGGTGATCTTCTGCAAGGGGGAACAACCAAACTCCCCCAGTGACTATTGCTTGCCTCAGAGGACAGTTACTCACGACAGGTTGTTGCAAATAACACATTCTAACACAGAAGTGGCTTTATAAACTTTTTAGTTTACAAAGCAAAAAAGTCACTAGCAGGGCATTTTTCAAATATATTGATGGGGGCAGCAGGCAAACCAGTACAGCAGGAAGTTTCTGTTATTAGCCTCAGATGCTGATAGTGTTTTAGCTCTGGGTTGGTGGAAGCCGGTGGTCTGCTAAGAATACACCCTGAAGGTTTTGCGTCATAGTCAGAACAACAGTAAAGTCAGACACAGAGGTGGTCAATGGATGGTTATTAAAGAAATGATAGACAGCTCAAGATAATGTGACTCCTGATTCACAACACACTATATTAACAAAGTTCTAATAGATCAGTCATCCAGATAGAGTCCTCAATATAAACATGCCCCCTCCTGCCGCAGGAACGTCTGTTGATAATCTACTCACTAGACATCATTTTTGTGTGTGTGTGCATGCTGAATTCAAGTGTTATTTTGTGTCCCATAGGACTGAGGATGCTCATACCTGGGATGTGCTAAAGATGAAGTTGAGCAGTCAGAACGATCTTCCAGAGGGAGGAAGGGCTGGTGACCTCATTAAGGAAGAAGTCCCTGGCTCTGTCAATATTCCTATACATTGTGATCCAGGCCTGGTTTTTTTATTTTTTCTTTCTCTGCCCTCTGGGTCTGACATACAATAGAAAAGAATACCTAAAATTAAAATAGTGAGGAGCCCAGCATAGGCCTAAAGAAATAGAAAGAGCAGATGGTAGAAAAGACATTCTAAAGAACCACAAGCCCCTCTGCACAGATAATCACACTCTTTAACCAGAAGCCATGACCAAGGCAACTCTTATAAACGACAGCATTCACATGGGTTAGGGTTTCCAATGCAAGTTTTATAAAGGACAGCATTCACTTGGGGTTTGCTTACAGGTGCAGAAGCTCAGTCCACTACCATCATGGCAGGAAGCATGGCATCATCCAGGCAAGCCTGGTGCAGAAGGAGCTGAGAGTGCTACATCTTGTTTCAAAGGCGACAGGAGAGGACTGTCTTTCAGGCAGCTAGGAAGAAGGTCCCAAAGCCCACCCCCACAGTGACACACTTCCTCCAACAAGGCCACACCTCCTAATAGTGTCACTCCCTGGGCCAAGCATATTCAAACCACCACTGGAGTGAGGAAGAGTTTCCAGTCTTTTGCAGATTGGCTTCTTTCATGTGTTAATCTTGGTGTTTCAGCTCAGACTCCTAATCTCTGATCAGAGGATCATTTGACTTCCTACCCCTAGCTACAGGCTTCACTTCAGGTATGACCCACAGAAAAGCGTATGCTCCCATGAGTCCTCCTGGGGCTCCAGGACCCAGACTGAGACTCCTCAGGCCTGTCCATCAAAATGGGATCCCTCCAGGAAATCCTATGCTCTAGTGCCAGAAGGAAGACAGTCCTGTCCCTAACTTGTTTGGCTTTTTGCTAAGTTGCAACATTGTTGAGGAGAAGAGAGATTGGTTCATATTTCTCACCCTCCCTAGTTTTGTCCAAAACTAAACAAATTGTGTTTTCATTTCTCTATATATCACATCATTTTATTTTAAGAAAGTGAATATTTGGACCCAGAACAAGCTCCCTGGCTTTCTTGTGTTTATTATTTGAAGTGAGTGTGAGCTATGGGTGGGGAGAGAGAGCAGGGGGCTGTGATGCATTTGTGTGTGTGTGTGTGTGTGTGTGTCTGTGTGTGTGTGTGTCTGTGTGTCTAGGCCAGATCTCAACATTTGGGTGTCCACCTTACTGTTTGAAGCAGGGTCTGTCATGGAACCTGAAGTTTGCTAATTATAGTAGGCTATCTGGCCAGAAAGTCCCCACAATCCTCCAGTCTCCACCTCCCCAGCACTGAGACTGCAAGGCACACTAGGTTCACACTGGCTCCTCATGTTTGTGTGGCAAGCCCTCAAGTCTGGCTTCTTAGAAATTTCATGTAAGACTTTCAGTGCCAGCAGCCAGCTCAGAAAGCCACCATGTGAGGGTTGTTGCGGCTGCCTTTCCAGAACATCCTGACCTGGCACAAGGTGCTTGTCAGAGTCACAGCTGATGGCTAGGAGGTCTCCTGTCCCAGCTCCATCAATGATTTGGGGGAAGGCCATGGAGTGGTCTGTATAGCCCAGGACTTCACAAATCAGACAGTCATCATGTTCTGCAGATGAACCCTGCACTCACCGTGAGGTCCAAGCCTATCAAATGCCACCCTGCCTTTTGTGAAGAACAGGTGCCATTTTTTTTTCTCAGAAATCCTCTGTGGTCACCCGGCATGAAGGCCAGTGCTCAGGGTGTCACAATAGTTCTTATCACTAAGCCTCAGAATTGTAGACTCTGGGGCCTTTCTTGCAACCCCAGTGATCCCTGGCAGCTATCTCAGAATATTCCCTGAACCTGCTGACCGGCACTTCTCAGTCTTTGCTCATCTTATCTTCTGCAGTTTAGCACCTGGCCAGGGAGACTGTGCATTTCTCCATTTTAAATAATTTAGCCTCCCAAGACGCATTGTGCAAACAGCTCACAGCACTATCAGGATGAAGTTGGCATCTGAATTACCAGAGAAAGGGCCTCCCTTTTTGCCTGTTTTATGTAACCAAGGACTGGAACACGTCTTTCAAGGGGCTGGGAGTACCTGGGCCAGGTTACTCTATCCAGCTGTAGAGGTGTCTGTGCCCCTGGCAGGCCCTCAGTACAGGGCAGTTGACTGTTGGAGTCTGAAGGTGCTGCAGACACTAAGGTGATTCATCTTAGTTGTTTAAAGTAGCTCACTTCCTTGGGCAAACAGCAAGCTTTAACTGAGAATAACAGAGGCCCAGCTGAATCTGAGCCTCTTCAGCCTGGAAGTCATCAATCGATGCTTTTCTGCAGACAGCCGCACGAGGGAGCTGTAGCCCAGTGAAAATGAAGGTGTCATCAGGTGCTGTGGGACAGAGGCCAGATGCTGCTCTCTGTGGCCCCTTTGGCCCTAACTGGGATGAGTTCACTGCATAGAACATGAACTTACACGCTCTCCTGTTTTATGACCTGGAGGAGGAATGCTTGCGACATCTTCTAAGAGAGTAAACTATTGTGGGGAAGTCACAACCTAGAGTCTAGCAGTTCCAGAACGCAGGAGCAGGAACTGAGTCATAGGGTAAGATTAGGGGAGCGTGCGCACCCTTCAGTAAGGGTGTCACTCCAGGACAAGATCGCTCACACAGCCCAGCTAACCACTCTGTCAAGTGCTTGTCAGATTTTCAAGTTTAAAAAAGCCCTGCCTTGCATAAATCAGTTGGCAGAAGGCTTGCCTAGTGTTCGGGAAGTCTTAGGTTGGCTCTCCATTCAGTACCTCATAGAGCTGGGTGTGGTGTGGTGCAGGCCGGCAAGTCAAGAACCTAGGAGGTGTAGGCGGCATGATCGAAGTGCAAAGTCATCAAGTCACACTCAGCTACATAGAAAGTCTGAGGCTAGCCTGGGCTATGAGAGACCCTTCTTTTTAAAAAAAAAAATGTATGCGTGTGTGTATGTGTCTGTATGTGTGTATGCATATATATGTGTGTATCTCTGTGTGTATGTGCATATGTATGTGTATTATATGTGTATGTGTGTGTATGTGTGTATATGTATGTGTATATGTATATGTGTGTGTATATGTGTGTGTATGTATGTATGTGTGTGTGTGTATGTGTGTGTGTGTACATGTGTGTATACAAAAAGCCATGCCTCAGCTGTTCAGCAGATAGATAGACATAATGACCTTACCATAGAGTGATAGAAAATATAGAAGGAACACCTTCACTGTGAACCATGGGACAGCTCTCTACTCCCAATGTCCTCCAAAGGGGCTGCCAGAGCCCAAACCACAGGTGCCATCAGATACAGCACCCTTATTCTGGAAGCCTTCCTCTAGAGCCATATTTAGGACAGAAGCAAGAACAAGCATGCTACCACTTCCCATCTTCCCTGCCTCACTCCATGAGATCATGGGAATAAGGAGCCTTGTACTGACCGCTCCCTTCCAGGCCTGCTAAGTGCAGCCCACTTCCCGCTTTGAACAGGGATCCTCTTAGTTGAGGCAGCACACCTTCAAAAGCATGTGACAAGGCAGAGTGGAAAATTTTTTGAGAGGGTCAAATTCATTTCAAGGAAAAGCACCAGACACACACCTTCACCTTTATCTACATCTAGAGTCTTCTCCTCATCCCGCAGGCTATCACGGAGACCCAGCTCCATGCTACAAGGCTCACTGAGCTCTCTCAGGCCCATCCCAGCTGTGAGTTAGCAGACTGGTAACATCCTTCCTGTACTGGCTGGTTTTGTGTGTCAACATGACACAAGTTGGAGTTATCACAGAGAAAGGAGCCTCCCTTGAGGAAATGCCTCCATGAGATCCAGCTGTAAGGCATTTTCTCAATTAGTGATCAAGGGTGGAGGGCCCCTTGTGGGTGGTACCATCCCTGGGCTGGTAGTCCTGGGTTCTATAAGGAAGCAAGCTGAGCAAGCCAGAGGAAGCAAGCCAGTAAGTAACAACCCTCCATGGCCTCTGCATCAGCTCCTGCTTCCTGACCTACTTGAGTTCCAGTCCTGACTTCCTTTGGTGATGAACAGCAGCATGGAAGTGTAAGCTGAATAAACCCTTTCCTCCCCAACTTGCTTCTTGGTCATGATGTTTGTGCAGGAATAGAAACCCTGACTAAGACACTCCCTAAGGCAGAACAATACCTGGGTCTGAGCATGGATGTGGAGGTGGACAACCTTCCCTGGAAGAGCCATGGGGAAGAGAAGAATGGTCAAAAGCTGGCTGTATAGGCAAGGAGATACTGTAGAGACAACGAAAGCTGATGGGCCCTGATCCCTGGAGCAACAGGTATGAGTCTCCCTAAGAGAACTTTGCCTAAGAGGTAGCCCAGCTGGGGTGGGTGGGGAGGCATGGGTGTGCAAGACAAGATGCTGAGAATCAAGAACTCAGCCAGAAGATGTGGGTACCACCGAGGAAAAGTGCAGAGCTAGAGGCCTATATTCCCAAATATGTCTCCTTCCTTGCCCTCACCCACTTTTAGAGGGGCCACCATGAGAGACAACATAGACTCTTCTCTGTCCCTCTGTCTACTGCCTGCTACTGATCTTACCTACATGAGCCTGGAAACAATGCAAAGTCCCAGGACCTCCAGCTCCTTCTCAGCCTGGCTTTGATCTTTGACTTGACAGCAGAGTATGCTATTATCTATACATTTAAATTCCACTTTCTTTTCATTATTTTTAAAATTCATAATTGTTTTTTTAGTTGCTATGAAGAGACACCATGAACACAGGCAACTGTTATAAAGAAAAGAAACCACTTAACTGGGGGCTTCTTACAGTTTCTGATGGTTAGTCCATGATCATCATAGCAGGAAGTGTGGTTACAGGGAGGAATGGGCTGAAAGCTTAACTCCTGATCTTCAGACAGGCAGACAGAGAGAGAGAGAGAGAGAGAGAGAGAGAGAGAGAGAAAGAGAGAGAGAGACTGGGCCTAGAGTACACTTTTGAAACCTCAAGGCCATTCTCAGTAACACACCTGCTCCAATAAGGTCACATCTCTTAATCCTTCCCAATCAGTTCCACTAACCAGGGAACAAACCTTCAAATATATGAGCTTATGGGGACTATTCACATTCAAACAACCCCAATGTGCACACCAAATAATGTCATTTTCCTTATTTCTGATGCAGAGTCTGACCTGTAGCTATTTCCTTTGAACTGAAACATTTCACCCTCGAGGGAAGCTCAAGAAAGCCCAGAAAGTTCTAAAAGAAGGATCGTGAGCAACTTCAAATATTCAGGAAGTCCTTTCCCTCCCCAGGACTATATAAGCAGTAAAGATGCTGAAGAGCCTCTCTGACCTTGGAACTATCTACAATATGTGCTGTGAATCTCAGGCTTCCAACTGTCATGAGCTGTCACTCATGCAGGAGTGGGCTTCGGTGATGCTGTCTTTGAGTCACTTCTGTGACTTGTAAGGAACTCCTCATTCACAGTCCTTTAAGCAGCCCCAGTAAACTCCTCGATTCATCAAGTAGGACTTTATGAAATCATTGCTTTGTTCTGCTTTCAATTATCTATCTGGGGTGAGTAGACATTTATTCACTTCTCCCTGGGGATAATGTCACATACAGGTTCATGTAGACCAGGTTGGCCTCAAACTCCTTGTGTACTTCAGGATGACCTTGAGTTCCTGATCTTCCTGCCTCTATCTCCCAAGTGCTGAGATTACTAAACTAACCAAAACAATTGACTCTTTGTCAATTTGACACATCACTGTTAAAACATAACCTTTCCTTTGTTGTTTATCCCCAAGATTTTATATTAATATCACAATATAAAACATTGTCAGCTTTAAAACTTCCATAATCTTAAAAAAAAAAAAGTTCACACATTGGAATTTCAAAGTCTCTTCAAAATATCCAAGGTATCTTAATTAATTTACTTATTTTAAATTATTTTATTATATCATATTTTGTGTATTGTTGCAGGATATTTGATCACACTTTGGACACTAAAGTTGTGCTGTTTCTAGTTGTGGTGTGACTCAGCCTTACCTCACACCTTTAAGACTTCTGGCTGGAATACAGACACCCTTAGTACATACCTTTAACCCCCAAACAATGAAGATAAAGTTAGTTTGTAGAAGGAAGCACCCATATTTGTAAGTGATGTGTAATTGAGTGGCAGACAAAGTGATGAATCAGTGTGGGACTGTGAAAGGCAGCCTGGTTTCTGGTTGAGCTAAGGTTTAAAACCCTGGCGAACCCAGTAGAAAATAACCCTACAAGGGACAGTAGGTGTTTTGCCATGCTCCTGGGTACCAGGCTCCTGACACAAGGCCGAAGCTCCTCCATATGAAGTTTTGTGACTATCAGTCATGTAAGGGCAATGCCCAAGCCCCTCCACAGGTAGAGGTGTGGTCATGTAGCCTCAAGACATCCCCACTTAATGAGGCACCTAGAGGCTTAGCCACTCCCCTTCTCAGCCAATGGTATTTCAACGTCACCCCTCCCTGGGATCACAGAGTATGGATTCACTCATGCCACTCTCTGCCATGACAATAAATGCCCTGAAACCATGGACTGTCTCTCTTCATCGGGATCCACCATGGGGAACAGTGGAACAGGCCTTTGTCTAAAGAGCCGTGTCTAGTCTCCTGCAGAAGGCCTCTCAGCGCTCCCAGCCATGGCCTCTACCAAACCAACCCAGCTAGCGGGTGACAAGCCAAGAACCTGGTCCCTGGAGAGATCCAGCCGTGCTCCTCCCTGCCCTCTCAGCCCGGGGCTAGATCCAAGGCGTGGGCCTTCACTTTGTTCTCAGCTCTTCCATGGCATCCAGTGGCACCTGGGATGCCCAAGAGCTTGAGAACCAGACAGAGCTGGCTTCCATGTGGTCCCCGGGACCACCGACTGCACTCCTCTACCCCCAGGTGGTGTTCTATGCCGATTCTCATAGACCAACACCCTCCCGGCGGTGCTGTCAAACTTCCCGAGTCCCACCTCTCAGAGAGGCCCGAGCCTGGGGCGGACGTGGGACCCACCACTCATCACCTTTAATCCAACAAATCAGAGAAAGATTTGGCAGAATAGGGTCTGCCCAACTCTCATGAGAACAAAGAGGAAAGAGAGAGCAGTACAGAGAAAGGAAGGAGGTAGTTTTACCAGGAGAGTTATACACAGACAGGTTGCAGAGAGAACAAGCTAGACACAGGTGAAGACAGAAAGAGCCCGAGAATGAGAAGGAACAAGAAGATTAGTACAGATTGCCAAAGTGAGTCTGAGGCCAGGCAGAGTCATTCAGGAGAGATCAAGTGAAGCCAGATGGAATTAGTTAGCATGGAGAGGATATTTGAGCCAGAAAAGTGGAGTTGATCAGCCAGCCAGAGTTCAGAAAGAGCTAGAAAGGGTGAGCTTATTCAGCAGCAAGTCTCAGAGGCTGAAAACATTCTAGGCCTAGATAAAATCCTACAGAGGCTAGAGGCTTCCAGGACTGGGCCTAGGTTAGCAAACAGGTGTAATTGCCTTCAAAAAGACAATTACATTAGGTGAATAAAAGTTAGTTTTACAGTGTTCTGGTGTATGGGTGTTCTGTATGTATGTCTGTGTGCTGTATGCATACCTGGTACCCACAGAGACCAGAATATAGTACATCACAAGATTCCCTCAAACTTACAGGTGACTATAGCCCATCATATGGTGCTAGGAATTGAACCCTGGTCCTCTGGAAAAGAAACCAGTGCTCTTAATCACTAAGCCATCACTCTAGCCCCAGTAACAAGTCTCTTAGCTCTGGTTCTTGTAAAAGGAAAACCTATTAAATATTTCTTATTCCTAGAGCAGCGAACCAGGGCATAGTAACAATCATATTTAACCAAAACCATAAGTCTAGCAGTGTAAATAGCTAGAAGTATCTGAAAACCAGTCATGATCCTCTGGGTGTCAAAATGTTTGGGCAGTTGAACTTCTCTGACTCTGCTATCTACAGCACACACAGCTTGTCTCATTGTCTCAGGTTCCACTGCACACCCACTGCTGTCACTGTCAGACCTCCCCAGGTTGTGGTATCTCCAATACCTTGCAGTTTCCCTTTATCAATGGTTTATCCTTTCTCTCTTTCACAAACTCCATCCCTGTCACATTGTGCCAAAACTCAGCTGCTCTCATGACCCTTTCATGCCTTCAAAACCATGTGGGAGACTTACACAATGCCAAGCTAGGCTTCCATCTTGAAATGCAGCCTCGACCCTTCTGGGACACAGCTTCTGTGTGCTGACCCTGGGGAAATATTTCTCAGATATTTTGTCTCAATGATGCTGATTTCTTAATAATTGAAGCTGGTTTTTCAGCCCCAGATAACCAGCAATCATGATTTATTTTGCATTTTATCTATCTATCTATCTATCTATCTATCTATCTATCTATCTACTTAGTGGCAGGGTCTTACTGTGTAGCCCTGGCTGGCTTGAACCTTGCTGTGTAGACCAGGCTGTCTTAAACTTACAGACATCCTGCATCTCCCAAGTACTGAAATTAAAGGTGTGCACCACCATGCTCAACTCAACCAGAGATTTCTAATTCAAATACCTCAGGTGAGCAGTCTTGATGGAGTATTTACTTTCCTCTTCAATAGCACAAGCCACACCTATATTCTCTGCATTTTTCACACTGTTATTATCTTCCCAACTCCCGATAGAATATCCAAGTAAGCTTGAGCACTCAACATCATTTCCTACTCAAAGTTCCAAACACATCCACAATCTTTCAAAAAATTAAAAACATGATCAGGTCTGTTGCCGCAACAAATGCCACTCCTGGTAGTAATTTCTGTAGTAGTTCTCTCCTTGTTGCTGCTAAAAACAACTCAGGGAAGGAAGTGATTTATTTGAGTTATACTTCCAACCGAGGTCAGGAGGTCAGCAAGGAACTGAAGCAGAAAGTTCTTGGAGAAATGCTGCTTACTGGCTCGCTTCCTACCGCTGCTTAGATATCTTTCTAATTCAGCCTAGGACTCCTGTCTAGGGATGTACTGTCCGCAGTGAGCTGGGTACCCCTACATCAATTAGCAATCAAGGAAATGCCTCATAAGCATGCCCATAGGCCAGTCTAATTGGCCAAACCCTCAGTTGAGGCTCCCTCAAAGAGTTTTAGGCTATGTCAGGTAGATGGTTGAAGCTAAGTAGAACTCCCTTTCACTTTTATGTTTACTTTATTTCCAGTTTTAAATCACCATTTTCAATATGCGAGAAAGCTAAGGCAGTAATACGAGAGCCAGGACAACGTCCCTCTCACTTGTAAGGAGGTAAAAACATATGCATTATAAACTATAATATACTGTTGTAATTGCTTGAGAATATTGAACACATGGTAGCAATCCACTCTCATGGATTGGAAGACTTGGTGTCTGGAAGCCAGTATTACCCTATGCAATTTTTATATTCAGTAAAATTACCAAAAAAAAAAAAAAAATCAGTCCTCAGACTTGATAGAAGCTAGACATGTAGATCAGTGAAATAAACTGAGATTCCTGAATAAAAACTCATATGACTGTGGTCAAATGGCTTTCAATGAGAGGAACAAGACTATTTGATTTCTCCAACAATTTATATGGAGACAGCTTAATGTTCATGCTGAAATGAATAAATTTGAACCCCCCCCCACCTTACACCATGTGCAAAAAAATTAAATCTAGATTAATGACACACATCAAAGCTAAAATCCACAAAATCGTTAGGAGAAAAACTGGAGATTAATTTTCATTACTTAGTAATGAAGACAGGGAGGATCAGCTCTCTCTCAAGATACTGAGAATAGGTTAACTGGGGTAGGGAGGTGGCTTCTTGGTAAAGTGCTTGCCAAGCAACCAGGAGGACTGGGATTTAGCCAGGCATGATAACAGATGTCCCAAATCTAGGGGAGATGAGAAAGAGAAAGAACTTGCATCATAAGAACTCGTTGGATGGCCAACTAGCTTAGCAGAATCCAGGAGCTCCAAGGCAGCCCTACTATGTGGCCTCAGACTTGGCTGTGGCAGCTTACAGGGATCCTCTCTCTACTCATCCTTGCTTGGTTTGGTGTGGGCCTGCCTTTACCAGTGCAGATGGCAAAGCCATGGGCTGGGAGCTGGGGCAAGTGGATGTGGGTGTCTCTGGATGTGGCCATGCCATGGCTGACTGCCTTGTCTGTGGCTTCTTCCCTTAGACCCGCTGCAGTAAATCTCCAGCCCCAATACGCCTGTGCAAAGAACACACAACTCAGTTATAATGTTTATAACCTGCATGCTTAGATCGGGCAGATCCACCTCTACACTCTCTATTCCCCAGCTATGAGCTCCCCTGCTACTTGTAGCTTTTCCAGGCCACATGGTTCTGATTCATCTTCCTTCCACCTCCTCTTTCTCTATCTTCTTCTGTCTCCTCCCACTCCTCCTTCCTCTCTCTCCCTCTCTAAAAACTCCAGCCCCACTTTTTCCTTCACTGTCCGATCGCAGGCTCTAGCCTTTATTTGACCAGGTAAAATGAGGAAAAGGTTCATATGAAATCACCTGAGTATGTGAGGAAGCAAAATTAACATCTAAATACAAACAGCACCAGGGCAATCCACAAAAAGATCCTGTTTAGATCTGTTCTCTGCAAAGACAGTGCCTGGGATTCTACCCATCTTCATGATTCAAACATGGCTCCTTCATGGATATTTCCATGAAACACCCCCTGAAAGGAGGCTTGAACATTGACTGTCACCTCCCAGAGGTACTGGGTTTTTCATACCGTAGGAGGGGATTCACTGCCTCAATAAATAGATACTGTCTTCCTCAAGTTGTCATGCAAAACAACACCGATTTTCTTTAAGACCCATGCTCAGTGTGATGGTTAATATTGATTGTCAACTTGGTAGGACTTAGAATCACCTAGAAGGCAAACCTAGGAGCACACCTGTGAGGGATTATTTAGATAAGGCTAGCTTCTGGGTTCACCTGTGAGAGAGTCCCTAGATTAAGATTATAGAGATAGAAAGATCCAATTTAACAGTAAGCAGTGTAACCCATGAATGAACGGAATGATTAAGAGGAGAAATCTAATAGGGTCAGAAGGTTCACAGCTCACTCCTAATTGGCTGTGGATGCCACATGACCACCTGCTTCACATTTATGCTTCCATCTCCCTGCCATGATAGAAGACATTCTCTGTGAGCCAAGAGAAACACCTTCTCTTGGTTCTCTTTAGCTTGGTTCTCTTTAGGCATTTTATCACAGCAATGAAGAAAGTAACAAACACAACCACCATCCCTCTTAGTTTCTAGAATTATGGGACTCAAGTCCAACAGGTCTGTAAAGATGGAATGCAAAGTATGATCTGTGAACAGGCGCTTTCATTCCCGAAGAACTCCTGGGGATGTCTTGTTTACGTAAGTACAAAGTCAGGGACACATTCGGGAGAATACATTAAGGACAGAGGAAAATGAGAGGAAGGACATAAAAATGAACTAATTACCTAAATATAAGGCGTTTAGTTTATACCTTGAAAGAAATACAGTGGAAATTACATGATAATTGGTTTAATGGTCATTTCTCAGCTATGACCCCAAAAGCGCAGACAACAAAAGAAACATTGGATAAGCGGAACCCCATCAAAATTAAACCATGAATGTCTCAACATAGTCACCCAATGTAGTGAAAAGCAATCCATTGAGAAGAGGGAACATTTGCAGCCCAGGTGTCTGCTGTGTGCTATACCTTCAGAGCACAGACCTCCCAAACTCTCCCAACTCTACAATAAAACCACATAGTTCCATCCAAAAACAAGCAAAGAAACAGACAGCTGAAAAGCAAGCAAAGAAAACAGACATGTCTCCTAAGACGGTGTTAAAATATCTGAAGTAACAAAAAGATGGTCAATGCCATTTATCACCTAGAAACTGAAGCTTCTGAACCAGGGTACTGCCTCACAACCAGGGGGATGGCTACAATTGAGAGAGAGAGAGAGAGAGAGAGAGAGAGAGATACAAATGAACAGTGTTGGTGAGATTGTGGAGAAATCTCCTGTCTACTTTCCAGCCAAAAGCTTGGTGTCACCTTACCTCAGAGCAAAAGACAATCATTTACACTTTCCTATACTGTGATCAAGCACCTGACCTGAACCAACACAAAGGAGGGTTTATTCTGGCTCACACTTTGAGAGTATAATGTATCAGAACAGTAAGTCACAGTGGTAGCACCATGAGACAGCAGGGCACGCTGTATCACAGTGGAGGAAGAGTGTGAGATAGCAGTCACACTTCATCACTGTAGCAGGAGCATGAGGCAGCGGGTCACACTTCATCACTGTAGCAGGAGCACGAGGCAGCGGGTCACACTGCATCATTGCAGCAGGAGCACGAGGCAGCGGGTCACACTGCATCACTGCAGCAGGAGCACGAGGCAGCGGGTCACACTGCATCACTGCAGCAGGAGCACGAGGCAGCGGGTCACACTGCATCA
>JADRCH010000031.1:11429760-11448507 GCA_019843965.1 Rhynchomys soricoides
GAGGCAGCGGGTCACACTGCATCACTGCAGCAGGAGCACGAGGCAGCAGTCCACATTCCATCCTCAGTCAGGATGAAGGTAAATTCTGGTGCTCAACTTATGTCCTCCTTCTTGTTCAGTCTAGGACCCCAGCCCATGCAATTCTGTAGCCCACAATCTAGGAACTCCCTCGTGAGTGTGCTTAGAGGTTCCTTTCCTATACCCATTCAAACTGTCAATCAACATGAACTGTCACAGAGAAGAAGCTACTTGCAGCAGACACCTTGCCAGATGCCTACTTCCCTCATTTAGTCCTCTCAACTATTAACCAAGGGAGGCTCTTTCACCTGGTTTTAGGCATTAAGAGTTTAGGTGACTGCTTGAGGACTCATGGTAAAGTGACATATAAGGAACAAAATATTCCATTCTCCTTTCACGTCCAAGGGACCACTTGTCTTTCAAGAGCCCATGGATAAAGATCTCTAACAGGTCTTAGGGGTTGGGGGTGCGTAGAGATATTTGGGATGATAACTCTTCTGCCCAAACCTCTTCCTGGTGAGTGTTTCATGATAGGTCAGGCAGCTTCTGGGAGCCACATTTGAATCCTGATGGTGAGTAGAATCTCAGGCTCTCTCCTCTGCCACGAACAGGTCTAGGCAGGATCTAAGGGAGGGAGTTACAGGCATAACAGCCAGGGCTCAGCCACATCCAGACACACCCACCTCCACCTGCCCTGGCTCCCAGCCCAGGGAAGCTTTGCCATCTCCATTGGTGGAGGCAGATTCACCAAACCAGGCAAGGCTAAGTGGTAAGAGAGTGCCTGTGAGCTGCCACAGCCAAGCCTGAGGACACACAGTGGGGCTTCCTTAGATGGTGTAAACATGGATTCTTTCCCTCTCCCCTCCAGCCCTCAGGCTTACTCTGACACATAGAGAACACAATATCACACACACACACACACACACACACACACACACACACACACGCATACCTATATTACATTAACCCCACTGGACTGGCTGGTTTTGTGTGTCAACTTGACACAAGCTGGAGCTATCACAGAGAAAGGAGCCTCCCTTGAGGAAATGCCTCCATGAGATCCAGTTTTAAGGCATTTGAGTAATCAAGGGTGGGAAGGCCCATTGTGGGTGGTGCCATCCCTGGGCTGGTAGTCCTGGGTTCTATAAGAGAGCAAGCTGAGCAATCCAGTAAGCAGCACCTTCCATGGCCTCTGCATCAGCTCCTGCCTCCAGGTTCCTGCCCTGTGTGAGTTCCTGTCCTGACTTTCTTTGGTGATGACCAGCAATTGGAAGTGTAAGCTCAATAAACCCTTTCCTCCCCAACTTGCTTCTCGGCCATGATGTTTGTGCAGGAATACAAACCCTGACTAAGACACCCCCATATCACATATGGCACATCCACATATCATTCACACACCACACAGTGCAGTGCACACACCACATACACACATATGCATACAATACACCATGTACACCACACACACACACCATCCCACAATCTCCACTAAGAGCACATACTGTCACACTTTCGTTCAGACATGTAACAAACTAGCTCCAATCTGTGTTCACATGGGTGGCAGCTATCTCGGGCTTGGCTACACATAAGAATCAACAGGAACTATTATGGGATCTAATGAGAACTACTGGGGTGTGATGATTCCTGACTGGCAACTCTCAGTCTGCACACAATGTGATGGTTAAACTTGTCCACTTGATTGGATCTGGAATCAAGGTGAGTGGCTGAGCACACTGCTGAGAGATTCTCATGTCCTTAGAAGACTTGCCCTAGCCAATGGTGGCATCTTCCAGCGGCAGGCCAGATGAAAAGATGTGGAAGAAGGAAGCTCTTGCTTTGCCTGCTTGCCTTCCCTCTTGCTGGCAAGTTGATCTAGCCAGTTGATGCTACTCCTGCTGAAGCAGGATTCCTTTGCTTTTAATAGTTTGCTTTTAGCTGCTATCATTAAAACACTGACCAAAACCAACATAGGGAGAAAAGGGCTTGTCTTAGTTAGGGTTTCCATTGCTATAAAGAGACACCATGACCAAAGCAACTCCTTTAAAGGGCTACATTTAATTGGGGCTGGCTTAGGTTCTGAGGTTCAGTCCATTATCATCATGGCAGGAAGCATGGCAGTGTCCAGGCAGGTATGGGGCAGGAGGAGCTGAGAGTTCTACATCTTGTTTCAAAGGCAAACAGGAGAGGACTGTCTTCCAGGCAGCTAGGAGGAGGGTCTCAAAGCCCACTCCCACAGTGACACACCTACTCCAACAAGGCCACACCTCCTAATAGTGCCACTCCCTGGGTCAAAAGCATATTGAAACCATCACATGCTACTCCCTATCCCCCGTAGGCTTATTCAGACATGTGGGTCTATGGGGGTCACACCTCGCCATAGGATCATGCAAAATACATTTAGTCCAACTTCAAAAGTCCCCATAGTCTATAACAGTCTCAACAGTGTTCAAAGCTCAAAGTCTCTTCTGAGATTCATCGCATCACTTAACTATAATCCACTATAAAATCAAAATCAAAAGGCAGATCACCTACCTCCAACATCACAGGATATACATTACCATTCCAAAACTTCATGGTGAGGAAATCTGGACCTAAGCAAAACCAAAAACCAACTAGTCAAACTCCAAACTCTGCATCTCCATGTCTGATGTCCAGTTCTTTTCTGCTTTGTTGAACAGTCTTTTGCTTTGGCCACATGGCTGAAGCTGCCTGAAGCTGCTGAGTTCTTCTGCATGCTGTGGCTGGAATATGGCCCTCTTGTTCTTTTATATCCTTCACTGCCTGAGCTTGGCTGTCCTGGAACTTGCTCTGTAGATTGACCTTGAACTCAGAGATCTACATGGTTCTGTCTCCTGAGTTCTGGGATTAAAGACGTGAACCACAACTCCTAGACTTAAGCTTTTCTTCACCTAGAACTTGCTCTGTCCAAGTTTAGCCTTGAACTCAGAGATCTGCTTGCCTTTGTCTCCTAAGTGTGTACCACCATGCCTGGGCCAAAGCTTTTCATGGTCACTATTCCTCAAGATCCAGATCAAAAGCCTGTGTCTTCCATTGTCAAGATCTGGATCACAACTATATCCTCTATTTCTGGATTGTAGCTTCAGATTAAAAGTCCAAATGAAAACAGTAACCAGGTAATAATGCCTAACATGCTATAACTATTCTTTGTTCAACTGCAAATTCATATACAATAAGCGTAACTGGGTGGAATCTTGCCCCATGGCCACCACTCTCTTACTCCATTTAATATCCCCAAGCAATGAAATTCAGCTCCATTCTACTTACTGGTACCCATTTAGTTTTTGAACCATACATTTGTACTTTTCCTTGCTATGTTTGATCAAAATGTTCTTCATGAGACTAAACCAGAGAACAAAGTCTCTGCTGGGCTTTTTTGAGACTTCCTTTGTAAATGCAATGAGTATAAATCTCTTTACCTTAGCCTCAGGCAGACTCTATAGACAAGGGCAAAATCCAGTCACATCATCCATCAAAATACCACAAAAGCAGTCTCTAGGCCATGTACTGGAATTCTTCTTCACTGAAACCTCTTGGGTCATGTCTGCAGAGTCCAAATCACCCACAGCACCAATGTCTTCCATATTCCTACTAGGATGGCCCATTAAATCCCACTTAAAGCATTCCACTGCTTTCCAAAGTCCCAAAATGCACAGTCCTCCAAACAAAAGCACACTCAAGCCTATCACAGCAATATTCCAGTCCCTGGTATCAACTTCTGTCTTAGTTAGGGTTTCATTGCTGTGAAGAGACACCACAACCAACATAATTCTTATAAAGGACAACATTTAATTGGGGTTGACTTACAGGTTCTGATGTTCAGTCCATTATCATCAAGGTGGGAATGGCAGCATCTAGGCAGGTATGGGGCAGGAAGAGCTGAGAGTTCTACATCTTCATCTGAAAGACACTAGGAGAAGACTGGCTTCCAGGCAGCTAGGAAGAGGGTCTTAAAGCCCACATCTACAATGACACACTTCCTCCAACAAGGCCACATCTATTCCAACAAGGCCACTATTAGGAGTAATAGTGACATTCCCTGGGCCAAGCATATTCAAATCACCACAGGGTTCACTCAGCTTATAGGTTATGGTCCGTCATTGATAGAGATGAAGGCAGGAACTGAAGCAGAGACTATGGAGGAAAGCTGCTTACTGGCTTGCTCTCGGCTAACTTTGACAACCACAGAGGCTTATACGCTTGCCTCCATCAATCAGCAGCTAAGAAAATGCCTCACCTCACCGCTATCTCTATAGGCCAAGTGGATGGAACAATTCTCAGTTGATGGACCCTCTTCACAAATGGCTCTATTTTGTATCATGCTGACAGAAATTCTATTTTGTATCATGCTGACAGAAATTAACACCAGATCAGAGGATCTTCCAATTTGGACTGAAGACTAGTGGCTTCCCAAGAATCTCCTAGGCCTTCAGTGCCATACTGAGACTAGAGATATTCTGCCTTCTGGTTTGAGCAACTTCTGGGTTCTTGGCCTCTGCTGAGAGAGACAGACATTGTTGAACTACCCAGACCATATTATGTAAGCCAATCTAATTAATCCCCTTTCATATTCTTTCAGTTTTGTTCCTCTAAAGAATTGCAATACAAACACCCCACTTCTGAGGTGACTGGTGGGCTAAGCTGGAGCCTAGAAAGGGAAGGGGAGAAGAACGAGAGCCAGGAAAGGGTGAGCTGCTTGTCAGATTGGTTTTCCCCTGAAATGTCCCCACAGGCTCATGTGATTCTCCAGCTGAGGATGTTGTATGAAAAGATTGTGGAGCCTTGGGGGACAGGTATGACACCTCACTGGAGGAACGGGGTCACTGGGAGCAGGCCGTTTCCTGTTCACTCTGCTTCCTGACTGTGGATGCAATGTGACCAGCTGCCTTCCTGCTCCAGGCCGTCCTCCCTGTCATGATAGACTGAACCTGTGGACCTCTGAGCCTAGGTCAGCCTTTTCTCCCTTAAACTGCTTTAATCAGGGCATTTCATTACAGCAACAGGAAAATTAACCTCTAGAGGAGCAGAGAGAGCCCCTGGGGAGAAGGGTGGGCCTCCCTGTTGCTCTGATACTCAAGATTTACATGGTGCATCTCTATCTCTGCACTCAGGGTCAGGAGCATCTTTCCTCAGACACACAGATACATTTGTGTCTTTGTTCAATGGAGTTACTTAATTACAAAAAATATTACAAACTATGTCAATTTCATTAGCTGCAAGTCACCAAGAAGTTGCAATTTCCCTTGATAGATGGCCAAACACAGGTTCTTCCCTCCAATCTTAATTACGAATATTAACTCTTAGATCATACATTACACATCATGTAATAATTGTATCTCTATGTAGTCATTTTAGAATGGCCACAAAACCATTAAAGAGGCCTCAGTAGAACCTGAGTTTTAAAAAACCTTATTGGAGGCAGAAGGCATACACATACAAAACCAAGCTAAAGAGTCGAGTTGAACCTCAGGGTTTAGTTCAACAGCAAGGCAGCAAGGCAGCGTACAGGAGTCAAGCTGGAACTGTCAGGAGTTCTCTGCCTGTCAGTTCCTCTATACACACTCGGAATGTCAGATGACAGATTGGAAGGGGACATCATTTTTTTCAGTGTTGTACATCCCCACTGCAGTGTTGGACATCCCCATTGCAGTGTGGGACATCGCCACTGCAGTGTGGAACATCACCTTTGCAGTGTTAGGAGTCCAAGTGAGTGTGTTGCACACTTTCTCAGCCTGCTATGCTCAATAAATTCTCAGGCCTGGTTTCATGAGAGGGCTTGAATATGCCGATGAGTTTATATGGCTCCATCCTAGTTAGCTCCCTGTTGCTGTGCTGAACATCATGACAAAAAACTACTTAGGAAGAAAAAAATGTTTATTTCACTTCACAGGTTAGAGCCCATCATCAAGGGTATTCAGGGCAGGAACTCAAGTCAGGAGCCTGGAAACAAGAACTGAAGCAGAGACCATGAGGGAGCAGTGCTATAGCACCCAGGATGACTTGCATAGGAGTGGCACTGCCCACAGTGGGCTGGACATTCACACATCAATCATTAATCAAGACAATACCCCACAGACTTGCCCATGGACCAGTCTACTGGAGGCATTTTCTCAACTTAGGTGCCCCTTTCCTAGGTGACTCCTGTTTGTGTCAAGTTGACAAAAACCTCAGTAGCACAAGTTCCAATCTATTGTGATAAGTTTATAGGGAACCTCTCTTTTTACTTTTAGAAACAAGTCATTGATCCACTTGTGCTTAGTGGGTGGACAGGTGGCATTACTTACATGTCCATGAAGATGTAGTCACTCCATCTTCATGTTTACACCCAAAATGCAGCCAAATGTTGTAGTAAAATGGAGCTGCCCAGAGCTGGGCACAGCCTGAAAACTGCTATTTTATCTAATATGGAGTGTTCTCAGTGCTAGGCAAGTTCCCTACCAATGAGATACATCGTTGTCTTAGTCACTGATTTATGGCTATGAAGAGACACAATGACCAAAGCAACTATTATAAAAGAAAGCATGTAACTGGGGGCTGGCTTATAGTTTGAGGTTTAGTCTATTATCATCATGGTGGGGAGAGGGGGAGGAATATGGACCTCAAAGCCCATCCCCAGTGACACAGTTTCTCCAACAGTCCACACCTCTTAATCCTTCTAATCCGTTCAAATAGTTCTACTCCATGGTGACCAAGCATCAAATATCTGAGCCTATGAGGGCCATCTTATTCAAACCAACACAGCCATTCAGCATTCAACTAAACTTAAAGGGGTGTATGTCAAGAACATCCAATAAGATTACATGCATGTCAATACCCAGTGGCTTGGCAATTCGTACAGGTCTTTTCATGATCTGATCTAGTCCATTACTCTGCCATCCTAGCACACAAACCCTGGCTCCCACCTTTTGTGGCAGGAGAGGAGAGACTTTCAAAAGCAACATTAAGATTGGCATATGAAAGCTGGAGAGATGAATCAGCAATTAAGAGCACTGGCTGTTCTTCCTGAGGATCAGGGTTCAATCCCCAGCACCCATATGGCAGCTCACAACTGTCTGTAACTCCACTTCATACAGACATACATGTAGGCAGAACACCAGTTCATATGAAATAAAAATAAACCATAAGACGTATTGGCATATGAAAGAAATCAGTTGGCAGAGAAAACCTGAGAACTCTTCCCCATGTGAGCTCCATCTAACGGACAGTGCATGCACAAGAAGAGCCTGTAGTATTCAATGGAAGAAGCAGTTGCTGTGTAAATGTTCTATAAAGAGTTGTAAGCCTAGTGGCTCGGGGACTTTTCCCTCTGCTCATGATTCCATTCTCATTGTCTTCTCGTGTCATAGGAAAATGGGAGCAGGTAGAGGAAGCACCACGCACTGTTGCTAAGAGACTGAGTGGAGACCCAGGTGGCTCTTTCCACCTCGGCTCTATCTCTCTGGAAAGACCCTTACACACACACACACACACACACACACACACTGGCTTGTCTCCCAGGTGATTCTAAATCCTGTCAAGTTGATATCAAGATGACCGTCACAGAGAATCTCAGGGTCCAGATCATCAAGCTGAAAGGAAGCTGTTTACACGATCTTGCAAGAAATGGCCAATTAAGCAAAAGCAGCCAAAACTTCCAAACAAAGAGTGACAGTGTGCTGAGAAGTTTCCTGTTAGCCTTAACCCTTATGTACACACAAAAAGACCACCTGCGGGAACCTGGTGTTAGCTGGTCAGTTATTTTCCTATTTTTCCGTGTTCCTATTACTGCATGATCCTATGGCATCCCACATTCTAGATCTCTGAGCTACATCTCCAGCCATTTTTATAGCCATTTTAGCATGGTATCATGCTAGGTTTCCCAGACAGGTCTTAAACATTTGATCATTCAATCCTACCCTTAAGAGTAGCTGGAATGGCAGACCTATGCCACCAGGCTGACCTGAAATTATTTTCTGTGGTGTGAGCTGCAATCCCAGGATACATAAGTAGGAGTCTCTGAAGGACTCCTCAGACTGCTCTGTCTACAGCATGGCATCTCTAGATACCAGGGACACTGTGGCCTTACCAACCCTGAGCTTCATGAGTTCCAGACCCTACAGCAATACACATGTTTCTTACACTATTGTTGATTCAGGCCAGAACAGGTTAGCACGAGAGTCTGAGAGCTGACAAGCACAAGGCTACACAACCTTCCTGATACCTACCGTTGGACCATGCCTACCACTGCCCTCCAGTGCAGCTGACTTCCATCACCCAGTGAATCAGGGCAGAGCTGCTTGGAATGAGCCCTATAGCCAAGGGTGCTCTAACCACATAGTTGTGCCAAGAGGCAAGATCCTGCTGCTACAGGTTGCTGTTCTGAAGGGCCAGTTATCCATTGGTTGAAATGAAAACCTCATCAAAGCCAGACAGGGTAGCCAAGTGTCTTTTTTTTTTTTTCCTCCAGTATGCGTCCATAGAAGAGAGTACACAGCTCCAAAAAGGGGGATGTCTCCCAGAGGAGGAGGAACCACTATACTGAGAAGGGGCTCTGGCTATTCCTAACACCCACACCCACACCCACACACACACACACACACACAGAGACAGAGACAGAGACAGAGACAGAGACAGACAGACAGAGAGACAGAGAGAGAGGCATAGAGGTATAGAAAAAGACTGAGAGACATAGAGGCAGAGATAAAGATAGAAATAGAGACAAAGACATGTTTTAAAAAGAATCTACAGGTGTGAAACTGGCTAGTTAATGCAATTGCTGACGTCACTGGTCCCCTCACAGAAACAATCTCAACAGGAAAACCCGCATTGCTCGCTGAGTTTGGGGAAGGATGGAGGAAGAAGGAAGTATCTAGGATGATAACTGGGGATATGTTGGGAAGAAAAAAGGAGAGCAGAAGGGGGACAGGATGGGACAAGATGGAACCAGATGTGGCAGGAAAGGGAAGGGTGGCTGTTGAAGTGAGGTGGCCTGAAACCCTTGGGTCTCGAACCCCATGGACTTTAGCTCCCCAAACGGTAAGGACTACTGTATTGGACCAGCTGGTAACATCTTAATAGGAATGGTTGGCAGCCAGCTTGAAGCAGGCCTTTGGTAGATTGATGGTATAGGCCTTCCTACCCAGATAGTAGTTGAACTCCAGTGTCAAAAAACAAGGGAATGTTCCCACTTAGGCTACCATGGTCTGAGCTGGCTGTGCAGTCTGCCTGTGAGGGGGCTGAAAACCCCTCCTGCTAGGGTAGGGACCAGTTGCTGTCACCTCCCTTCTAGATGATATCAGTGGATTGAGCCATGCTCACACTCAAGTGGATTCTCCTTAGTTCCATCTTTAGTTCACTGAGCTAGTGTTGAAGTCTCTGCCTAGTGACTCCCAGTCAGACCAGATCTTCCTCTTCATCTCTGGCACCAAGGACATTGGGGGAACATACTAGCTGTGCTTTGAGTCTTGACTCTGTCTTATTCGGGCTGTCTGAACTTAGATCAAACAGTATTCCTTGGCACCAAGCATTGGGATACAATTCTTGGAAAGAATGGCCAAGTTGGGGCCTCAGGACAATCAAACCCAAAGGTTCAATTTTTCATTGATTCACATTTGTTCCATGGTCCAACCTCTGGGGGGCATGTTCTGAGGCATTGGCCACAGAAGAGTAGTCCACTGCCAGGCTGGTCTTTCTCCAAGGCCATGAGGACTTAAGGTTGAACACAAACACTGGCTGGGTCTTTCTGTTCTTTTGAGTTCTACAAGGTTGACTTTTAAAGACTGGGGGGTGGGGTGGGGATGAGGAACTCTGGACATTCTCTCTCTAGCTGTTCAGTCTCAGTTGAGCCTTCACAAGCCTGACAAGGCCCCTCTGATTAATTTTCCCCTGAAAAGACCTATGCACAAGTCCAGTAGATTGAGGACACAGCTGGATCCTTTCTTTGTACAGGTCAAGTCCTGACCCTGCCATTCATAGGCTGAAGAGAGAGGGACCTCTGAGCCTCTTTCCTTATCTATATAATGGACCACCAATTGGCTTATGCTCCCAATCTGTGCCTTGCCTACAGCAGGCAATACTTCCCTGGACCCTGGGAAAATATCTATCAGATGGTCACCTGGCTGGCCAGTGTTTGCGTGTCCTGTCTCTGCAGTCTCTGCAGCCAGCATGTCGGGACAGCCATACATGGACTTATACATACAAGACCTACAAAAGGCCAAGATATCCTTTGCGGCCACAGCACACCCACCTGGATCATTTCTTCATTGCAAAACAAGAAGAGATTCTCAAAGATGCACACATGTCTGCTCCATCATTTCCTACTTTGAAAAATGCTAGCTCTCTGTGGGAAAACACTGGTTCTCAGGAATACAAATGCACACTGTGCAGCAACTCCTAGCTCTTCTCTTGCTTTCCTGATGCCAAATCACTGATTTGTGATTTTGTTCCATTCAGTTCTTTGTTCTAAATAAGCACTGCTATCTTGTGTGTGAGCAGAGGTGAATCATGCATAGGCAAACGCCACACACACACACACACACACACACACACACACACTCAACGTCTTTTGTAAAGTTTCCTCATACAGGCACACAGTCTCCATGGCAAACAGCCACACATGCCCTGAATTGTGAGCACAATTTGCCCTTGAATGCCCTGTTGCTAAGAGCAGCCTTGGCTTGGCTCCCAGGCACAGGGGCCCAATTTCCGTCTTGCTGGCCATTTGGGCCTGGGGAATGTTCAGTTAGGGTGATTGTGGTCACATCATGTTGGGGGTGTGGTGAACATAGAAGCAGACATGGTGGGGAGAATCTTGCAGGGGTTTGCATCCCATCTCCTGCCAAGGCCTCCTTCCAGGACAGGGCCTGCTGTTTGCAGGGAAGTGCTCAGCCTCTGTACTACCCTAGACATGGGAGACAGGGCTAGGGATCCCCATTCCACAAAGGCTGACTCCGCACATCATCAGCCTAATCTGAGCTTGACTGTATGACATCATGGAGATTTTCACAGCCCCCTCAGACTTTCCACAACCCCCTCTATCCTCCCTTTCAGATAGCAGACCTTATGTTAGGGCTAACATGCACAGACACACAGGCTGCAGCATTTTCGCTTCACAAGAGGACCCCATTCATGCTTTCAAGCCATCAGAATGTCTTTATCCTCCTCTGGACCCAACCCTGAAGCATGAGCAGGAGCGTGTGGCAAGGAATAGGCAGAGGGCTGAGCAGCTGGCACTTGTTCATGGCCAGGTCTACACCCACGTGGGAGTAGAATCCTCAGCCTGGGATGCCATTGGTATAACTATGGCTCTGGAGACCACACCCATGTCTGTCTGTCTGTTCATTCTTCCATTTGATACTGCTGACCTCTTGGCCTTTGAGGAGAAGGGATAAGACTCCGTGATGGAGTCTTGGCTCTCCAACAAACTCTAACGATGCTCCACTAGACAGATGCAGCAAGGCCTTCTCCACACTGAGCTGGGCATGTCTCCTCAGGTTCCGATCCCCCACCTCCCCACCCCCACCTTCAGTCAGGTTCCCATTCAGAGCATGCAGTCTCCTTGTCTAGGCAGCCTAAAATCGAAGCCATTTGTTGCCTAGCAAACTTACAAAGTGGGCATCTCTGCCATGTTTCATGGCCCCTTTCATTCCTTCCTCTACTGTCTCTCTCCTGGGACAACCTCCCCCTAACCCCATCTACTGCACACAAAAGCCCATTCTGTCCTCTCTCTTTGAGACCAGTGTCACCCCGGAGACTGGCGCCTTCCAGCTTGGGCAATCTCCATTGCATCAGCCCAGCCCCCTGGCTCCCAGGAGGCCTGGAGCCCTGCCCAATGACCCCCCCACCCCTGCCCCCACCCCTCCCATTTCTGGATTTCTTTCAGTGAACTGAAGTCTGAAGTACTCTGTGTTTTTGCTGCTCCTACCAGCATGAGCATGGCTCTGCTGCATCCTGAACCCACAATCTATACCAGCATCTCTCTCCAGTCCCTTAAGGCTCCCAGAATCAGTCCCTACGAATCTCTAGCATCTGCTTCAAGCTTAGCATTGCTCAAGCCTTGGGTCACAGCCTTCCAGGTGCTTGGTAGCAGATAAGCACATCGATCTTCCTAGAATATCATGCCACGGTGATGTGGTAACAGATGATATAGCACAGCAGCTCAGGTTGGCATGACGCGCTTGACTGTGTGTGATAGTTCATGACTCTCACCTGCCTTGCACGCTGATGTGGTAAGCCTCACTTCAATGTTAGAACCAAGGAAGATCCCTGTATTGCTTATTTTTTCTCATGGCTATGACATCGAAACAACTTGAAGACGAGAGAGTGTATTTGGGCTCACAGTTGTGTGGATACAGTACACGATGAAGTTGTCATGGTGGCAGGAACTCGAAGCAAGCAGATCATCCGCAGTCAACACCCAGGGAGTGGTGAGAGCTGGTACACAGCTCACATCCTCTTTTCTGTGTAGTTCGGGACCCCAGCCCAGAGAGTGGTGCTGCCCACATTCATGTAAAACTTCTCATATCAGCAAACTTTATCTAGACAATTCCTCTCTCATCCATGATTTTAGATCCTGTTAAATTGATAATCAGTATTAATTATTACTATATAGTAATGACCATTACTATATGGTAAGACCTATATTCCTTGGGTATAGATCTTAACAGAAGTATTTTATGATTGCCTTTCTTCTCTGGGAGTGTCTGGGATCAGCTGGGTAGTTCTGGGTAGAGAGAAGCCACCAGAGAACTGCTGCATAGAGATCCCAGCACAGCTAGGGGCTCTTTGGCTTTAATACTAGATCTCACCAGCAGTGGTGGTGCACGCCTTTAATCCCAGCACTTGGGAGGCAGAGACAGGCGGATGTCTGAGTTCAAGGCCAGCCTAGTCTACGGAGTGAGTTCCAGGACAGCCAGGGCTACAGAGAAACCCTGTCTCAAAAAAAAAAACCAAAACCCAAACCAAAAAAACCAAAACAACAGCAACAAAAAAACCACCACCACCACCACCACCAACAACAAACCACTAGATCTCATCCCCTTTTGTTGGTACAATGAGCGTCATTCTACAAAACCATGACATAGAAAAAGCTCAGCCCAAGAAGTTGCCACTGATGACATCCAAGCGTCGTTGGTTCTTTCCTCCATGTCTACTCTCAGGCCAGACCCTGGAAGGGGACTTGTTCAGCAGAGTTGTCCCCCACCCCCACAGTGTTCCCCTTACAGAACTCCCATGCTCCTTATGGTTGGGTCACAGCAGGCCAAGAGATAGGTGCAGCGGAGCCACGAAAGGTCAGAATCCTGACTCCATGGTAGACCAGCAGACTCGGAGTCCTCCAGCCACACAGCCAGTGCTAAGGGACCTCAGATGCCATGACCCCAGACAGTATTCACTGTGGCTAGCTCATACCCATCCTTAAGGGAATCTAGCTAGGGATTGATTCAGAGTTATTTAGACCCTAGCTCCCCGCCAGGGGAAATGCAGCCCACTCCTGGCTATGTTTTTATCCATGCTAAAAGTCAGCCATATTTTTCAGTGAAACAAAATAAAACAAAACAGGATGCCTGGCTGTGACACAGATGTTCAGCAGGTGGCTGGAGAGACAGCTTAAGGGTTAAGAATGTGTACTGCTCTTGCAAAGGCCCAAGTTCAATTCCCAGCACCCACATCAGGTAGCTCACAAGCACCCAAAACTTCAGCCCCACACCAATACTTTTGGCTCCTATGTGTGTCTGCATTCATGTGTACATATCCACAAAAAGTCATGCACACATGCACATAGTTAAAACTACAAAATGAAAACCTTTAAAAATGGTGACCAGTAGCCCGTTCTAAGAGAGTGGACTGGAAGGGTGGTGGTGGCAGAGTGTGTCCTTGCGAGGCCAGAGGAACATTCCAGGCTGACTTGTGGCTAGAAGAGGGAGGAGGAGGGAGGGGGCTCCTGCACATCCAGGCTCCAGAGGACCCCACCTCTCCATTTCAGCCCCTCCCAATAAACAGAAACTGCAGGGGCCATGGCATCCCAAGAAAAGCCTTTCATCAACTCTGGCTCATCTGCAATCCGCTTGCTCGGGTTCTCTCTTAGTGTCCCTTCCACGTTTTTAAATCTTTGGATTGTCCGAGGGCTGCTGCAGGCAGGACCACTATGGTATAACTATCGGTACAAGGTATCCAGGACATTCCCTCCCTCTCAGGTGGGGGTCTTCAACAGCGAAGGTAGAAATAATGTTTCCAAATAAAGTCTGCTGGCTCCTTTTTCCTTTCTTCCTTCCTTCCTTCCTTCCTTCCTTCCTTCCTTCCTTCCTCCTCTTTCTTTCCTTTCCCTTTGTGATATACAGTCTTCAGTCCTGGCCAGAGTGCCCAGGTGTCATCCTGCCCTGAATGAAAGTCACACAGAGACTGGCATGAAATTCTCTCAGGCTGAAGGGTTGGAGTGGGAGAGGGCTCAAGGCTAACACACTGAACCGGCCATGCTGTTGCTCAGTATCCCACCTTTTAAGGCTCAAGACTCCAAACCTCATCCTTACTGCGGTAGCTCTGCACTAGAGGGCCAGCCATATGGTCTCTCTCCTGAGCTATGTAGCCTAAACATTGAGGAAGGTGACTTCACCCCAGCTGTGGTCTAACCCAGCTTTCCCTTGGGAGTGGTGATTGTGTCTATGTGGGAAATGACATATGTGCCTACTTAAGCACTCAGAGCTTGCTGGTCTACCATGGAGTCAGCATGGGAGAGAGTCATAGATTCTGCTCTCTGAAACATGAGCTTTCTGGGAAGAGGAACCCATCAATACCCTTAACACAGACCAGTTTGAGGACTGTGGTGATAACTGTTTGTCAGATACCCTAGTTTGCTTTTTATCACAGTTTATCATCCTAATAAAACTCACTTTTGGAGAACAGAACAGGGTTTATTTAGCTACAGTTTAGAGGGCATCATTAAGTCAGGGCAGAAACTCAATTGGGGCAGGAACCTGGAGGCAGGAGCTGATGCAGAAGCCATGGAGGTGCTCTGTTTATTGGCTTGCTCAGCTTGCTTTCTTATAGAACCCAGGACCACCTGCCTAGAGTGGTATTACCCAGAGTGATCTGGACCCTCTCGAATAAATCATTAATCGAGAAAGTGCTCCACAGATATGCCCACAGGCCTATCTGGTAGATACTAATTTTCAATGGAGGTTTCTGCTTCCTAGATGACTCTAAGTTGCCTCAAATTTAAAAAACTTAACCAACACAACTGACTCCTTGTCAATCTGACATGTCCACAAACATATCACTGGTAAACCACAACCTTTTCTTTCTTGTTTATCCCCAAGAGCTCATGATCAGATAGTGCTAGAAAGCGTAGCACAGCTTTAAAAGTCCTATAGTCTTTGAAAAATTCAAGCACTCAGAAGTCTCTTTAGGATATCCAAAGTCTTGTAACTCGGAGTTCCTGTGAAATAAAAAATTGAATTAAATGTCTTTTTACTCCGGAACTGGGGCATAAAAACAACCATACTTAAGCAAAACCAAAGCCCAAAAGTATAGCTCCAAACCCTGTAGCTCAGTGTCTGAGATCTTGGTTTCATTCATAATCTGCTAGGCTCCAAAGGGCTTGGACACGCCTCCAGTTCTGCCATCTACAATACACAGGCTTGTCTTGTAGGCTCAAGCAAGCTCCATTCCACACCCATCACTGTCCTTAGTGGTGACCCCACTGTCCTGGCACTCCAATATCTGAAGATCTCTTCTCCAACTGAATCCATGCCATCACCAGTGGCTTTTCCTGGACTCTCCCAGTACCAAGACTTAATTGTTCCCCATGACACTTCTACATCACTAAAGCCAGCACCATCTGGGAGATTCTTACACATTGCCAAGTTCAGCTTCCAGCCTAAGATGCAGTCTTGACCCCCTCTAGACTACAGCTTCTGTGTGCTGACCCTGAGGAAATACTTCCCGGAATATTTTGGCTTACTGATGCCAATTTCGTATTAATCAAAAACTGTTTTCTCAGCCCCAGATAACCAGCATCTACTGTCCCAGTGAAGCAAAGCTTTCATTTCCACGGATTTTTGTTTGTTTTGCTTTTGTTTTTTTCTAGACAGGCTTTCTCTGTGTAACCCTGGCTGTCCTGTAAGTCAATCTGTGGACCAGACTTCCTTCAAACGCACAGAGATCCACGTGCTTCCTGACTGCTGGGAGTAAAGGTGAACGCCACCACCCCTGGCTTCCACAGATTCTCCCAAACTATCACCTAAACATTCCTCATAGATTTCTTGCTTTGGGTTCCCTTGGAAACTTTATGACCTAGCCGTCTTCCATCTGCCTCCCCTGCACCTTCCCAGGGTACAGAATAAATAGCCCATCAATCACTGTGCATTCCGTGGCTTTTTCTAGTCCAAACTCTTTCCACAATCCTCCCGATAAAGAACATGGTCAGGTCCGTCATAGCAATAGCCCAGCCTCTGGTAGTAGTTTCTGTTTGAGTTTGAAAAACACCGTGAGCAAAGGCAATTTGTATGAAGGTTTGTTTCAGCTTACACTTGCAGGTCACTGCTCATCACTGAAGGGAGCCGGGGCAGGAAACCAGAGGCAGGAACTGGAGCAGAGACCATGAGGAATGGTACATGCTCTCTATGGCTTTCTCATACAATCCAAGGCCACCCACCCACAGCTTCCATCCCCCACAGTGGACTGGGATCTCCCAGGACAATCATTAATTAAGACAATGCCTCATAAATGTGCCCAGAGACCAATCTAGTGGAGGCAATTTCTTAGTTGAGATTCCCTCTTCCCAGATGACCCTATGTTGATCAAGTTGAGAGAAACTAACCAGCACATCAAGAGAGCATGAAGACCAGAGTTTGATCCCCTAGAACTCACATATAAAGAGCCAGGTGTATGATGTGTGCTTGTATGTCAGTGCTGACAGGCAGATCTCGAGGACCCACTAGCCAGACAGCATAGCCTACTTGGAGAGCTCCAGGCCACTGAGAGATACTGTTTCAAATAACAAGGTGGGTGATACCTGAATAATGACAGCCAAATTTGTCCTCTGACCTCCATACACGTGTGTACACACATGCATCTGCGTATATAAACATGTGTGCATGTACATATACATGAAGTCTGTTTGAAACATAACCCCCCACAACAGAGGGAGCAGCTATCTCCAGAGCGGGAGGCAAGAAGGCTCTGGGCATATATGCCATCCACCAGGTACATCAGAAGTACTATTGGCTAAGTGTGGCCAGTAGTCAGGTATCATAAGGGGGTGCAGGTGAGGGGCATGTGTCTTGCAGTGGTGTGCATGCTGTATGCATCTGTGTGGGGGGGGGAGGGTAGATCACCTCCTCCATGAGAGCCTCCATGGTCCTTCAGGATGCTTTTCTGCTGGCTCTGAGGTCAGAGGAGGTGCGGCTCCTATTTATTCAGGGGTTACCTAGGACACACAACCCACCATAGGCTGGATTGAAAGCAGGGCTAACCACGTGACCAGAGCTGCGCCTTCTCATCGCTTCTCAGAGATAGCCAGCATGCTTTATATTCTCTGAATAATATCATCAGGAGATGGTGGAGGAGTCAGGTTCTGATAGATGTAAAGAGGCATTGAGATCCCCAAGGGCTGCTAGCAGGCCTCCAGTCACAGTGCATGAAGGGGCTTGCAAAGCCACCATCTCCGGAAAGAATCACAGCAGAATAAACATATTTCTTCCCCTCCTCCTAACAGCCTTCCCCATTCTTTCTTCTACCTTAACAGATCTTCTGAGGAGCTCCAGGTTTCTGCTGCCTTGATAGGTAGCAGGGTTTAATGCATTATTGAAGATAGGGTTGGTATGATTGAGATGGCTCAGTCAGTAAAATGCTTGCTGTAAAACGTGAGGGCCTGTGTTCAAATCCCAGCACTCTTGTAAAACGCTGGGCTTGGCAGCATGTGCCTTGTTATCCCGGCACTGGGGAGACAGAGACAGGAGGATCCCTGGGGCTTGTCAGCAAGGCAGACCAGCTACATCAGTCAGTTACAGGTTTAGCAAGACATTGCCTCTGATAAGGTAGAGAGTGATTGAGGAAGATTTCTAATGTCGAACTCTGACCTCTGACCTCTGCCCGCACATTCGTACACACACACACATAAATACAAAGACAAGTTTGTTTATTTGTTTGCAGAGGGGTGTGGGTCTCACTATGGAGCCCTGGTTGGCATGGAAATCACATGTAGTCTAAGCTGGACTCTGACTCACAGAGATCCACCTGCCTCTGACTCTCATGTGCTGGGATTAACTAAGGGCAGGTACCACACCATTGGTAAATGCAGGACTGAGGCTAACATTGAGCATTAGTTTGGCTCTGAGGCTTGAAGGGCGACTCCACCCTCCACTGGTATCTCCAGCTGTCAGGGTCAAGGCTGCTCTTGTCTGAGTTTGTCCCTGACTGGGGTTGGGCACATCCTGTACTCAGGGACTCCCAGCCCTGCACTAAGAGTGAAATCAGTACTGGGCAGAGAAGAGGAGCTCCTGCCTAAGAGTAGGTTCAGTTGTGTCTGAGAGGGTGGGGTGTTAGAGTCAAGGCTAGATGCTGAGGAGGGGAAAGCCATCAAGTGGCAGGAAGGGATGATGAAGGGAAAGAGATCATCAAGGTTAAAATATAAAAGAACCCATGGTAGGGGAAGACTAGAACACATACACACATATAAACACACACATAACCACACACACACACAAACATACACATACACATGTACAAACATACATACAT
>JADRCH010000031.1:11449496-11461850 GCA_019843965.1 Rhynchomys soricoides
TCTTTCTCCTTTCTGCCTCTCCCTCAAGGTCCCTACCTGTGAGCCCCAGCCTGGCAACTTTACCTCTCTCTAGTCTTCCTGATAATTGGTTATAGCCATTTTTATTTAACCAATAGTTTTAAGTTGGGGAGCAAGGTTTGCACAATAAAAGCTGGTTTATATGTCTTAGGACGACCAGATCTTGGGGTACAGAATTTTGCATTTGAATACACAGCAGCACCTGACCAATTCCCAACAGATAGGGGTTCAGGAAGTTCCTCTAACTGCTGCATGTTGTCCAGTTGGTCTGAACTTATCACAAATGTTAACCCCTGGCAGACTGATGGCTTCCAGTGTCAACTCTGCTGATCTTTTGGGTGTTCCTCCTGGACTGGGTTCTTCAGCCTATCACTCTCTGTGCCTCTCCATGCTCAGCAGGTTTTAGCAGGTTCCCAGAGGCGACAGACTCTCCAGTAGTCATTACCTTCAGAGAAGTCTCCAGGGGCTATTCCTCCTGACTCTGCTGCTCTCCAGGTCTAGCAAGCCCAGTATTCATGGAGGGCCCCAGGAACACTTCCAGCCTTTAGTCTCCCTCCTGGAGCCCTTTCTCCTTTCAAGGTTCTGCAGTTTCCTGAAGGCTTCCTGCTTGGGGGAGGGCTTAGCCCTGCTCTACTCTGCTACCTGGGATCTCCACTGTTCCTCACTCCCGATAACCATCCATTCCATAGATGCTCTATGTTCCTGGGACACTCACCCAACACATGGCACCCCCTTTTAAAAATTCAGTTCCCAAACATCCATGATGTGTCTCCCATTTGTAACAGGAGCAGAGGCAGGGTGACCTCTGACCAGGGAAGCTGAAGGTCACCACCTCCCTGCCAGGCTGCCTGGAGTGCCTAGGAGGGATGCAGGCAATCCTGTACTTTGTACCCTAAGGAATCATCAAGGGCCAAGGAGCCCGGGGTTTGGTGGCAGAAGCTGTGGGAGACCAGAGTCCAGAGCACAACTTTAACCTCAGCTTCAGCCTCAGCCTCCTGATGGTAGGCTCTCAGCCAGAATTCTGGCTACAACTGAGGTACCTGCTCTTCCCCTTCCTGCTTGCTCCAAGTCAGCATCCTGCCTGTGGAACTGTGATCAGGTCTATAATCTTCCATACATGTCTTTCTTGCAATGTCAGCCAAGGGAAGTTTCTGGGCTTTGTATCCCAGACTCTCGCTGGTGGCATAGACTCATCTACATGTGTGCCCAGGAACTCTGAACATGGAGTACAGGGAGCGAACTCAGGGTTCTGAACACATCCGACTGTTTCCATCTTTTCTGTTTATTGGCATCTGTTATGATGTTTCTCGTCCAGTCATCCCACCTTCCCTCTGGACTGCGACTAATTGTAACACACAACAGATACAATGTTGGTGTCCTATTTAAATGTGGTAGATTCAGATAATCCCAAACTCTATTGCAGAAACCCTCCAGGAAATAAAAAAACCCACATTTTATTTTATTCTAAATGATAAATGAGAAAAGGGATCACCATGTAATCAAGCCCTTCTAAAATCTTGTCCCCTACAAGAAGGTGTCAAGCATAAAGCTATATCCAACTTTCTCTTAAGCATTAGATGTCATATCCTCCAGGACTCCTGAGAGATAAAGTCACAGCAAGGGTCCTTGAGACACAGAAAGGACTTGGTGATCCTCCCACATAGGATCTGTTTATTCCTCAGCTATGGTGGCTGGCCTAGATCCTGCTCCCAGGACCAGGTTGCCATGTGTGGTTTCATGGTGTGAAGACAGAGGGTACCACTCACAACTTTTTATTATGCAAGAGGGTGTCACTAGCAACTTGTTAATATGCAAATTATAAGGCTGCACCCCGGGACAACTGTTTACACAACTTTGGATGGCATTGGAGGCAGAGCCCTGGTATGCCCTTCAGACGGTTATGTGGTCCAGGGCCAGTCCACTAGTCAGACAACAGCAGAGCAAGTGGCCAGGTGTGTACACTTGCAGCGGACCCCACCCTCTTCTGGGAGGGCTTAGCACTAGCTTTCCAAGAAGCCAGAACTCATGATCAGCACCAGGGAGGTTTAGTGGGTGCTCTACAGCC
This sequence comes from Rhynchomys soricoides, assembly GCA_019843965.1. Classification (NCBI taxonomy): domain Eukaryota; kingdom Metazoa; phylum Chordata; class Mammalia; order Rodentia; family Muridae; genus Rhynchomys; species Rhynchomys soricoides. The sequence goes on from JADRCH010000031.1 coordinate 11,451,580, forward strand.
ATTTCCCAGATTAAAGCATTCGGTCCTACAAAGAACCTGGAGGCTGACAGCTCCCACGAAACACACAAGACACTCCTCCCAGAGGTTCTAGTCAACTGCAAGCAACTCCTGGAGGAGAGGAGACTTCCATGCGAGCTCCACAGGGGATTCCATCCATGCAATACAACATTCACGCATGCTCAGCCATGTGGGGGTAGGTTTTCCAGGGATGCAGCCACCTGAGTCACCTGAAAGTAACCCCTCACCCACAGTACTCTGAGAATCCCAACAACAGTGGCTCTCCAAGATGGCATTACAATGGAATCCTTTCTTTGGTTGCCTCTCTCTGGGGTAAATACAAACAGACTCCCCATGGAAACTTGCAACAGTGGATTACTTCCTCTCTAGGCATTGTGGTTCCCTCCCATGTGAAGAACACAAATTCAGGGGCAGTGTCCAAGACCGAAACACAGAGCCCACCCAGCCAAGAGTCCACAGACTCTCTCCCATTATCATGAGACTCAGGGATATGCATCTAGCAAGTTGGACAGCACAGAGGGTGATGTGTGCAGTCTTTCCATATAAATGTCCGGGTGCTTCTCTGAAGTAATTGACCCCACTGGGTTCTAGACATTTATCTTTCAGCCTGGCCTAGGCTGGCTATCCCGGGGGCCTGAAAAGAAGTGGAGAAGCAGACACTGTTTGAACATAGTAGAAATACACTCCACACCAATGGTCACCTAGGTAATATGCTAATGATCAGTGGGGCTAGGACTTCAGTGAGGGATGCAGGCTTGGGCAGGTATGCCCAGAGCCAGTGTGGACAGATGCTCAACTTTCATGGGATGCTTGATCCCATCGAGTGCAGTACAATGCACACAAACTCTTGTCTCTATACTTCTGCAGAAAATTAGAATACTCTATTCTGTTTTGCAACTGCTTTTTAAAAATGGTGTGTGTGTGTGTGTGGGTGTAGGTTTGAGTGTGTTAAAACTTCATTTATATGTAGATGACTATAACTCAGGATGGCCTCACTCTTAACTGTACTTAACGTTTTCTTTTTGTGTTATTAAGTAAAAACTAGGGGCCAGGGAGATGGCTCAGTTGCTAAGGGAACTTGATGTACACGCGGGAGGATTTGAGTTTGAATCCCAGCTCCCACATAAAAAGCTGGGTGTGGCCACATTTGCCCATAACTCTTTTCCTGAGTCAGAGGAACTTGGCAGAGATAGGGCGAGGTAGCTGGGCTTGCTAGCTAGCCATTCCAGCAGAAAAACCAACTCCATATTCAGTGAGAGACTGTCTCCAAGGGGAAAGTCGGGGAGCAAGAGCCAAGTCCCGGCATATCCTCCTGTGGTGTGTGTATGGTTGTGCATGAACACACAAACGAACCTTAAAAACTGATGGTTCATCAAAAACCTGACTCTAGAGACCCTCTGTGTCTTCGTCACCTGCTTCTGTCTCACCGCGCCAGCATCCAGGACACTCCTCACCTTTCTTCCAGTCACCTCTATCTGTCAGAGGATATCTGGAAAAGTCGGGAAGAGGGAACAAGAAGTGGACTCTGGGTTAAGACTTAGGTACAGGGATTTGAGTCCGCAATTGCCCACTATCAGTTTTGTGAGTACAGACAGCTGCGCAGCTTCTGTTTCCTCAACTACTAAAATACTGCGTTAACATCTTGAAGGTTCTCAAAGCTTGACTAAGCTCTAAGGTAGAAAGGGAGGTGGCTGCTTCCAATAGGAACACGACCAGGCACTAGTCACAGGACTGTGTGCCAGTCAGACCTAGGGGAACAAAGGGTGGAGGTGAGCGTGCCAGTGAGCTGCGGATAGACCGCTGTGGATCCACTTGTCCTTTTCTTACTTAGACTACGCTCAGATTCGTGTGGGCAGGCGGGACCGGTGTTTGGACAAGTCCCTGCGGACTCGCACGTGCCCGGCGTGGCCGGGTTGCGGAGGCGGGGCTCCTCGGCGGTCCAGGGCAGACCATGGGGCGGGGCGCGGGTTGGCGTCCGGAGCTCGGCTCGGCAGTACGGTCAGGAGCAGCGGGTGGCCGTAGTGCCCAGGCGGCACCATGCTCGGCGTGGTGCACTTCCTTCGCAGCTTCTTCAAGGTGAGAGACGTCGTCCGGGGACCCCAAGCCTGGTTTGCTTGCAGAGTTTTGCTGGGGGTGCTGAGGGGACAGCCGCGCAAACTGCTGCGTCCTGGACTGTCTGTGGGTGACTGCGAGGTACCCAAGAACGATCCGCGCCGTAGTCGCAGCTTCTCGATGAATGTGCTGGATCTGGAGGTGGTGGCCTGCCGGAGTGTGGCCTTGGGGACTGCAGGGACGGGGGGGTGGGGTGGGGAGGCGCACAGGGGATGAGAGGCTCCGGGGAGGCGGACTTGACCGAGTCTGGAGAGACTGACAAGAGCTCGGGCGCTCCTGGATTTCTCACAGCCTTGGTTGGGAAGCTGGGTAGCTGGAGCTCAGAGGAAGTGATTGCTATTGTTGTCACCTGGATATATCAGAGGGAGAATCTGGGTTGGGGCACCTTCGTAACTAGTGCCTCAGACTCCATACCGGAATCGGAACTTAGTAGATGAGCTGAGTCCTGGACTGGGGTACCCGATCGTGGAGACCCTACTGTACTGGGACGCTACCACGTCTCTTGCCCATACAGGGGCCTTGGGGTGGGCTGCAGGCTGCAGGGCACTGGCAGAGGGGTAGCTGGCTGCAGGTTGCCAAGCCCCACCTCTCCAAGTGAGCAGTGTGGGAGGTGGGAATGTGCCCTGACTTCAGGACGACGGCTTCAAGAATCCGGAAGTGTCAGCGGGAGGCCCGCAAGGGGAAGCCCTGGGACAAGCTGACAGGTGAGGGCTGAGGGTGAGGCAGAGTCTCCTGGCCCTGAGAGCTCTGAGGGGGGAAGCAGGTGACCCAGACCTGCTAGAAGAAACCCTGCCTGATCCCAGCCTATGCCTATGCCATCTGGAAGGGCAGCCTACTTACTTGTAACCACTAAGGTGGTTCTAACACAATCACAGAGGGAGCGGATAAGGGGTTTGGGGGTGGGGGAGCTTTCTAGGGCTCTGCATTGAGGTGGGGGACGGGCGAGCATGCCAGGCTCGCTGTTTTGTGCCATTCAGACTCTTGGAATGATGACCCTGTCACAGAACTCCAAGCTTTACTATTCATCTTGGAAAAATCATTTAGCCACTTTGGGATTTGTTTTCCTGTTTGGAAAAGTGTGGTTAATTCATTTTGCTTCTTTCAGGTGAGGGTCTTAATGCAACAGGTGGGTGGTGTTTTGTGAGCTGGGGACCTTGGTTCTTCCTTGGGTATGACTGTAGGTAACAGTAAGCAACAGGTGGCTTAGGTGACAAGAAGAATCTCCAGGCCTTACTTGCCTCACCTCATGGAACAGGCAGTGTAGCCTATGGGAGGCTGCGGGAGGCGGCTGGCAATTCTGGGACAGCTTGCCTGTTTGCTAACCAGGTCTGGGAACTGAGGACAGGATGTCCTCACATTCCCCACTGACTCACTGCTCTGTCCCTGGACCCTCTTACCACACTCAATTATACTGAGGACAGAATTGGTGTGCCTTGAGGGCTCTCCCCTGGGAGGAGCTGGAGGCCACCGCACCTATTTCTGACTGTACAGGTATAACTTAAAGGGACACATGTTACACTTTTGCTTCCACAGACACTGGTGATGTGGGAGGCGACAAATGCCACTGGCTCTAGTGGGCTTCTGAAAGAATTACCCGGTGACAGACACTTGATTGTCAACCTCAGTGTCTCAAGTTGCATTGTTCACAGAGCCATAGCTAATCTCTTGAGTCCCAAGAGAAATGGTGTTTCAGATGCTCAAAGCCCAGGTAGACCAGGCTTCTTCTGGGCCCGTCTTTAGACTCTGTGCTTCACTCAAACCTGCTATGAGCATGCCAGGCACAGTTTAGTTTAGGTAGGCCAGCCAGAGAGCTCACACTTGCTGTGGGCCCCCACGGAGCACAACCTTTGGTGGTACCAGGAAGTATATGTACTGTCTCAAAAGGCCAGAGCCCCATCCATGCAGGCCACCATTCTGCATGTCCCTTTCAAAGGGAATACTCTAGAATGTTAGCGACAACTAGGCATCCCAGCTGACCACCGAAGTGGTAGATCTCTCTGTCTTCATTAAACTTGTCCTATGTCTAATACAACATCCAAGGCCTCGTAATATAATGTTATAGACCACCAAGAGGCCATTGAGGATGGAAGGACCGGTCTCTGTTAGCTAAGGGATGGCACAGTTAGTGGGAAGACAGTGGAGGTTTGTGTGGCCCCTGTCCTGGGAGTATGATCTGTTTTTGCTGATTCCCAAACGTATGTATGTACACTAGCATGTACATATGCACACACACTGGCATGCTTGTGTAAACATGTGCACACATAGGTATGCACATATCAGCATGCTTGTGTATATGCAGGGCACGTATACTGGCATGCTCATGTACACGTACATGTACGCGCACCTGAGAGCTTATACACACACATGTACATACATACTGGTATGCTCTTATATACACTGGCATTCTTGTATATACATGAATGCATGCATACTGGCATACTTATTCACACACATACATATATGCATGTGTATATTTGTGCATGTGCATGTATGTAGGACATAAATAGACATCTGGTGACTATTGCTTGTGCACATATATGCATACCTGCATGCTCCTATGGACATGTATGTACACACACAGTATATGCATGCTTGTTCACGCACATTCACATGGGCATGCTCCTAGGCACATACACACCACAGAATATCTACATACGATTGTGTCTTTCAGACATGTCTATGTACAGGTGTACATACATAGGTACATGTAAGCAGACGCCGTAAAAGCCAACCTTTTTACTAGTGCCAGAGATGATAGCAAGTGTGTTTCAGTTTGGAGACCACATGGTGATGAGGGAATCCCCATAGGTCAGCCTAGGGTATCATTTTAATTATTATGTATGTATATGATGATAGGCATGTGCATGCTACCGTATATGTTCGGAGATCAGAGGATAACTTTGTGGACTTAGCTCTCTTCTTCCACATTTACAAAGGGCCCAAGGATTGAACTCAGATCATCAGCCATTGGCCACCTGCTAGCTTCTTCATTGCTTCATGGCTGTTGTACAAACCTGACAGGCAGGCTAACTGGGCAGGCAACAGAGACCGCTCTTCTCAGCTGGTGGCATGCTTTAGTCCCCAAGGATGAAGGATGGCAGTGAGCCACTGTTGAGGAGTGGAGAGTGCTCCCAGGGCTCCCAGCTAGCCTTTCTTGCTACATACATATGTGCATCATGGGTCGGGGGGACAGGGTGGAGTTTCTGTCAGCTGTTGATTATGTCTTTGTCAACTGACACCCAGGACAGGGAAGTCACCATAGGACAGGCTTAGGACCAGAGTGGTTGCTCTGAGGTGGACTCCAGATGTGGCTCTATTTTGTGACCTGGCATGCCTCTACAGCTGTTGAGCTCTTACTCCTGATGGTGAAATTTGGTGTTGCCCTGAGTCACTGGGAATTATCTCAGAACCGATGTTAATACGTCCTAAAAGATCCATGTAGCTCTTTGCATAGACACTTGGAAAACTGACATTGTGTCTCTGGTGGGAAATCAGGTATGTACCAGTCAACTTTCTGTCATGGTAACAAGACACTTGAGATAATTAACTTATAAAGACAGAGTTTGGGGGTTTCTGTGAATGGATGGTCTGCCCTGTTGCTTTGGGCCCATGGTGAGATAGCACAGGATGGAGGAGACATAATGAATCAAAATTTGGGGTAGAGGGGGAAGAGTGAGGCTCTGACCTCAGTCACCTGCCTCTACACCAATCTGAAGACAATCCTTTGGAACATGAGACTTCAGTGGACAGTCCTGTTCCAGACTACAGCACAGCCCCTCCCCCTTTAATAAATGAGCTTTAAGTCTTCAGAGTCAGGTCAGGGACTTGCATAAGGGCAGTGGAGTTTACTCAACAAATATTTATTGACCACCTACTGTGTGCCAGTTCTAGTCATTGAGGCTTGTCTAGCAGACCTAGTTTATATTTTGTTTTATATTTTTCGTGTGTGTGTGTGTGTGTGTGTGTGTGTGTGTGTGTATGTGTGTGCGTGCGCGCGCGTGCGCATATCCACTTTATTTTGGTGGGACATGGTCTCTCTTTGAACCTGGAGTTCACTGCTCTGACTGAATTGGGTGGGGGTCCTCCTGTTTCCCTTACAGCCTGAGAAATTCTGGGATTACAAGCATACCCTACTATGCTTTACGTTTTGTGTAGGTACTGGGGAGGTCCAAATTTATTTCCTCATGTTCCTAGCCCCAGACACAGTTTTGAGGTTTTGCTCTATTTTTTTTAGTTACCTTTATTGATGTGTATGTATATATGTGTGTGGGTACATGCAGGCCACTAGTACGAGGACAACTTGCAGGAGTTAGCTGAGGAGAGGACATCAGGGCCCACTTGACAGAGGAGGGGTGTCTCTTCTTATACCTCTTTGAGTGTGATGAGATTCTACAGCACAAGCCTGAAGCCATCTCTCTGATTCCCAGGCAGGAACCTAGAGAAGGGGGTAGGGAGCAGAATCTGTAGCCACCTATACTCACTTTGCAAACTGGCTTCCCTAAGGAGTCTAGAAGTTGGTTAACTGAGGACTCAGAAGGAACATGTGGGCATCTGTGAGAGGGGAAGAGCTAGAGCATGGTGTGGCCTGAGCTGCAGCTGAATCTTACATTCCGGAGAGAGTTCAAGGACCGTCGATTCACCCAGATAAGACCCAAATGAGATGACAGACCAAAGGACTCCACCCTAGCTCAGTGAACCAGAGAGTTTACTGGAGTGGTTTATAGGAGAACCACCGAGGTGATATCTACACACATGGGAATGACTAAAAGCCACCACTGAAAAGCCTACCCCAGTGTGAGTAACAACTCACTAAAGTTGCTTCCCCATAGCTCCCTGCACAGCTACCAAACAACTTGACCAGCTGGGGAGTGTCCCCAACCCCAGCAGTTGTTTAAGACTTTTGTAACCTTGGGTGGGGTCCGGTGGATCCTGTCACCTTTTGAGTGACAATTCTTTTAGTGGGGGCCCTGGATATCCCAGGCCTATGTGCCTGTGTCAAGCACATAGTCAGAGAGAGGAGCTTCTGTCCCTATGCAGGTTGATGCTCTTCAGGCTCCACCTGCGGTCTACTATACATGAGACTTCCCAGGGTACTCAGCTACAGGATGCACCCAGCTACACTATACCTACAGGATGGTGGGCAGGGCACACAGATATGAACTACCTGGGGGTTGGACACTGACCTGTGCCAGAGTCCAGACTGTTCTTGGATTGTACCTAGAGAAGGAAAGACGCTCTTGGCCAGGGGATGGGATGCTGTTTTCCTGCTCTGGAGAAGGAAAGATGCTCTTGGCCAGGGGATGGGATGCTGTCTTCCTGCTCTGGAGAAAGAAAGATGCTCTTGACCAGGGGGTGGGATGCCATCTTCCTGCTCTGGAGAAAGAAAGACGCTCTTGACCAGGGGGTGGGATGCCATCTTCCTGCTCTGGAGAAGGAAAGATGCTCTTGGCCAGGGGGTGGGATGCTGTCTTCCTGCTCTGGAGAAGGAAAGATGCTCTTGACCAGGGGATGGGATGCCGTCTTCCTGCTCTGGAGGCCTTGGGGCTGTGACCTGAGAAGCAGGTCCTGCCTTTGCAGCTGGTAATTGGCATTGTGTACCTGCAAGCTGCTGTCAGGTTGGAGCTCCCTGCCGGATTGCACAGCCTTGTTGTTCTCAGACAGCTTGGTCTTTTCAGGCTGAGGGAGGTGAGCCTCTAGGAAGTGCTGTGGGTGAGACATTCTCTCAGAATGGCACTTCCTGTAGAGCTGGGGGAAGGGCAGGGTGGCTTCTGGTTTTTCCAGAAAGATCACTTCCACCCTGTTGGGGTACTGCAGGGATGCTGTCAGTGCTGGAGTAGCCTGTGACATGCTTTCTCTGAGCCAACAGAGTGAAGGGGGGCTATCTGGGTTCCTTCTGGGAGGGAAACAGACAGACAAACACCAACAGTTAAGAGATCGACACCTTTTGGGTGTCACACAAGTAAGCTAGGTAATGTCACCAGGGGACTACAACCCTTTAGCTGCTACCATCATCTGCTCTTTGGTAAGCCTGATCAGGTGACTGCCCTTCCCTAATCCCAATGCTTAGACAAGACTCTTAGCCCCTTTAAGCAGCTGCTTCCCTATCCAGGGGTATCCAACCTTTGACATTGTGATATGACATAGTCATCCGCACATGTGCTGGGCCACATGTAGCCTGCAGGCTACAGCTTGAACAGGCCTGGATAGGCCACCATACCTGCTCCACTTCAGGAGTATATGAATGGTACAGGGCATGCACCAAGCATGTCATCAGTATCAATCTAACCACTGATGCTATTTTTATAATGAGGGAAACGAATCCTTCCAGTCTTACAATTTGTGTTCCTTCCAGAGTTTCCCAGGGACCTGCTCTACATAGAGCATGCCTGGGTTGCTCTTGGTCCCTAGTGGAGCTGGGCAGGTTGGCTCCTTTGAAGAGCACAGCTAGTGATTCCTACAGTGAGCATCACCTTTGCAACCAGGGGTGCAGCTGAGTAGTGGCCAGTCTTGGGAGTCAGGAAAGGAGACACAAATTCTTGCCAAAGGGAATCCAGCAGGACAAGACTGTTCGTAGCAGCGTGGGAAGACTTATCCTGGGGCACTGAGCTGCCTGCAGAAGTTCCAAGAAGCCTGCATGGGTGAGACAGGGTGATTCAACACGAGATGTATGGGAGACCAAGAGGTGAGAGAGAAGAGAGAGTATGCTCACAGGCAGATGTCAGCGAAGATCTATTAGGAGCAGTGGAGACCTCGGGTGAAAGATAAAGCATAGGAATTAGGCAGGGGAAGTGATATCCAGAAGGTGAGCTGAGGCCTGGCGTCTCTGTAATTTGGAGAATGCTGGGTTGTACGGGTCACATGGGGAATATGTTGTGACTTGAGGCACAGCTAGTGGGTACCAACTTTGAAGGCCATAGTTTCTTGGAACTGAGAACTCAGGAGATGGGTATAAATAGTTATAGCCTGGAGAGGGGGAAATTCTCAGCAGCTAGGGTGACATTGAAAGGCCTCCTAAGCTTAAAGCACGCTGCTGACCCTGGAGGTCCTGAGCCCACCAAGGACAACCTGAGAAGCTATTTAGGTTCCAGGGAAGAGTCGCCTTGTTCCAGTAGCCTGATGCTTCCAGGACAGGGACTCCATCGGGTCACTACAGGCATGCTGAGACACCAATCCTACATGTTTCCACTGTTTAGTTCTAGAGGTCCTTACTTTGCCCTGCCGAGCCTTTCCCACAGAGACAGGTTGGCATGGCATCACCATGGTCCCTTTGAGTGCTCTGTACCTATCCCAAGGTCCACCTTGAGATTGGCTAGAGGGAACACTGCACAATAGTCTGAAGTGTGATATTACCACCCAGAGACTGAAAATTCCATGCCGCAGGTGGAACATAGTGCAGGGCTAAATAAGAAGTGTTAGTCTCTCCTGTTACCATGAGGTATGATGCATCACCCTGGATGCATTGGACCACTTAGCCTGTCTCAGCCTTCTCTTTGGAATGTGCACCTGCTTCACAGATGTCATGCTGGCTTCATGAGCTTTCCTCCCAGCTGTCAATCATGCCCCACATTACAAGGCTAGTCTTGAACTTGGGTTTCACAGGGACTAGAAGAAACGTGTCTGTCTGCTAACCCTGGGTAAGCTGCCCATGGGCTGGATGTTTAGGTAGTAAGCTTCCAGAGTAGGCACTTCTGCTCTCGCCCTTGGCTGTCCTAGAGGATCTACCTTCTACATGCCAGGGACATGGTGAGAGGACAGGACATTTAAGAGCACCCATCTATTGGGTTTACTGTTAAGGAAAGTCCCCAAGAGCCCTTTCAGCATTCCAGGACCATACCACATGGGCTGGGATAGTTTTCAAAGACTTATATATTAAAAACTATTAAACTTTGCAGAAAGAAATTTACCAAGACACAAGTGAATGAAAAGACATTTTAGTCATAGATTAGGACATTTAATATTGTTAAGATGTCAGTGTTGCTGGGAGTGCTCCACAGACTGATATCATCATGCCTAGAGTGCTCCACAAACTCACATCATCACTGCCTAGAGTGCTCCATGGACTGACATCATCACTGCCTCGAGTGCTCTACAAACTCACATCATCACTGCCTAGAGTGCTCCATGAACTGACATCATCACTG
>JADRCH010000031.1:11461860-11491680 GCA_019843965.1 Rhynchomys soricoides
GACTGACATCATCACTGTCTAGAGTGCTCCACGGACTGACATCATCAGTGCCTAGAGTGCTCCACAAACTCACCTTAGAATGCTCTACCAGCCAACCCAGTACTGTCTAACTCAAAACACTGACATTACCACTGCCTAGGGTACGCCACTGGCCACCTGCAGTTCTCCAGGATTTATGTTAACACTCCCAGGAGTTAACATCTGTCCAGAGTGCTCCAGGAACTCAATACAATTTCCTTAAGCCAAATACATTTTGTCTAAGGTTAAAAAAAAAAAATTCTAAGATTGATGTGTAGCCTCAGTGACACCAAATAGCTAAAATCAACTTAAGCCCAAAGTCCGAGAATAAAACAGGAAATGCTCGTCACTAGAGTTACACAATGGCTTTTGGATAGGACGCAAAAGCAGAAATGGCAAAACAGCCAGGAAGTTACTGTGCAATTGACTTGAAATTTAAGGGGACTCAGTCCCCAAAACACTCTGAAAAGGTTGAAAAGACAATCCACTGAGAGGTAGAAAAATCTTTTCGTATGATATATCTGACAGGGATTTGCACGCAGAACATTAAAGCAACATGGTTCAGTTTCAAAGTAGGCTGAGATTTGAGTAGTCACTTCTGCAGTGACATCAAACATGTGACTAGTGAGCACACAGAGAGATTCCCTCAGTTACTAGGAAATGTAAACAAGAATTATGTCCTCTGTCATGAGCACAATGAAGATACCAGGAGTCCTAGGTACCCTGTAGAGAAGCTGGGAGCCTTGCACAGTCCTGATGGGTTTTGTGCGGTGGTTCCAGCACACTGGAAAACACGTCACCAGCTGCATACAAAGTTGCCACTTGACCAAGCAGAGCTACTAAAGTACATTTAGCAAAGAAAAATCAAATCACTGGTCCACAGGGACTTGTTCTTGGATACTCAAAGCTATTTCTGCAAGGGGCGTCCCAGACTGGGATGAGCTCAAATGTCATTGCGTGCAGCTGAATGTATGTGTGATATATGTGCATATGTGTTCACGTCAGGCATCCCAGGATTACCAACACAAGCTCTCTCATTAAACTTAGAGTTGGCTTATCAGCCAGAAAATCCAGACTTCAACACACGGGTCCCCCTGTTTCTGCCTACCATCGCACTGGGATTGCAGGGCTATCTGCAGCTGTGCTGGGCTTTTCATGGGGGTGGTGAAGATTTGAACTCAGGTCCTCATGTGTCCACAGCAAGTGTTCTTACCCACCAAGCCACCTCCCAGGTACCCGGGTATCTTTGAGCGGTTGAGAAGATAAACAGACTGGTACCTCTACACAATGGAATCCTGTTTAGCAACAGAATGAGTTGACACATGTATCAACTCCGATGAGACTCAAAATAACTGAGTGTTACTGACAGGAGCCCGTAACAACATGTTATTCTTTTTATGGGAACTTTCCAGAACAGACAGACACAAAGGCAGACTAGCAGCTGCTAGGCCTGGGAGTTACTACAGAGGAGTGGTAGGCACCACTGCTAATAAGTTGCAATTTCTCTCCGGGAGAGTGGAAGTATTCCAAAACAGACTAAGATGATGTCTGTACAAGCCTGCTAACTTATTTAAAACACTTAATTCCTGGAAATAGGTGATTTGTTCATTATGTGAATTATAGTTCAATAAATCATAACTCTTAAAGAGCTGCGAGGACTGAGGAGATGATGTCTTCATTTGTAAAGCACTTGCCACATGGGCTTGAGGACCTGAGTTAAATGCCCGGAACCCACAGCAAACAAGCAACACGTAAAACACCTGCCAGGACTGATGGAGAGCGTTATACCCTCAGTTACAAGGGAGGCGGAGACAGGCAGCTCTCTGTGGCTCCTTGGTCAGCCCCAGCTTGAATTTAGCAAGCTCCAGGTAAAGGTGGGAGACCCTGTTTCAAAACCCAGGGTGAAGAGGACTGGAGCATTGGCTTCGTGTACACTGCTCCTGATACTGAATTTATGGGTTATTCAGACATTGCTCACTTGTAGGGCTCTCTCTCTGTCCCCATCCCTCCGTCTGTCTCTCCATCTGTCTTTCTTTCCTTCCTTCCTTCCTTCCTTCCTTCCTTCCTTCCTTCCTTCCTCATCCACTTCTTCCCAGTTACTGGAAAAGAAAATGGCAGGAGAGTCTCCTTCCCAGAGAGTCTGCCTGAGTGTGATTTTTGTTTCCTAAGAGAAACTTCCTGAGACTTTAAATAATCATGGGCACCTCTAATATGGCAGACTCACACCAACTAAATTCTTGCTCCTTCCTCTTTTAGTAAGGACAGGAAAAATATTCTCAGTGCTGTACAAAGAAACGCACAAAGAGAAAAAACAACCCCTCAAGTGATATTCCTCTCTATTATGCATTGTTGGTCCCACACACACACCGTGACTAGCGGGACCAGTGGACTCGAGGTGCTTGGAAATTAGGATGTTCACAAGAGATTTGTCTTTTGAGTATGCTGCGGTAAGTCACCCAAACATTCCTCTCAATACCAGACTATTATAAAGATTAAGGTAGTCTCACATAACTAGACGCCTCACCAAGCCAGAAAGGTGGGCAGGTACTGCAACAGGCTTGGCTGAGGAATCCTCTACCCTCCTGTGAGAGCACTTGGGGGTTTAACTGCATCGTGACTGAGGGTGACAGGCCAGGAGGATGGCAAGGCTGGTCCTTGAGCTTCAACCAGTGGCCAGTCCTAATTAGGCAGGCATATGTGAACTTAGCAAGGGTGCCATAAACCTGACAAACCCGACAGTCGCAGAAGTTAGAGTCACAGTCTCAAAGTTCCATTGCTTATGGGATCAACAACACAGGGGATTTCATGCCACCCCTCAGGAGCACAGCAGTGCCAACATGGCCCGCTCCATTTTTCTTTTCATTGTTCCCATGAGCATTAGCTTTGTGCAGTCTGGTCTTGAAGCTTAGGGTTGGTTGATTCTTTAACATATCAAGTTATCTTGAGGTTGGTTCATTAACTTATCAGAGCCTGCTAAGGCTGGGCTCATATTGCAGCTGCCTTGTGTGTGGCTCCTTATCTCGATAGCACTGCATTATCAAGTCACACAGGATGGTTTTCAAGTTTCACACAATAGTTTCACTTATGTTCCTAAGATCCCTTCAAGCTCAGCTCTCATATGCTGACCTCCTGAAGTCTCGAGTAACAGTAAGTGACAAGATTCTTTGGTGACAGAGGTTTCAATGAGTCTCTGGGCAAGTCCCAAATCCAAAGAGTGAATTAATCTAGCTATCTCTTTAGCTTGTCTTGTGGTGATCCTGCCTTCCTGAGAGGTTGAGGGATGTCCCTTAGCCAGAGAGTTAACCTAGTCCAACAGGAATGTTAAGTGCCTACCAGATGAGAGATTCTTTATTCTATTGAGCAGGACTTTTTCTGTTAACACACTTTCATTGATACTCATTACCATAATGTGTTCCCTCTTTAAGTATACCCTTAGAGTTGCTTAGAAGCCAGATCAGAGCCCACAAAACACCTTTGATATCTCTAGCCTCTGGTAAGGAGGAGCCTGCCAAGAGACCTACTGATGTTTCTGGCTTTCAGTCAAAAGACAAGCTGGTTGTTTTTCTTTGGGGTCTTTTCCCACTAGACCAGTGGATCACAGCCTGTGGGTTACGACCCCATTGGTAACCCTCTAGCTCCAAAAACATTTTTTATGATTCCTAACAGTAACAAAACTATATTAGGAGGTAACAATGGAAATAATCTTATGGTGGGGTCACCACAACATGAGGAACTGTATTAAAGGGTTGCAGCATCAGGAAGCTTGAGAACCACTGCCCTAAACTGTCTTCACCATTTTAAACTGTTTATCATCCCTCACCCCAAAGAGGTAACCCTAGCTGCGTTGTGGCATTGGGGTGACGACCAATCTGTATTCTTTTAGCTGAATGGGGTCCCGGATATGGCAGATAAATCCCTCCACTCGATTTATCTAAAAGACTCTGCTTAGTAGTTGCTCTATTGCTGTGAAGAGACACCATGACCATGGCAACTCTTAACTCTTATAAAGGAAAACATTTAATTAGTGGCTTTCTTACAGCTTCAAAGGCTTAGTCCATTGCCATCATAGCAGGGAGCTTGGTGGCAGGCAGGTGTGGTGCTGGAGAAGTAGCTAAGAGCTACAGCCTGATCTGCAGACTGAGACAGAGAGTGGGCATGACATGGCCTTTTGAAATCTCAAAGTCTGTCACCAGTGATGCACTCCCTCCAACAAGACCACACCTCCTAATCCTTCTCAAATAGTTTCACTCCCTGATGACTAAGCATTTAACTATATGAGCCTATAGGGGCCATCCTTATTCAAACCATCACAGACCCCAAAAATTCATCAGTAGTTCTATTTGCATAACAACCCAGTATAGGGAGGAAATGAAGTCCTTGACTGGTACCTAGAAAGAGATGTGAGGACAGAGGAAAGAAACAGTCATTAGCACAAGTCCTGGACTAGTAAGAGGAAGTCAGGACAGAGTATATTTTTCAAATGTCTGAATCAAAGTCCATTAGTGTCTTTTGATGCGGGTCATATAGCACCCATCCATTGGCTACTTCTGTCTTCCTTTGGTTCCCAAGCCTGGCTAAATCCAGAATCTGCTTTCAGGCCCTTTGGTAGCTGTTGGAGTGGTTAGAATCAGTGTGAGATCCTTTCCTGATGGCTTTTAGACAGGGGAAAAAAGGAAGCAGACATCATTTAATTTTTAGGTTGAAACAAATAATAGGGGATCTGCCCCTCTCAGCTATGCAACAATGAGCCTGTGTATGAAGCTTTAAAATTGGGCCATGGTTTTCTTACCAAGAAGAAAATTATTAGTGAGAAATAGTTGTCTAATAGCACCTTCTATGGATTCAAGTCTAATGTCTGGCAGGTGCAAACCCTTAGATGTTAAAGAGACATACCTAAATCAGTTTAGACTCTGTGGTTAACTTTCCAATTAAGAGTTTAGGACCATGCAAGTGGCCAAAATGATCTTTTTCTTTTTGAGCTGTCAAACTCAGTTGGAGATATGGTCCTCAGAGATGTATGGCTCCATTTTAAAAACTGTCCCATCTGTGTAAGGACAGGTTGAGGGTCTTGCTTGGCCATGGCTTCACTTGGAAGCTGTGAAGAAGTTCCTCTGTGTTGACACTATTCTTTGTTGACTGGGCAACCCATAGAGTTCTCTGGGTGGTGTCTTCAGACCTTCCCAACAAAAGAACAAGTGACTCACCACAGTTACAGGACATTTCAAGAGATGTCCCACAGTCCCCTGGGACCTAGCTGGTCTTGGCGAGTGTCATTGTCATGTTGCTGTGAAGAGACACAATGGCCACAGCAACTCTTATAAAGGAAAGTGTTTAGTTTTGGGCTGGAGTACGGATCAGAAGGTAAGTCCATTATTATCACAGCAGGAAGTGTAACAGCATGCAAGCAGACATGGTGCTAGAGAGGTAACTGACAGATCTACACGAAGACCAACAGACAGTAGGAAGAGAGAGTGATCCCGGGCCTGGCTCGAGCCTCTGAAACCTCAAAGCCCAAGCCAGTGACAGACTTCCTCCAACAGGGCCACATCTACTGACTGTGCCACTCCTTATAAGGGGACATATTCATTCGAACCACCACAGCAGGCAAGAGGCAAAGCATCGCCCTGTTTCTTAGCCTCTCTGAACATGTCCATATGACCTCCAAATACGGTTATGTAACATGCAGAAGATGATCAGCTTCTGCTACTTTTAATTGGTGTAATAAGTTTCAGCAAGAATCCCAAACACTTAAAGAAACTTTGATTAGATATACATTTTGGTTCTTTAAGTCAGAACTTGTCATTGTTAGGGAGGACAGAACAGTAACTCCATTGATTTCAGCAGAAGCTCCATATTGATGAATTGAACTTTGACCTTAGAAATTTTAACTTCATATACATAAATTCTCATTCTTCGTGAGACTTGCCCAGGCCTTTGTAACTTGTTTAAATGATTCAGCTTTCTTTTTTCTTTTTTGTTTTTTTGTTTTTTTTTTTTAAATCCAGCCATCTTATCTTCTCCCTTTTTTACTAAAAATCTTTTCATTCTTAGCCAGGTGTGGTGGTGGTGCACACCTTTAATCCTAGCACTTGGAACATAGAAGAAGGCTAATCTCTATGAGTTCAAGGCCAGCCTGGTCTACATAGTATGTTCCAGGATAGTCACAGCCATGGCTACATACTGAGACTCTGTCTCAAAACCTAATAAATAAATGAATAAATAAATAAGTAAACAAATAAATAAAATAGATAAATAAATCAAAGTAGGTAGATAAATACATAAATAAAATTCCATTCTTACATCTTTCTTACATATTCTTCTACTTCCTGGTTTTCTTTTTTTAATTCTATGGAACATGGGGACATTAATAAATAAATTTACCATCTGTTATGAGATTTTTATCCTGGAGGTGGGTGGACGAGTAAGGATAAGGTCTCAGTGATAGAAGAAAATCTGATTTTATCCAGGTTCACCCCGAGGACCCAGTGAGTTATTGGGCTTACTCACAGAGCTTAGATGAGGAGTTAGCGACACAGGTGTGGATGCCCCAAAGCAGATACACCAATAAGAATACAGCAAATAGACAGTATGGTTGATAGCTTCCTCATAGTTGTGTGTGGGGAGCCCTTCTCCCTAGTCGTCCACAGCCGCATACTCTGGCTCCTGAGGCTCCATGCAATTAAGACAGCATTGCATGCAGCTGGCTGGATGACTGGATACCCAGGTGAGCCTGCAGTGACCCTCTTTAACCCCTCCTCTATGACAGAACATCAACAACCAATAAACCTACCTGTGATGATCTTTTATAAGCAGCCAAAGACAGCAGCAGTTTGGCTTAGAAAACCGTGCAGTTCAATGTCACCTTAATGAAGGAAAGTTGAATCCAAAATACATACATAGGGTAATGTAGTACATTAATATTGCCCGTGTTTATACCGTTAAACTACAAAGCTTTGTAAGTTTACAGGTAAGTCTTAACATAAAACACAAGAAATTTAAATAACCTTACATAGTACATAGATTTATTTGCCATAAGCTGGGCTTTGATTTTGAAGCACGGACACACAGAAAAACATCAAATTGATGTTTACAACATTCAGCAGAACTCAACTAAGAAGCCCTGTTAAAACCATGATGCTGGAGTTATAATCGTCGTCAGGACCTCTTCTTTGCCCCCCAGGCAAAGGCTGTTACTGGGGAAGGAGTCCATGAAGGAAGCAAAAGGAATGGAGGTGTGCCCGACATCCACAGCTGGAGCGATTGCTCTGGAAACATGAAGAAACCGGAAAGGAGAACGTGGCTGCTGCACGTTCATGCCTAAGGACTTAGCTTCTGGGCCCGTCACAGATATTATTTGTGTTTACAGTATTTTCTAGTTGCATGTTGCTATTACAATACATAGGGTTTTTGTTTTTAGTTTTTATTTGTTGATTATGTATCTCATTGCCTTGATAACTCAATTATTATTAGGAACAGTTTCTCGTCTTCTTGGAATTTTCCATGCAGAGAAAATTATGACCCCCGAACAAAGTTGTATTTCATGATTTTTCATTCCTATCTGGTTTTATTTTTTTATTATTTTGTTTTATTTTATTTTTGCCTTATTGCATTAGCTGGAGTACCTGATAGGGCGTTGAATGGGAACAGGAAGAATGGGCATTGTTGACATGGCCTAAGTCTTAGGAGTAAAGCTTCTAGTTTCTCACCATAAAGTTACCTGTGGTTTGTTGCTAGGTGTTTTGTTGTTGATGGTTTGTTTGTTTTTCCTCAAGTTTAGGGGAAACTCCTATGTTCTGATTGTCAAGAGTTTTTACTTTGAAGTGATGGTAAATGTTGTCAAATGCTCCCTCTCTCTGGTTCCATTGATATGATCATCTGGTCATATCAGGTGATGTGCCCTCTCCCGCCTATTGCTTTGATGGGTTACATTGATTGAGTTTTTGATGTTGAGGACCTTTGTATATCTGAGAAAAGTCCCACTCAGTTGTGGTGTGTCATTCCTATTACACACTAGTGGGTTTGATTTGTTAATAACTTATGGAGGACTTTTACATCCGAGTACAGGGAGGAAAATGGTCTCTGGCTTTTTGTTATGACCACATCTTTTCTGATTTCATAATGCCGACCTGGTGTTTCCTCTGCTTCTGTTTTCTACAAGATGCTGTAAAGAATTGGGTATCATTTGGTCCTCATTGGTGAAGCTCTCTGGGCATGAAGCTGTTTTGCAACGCCCATTTATATGTGATATAATATACCTGTGATATAATAATACGGTTATTATATGTGATATAATAACCTCTGAGTAGGTTGGTAGAGATAGGTTATCTTTGTGCCTATTAAGTAGGAATTCAGCCACTTCATCTAAGCAATCAGATTTATGGGCACAAACAAAGTCATAATGCACTTGTGTTATCCTTTTTGTATCTGTGATATCAGTGGTTGGGCTCCTTGTGTTTTAAGAGTATCTTTTGTACTGTATGAATGTACATACGTGTGTCGGCATTCACATGCCTCAGAGTGAGTCTGGAGGTCATAAGACAACTTTTGGAAATTGATTCTCTCCTACCATGTGGGTCCCTGGGATCAAACTCGGTGTGTGAGCCTTGACAAGTGCCTTTCCCAGCTGAGCCGTCTCACGGATCCCAGTCCTCTGTCATGGGTTTTATTTCTATATCCACTTCCTTCAAAATATTTTCTAATTTCATTGTGACCTATGTTGAGGCATAAAAGATCACAGGAAAGAGAACCACCCATTCTTTCTTGGTGTTATATGTTCCTCTGTCTCCGCTAGCTCTCTAACGAGTTCTGTCTCCTTTAGCTCTCTAAAGAGTTCTTGGCCTCATAGAGGCACTCAGTGGAGAGGCAGGCAGAGATGAGTGTACTTCATCTCTACCTGGAGATGGACCTTTCATCCGGAATTTTTTTCTGTATTGGAGATTGAATGTATATTAGTTGGGTGTCTTTAGAGGATCTGAACTGAGAGCATGAATCTACACAATTAAAAAGGGATTTATCAGAACGGCTTACAGTCTGGGCTTGAGTTAGCACAACAATGTCTGTCTCCTGGTAGAAAGGCCTCAGCAGCAGGATGAACTTACCTGTGAGAGTAAGGGCAAGAATTCCCCCATGTCCTTTCAAATAGACTGTCACCAGAAGGTGTGGCCCAGATTTAAGGTAGGTCTTCTGACCTCAAATGATCCAAACTTAGAGCAGACCTATCTACCTCAAATGATCCAATCAGAATAATCCCTCAGAGGTAGGCCCAAGTGCTTGAATTTAAGTTCATTCCAGATGTGGTCAACTTGACAAGATTAGTGTCACAGAGAATAAATAAAAGAGGAGGGGGTTCACTGTAGCTCATGATTCAAGTCCCTCATGACAACGTTGGAGAGGAAGCGCTGTACACATCACAGCTCTCAGGAAGAACAGTGAAGACAGGGAGGGACCAGGCCAGATGTGCCCTTCAAAGGCACACCCCCATGACCTACTTCCTTCAACAAGGCCCTACTTTGTACAATTTCTACTGTCTCTTAATAGTTCTTTTTAAGGTATCTAACTCATCATTCACCAAACCATTGATTAAGACAGTTCTCGTGATCTTATCTAAAATTAACCACATGTACACACACATACACACAGAGTGTATGTAAACCACGAATCCCTGAGGTACTTCTCAATCTACTACAGAAGGCTATGATAAAGATAAAATCAGAGTAATTGGAGACAGCAGATGGTCGCAGTTGTGTCACTTGGAGGAGAAGTAAACAAAGGTCTACTCATTCTAGATAGGGCACTAATGATAGACCAAGTTAATGGCACCACTGGAGTCTACCGTAATGACCCAGTGGACTTATTGGGGTTTCTTTTAGGAGTATGAATGAAGAATTACTTACAGGAGGAGGGGGTGACTCAAAGGCAGCTGCATCACCAAACGACCACCCTTGAGTCAGGTTATCTCAAGAAAGCAATTTACAGTATAAATGAATGAGGATGTGTGAGAAAACTGCCAGGGTTGAGGCTTGGGAAGGTCTATGTGGTAACAAGGAAGGCTAGGGGAGTAAAGGCTGAATGTCTGTAGTGTAGAGAAGCTACTACATTCCAGTGGAAAGCACTGCTCGCCGGGTAGCGGCTAGCATGTGGATGGACAAGAAGGCCTTGTGTTTGGCCTCCACTGGCTGGTAGTGCCCTCCTGGATCAGGTGAGGAGACATCAGGAGATAAAGAAGGAATCCTCGTAGGCACTTGGTCCCTACTCTGGGGAGGAGATGGATGTTGGCTGTTTGGTCCTGCCTGACATGTGAAGGTGTTTGTTTTGTTTTGTTCTGTTTTGTTTTTATTGCTGTGGCTGACTTGGCTCACAGTTCCACATCACAGTTCATTATCGATGGAAGCCAGGGCAGGAACACAAACAGGAGAGGAAGAGGTGGGAACTGTGGAGGAAAGCTACTTGTTGGCTTGCTTCTTCCGACTTGTGCTCAGCTAATTGTATTACCCAGCCCAGACCCATGTACCTAGCGATGCTGTTCATAGTGAGCTGTGCTTTCCTAAATCAATTAGCAATATGACAGAGCTCCATAGACATAGCCACAAGGCAATCTGATGGAGGCCATTTGCAATTCCTCTTCTCAAGTGACTCTCGATTGTGTTGAGTTTACTATAATAACTAATCAGCCAAGATGGAATGAACTTGAAGTTAGCATACCAAGAACAATAACCTTATGTTTGCGTGCATGTGTGAGGTGTGTGTATGCATGCCTGTATGTGCATCCGTGCATGTGCGTGTGTGCCTGTGTGTATGCAGGTGTGTGTGTATGGTTGTGTGCATATGTGTAGAGTATGTGTGTGCATGTGTGTATGTATGCATGCATGTGTATGGTATGTATGTGCATCGTGCATGTGTGTGCCTGCATGTGTGTGTATTGTGCATGTGTGTGCATGCATGCATGTTTGTGAGTGCATGAATGTGTGTATGCATGTGTGCATGTATGTGCTTACATGTGTTTGTGTGCTCTTTGAGGAGAAAATGTATACACAAATGTGTGCACATATTTATATAGGTCAGGGTCCAATATGGAGTGTCTATCCTTGGGCACTGTCAAATTGTTTTTGTTTTTGTTTTTATCTTTAATTTCTTTTTTTTTCCTCAAATTTGTTTTCTGGACGGGCCTTTCGCTATCCCAGTGCTTACCAGATAGGCTGGGCTGACAGGCCAGCAAGCCTCGGGGATTTGCCTGTTTCAGATTTCCCAGTGCAGGGATTACAAACTGTGCACCACACACCTGGCTTTTGTGCGCATGTGTGCTCCGTCCCATAGGAGGCAAGCACCGACTGAGCCATGACCCCAGCTCCAACAACTTTTACCTCTTAGCAAAGTGAGAGCAGGGAAGTAACTTAGGCATGTGCCAGGGAATGTGTTCTCCCTGATAGAGCAGAGTACAGAAATTCTGTATTTGCAGTTCTCCCTAGGTGGGGAATGACCAGGCCGTACTGACTCAAACCCTACAGGAAAGGGGTACAAAATGCCTTGTGTGTGCTTTTGCTCATTAACCTTGGGAATCAGAGGCTCCAGTTGGGAGTGGTACTGCTTTTTGGCATCCTCAGTGAGCGTGCACAGTAAGCCTGTAGAAGGTTCCGGCTCAGCAACCTAGTCTGGCAAGCAGGGCCTTGGCTTTCAGGTTGCCTGGCAGCAGCCGGGAAGCCATTATTCCTTTCTGGGAACTGCCGCTGAAGAGGAATTTGGGGGTATGTGAACGTCCCTGTGCCTCTGAAAAGCATCGCACCCACTGCTGTTATTCTGTGTAGGGAGGCTTGCCACACTGTTTCTTCCGTAATTACTGAGCCTTCTCCCTCTCTTGTGTGGCATTTCCTCCTCAGCTCAGAGGAGGTAAACAATATTCTTCCTCTATGATACGCTGAGACTTAGCACCTGAGAGTGGGGCAGGGTCTCAGGAAGAGCTGAGTGGGCAAGAAGAAGGGGTGGGGACTTCAGAAGGAAGGTGGGCGTGGCCAAGTGGAGCAGAAATGATTGTGGCCTGGGTGGAGTCCAGTCAGCTGAAGAGGAGCATGTCCTGGACCCCAGCTTCAGGATGCTGTTCCGAAATGGGGACCAGGAAGAGGTTCTGTGGCCTTGTTTCTTACCTCGACCAAAGATTGTGTGTGCAGAGTGTGTGTCTGTGAATGTGGAGGTCAGAGGTCAACCTTAGCTGTCGTGCCTCAGATACTCTTAGAGCTCCCCAAGTGGGCTAGACTGGCTGGCCAGTGAGTCTCAGGCATTTGCTTTCTGTGGCACCACAGAGCTGGAATTACAGGTACATGCCGTGGACCACTATGCAGCCTTTTGTTTGCTTGTTTGTTATTTTGGTCATGTGGACTTGGGGACTAAAGTCAAATTCTCATACTTGTATATCAACTGTTCCACCTACCCACTAAGTCATCTCCCAGCCTACAGGAGACTTTTCTAAACCTCGGTGTCTCATATCTGGAAAGAAGCAAAAGAAAACCTCATTCATGACTAAAAGCTTCAATAAGTCCATAGAGAAATACACACACACACACGCGCACACACACACACACACACACACATTTTGTGGTGTTTTCCAACGTTTCCTGACACCGGTCTTTTCGTGTGTTATATTCCCTGAATCCTGACTTGAGGGACAGACTCATGCCACCATTCTAGGACATTGAACCCTGCTCTCCCAGATCCTGGGAAAAGACCCTCAAAGGCCTGTGAATAAAATTTCTCACACCTGCCACTGGAGCAAAGGAAACAGAGTGACCTTGTTTCTGGCTATGAGGCTCATTCTTCTCCCCATTCTCAGTAGAGCTTCAAAAAAAACCAAGAGCCCTGTTGGCCATCAGTGGGAGGAGAGATCCTTGGGCCTGAGGATGTTAGATGCCCCAGTGTAAGGGAATGCTAGGAAGGGAAGACGGGAGTGGGTGGGTGGGGGAGCACCCTCATAGAGGCAGTGGGAAGAAGGATGGGATAGGGGTTTCCAAAGGGGAGACCTGGAAAGGGGGAAAACATTTGAAATGTAAATAAAGTAAATATCAAAAAAAGAAAAAAAGGAAAAACAAAAAACAAACAAGAGCCCAGCCATGGGAGCTGCCCGGCTGTGATATCATGTCAGACCTTGTTAATCCCACCAGTGATGTTAGCTCTGGGAGAGTCCAAGCCTGTCTTTAGCTTCAACTTTGACTCAAGCAAGCAAGGGAAGGATCTGGCACTGCTTTGTGTCTGCAGGGAAGGTTAAGCAGCAGGGTTTGGAGAACCAGTGGGTGCCTGTTTCAGTCAGTTCACCTTTTTAGTAAAGAGAACTAGACCTTTCTCTGCTGGTTAAAACATCTCCATGGCTCACTTGGTAAAGTATTTGCCAAACCAGGATGAGAGAGTAAGCTTGATTCCCAGCACACATTTAAAACAAACAAACAGACAAACAAAAACAGACTTAGAAGTTAGGCATGACGGTGCATGCCTGTGAACCCAGGGCTGAGGAAGGGGAGACTGGAGGATAACTGGGGGTTTGCTGGCCAACCAGCCTAGGCAAATCGGCAAGTTCCAAGTTCGTAAGAGACTGATTTTTCAAAAGGTAAAATGGGGCTGGGGAGATGGTTCAGCATAAGAGCTTTCCTGAGCAAGCATGA
Organism: Rhynchomys soricoides; assembly: GCA_019843965.1. Classification (NCBI taxonomy): domain Eukaryota; kingdom Metazoa; phylum Chordata; class Mammalia; order Rodentia; family Muridae; genus Rhynchomys; species Rhynchomys soricoides. Next base: position 11,475,522 of record JADRCH010000031.1, read on the forward strand.
GGTCCTGAGACCAGATCCTGGACTCTTGTAAAAGCTGGGTGTGGGCCACGTGGGTCTGTAACTCTACTGTTAGTGATGGGGTGCAAAGAACAAAGGGGTCACTAGAAGATGCTAGTTAGCTATCTTCACCAGTAACCAGCTACATCCAGGTTCCGTGAGAGACCCTATCTGAAAAAGGATGGAGAGTGGGGAGCAGGGTATCTGATGTTCTTCTCTGCCTCTGCACCCCCAACCATGGGTGCATGTATACACTACACATGCAGAATAAAGATCTCTGAACCTCGTCTTCATATCTGTAAGATGCAGACACAGCGGGTTTCTCAGTGAGTTCTTATGGGTGTAGCCAATACCACCATTGTCATTACCCCATTTTACAAACAAAGAGAGTGAAAGGGGGCGCTTTTTACTTAGGTTCAAAGGGTAGAACTACCTGGACAAGAATATAATTTTAGTCTTATTTCAGTCCACCCCTGGTAATCAGAAAAAGTGAACCTCACATGACTGGACAAGAGCGGGCTGACCTGTGGCTAGGGCGAGGGTAGGGTATTTGGAGGTATAGTGGCTACTGGTCTTCCAACAGCCAGAGGTCTTTTACAGAGGTCTTTTACAGCAAGGCCTTTTGGCATAAATGAAAGGCTGTTACGAGATCCCTGGTGCCCTCTGGTGGCGATAGACCCTTCCTGGTGCTTTCACTGAGGGGGTGAGAGTCTGGAGGAAGCTGCCATGGAAGGAATACATACCCCAACTTCATAGGATGCTGAGGCTACTGTCTGCCTCTGTCCTGCCTTCCTGGCAACTCTCACCTCCGGAAGCATAGTTTCATTCCCATTGTTCTTTTTTAAAGAATCAACAAGTGCGTTACTGCTTGGGAGAAGCAAATTGCCTGCCTCTCCGAGATCCAAAAACTTGAGGTTCCAGTCGCTGTATTTCTGTGTCTGCCTCATTCTCCTTTCTTGTTTTCTGCAGACCAGCCTTGAGACAGCAGGCACGGAGCCCTAATGGGCACAGGTTAGCACACAGCTGATCTGGTAGCTGTCTAGTGCTTCTAGAGTGACGGGTCCTCCCCATGGTCCTAGCAAGTGGCCTTGCGGTCACTTGCTCTGTCCATGGAGATTAGATAAGTCTCTTAATTTCCCTTTGCCTTTTCTTTCTTACATGACAAATAAGAATTTCCTTAAAGGAAGGGAATTGGAGAGCTCCAGTTGACTGGCGTGTGGGGTTGTGATTGGTTTTTATTATTAAGCTAAACTGTTTGAGGAACATAGTCACAGACAGGGGCTGGGGAAGTGGCTCAGTTCACAAAGTGACTGCCTGCCATGCAAGCATGAAGATCTGAGTTCAGATCCCCAGCATCCTTCAAAGGCCAGGTGTGGCTGCATGTGCCTGTTACCTGGGCGAATGAGCAGGGAGATGGTAGGCAAACATGGTGCAGAGACAGAGAGGGATCCATGAAACTCATTGGCTAGTCACCCCTAGCTGAATCCATGAGCTTCACATTCAGTGAGTGACTTAATAAGGTTTTTTACTCTCTATTCCCTGAATAGCTGGTAAAAAAAAAAAAAAAATGCTAAAAGTTTCTGTGCAGAAAATGGTATTTTTATTATTTATTTTGTTGTTTTAGGAATTGAACCCAGGACACATGCCAAGCTAGCATGCTTACATGCTTACATGGAACTATTGGAGTTTTGAAAATGGGTTTTGATATGTAACCCAGATTAGCCTTGAATACCTCTAACCTCAGCCTCCCCAATGCGCCAAAGATTTTAATATTGGATTAATTCTTGTTGTGGCTAAGTCACCTTGGCTAACTTCTTTAAAGTCTAAAGGTGTGTGTGTTTTTGCCACCGTCAATTGAAAGATTGTTTTCCCCTAATGAATTCCTTTGGTACCAACAATTTGTAAATCTACATGGCTTACCTTTGGGTCGTTATGTGGTTTCACTGTTCTACATAGTGTCCTTACACCATATCACACCACCTCAATTACTGTAGTTCTCCTTGAAAACCCTAAGCCTGGCAGTGTGGCACCCTAAATTTATGCTTCCTTTCTGAGATTGTTTTAGCTAGTCTAAGACATTTGTACTTCTATATAAACTTTAGAGTCTGCTTAAAATTTCTACAAAGCCCGCTGGCATTCTGATTGGCATCCTTCTGATATACACATCACCTCAGAGGAACTGACATCTTTTAATATTATTGTTGCAGGCATTGATCTTAGTCCAGACGGCACCCGCTGAGATGGCCAGGTTCTGTATCCCATAATAATTAATTGGACCAGGGCACATAGATCATGATAAAATAGAGGCAGTTTACTTACAAATAGAAATGACACTTCTAGGGCAAGGATGGGGAGCATGAGCTGGGAAACAAACCAGGGGCTGGAGAGAAGGCTCCAAGGCTACCAGCGCTTGTTGCGATTGAAGAAGACCCGGGTTCAGTTCTTCCCTTTCTGGGCAGCCCTAACAGGCACAGGTTTCTGGTATTTCTGCTAACTAACTTCTTTTACATGCTAATCTTGTTGCCTCTTCCCCTAAACCCCATTCTTCTACTGCAGAAATGAGTCCAGTTTTGTTAAGTTACAATGGAAACTGCTCAAACGGACTGACCCGTTTTTCATACATCCTCTTGTTTGTATTTTCTGATGCCTCCTCCACCCCTGTATCACTTATGCGCCTTTTGGCATCTCTCTTGCCCAGTCTTTCTAGTTTTTGAGTGTGTCTGCTACTACCTTGTGTTTTGTAACAATAAATAGCCAACAATACAATATTACCAGTCTGCCCCTGAATGACTGTTTCTGATTGATGGTGCTTGCCCTCACAGTAACTGGTTTCCCACCGTTGGCTGGGCCATCCTTACTCCATGGTGCTGGGCTCTGTGGTGCTGGGCAAGAACAGAAGGTTAGAGTCACACACCAGAGGGTTCACTGGACTAGATCCAAAAGGAGCCTATGTCTCTTTGCTCACCTCAGCTACAGGACCGCCAGCCCCCAGCAGGAGCAAGGGCGAGTTGAGTTGTGTGCCTGGAAAGAGAAAGTTCTCTTCCAGATTATCCCATGTCTTCCACGATGAGTTTTAGTGGCTAAAACAAGCAAACCCAGAGGCTAGAGATACGGCTCAGTGTTTAAGAGCTCCTGAAGAGGACCTGGGTTCAGTTCTCAGTACCCAGATGGCACCTAAAAATGAACTGTAACTTTAGTTCCAGGGGATCCAAGTGTTCTCTTCTGCTCTATGTGGGACACACATGAGCATGCAGGCAAAACACACATAAAATAAAATAAGATCAGTCCCTTTTTTAAGTGAGAGTAAACAAAGCCAACTCCTATTGGCTTGGTTGCTCTGTTACATATTGGCTGTCTGTGGTGTTACCCCTAGGCCTGCCATTTTCCTTCTGTTGTTTAGATTGACTTGACTTTCCACTCCCCTGTTAATTTCTTGAAAAAGAGTCTTAGCTGATATGAAGACTCTCTTTTCTAGTATTTCAGGCACAGGTTGCTCCCCAAAGGAATGGTTCATCTGCACACTGGGCAACCTTCATTTGCCATATTGTTAAGTCATTCTGTTCAAGATATGATATACTTTTTATTGGGATTCCTTCTCCAATCCACAGGTTACTGTAAGGTGTTTTGTGATTTCTAAGTATTCGGGGTTGGCCTGGGCAGATGACTCAGTGGGTGAGGTGCGTTTATTGAAAGCATGAGGTCCTGCAGTCAGATCCCCTGAACCTATGTACAAGTCAGGGTTGGTGGCACATACCTGTTGTCCCAGTGCTGGCAGGAGAGAAGCAGATCCTAGGGACTTTTGGGCCAGTGAGTCTAACCAAAACACTGATTCTGTGTCAAAAAAAATAAGGTAGAAAGCAATAGAGAAAGACACCCAGTGACAACTTCTGACCTCTAGAAAAATGTAAATGCTAACCTCTGGCCTCTAGAAGGGTCTGTATACATGTATACCTCACTAAAGGTGCCTTCAAATACATCTTCATGGTTTCAACACAGAAATCAAGAGTGGACACAGTGCACTTCAAGAAGTAGTCTGACCAGCTGTAACATACAAAAACACATGGGTTAGTGTGTCCAATAAAGATTTATTCATAAAACAATGTCAGGCTGTCAACTGCTTGTCTAGACATCTAAAGATGTTCGACTTGTGCAGCTAGATTTATTTGAGACAAATTTTTTCGCCACTTTCTGACTAACTGATGTGAAGTCTCTTCTATGAACAGAGGAGAGAGCTGTGGTGTTTGTGCATGTGATGGTCCCTGAGGTGAAGGGTCTCAGGGGGATCTGTGATGCTCGTGCATGCAGGTGCTCGTGCACATGACAGTTTCTAAGCTGAAGGGTCTCAGGGGGAGCTGTGATGCTCGTGCATGCAGGTGCTCGTGCACATGACAGTTTCTAAGCTGAAGGGTCTCAGGTGGAGCTGTGATGCTCGTGCATGCAGGTGCTCGTGCACACGACAGTTTCTAAGCTGAAGGGTCTCAGGTGGAGCTGTGATGCTCGTGCATGCAGGTGCTCGTGCACACGACAGTTTCTAAGCTGAAGGGTCTCAGGGGGAGCTGTGGTGCTCATGCACCCGGGTGCTCGTGCACGTGACAGTCCCTGAACTGAAGGCAGATATGCATTACATTGCCTGGCTTGACCCAAGCTTCATATTGTTAGACATGAGGAGGGATGAAGAGCCTGCTCGGCAGGTAAAAGGCCCTTGCCACTAAGGCTGACAACCTGAGTTTAAGATCCAGAACCCCCATGGCTGGAAGGAGAGAACTGACTCAAGCAGTCCTCTGACTTCCATTCGCTTGCTGTCTACACCCCACCACCACCACCATGTACTCACATCAGACATTCATAACAAAATAAAATTTCAAAGTGACTTTTAAAATAAAGAAAAGGAGGACGATCTAACCGTTGCTGAGTGTTGCACCCCTGGCAGGCCATCTTACGCCTGTTTGTTAGTTTATTATGGTTTTTCAGGACAAGGTTTCTCTGTGTAATCCTGACTGACTGAACTGGAACTTGCTCTGTAGACCAGGCTGTCCTCGAACACAGATGCACCTGCCTCTGCCTCCTGGGGGATGCACCTGCCTCTGCCTCCTGGGTGCTGGGATGAAAGGCGTGCACCACCACACCCGACTTCACAACTACACCTCAATATGTTTACTCCTCTCAGTTTACAGACAAGGCTCAGGCCAGCTTCACACTTACCACAGGCCCAGAGCTGGCTGGCTCCTTTCTTTCTTTTTTTCTTTCTTTCTTTTTTTTTTTTTTTTTTTTTTTTTTTGGTTTTTTGAGACAGAGTTTCTCTGTGTAGCCCTGGCTGTCCTGGAACTCACTCTGTAGACCAGGTTGGCCTCGAACTCAGAAATTCGCCTGCCTCTACCTCCCAAGTGCTGGGATTTAAGGCATGTGCCACCACTGCCCGGCATTGGCTGGTTCCTTTCTAACATTAGGCTTATCTTAGTCAGTGCTCTATTGCTGGGAAGACACATCATGACCAAGACAACTCTTACAAAAGAAAGCATTTAACTGGGGCTGGCTTACAGTCCATTGTCATCATGGCAGGAAGCATGGCAACATACAGACAGATAAGATGTTGGAAAAGTACCCAAGAGCTTTACATCTGGATCCACAGGCAGCAGCAAGCGAGAGACTCCAGTCCTGGAATGAGCTTTTTTAAACCTCAGAGCCCACCCCCAGGGACACACTTCCTCCAACAAGGCCGAACCTCCTAATCCTTTCAAATAGTGCCACTCCCTAATGACCAAGCGTTCAATCTTTGAGCCTATGGGGGCCATTCCCATTCAAACCACAAGGGTCTTTTTAATTTTTCTAAAACACTGTATCACTGCTATTTGAAGACAAGAGATTAAGATAGGACATAAAGCAAGTGAAAAGACCAAATGAGCCAATAAACCCAAGGCTGCCAAATGCAATGGACTTATTTCAGCTGTGTTTGCATTTAGATGTTACCAACCAGTGGTCCCCTGTGCTATCAGCAAACGTGCTTGAAGATGCGTACAGGTGCAGGAAAAAGACAGGCTCACATCCCTGTGTGCTGAAATTAATATTTAAAATGATATAAATCAGAAAGCAGATTTCCTTTCATATTCAGAGTAGTCATTTTGTTTAGTTGGTATTTTCTTCCTGATGGGCTTAAAGATGCCATTATCATGACCCTTCGCTTGATGTCCTAGCTAGGCCAGGAACATGGTGGATCTTCTGAAGTCTGCTACAGAAGTGGTGGTAGGTATAGGTGGAGCCAGCATTGTAGGACATTCTGGTGGTGTGCTGGGTGGTACCTCATGTGCTTATGTTCATCATTCCAAACCCTTACTTTAGGCGGTGGGTACCTTGCAGGTGTGGGACTGAGATGAAGGGCTATGTCCTTTCAAGTGTCAGAAAGCTGACGGGGGAGATGTGGTTTGACCCTGCATCTGTCTTACACTCCTTGTGCTGAGCTCAGGGCCAGGCACACACTTAACACATGACAGTGACTATGTCTTCAGACAAAGGAAAGAGCATGGCTTTAGGCACGGGTGAAACACTGACTAGCTACTAAGCTGATGGTCAAGGAGAGGGAGGAACAGTGTTAAGTGTCCTTGTAGGACATATCGTTACAGATCATAAATTGGGACCGTTGGTCTCCATGAGACTAAGGCAGTGGGCAGGGCAGGAAGGTGCCTGGCAAAGAAGACACTCTAGGCTGGAGCTGCACTCTCCTCAGAACTAATGAGTAGGAGGCCTCCTGGGAAGGACTGCGGTACCCTGAAACACTACTGGAGCTGTCCAGTGGCTGCCCTTACCCTTATCTAGCTGCACCTTCATTATAACTGCCCATTAGCAGTTCTGATTCTATCAGTAGATGTGAAGGCAGCACTGATGTGCAGGGCAGAACTTTGGCCATCTGGTATTACACCCATGTGTGAGATATTTTTCTCACTGTTGCGACAGGACATCTGACAGGCACAACTCAAGGAAGGGTTTATGTGAACTCACAGTTGGGGTAGCAGGGGCAGCAGGAGACAGCTGGTCACATTGCATCTACAGCCAGGAGGCAGAAGGAGATGATTTTTGCCACTCAGTTCATCTCTCCATTTTAAACAGTGCAAGCTTCCAGCCCATAGAGTAGTCTTGCTCACACCAAAGGCAGGTCATCCCCCTTCAATGATCTTAATCTAGAAACTCCTGCACAGCATGCCCAGAGGCCGGTCTTCTAGGTTAACCTTGATCTTGTCAAGTCTACTGCTTCATTTAATCATCCCAGACAATGCCCTTATGGGCATACCTAGAAATACCCTCACATCTCCTAGATGATTTTTTTTTTAAGAACAAGCTACACTGACACAGACCTAAGCAGCATACTGTTAAAACTGCCTGTTAGGGTTTCTCCTTGACCCCCTCATTGGACTTGAAGGTAACAGTCATGGCTGCCTGATGTGATACCCAGGAATCTTATTCCCTCCCAATATTATGCTCAGGAATAGGATGCAATATATGATAAAAGGATCTTGCAGGTCTAATTAAAGTCACTAATCACCTGACCTTGAGATAAAGCTTAAACTTTATTTGCTGGATGGGGCAAGGTAATTGCATGCTCAAAGGCAGCCAGATGTGACGCAAGTCAGAGATCGCAACTATGACAAAGCTCTGACCACCTTATCTGGCTCAAGTGACAATGGCTGTGTGCAAAACTGTGTCTGTGGTGAACTCCATACTCAATCTATTTGTTTGAGAAGAGAGTAGGATTTTCCCTGGAGCTCTGTGGCATGCTGTAGCAAGAGAGCCAAATGCGGGGATCACAGTGGCTACAACCCATCAGTCCCGTTACTCAAGGTGTTTTCTACATTTCAAGGTTGGCTGAATCATTTCCTTAATTACATCTGCAAAGTCAGGGTTTTGGTTTTGTTTTTGCCATGCAACAATCGTATTCATGGGTCTGTTGATTAATATTGTGTTGGAGTCCTGCTCTGACATCAGGTCCTGAGGTGTGTGCCAACAGGCAAACCAGGGGCTGATGACAGTCTTTAACTCTCTCTTACTGTTCTGGGGCCAAAAGCTCATGGATTCTAGTAATTAACTCCTGCTTAAAGCAGCAGGGGAGTTAGAATAGAAACTTAGTTACTTAGGCTCTTTACTGTTTGACTTAGGCCCCTTGCTAGACAGGCAAGAGGCTTGGGGTTCCTTAATTCTTCATGAGACAGAAGAGAGAGAGAGAGGCACACACACACATACACATACACATACACATACACATACACATACACATGAGTACTGGATAAAGCAGAAAAGGGCTACACTCCACCTTATTGTTGTTCATAGTTTTTATACTTTCTCAGAATAATTGATCACACAGTTTTTAAAGCATTTTTACACTCCATAAGTTCATAGCAAGTTTAATGCAATAGTTCGTGTCATAAGTTGATAAGTGTCTTAGTCGGGGTTTCCTGCATAAACGTCATGACCAAGAATCAAGTTGGGGAGGAAAGGGTTTATTGAGCTTACACTTCCACATTGCTGTTCATCACCAAAGGAAATCAGGACTGGAACTCAAGCAGGTCCAGGAGCAGGAGCTGTTGCAGAGGCCAAGGAGGAATGCTGCTTACTGGCTTGCTTCTCCCAGCTTGCTCAGCCTGCTTTCTTATAGAACCCAAGACTACCAGTCCACAGATGTACCACCCACAAGGGGCCCTCCCCCCTTGATCACTAATTGAGAAAATACCTTACCGCTGGATCTCATGGAGGCATCTTCTCAACTGAAACTCCTTTTTCTGTGATAACTCCAGCTTGTGTCAAGTTGACACAAAACCAGCCAGTATAATAAGGCTTACAGAGTTGCAGCAGAATTTTTTACATGTCTTCCCATTAAGACATGACTAAACATTTACTATGTATCTTATGGCTCCACAAGTTCATTATAAGTTTAAAGCAATAGTTTTATGTCACAAGTTAGCATGACTTTGTCAAGAGACAAACCATCTATCTGCCTTGTGTCTTATTATTTTGAAGTCTTGTAGATAGGCTAGTCCATCATTTGTTTTCTTTCCTTGCACCTACAATAAATTGCCCATTCCCAGTTTATGACCTTTAGTTACCAGATAGTGGGCTCATTCCTAACCTAGAAGGAATGTTTTCCTTGATCATAAATTTGTTTCAAGCCTGTTTTCTTTTTCTAGTGCAATAGCTTGTGACACATGAATATTTAGAGAGCTCTGTTTGCAGCTTTTATTCCATAGGAGGCTCGAGATTATTTGTATCAATTTAGGAGTTCTATAAAATCATTATCAGGAATTATGAAATCATCCATTCCTCTACACGGCATCACTACATAAAAGTACATCTTCATGTTGATCTGCAGGAAATCTGCCCAATAGGGTGAGCTGATGCCCAGGAATCAGTAGGCTAAGTATTAGTGCCAGGAAAGGCATATCAGCAGAGAGAAGCAATCCTGGGATGAAGTCTCTGAAGACCTTGCATCTCCAGAGCTCACCCATGACAGTCATTCAAAATGGTGGGCCATCTCTGGAAAACTCACTTGCTTGCCATAACCTTTCCTAGGTGGCTTTTGACAATATTGAGTGTCAACTTGACAGGATTCAGAATGACTAAAGAGACAAGCATTAAAGGGGATGCCTATGAGGGTGTTTCTAGATTAACTGAAGTGGGAAGGCCCACCCTAACAGTGGACGGCACCATTCCACAGACTGGGACCTCAGACTGAATTTTTAAAAAGGGAAAGAGACCTGAGCACCAACATTCCCTTCCCCTTCTGTTGCCCTCCCCCTTCCCTTCATTCTCCTATTATCCCCCCTCCTTGCCTCTCCACCCCTCCTTCCCTCCCTCTCTCTTTCCCCCTCCCTCTCACTTTCTCTCCTGACTGCAGGTGATTAGCTAAAGTGGCCGAGAACCCACCTGGATCCTTCCACCCTGCACGTGGATTACAGATGCATGCCACCACACTGGAATTGATGCTGGGTGCTGGGGTCATCATCTTGCAAGACAGGGACTTTAACAACTGGTGCATCTCCTCAGCCCCTTATTTATAGTCCTCATGGGTGACCTGGGAAGAAACGGATATGTATGGTAGTTTTTGTCTTGCTGTTTGTTTTAAAAGCACTGACAGGATCCATATAAGCAATGCATTTCCGATTTGGTGAATTGCTTTAGTTAAGAACCGAGGCAGGAAAAGGAGCATTCCTTGCCTGGAACAGACCAACAGTTCCGTGTAGGAGAGGAACTCATGTCATCTGGTATCAAGAATTGGTTTTAGAATCCTTCTGGCATTACAGTCGTTGAGAACTACAGTAGCATGTGAAACTGTAGTTGCTATCCTTGGGACACCGGGGATCTGTGGGCATATTAATTTATTGACCTAACAAGCGCCTCAGAGTCTATTTTGAACAATAACATGTGATATTTGCATAAGTTTGAATTTGAAAAAGTGTAACATTCGTCTCTTGTATGCATACATACATAAAGATTTCTTTAGCATTTTCTATGTGCCAGATATGAAGACCATATTTTTAAAGTATATTCAAGATCTTCGTAAGAAAAATGTAAAGTTTATAGAATTTTCATTTTAGATTTCTGTTGCTGTAATACAATGAACAAAAGCAACTTGGGAGAAAAGAATCATAGTCCTTCGTTGAAAAAGTCAGGGCAGAAACTAAAGGCAGGAACCTAGAGGCAGGAGCTAATGTTGAGGCCATGGAGGGGTGCTGTTTTCTGGCTTGCTCCTCATGGCTTGCTCATCCTGCTTTCTTACAGAACCCTGGACTACCAGACCAGGGATACCACCCATAGTGAGATGGGCCTTCCCTCATCAATAATTAATCAACCAAATGCCCTATAGGCTTTCTCACAAGCCAATCTGAGGAAGGCATTTTCTCCGTTGAGGCTCCTTCTTCCCATATGATTCTAGCTTGTATCAACTGGACATAAAATTAACTAGTAACCACCATACATTTCCATTTAAAAATGTTCCTTGGAGACATTTTTAAAGACTTCTGATTTCATTCAAGATGGAGCAACTCTTGTTCTTCTGACATCTGTCTCCTTTACAGCAACAAACTGTAGGCATTACACAGCACACAGGCAGGAAACATCCCAAGGGGGAAGAAGGTGGCAGTTGCTTAGGGACCTCAGGACTTAAGTCACTCATCTTTTGGTTTCCTCCTGGGATCCCACATGTTAGAGAAGTTCTAACCATAGCCCACAGTTGCCCAAGAACTTGCCAAGAAGGCTAGGCAAGCTGGCCAGGGAGCCCAGAGATTCTCCTGGCTCTGCCCCCTCACCACTGGGGTTACAGAGATCTTGCTGGCTCTGGCTCCATACCACTGGGATTACAAGTAATTGCCATTATGCCCAGCTTTTGCACGTGGGCTCTCGGGAGTGAACTCAAGCCCTCCTGTGCATTGTAAGTACAGAGCTAACTCCCCATCACTTCCTCCTTCTAAGTCAAGCAATACAGGTTGGCATGTTTGACTGCCTCCTGATTCTCAGAATTCACATTCCTCCATACCGGCTTGAGCTGGTGTGCACATGCGCCCCAAGGTCTGCTGTTGTCGTTGGAGGTGTGGGAAAGAGGCAGAGAAAAGGAAGGCAGAGTCATTGCTGCACCTCTCACCAGAGCTGTGTGAGCAGCCTACTCCCTCTCCTTCCCACCAGCCTTTGATGGTGTCACTTCCATATTTTTAAAAATTTCAGCCATTCTGGTAGATGTGTTGTGGTGAAGTTTTAATGTGAATTTACCTAACAACAAAGTTGACTGTCTTTCCATGGGCTTATTCCCATTTGGTAAAATGGTAATTCATACCTTTTGCCCACTTTCTAACTGAGTTACTTACTTTTGCTATTGAGTTCTGGGTGCTCTTTATATATTGTAACTCTAGAAGGCCATCACACAGACTTTAGTTCGCCCTTCCATCTTTCTCACACAGAGCAAACATTGTAAAATTCACCCCATAAGTCTTTCCTTTTTCAGGAATCGCTTCTGTTCTATTGTATCTAATCTTTTTTAAAAGATCACACTCTTGGGACCGTGAGAGGCTCAACCGGAAAAAGTACTTTCTGTGCACGCACAGGGACTTCAGTTCAAATCCCAGCACCTACCTTAAAAGCCTGGCATGATGTAACTCCATCAGTGCCAGGCAGAGACAGACAGTTCACTGGGGCAGGCTGGGGCAGAGTACTTGGAAAGCCAAGACAGCAGGGTCAAGAGTTCAAGGGTAGCCTGGGCTGCATAGCAAGAACTTAACCCCAGCCCCACCCCCACCCCACAAGGCTGCTCTACTTGTCAATGTCCTATTGTGATACTAACAAATTTCTACAAACATAGTTGCTTAAGTAACATCAGTTCATTATTTGTTCAGTTCTGGAGGTCAGAAAGGCTGTGTCTCTCTGGATACTGTGTAGGCAGGGCTGTTGCCTGCTTTCTGGTTGCTCTGGGGTTGAAACATCTGCTGCTAGGAATGTTCCCACCCATGTTCTTTGGCTCTCAGCCCTTCCGTGAACACCCAGCCTCTGTTCCCACTGCCACACCTGCCTGGGCTCCTGCCTGTTTTCCCTCCTGAGACCGACCCACGGAGACATTACAGGTTAGCTTCCTCCCCCAGGTCCTTTAGTCACTTCTGCAAAGGTCTCTTAGCCATGAAAGATTAAGGTCACAGTGCAATTGAACAGGTTTAAATGTATCCCTGTCTGGCTTACTAATGAATGAGACTCAGAATGTGGTTATTTTATTTGGCTTTGACTATTTCTAGGTGAGGGGTAACACCTAATCTACTTTTCTAACTGCTGGCCTGGCTACCCCCACTCCCCTAGTGGTGTACCCTAAACCCTTGCTGTTTCTCCTGGCCATGTGCTTCTGGTCCATCTCCTCTCATGGTGGCCTCCTCTTCCTCCTCTTCTTTCTCCTCCTCCTCCTCCTCCTCCTCCTCCTCCTCCTCCTCTTGTTGTTCTTCTTCCTCTCTCTCTCTCTCTCTCTCTCTCTCTCTCTCTCTCTCTCTCTCTCCCCGTCTCTCTGGCCTCTCTCTTCCTCTTTCCTCTGCACCCCCCAACCAGAAAACTCAAAACCTGTCCACCCCTAACCCCACCAGCAATTGACTATACCATTTTCATTTAATCAATCGTTTTAAATGGAACTGGAAACTGTTTGTAGCTTCTTAAGAAATTAAACGGAGACTGATCCACCAACCAAAAAATACACATGGTATGACCCATGGTGCTGGCCACATATGTGGCAGAGGAGGGCCTTGTTAGCCATCAGGGGGAGGAGAGGCCCTTGGGCCTGAGGGTGTTAGATCCCCCAGTATAGGAGAATGCCAAGGAGGGAAGATGAGAGTAGGTGGGTGGGTGGGTGGGTGAGAGAATACCCCCAAAGTGGCAGGGGAGGGGGGAGGGAATAGGGAGGTTCCAAAGGGGAGATCTGGAAAGGGGGAGAACATTTGAAATGTAAATAAAGTAGAAAAAAAAAAAAAGAAATTAAAGGTAGGCCAAGTAAGTGGCTCGGTGTAGAAATGTGCCTGCGGCTAAGCCTGAGGGCCTGCTTTTGGTCTGAGGAACCCACATGGTGGAAAAAGAAAACCAACTCCCATAGGTTGTCCTGTGACCTCCACATGAGCACTGTGGCAAGCATGTGCACACACCCGTACACACGCATGCACACACACGCACACGCACGCACACATACACACAAAACAGATAAGCAAGATATAATGTTAAAAAGGACAAGAGGCTAAGCATACCTGTGTAACCCAGAACCCCATCCCAACACACCTCAGTACATATGCAAGAGAAATACAAACCCATGGCCATAAAACGGCTGGTGCACAAACCTTGCTTTGGCTTCCTTTGAAAAGCAAAAGCAAGAAGACTTAAGTTCAGATCCCTAGCACCCATCTCAAACACTGGTGTGGAGACCCTTGCCTGAAACTCCAGTGCAGGGAAGACAGAACACTGGGATCTCTGTAGCTTACTGGCCCACTCGTTACCAAATCTGTGAATTCCGGGTTTAGTGACAGACTTTGTCTCAAAAAAAGAGGGTGGGTAGCCAGGCACTTGCCTTTAATCCCAGCACTAGAGAGGCAGAGGTAGGAGGATCTTGCTGAGTTTGAGGGCAGTCTAGTCTACATAGTGAGTTCAAGGACAGCCAAGGCTATAGAACAAACAGAACTGAACAGAAGTGGAGACGTGAAAGGGGAAGATGCCTTTGTCATTGCGTGGCCTTCACACACACAGATGAATGCACACCCTCACACATGTGCAGGCACATCTACACATGTATCCATAAACACAAGATACAGCAACACACACACACACACACACACACACACACACACACACACACAGAGGAAGAGGAAGAGAAGGAAGAGAGATGTCCAAAAGAACCAAAGTCATTGACTTGGCAATATGAAGGTCATTAGCCCCAGCAAACTGAGTCAGTGCTAAGGGGACCGGAGGCAGCTCAATGTCTGCAGAGCTGGTACCTGATTCTGGGCCCATCAAGTGCAAGATGGCTCCCAAACATTCCCTGCAGCAAAGCACCCAGACCTGAAGTAAAGGATAGCACCCCTTTTATCCCATCATCATTGAATGTCCAGCTTGTGATCCTAGGACATAAAACACAGAATTCAGAGAGCAGGAACAGGGGTGGGGATTGTAATTCAGACTTGGCAGTCATCACATGTTCACGGCTAAACTCTGGCTAGAAGGGACTGAAAGGTTGAATTTTGGAAACCTGCTGTTTTGAAAAACACACTCAGAGGAAGTAGGAAGCAAACTGCTCAGCGGGAATGTATCCTTAGGGGAAGCCAGTATTAGGACAATAAAGTCCTACCAAGGAGTAAAGTCCCGGGAGGGCTTGACAGTGCTGAACTGGTCCTTGATTCACTAAGGTAAGGCTGAAGTGCTACTTGGGTAAGAACAGGGCTGAAGAGGAAAGAGACAAGGCCTCAGTCAGCTTCATAGCAGAGGGGAAACGAGTCAGGTCGCTGTGGACTTAAGCACAGCCAATGGGCTTCCTCTAAGGGGTGCTTAGTAAGCACCACAGTGAATTGTTTGTACGAGTCATACTCTGAAATCAGGCCTCGCACCATGCGGCAGAACCAGTTTCCACTAATTTCAGAATATATGCATCATATAGGCAGCATCCCAGACCACAGCATAACTCACTAAAAGTCAGAAACAAACAAACAAAAAAAGACTATTAAAATTTTTGCTAATAAACCTTAGGTCAAATAGGAAATCATAATGGGTATTAGGAATAAAAGTTCCAATTGTTCATTAAAGTACCTCATGTTAAACCTACTGGGTTGTAGGGATTGGGGGAACGGCTCAGTGCTTAAGGGGGCTTGCCGCTCAGGCGTGAGGTTGTGAGTTTGAATCGCAAGCACCTGTATCATACCTGCATCTACAGCTGAAATTGCATTTCAAGGGTACATTGTGCCCTCACATACCACATTTTTTAAAAGAGGAAATGGCAGATGAGGAGGCGTGGGGTTAAGTGTCGACCCTATTCGGAGGAGTTGAGCAGAGATGTGGTGAGATTCAAGGCTGGTGAAGAGAGTTGTGATTCCAGAGGAGGAGATTTGAAGCTGAAGTGGGAGACAGGAAGGACTGGAGCCTGACTCTGGCAATCACTCAGTCTGTTTCTGTGACATCCTGTTCTCAGCTCAGCCCTGCAAAAAACGCATGAGAGCCCAGTGTTTGTTAGGGGAGAGTAGCCAAACTCCGGCCCTAGCGTCTGAGGCCTCAGAGGGCACACTGCCCAAGAGAAGGTAGAGAGCCTGCCTGCCTTGTAAACCACTCGAACAGGATCCTCTTCCCCATCTAGCACATTCTGAGCCTCGTGGTCAAAAAAATATTTCTTGCCTCTAACTTTGACTTCCAATCATTGCTAGGTCATAGCCTAGATTTACTATGAGAGATGATACTTTTTGTTTTGGGATTTTATTTCATTTATGTGCTGCTAACTTATGCTGAAAATTACAAGGTTATTTATGCATATTATAGAAGAGTGTATGAATTGCAACAGATGGAGTGTGTGTTAGTGTGTGTGTGAGCATGTGCACATGTGTATGCGTGTGTGTTTGTGTGTGTGTGTGAGTGGTGTGTGTCTGTGTGTGTATGGTATGTATGTGTATGTGTGTGGTGTTTGTGTGTGTGTGTG
>JADRCH010000031.1:11494114-11499114 GCA_019843965.1 Rhynchomys soricoides
CATATGTGTGCAGTGATTATTCATGTTTGTGTATTTGTGTGCTCATGTGTGGGAGGAGGAAGTATGTATGTACCAGAATATGCATGTAGAAGTCAGAGGACAACCTTGGGTGTCAGTCCTCAATTTCCACTTTGAGGTCTCTCCTATTTATTGCTGCCTACACCTAGTTAGCTAGTCTTTGAGCTTCTAGCTATGCTACTGTCTCTGTCTCCCACCTTGTGGTAGGAGTGCTGGGATTACAGATTTGAGCTACTGCACCTGGCCTTTATTTCCATTCCAGAGATTCAAGCTAGGGCCGTCAGGCTTGCGTGGCATGCTCTGCACATGAGGCAAGGTCTCAGCCCTCTGTGTTTGTTTTCTGTGTTAATTCAAGGTAGCTCTTTATCCTTTGCTTCCTTCCTGGGGATATCTGGGAAATGAAGGACATTTTCTTCCAATAAAAGCATGTGTACTGGTATAAATGTGCTTGCTGAGGTCCTGGGAACTTTCCTTTGATTCTTCTCTTCTTGTCCTTCTAGACTCCAGAGCCAGGCGTACCCCCTCCAGCTGAGGGTGAGAGTGATGACAACCAGCTCCACCCACGCCCTACAGACCCAGAGGAACAGGAATGGCATCAGGAAACAAACCCGGAGGACTTGGAGACACTGTCCCATAAGAGCGAAAGTCGATCGGACACAAAAACAGATCCCTTTGAAAGCGCTTCTGATGCAGAGTCCCTCCTGGGTGACTTCATTGATGGAGTTGGCCTCTCTCCATGTGGCCCCTCTGCCAAAAGAGAAGCAGGCTGGGGATGCCCTAAGGACTCAACAGTTAGACTTCAAGGGCAGCATTTGGTCCTCCAAACAGAGGAAGGGCTGGATCTACTCTCGGGCTTAAAGGAAGGTTCTCAGCAAAGTAAACTGCACACATTGACTGCTGGAAAACAGGATGACACATGCCCCTGCAGTTATGTGACCAGCTTGGTACAGGAGTCTGTACCAACAGCTGTGTGTTTCTCACAGAGTACCAGGAGTAATAGCAGTCCCCATCTGCAAAAGGCCAGGTCTGGAGGCTATCTGGATGTCCCTGTGGTCTGTCCTTGCTTTCGCCAACACTGTGAACTAGGTCAGAGCTGGCCACAAATCCACAGCAGGACTACAGCAGCAAAGATACCTCCCATAGGCCTACAGGACAATGACTTCCCTCTGTGGATCAGGACAAAGAAGGGGCCTGCTCCAAGACCCACAGTGCACTCAGACTTGTTCTGGGTTCGTCCCTTCCTAGACATAGCCTGTCAACCGAGATTGTACACCCCTTGTCTCTTAGACGCCAAGTGTCATCAGAGTGCCCCAGCAAATCTTGGTGCCAATGCCAAGACACCCCAAAGGTGTCAGCAGGTCAAGACTCTGGTCAGGGCCCATTCTATAGCATCCTTTCCTTTAGGTTGTTCTAAAGAGCCTTTGACGCAGAGAGGTACAGATTGGCCCTACTTGCAGGAAGGGACAGAAATAGAACCCAATCACCCAATCCTTCTTAATGCCCTTGCCCCCGGGCCCACCCAGCTGCCTTATTTACTACTTACTTCTCAAGGTGGGGCCCCTCCCTTGCAGGGTGAGTGCAAGCTGAGTGACTGTAGCTTTAAGAGGACATCTCCAGACACACCCTGTGTAGATCTTCCACTGGAAAACCAGGTAGAACAGGCTTCTAGGTCATGCCCAGACCCTTCCCACCGAGCTTCAGAACTGTTGAAGCCCAACAGCCAAGAGGAAGTGCCCAGGCCGGCTGAATGCAAGCCAGGGCACAGCCCCAAGAGCAGACATGAGGAGCCCAAAGGTGTCCACCCTGATGATGTGATCAGTAAACAAAAGTGCCTGCTAAACATCTCCACCAAGGCAGGAGACCAGACTGAGAGCTACCTATCAAAGGGTGCTCTCGAGGAGAGAAAGCCACCTGATAGGGCCTCCTCCTTCCCACAATGCTGCTGCCATGCCGAGGTGCCTGTGTGCAACAGAAGGCTTGTGGGTTCCTGGGAAGAAGAGAACGATAGTGACTGTACCCCAAAGAGAGCCCTGAAATCAAATGTAATCGACTCTTCAGAAGCAGCCGAAGAGGGAGTGGTTCTAGACCTCCAAGGCAGAGGGAATGCCTTGCAAAGTCGTTTGGATTTCCCAACAGTAGAAGTATCTTACTGCATACCTGGGAGTGAGTGTGCACAGGGGCCCAGGGATGACCCGGAGCCTTTCACTTCTGGCCAGCAGCAGGCTCGGGAAGCGCACGGGGCCTCTAGGTACAGCTGCAAATTCATTATGATAGCAGGAAAGCAGGAAGGTAGACAGACCTCTACAAGGAAGGCTCACTGTCTCCTAGAATCACAGTGTGGTGACTTTCCAGAGAAGGGGACAGGCTCCACGGCTTATGAGTCTCCCAGGGCCTCACAGATGCCAGTGTGTGGCAATGAGTGTGAGCTGCCAGGATGTCCAGGGGCAGAACTGGGTGGTGGGGCACTTCAGCTGCTGGCCCAAGGCATAGAGTGTGTGAGAGTGCCAGTCTCTAGGACTGATTCGGATGACGCATTATGCTCGGAGGAGACACTGGAGGAGGAGTTGCTTGGGGAAAGATCAGACTTAGGGTCTGGGTGTGTGCACACTGAGCAGAACCAGGAATTGCCCAGCTCAGAACACAAACAAGGAGGGTGTGGCACAGAGGATACAGAGGATGCAGAAATCTCCAGTACATGGGCCAGTGAGGTAGAGGTCCTGCTTTCAGAAGTCTTGGCTTCAAGACACACCACAACGCTGCAGTTCCAGAAACCATACGGCGGGCTTCAGCAGGGTGTGCTGGAATCAGAGCAGCGCCCTGACTCTCTTCAGATGACCCCTTTAAAAACTGACAAACCCTGGTCTGGGGAGATTCCTGGAGTGGACATACCCTACAGCCAGGCCGTAACCTCAGAGGGCTTGAACTCAGTTTGCCCTAGCCCCAAGGAAGGAGTCCCCCACAGTCCGTGCCAGGGGGAACCACCTCTGCACCACATGCACCAGTGCGTACCTCTGCAAACCCATTCTGGTGTGATTCAAGTAGGGACATCTGGGGACCTCAGAGGTGAAAGACCTTCCCCAGAAAGCTACAACATTAAGAGACTGAAAACAACAGAGAACAAGATCAGGGCAAGGCTGGCCTTAGCCCATAAGACCTTTACCAATTTTTTTGAGGCCAAAGTTATAGAGAAACCGAATACTGGCTCCATCAAAGGCGAGAAAGAGAAGCGCAGGCGAGCCCAGGGCTCCTGGCGTGCATTTCTGAGAAGCAAAGATGCTGAAGGTTCCAAACAATCCTTAGTGAGTGGGGTTCCAGGACCAGACTTTCCCCAAGTTCTCTGCTCTTCCCCACCAGCCACCAGAGACCACTGTGGGAAGTGGACAATTGGCACCGACAGCAGTGTGTTTGGGGAGCCCTGGACATCCCTAAACTCTCCTGCAACCCTGTCCTCCAGCCGTCTGGCTTCTCCAGAACATAGGAGAAAAAGCGAACCGACCATAAAATGCACTGCTACCCAGGGAAGCAGTGCGCACCTCTCTTCTGGGGTCTTCCCAAAGCCCTCCTGGCTGACCTCTGCCACCAGCCCGGGAGCATCGCAGATTGATATCAGTTATCCCTGCAGCTCTGCCTGCCATTTGACCTATGAGAACCAAGGCATGCCCTGCAGACCCACAAGCCCCAAGCCCAGGAGTCCCATGGCTGGGGCACAGAGAGTGGATCTCTGCCTTGGAGGTAGGGCTAGTGCGGTCTCCATGGTCTCTCTCAGAAGTGACAAGGATGCCAACAGATGCTCAGAAGCCCCCGAATCACCCAAGGCATCCAAGGCCAGGGCGAGCCTCTTACTCTCTCTGCAAACACTAAACCAGAACGACCAGAAGGAAGACAGGAGCACGTGCCAGTGTCACCATGGCCTGGGCACAGTGCCTTTCCTTCAGGACCTTCCTGGGAATGAGGTAAGTGAGCTGTTGGTGACAACACTGCTTTGGTTACCTCTTAAGACAACTGGAGGTATGTTCCCTTGAGTTAGTGTTGCCGTAAATTTTAAATTAATTAATTAACTAATTAAATGTTTCTGTGGCAGGGGCAGCTTCAGATCAAATGCCAAATGGCTCTCTGCTTTCACAATGTTCAGTGAATTGAATTCAAGTGGTCAGGCATGGCTGCAAGTGACTCAAGCCACTAAACAATCTGTCCCGCCCCCCAGATTTGTTATTGTTTTGATACAGGGTCTCATAGAGGTCAGGCTGGCCTTGGCCTTGCAGTTTAGTCAAGGATGGCCTTGAGCTCCTGATCCTCCTGCCCGTAACTCCCAAGTATTAAAGTGACAGGCATGAACCACCATGCCCAGTTTTGTGGGGTGCTGAGCATTGAACCCAGGGCTTCATGCACACTAGGCAGGCACTTTGTCAACTGAGCTACATCCTTAACACCCGTTGTATCAGATTTAAGGTAAAATTGAAAATCTATTCAAGTACTAAAAGACACCATCAGGAAATTTACTCACTAATCTCAAATATGACATTATAAAGCTTTAACACACACACACACACACACACACACTCTTGGGCAATCAGAAAGACAGGGTATCTGGAGGGTGGTCAGGGTTCTTAGAATGTCAAAAGCATGTATGTAAGTGCAAGGTGACTCCATCACCACCCTTCAAGGAGGAGTTTAAACCCTCCATTTGCAACTCGCATGTCCAATGACAGAACTATCACTGCACAAATAAGGCTCAAAGCTCAAAAGGAAGAACACAAAAAGTATGCCAAGTTTCAGTTACCTTTGCAGCTTTACAATATTGCCATACACATAGATGAGACAGCTTGTGGATGACCCCTAAGTTTAAATGCAAGGCTGGGCTGACGTGATGTCTCAAAGGTTAAGAGTACCTGCTGCTCTTGTGCAGGACTAATGTTCAGTTCTCGGTCCCCACCTCAGGAGGTTCACAAACACCCGAAACTCCAGCTCCAGGGGATCCAAAG
>JADRCH010000031.1:11501614-11539503 GCA_019843965.1 Rhynchomys soricoides
GATATGTAGAGATGTAACAGATCTGTGTGTTTCAAGTTGTATCTCATGTTGTCTACCAAAGGGGCAGAATTTTTTCCTTTTATTTCTCTTTCTTGCTTTATTTCAGTGGCTAGAAGGGTCAATGCTGTGTTAAGCACAGTGGTGGGAGCAAGGTTGGTCCCTAGGCATGGAAGAAAAGTGGCCAGTTTTTCAAGACCAGCCGTGTTCACTGTAGGATTCTGTAGATACTCCTCATCATGAGGGATCGCTCCTCTTTTCCTAGTCCATTCAGAGTTTTCTTTGTGTCAAACCTGAGCAGGTATTGTGCTCTGACACTTTTCCTCAACCAATGGATATATTCATATGATTTTTCTTTGGCCTATTAAAATGTGTACAATTCTGAGTTTTTAAATATTCACCTTCCCTTTAAGTACTGAACACATTCCATTTAGTTGTGGTGTATAATTCTCAAGACCCTGTTAAATCACATTAGCTAGTATGTAAAGGACTTTTACATGTATATCTAGGACAGGCCTCCGTAGGCCCATATACTTAATGCTTAGTCACTGAGGAGTGGAATTTTTTGAGAAGGATTAGAAGGTGTGGCCGTGTTGGAGGAGGTACACACACTTAACCACATATGCATATACCACACACAAATTAAAATAATTATTCATGGACTATAGCTTATGTCTCCATTTTATTTTTTCTGTGTTTCACTTCTCTGGTCTCTTGTGAAGGCCTTGGGGCTACCCAAATATTTTTTAAGAGTTTACTTTAATGAATATACCATATATTTGATTTTTAAGTGACAGCAACCAGGGTGCATACATACACCTTATCACCTACTGGTCTCCTAGTATAAGCATTTCACCAACTTAAGGGAAACGTAGTGGCGTTCCTTCATTTAAATTCTTCAGTCTTCCTTGCTTATAATCTAATTGTCTAAAAGCATTGCCTCATATACAATGAGAGCTCCATCAGGGTAATAATGTTTTCTTCACAATCAAACATAACTAAGTGTTTCTGTATTTCCCCAGATTTTTACAAATAACAGCGGTTATTTGTAAATATATATTTAAACTTAAAACATCCAGCTGAAATCAAGTGAGGAAATTCCTTAAGGTAGCCAACTGGGTTCCCCATCAAGAGTCCTGGAAGGAATAGAGTGTCTCCCTGTGAGGCTCCCAAGTAAAGGAATAGATAGCAATGATACTTTAATGTTTTTTAATACTTGATTTACATTTCAAATGTTTTCCTCTTTCCAGGTCTCCCCTTTGGAAACCCCCTATCCGATCCCCCTACCACTATAGGGGTATTCCCCCCCCCACCCACTCCCATCTTCCCTCCCTGGCATTCCCCTATACTGGGGCATCTAACACCCTCAGGCCCAAAGGCCTCTCCTCCCACTGATGGCAAGCAAGACCCTCCTTAGCCACATGTGTGGCCAGCACCATGGGTCCCTCCATGTGTATTCTTTGGTTGGTGGTCCAGTCTCCGGGAGCACCGGGGGGTCAGGCCAGTTGACACTGTTGCTCCCTCCATGGGGCTACAAAATCGCTCAGCTCCTTCAGTCCCTTCTCCAACTCCTCCATCTGGGACCCCACACTCAGTCCAGTGGTTGCTGTGAATGGAAATTTGGGTATTCCAAACTTTTGGATTAATATCCAGTTATTAGTGAGTACATACCGTGTTTGTTCTTTTGTGACTGAGTTACCTCACTCAGGATGATATTTTCAAGTTCCATCCATTTGCCTGCGAATTTCATGACGTTATTGTTTTTAATAGCTGAGTAGTATTCCACTGCGTAAATGTACCACATTTTCTGTATCCATTCCTCTGTGGAGGGATATTTGGGTTGTTTCCAGCTTCTGGCTATTATAAATATGGCTGCTATGAACATAGTGGAGCATGTGTCCTTATTACATGTTGGAGCATCTTCTGGGTATATGCCCAGGAGTGGTATATCTGGGTCCTCAGGTAGTATTATGTCCATTTTTCTGAGAGTCCAACAAACTGATTTCCAGAGTGGTTGTACCAGCTTGCAATCCCACCAGTAATGGAGGAGTGTTCCTCTTTCTCCGCATCCTCACCAACATCTACTGTCACCTGAGTTTTTGATCTTAGCCATTCTGACTGGTGTGAGGTGGAATCTCAGGGTTGTTTTGATTTGCATTTCCCTGATGACTAAGGATGTTTCTTTAGGTGCTTCTCAGCGATTCAAGTTTCCTCAGTTGAGAATTCTCTGTTTAGCTCTCTTCCCCATTTTTGATAGGATTATTTGGATCTCTGGAGTCTTGCTTCTTGAGTTCTTTGTATATATTGCATATTAGCCCTCTATTGGATGTAGGATTGGTAAAGATCTTTTCCCAATCTGTTGGTTGCCATTTTGTCCTATTGACTGTGTCCTTTGCCTTACAAAAGCTTTGCAATTTCATGAGGTCCCATTTGTCGATTCTTGATCTTAGAGCATAAGCCATTGGTGTTCTGTTCAGGAACTTTTCCCCTGTGCCCATGTGTTCAAGACTTTTCCCCATTTTCTCTTCTATTAGATTCAGTGTATCTGGTTTTATGTGGAGATCCTTGATCCACTTGGACTTGAGCTTTGTACAGGGAGATAGGAATGGATCAATTTGCATTCATCTGTATGTTGACTGCCAGTTGAACCAGCACCATTTGTTGAAGATGCAGTCTTTTTTCCATTGAATCAGTTTAGCTCCTTTGTCAAAGAGCAAGTGACTGTAAGTGTGTGGGTTCGTTTCTGGGTCTTCAATTCTATTCCATTGATCTACCTGCCTGTCACTGTACCAATACCATGCAGTTTTTATCACTACTGCTCTGTAGCACAGCTTGAGGTCAGGGATGCTGATTCCCCCAGAAGTTCTTTTATTGTTAAGAATAGTTTTTGCTATCCTGGGTTTTTTGTTATTCCAGATGAATTTGAGAATTGCTCTTTCTAAGTCTATGAAGAATTGAGGTGGAATTTTGATGGGGATTGCATTGAATCTGTAGATTGCTCTCGGCAGGATGGTCATTTTAACTATATTAATCCTGCCAATTTATGAGCATGGGAGATCTTTCCATCTTCTGAGGTCTTCTTCGATTTCTTTCTTCAGAGACTTGAAGTTCTTGTCATACAGATCTTTCACTTGTTTGGTTAGAGTCACACCAAGATATTTTATATTGTTTGTGACAATTGTGAAGGGTGTCATTTCCCTAATTTCTTTCTCAGCCTGTTTATCCTTCAAGTATAGGAAAGCTACTGATTTGTTTGAGTTAATTTTATATCCAGCCACTTTGCTAAAGTTGTTTATCAGCTGTAGCAAATATCTGGTAGAGTTTTTTGGGTTACTTAAGTATACTATCATATCATCTGCAAATCGTGATATTTTGATTTCTTCCTTTCCAATTTGTATCCCTTTGACCTCCTTTTGTTGTCTAATTGCTCTAGCTAGAACTTCAAGTACTATGTTGAATAGGTAGGGAGAGAGAGGGCAGCCTTGTCAAGTCCCTGACTTTAGTGGGAATGCTTCAAGTTTCTCTCCATTTAGTTTGATGTTGGCTACTGGTTTGCTGTATATTGCTTTTACTATGTTTAGGTCTGGGCCTTGAATTTCGGATCTTTCCAAGACTTTCATCATGAAGGGATGTTGAATTTTGTCAAATGCTTTTTCAGCATCTAATGAAATGACCATGTGGGTTTTTTCTTTGAGTTTGTTTATATAGTGGTTTACATTGATGGATTTCCGGGTATGGAACCATCCCTGCATCCCTGGGATGAAGCCTACTTGATCATGGTGAATGATCATTTTGATATGTTCTTGGATTTTGTTTGCAACAATTTTATTGAGTATTTTTGCATTGATATTCATAAGGGAAATTGGTCTGAAGTTTTCTTTCTTTGTTGGGTCTTTGTGAGCTTTTGGTATCAGTGTAACTGTGGCCTCATAGAATGAATTGGGTAGTGTTCCTTCTGTTTCTATTTTGTGGAATAATTTGAAGAGTATTGGTATTATGTCTTCTTTGAAGGTCTGATAGAATTCTGCACTGAACTCATCTGGTCCTGGGCTTTTATTTGGTTGGGAGACTTTTAATGACTGCTTCTATTTCTTTAGGGCTTCTGCAACTGTTTAGATGGTTTATCTGATCCAGGCTAAACTTTGGTATTTGGGATCTGTCTAGAAACTTGTCCATTTCCTCCAGATTTTCCAATTTTGTTGAGTATAGGCTTTTGTAGTAGGATCTGATGATTTTTTTGAATTTCCTCAGACTCTGTTGTTATATCTCCCTTTTCATTGCTGATTTTGATAATTTGGATACTGACTCTGTGCTCTCTGGTTAGTCTGGCTAAGGTTTTATCTATCTTGTTGATTTTCTCAAAGAACCAGCTCCTGGTTTTGTTGATTGTTTGTATAGTTTTTTTAGTTTCTACTTGGTTGATTTCAGCCCTTAATTTGATTATTTCCTGCCTTCTACTCCTCTTGGGTTTATTAGCTTCTATTTGTTCTAGAGCTTTCAGGTGTGCTGTTAAGTTGCTAGTGTATGCTCTCTCCAGTTTCTTTTTGGAGGCACTCAAAGCTATGAGTTTTCCTATTAACACTGTTTTCATTGTGTCCCATAAGTTTGCGTATGTTGTACTTTCATTAAATTCTAGGAAGTCTTTAATTTCTTTCTTTATTTCTTCCTTGACCACGTTATCATTGAGTAGAGTGTTGTTCAGCTTCCATGTGTATGTGGGCTTTCTGTTGTTGTTGTTGCCATTGAAGACCAGCCTTATTCCGTAGTGATCTGATTGGAGGCATGGGATTATTTCAATCTTTTTATATCCGTTGATGTTTGTTTTGTGACCAATTATATGATCAATTTTAGAGAAGATACCATGAGGTGCTGAGAAGAAGGTATATTCTTTTGATGTAGGATGAAATGTTCTATAGATATCTGTTAAACCCATTTGGTCCATAACATCTGTTAGTTTCACTGTCTCTGTTTAGTTTGTATTTCCAAGTTCTGTCACTTGATGAGAGTGGGGTGTTGAAGTCTCCCACTATTATTGTGTGAGGTGCAATGTGTGCTTTGAGCTTTAGTAAAGTTTCTTTTATGAATGTGGGTCCCCTTGCATTTGGAGCATAGATGTTCAGAATTGAGAGTTTTTCTTGGTAGATTTTTTTCTTTCATGACGATGAAGTATCCTTCCTTATCTTTTCTGATGACTTTTGATTGAAAGTCGATTTTAATCTGATATTAGGATGGCTACTCCTGCCTGTTTCTTGGGACCATTTGTCTGGAAAATTGTTTTCCAGCCCTTTACTCTGAGGTAGTCTTTGTCTTTAATTCTGAGGTGCGTTTCCTGTATGCAGCAAAATGCTGGGTCCTGTTTATGTATCCAGTCTTTTAGCCTATGTCTTTTTATTGGGGAATTGAATCCATTGATATTAAGAGCTATTAAGGAATAGTGGTTGTTGCTTCCTGTTATTTTCCATGTTATTTTTATGTTTGTGTGGATATCTTATTTTGAATTTATTGAAAGATTACTTTCTTGCTTTTTCTAGGGTGTAGTTTCCCTCCTTGTGTTGGCGTTTTCCATCTATTATCTTTTGTGGGGCTGGGTTTATGGAAAGATATTGTGTAAATTTGGTTTTGTCATAGAATATGTTGGTTTCACCATCTATGGTAATTGAGAGTCTTGCTGGGTATAGCAGCCTGGGTTGGCATTTGTGTTCTCTTATGGTCTGTATGAGATCTGCCCAGGATCTTCTAGCTTTCATAGTCTCTGATGAGAAGTCTGGTGTACTTCTGATAGGTCTGCCTTTATATGTTACTTGACCTTTTCCCCTTACTGGTTTTAATATTCTTTCCTTGTTTTGTGCATTTGGTGTTTTGACTATTATGTGACAGGAGGATTTTCTTTTCTGGTCCAATCTATTTGGAGTTCTGTAGGCTTCTTGAATGTTTATGGTCATCTCTTTCTTTAGGTTAGAAAAGTTTTCTTTTATAATTTTTTTGAAGATATTTACTGGCCCTTTAAGCTGGGAATCTTCACTCTTTTCTATATCTATCATCCTTAGGTTCTGTCTTCTCATTGTATCCTGGATATCCTGGATGTTTTGGGTTAAGAGCTTTTTGCATTTTGCATTTTCTTTGACTGTTATGCCAATGTTTTCTATGGTATCTTCCACACCTGAGATTCTCTCTTCTGTCTTTTGTATTTTGTTGGTGATACTTGCATCTATGACTCCTGATCTCTTTCCTAGGTTTTCTAACTCCAGGGTTGTCTTCCTTTTGTGATTTCTTTATTGTTTCTATTTCCATTTTTAGATCCTGGATGGTTTTGTTCATTTCCTTTGCCTGTTTGGTTGTGTTTTCCTGTAATTCTTTAAGGGATTTTTGTGTTTCCTCTTTAA
Organism: Rhynchomys soricoides; assembly: GCA_019843965.1. Lineage (NCBI taxonomy): Eukaryota > Metazoa > Chordata > Mammalia > Rodentia > Muridae > Rhynchomys > Rhynchomys soricoides. The sequence goes on from JADRCH010000031.1 coordinate 11,507,995, forward strand.
GGACTTCTGTTTACCTGTGTTCTCTTGTATTTTTTTAAGGGAGTTATTTATTTATTTCTTAAAATTTTCTAACATCATCATGAGATGTGATTTTAAATCTGAATCTTGCTTTTCTGGTGTGTTGGGGTATCCAGGGCTCACTGTGGTGGGAGAACTGGGTTTTGATGATGCCAAGTTGCCTTGGTTTCTGTTCCTTATGTTCTTGCCCTTGCCTTTCGCCATCTGGTTATCTCTGGTGTTAGCTGGTCTTACTCTCTCTGATTGTGGCTTTGTCCCTCCTGCAAGCCTCTGCATCAGTACTCCTTGGAGACCAGCTCTCTCTGAGAGGAATTTGGGTTTGGAGAGCTGTGGTACAGGGTCAGCTCTAGGGTGCAGACAGAAAACAGAAGGATTCTGTACCTAGCTGTTCCTTGGTTCCTGTGTCCTGATGACTCTGCAAGGGTCCCTCTTGATCCAAGAATTTGAACAGAAGTGGTGGTCTTGCCTGTGCTCAAAGGTATGTCGGCACTCCTGGGATACCAGCTCTCTCATGGCACTATTTGCGTATGGAGCCCTGTGTCACAGGATCAGCTCCCCGGCCACAGAAGGAAACCAGAAGCCCACTCCTCAGTCCCTGTGTCCAGTTGGGTCCTTCTGAGCAGAGGTGCTGGTCTTACCTCTACTCACAGGCTTGTCCACATTCCTTGGAGGCTTGCTTTCTCTTGGCACTATTTGGCTATGGAGCCCTGTGGCCCAGACTGAGATCCCCAGCCACAGGTGGAAACCAGAAGGCTCCTGTCCCAGGCTGCTCCTCGGTCCCTGAGTCCTGAGGGTTCCTGGCAGTCCTGCTGAGCAGAGCTGCTGGCCTTACCCTGCTCACAGGCTTGTCCACACTCCTGGGAGGCTAGCTTCCCCCCCTCCCCCCCACTGCTGAGCAGTGGTGCTCATCTTACCTCCCCCCGCCCCAAGGTTTGTCTACACTCGTGGAGGCCAGCTTTCTCCTGGCACTATTTGGCTATGGAACCCTGTGGCCCAGGCTGAGGTCCCCAGTCACAGATGGAAACTGGAAGTGATACAATGTATTTTCACCATATTCTTCCCTCTCCTTCCTGTAATTCCTCTCAGATCCTCCCCCACCTCTACATCCCTTCCAACTCTTCCTCTTCTTCTTCTCCTTCTCCTCCTCCTCCTCCTCCTCCTCTCCTTCTTTTATAATCCAGCTCCACTGAACTGTGATCAGCATGCCAGGGGCCACACCTTTAAAGAAAACTCTCTTCTCTCTCTCTCTCTCTCTCTCTCTCTCTCTCTCTCTCTCTCATCTTCAACTGTCAATAGGTCCTTAGCTAGGAATGGAGCTCATAAGCCCCTTTCTGCTCTGTACCAGAAGGTCGGCTGGCTTGATCTTGTACAAGCTGCTATGAGTTCATGAATGCAGTGGTTTATGTCTTGTATGGAAGATGCGGCTTGGCTCTACTCCTCCCCAGCCTCTGGCTCTTACATAGTTCTACTTCCTCTTCTGTGATGCTCCTTGACCCTTGGGGTGATATGGATGTTCTACTTGTAAGTGAAGATTCCACTGACATTTATTCTCTGCCCTTTGACTAGCTGTGAGTATCTGCATTAACCGCCATCCACCATACAGAGAATGTATGATAAAGTCTGGGAGCCACACTAACCTATGGGTAGAGAGATAGGACTTTACAGGGCAGTTTGAATCTATGTCCATGTAGTAAGGGGCTAGAGATGGCTCCCCAGCCACAGGTTCTTGGCCAGAGTTGCAGTACCAAGCACATATTTCCTCCTGTGCTGTGGATCTCGAAACCAATCAGAAACCAGTTGGTTACACCCATAACATATGTGCTTCTGTTGGACCCATGAGCATATCTTGCAATGCTAGCCATTATTGTAGCTTACAGGGTTACACAGCTAGGAAAGACTGTTGATGAACCCCTGCCCCCAGCGGCCTGCATAGTACTTTCCAGTCTTATGAAAGTTAGCCAGCAAGGCTAACTTTCTCTATGTTTACTGTGACCGATATGTGTGCTATCTTCAACAACAAGGTCTCAACTTCAAGTCCTATTGGGCAACAAGGAGCCATGTTGATAGCCCGTATTGTTTGGGGGTCTGTGAGACACCCCCAACAACTTGAGGAAAGGTGTCCCTCACCTAATACTTGGCTTTTTTTTTGGCAAGCTATGGCTTCTGGAAGAACCATAAACCCCTATGTAAGGGAACTATGATTATATTGGAGTTTTTGATTGAACTATTTTTTAATGGGTGAGTTTTTGTGAACATGGGAATAAGAGTTTCTTCTCCTAGAGAGTTGGTTTCAAAGAACAGATGGTGAAGATATGAACACAAATTCCAATTATTCTGCTGCTCTTGACAGGATTTATTTTGAAATGGTTGTGATGCTTAGGTGCTGTCCCTGAACCCAGACAGTGAGAGTGGCTGGGGAGGTGAGAGTTGTGTATGGAACGTGCCCTGTTTCCGTTCTCTCTGCTAAGCAAGACCTCTGGCTGCAGAGACGGCTCAGTTTGGAAAGTGCTCTCAGCACAAACATGAGGACTTGAATTCAGTATCCAGAACCCACATCAAAAAGCTAGGCCTGGTGGCATGTACTTGTGATCTCAATACTGGAGAAATGGGCTTGCTGGCCAGCCAGCCTAGCTCAGTGAGCCCCAGGTTCTTCTTCTTCTTTTTTTTTTTTTTTTTTTTTTTTTTTGGTTTTTTGAGGCAGGGTTTCTCTGTGTAGCCCTGGCTGTCCTGGAACTCACTCTGTAGACCAGGCTGGCCTCGAACTCGGAAATCTGCCTGCCTCTGCCTCCCAAGAGCCCCAGGTTCTAATGATCAATCCTATCCCAGCAAATGAGGTGACTGAGTCTAAGGGATGACCCCTGAAATTGACCTCTGGTTCTCACATGCATGTGCACATGAGTATCAACACATACACACATATTTCTAATGGTTGTGCCAAGTTCATTAGGTACTTTAACAGATTTGGCCCTTGATCAAATCAGAAGCCTTTCTTGTCTGAAATGGTCTTATAGTAGATATTATAACAGAAATAAGATTTATTTTATTTACAAAATGACAGTGAGGGAAGTATCTCATTGTCATCTTCACTTTGAAAACAAGTCCAAATAAAGTGTTATATTTGAAAGACTCTGGGGGAGGAGAAACATCACCAGTTGATTTTTTTTTTCTTGCTCCAGTCTCTGATGTTGTCTCCTCTGCTCTCTAGAGCTACGTCGCCCAGGAAAGCCCACCAGACAAGAAGCTCAATTGTCCCCATGATCAGAAAACTTCTTACGCAGAGCCTACTCCGAGGCCATTATCTGCCACTGAAGTAGTGACATGGGTCCTCCCCTCCATCTCCGCAGAACGAGTCCCCAGAGAGGCCCCTTTACAATTTGGGAGGGCCCCTCAGCACTCACACTTCAGCTTCGATGACCTATGGATCGAAAAGACTCAGAGAAGGAAGCTGGAGAAGCAGATGCTGCTTAGAAGACAGATGTGCACAGGGTTAGAGCCCGTGGACCCAGTTCAGGTAAGCTGGCCACAAACCAGGCATCCTCCAACCTGGCCTGGATGCCTGCCGCTTCCTGACACTGTCCTGTACTGATGATTGTCACCCTTGATCACCAGAGTCACAGAAATTGATCACTGTGATCCTATGTGTTAGTTAGCTTCATGAATGCCTGATATAAATCAGTATATAAAGACAAAAGGTTCGAGGCTGGGGAGATATCTCAGAGAGTAAAGTGCTTAAGGACCTGAATTCAATCCCCCAATGTCACATTTAAAAAAAAAATCAAACAGGCTTGGTGACATGTTTGTACGCTAACCATGTAGAAGCAGAGACAGGCGGATCCCCGGGAGCTCACTGACCAGGCAGCCTAGCCATGTGGGTTATTTAGAGACCCTGTCACAGAAACAAGATGGATAATGTTTAGGTAAATGACATTCTAGGTTGTCCTCTGGTCCCTCAAACACGTGTACACACGGGCTCCTGCACTTGTGTGTGCGCGCGCACACACACACACCCCACAAGCATTCACACAAACATGTACACATGCACACACACCTGAATACAAATATACACACAGAATAAAGAGGGCAGGTTTATTTTATCGTTGTCTCAGAGGTCTCAGTCCCTATTGCTTTGGGTTTGTGGTAGCTCAGTATATCATGGTGGGTGTGCACAGCAGAGTAAACTCTGTTAACTCATGACAGTTAGTTAACGGTGAAGAGATAGAAGAGAGGATTGGGGTCCCATATTCCCTTTGCATAACGTCTTCTTGGTTTCCATGCTTTCTAAGCTGAGGACCAATCCTTTTAACACATAAGCATTCGAGGGACATTCTAGACCAAGCTATAGCCGTGCAAAAACTGCACAGCGGGGGCTGTCACAGAGTCTCCAAAATCACTGTTCTCCCCCAGAGTCTCCAGAACACTGGTCCCATTCCTCCTCTGTGATCTGACCCCATCCAATGGTCAGCATTTGACACCATGCATACTTGCACACAATCGACAGCCTATTAAAAATGACTTCACACGGGCCAACAAGATGGCTCAGCAGGTGAAGGTGCTTGCCACCAGGCATGACGATGACTTGAACTCAGTCCCCAGGGCCTACATTGTAGATCCTAGAACCGCTTCCTGCAAGTTGTCCTCTGACCTGCCCTCACTAGGTAGATAAATAAACTTCAATGGCAACAGCACAGTGACTTCACAGTCTTTACAACACACCTTCTCCTGTCTTCCACTTCTGACGGACAGTACAGTACGGATGTTGCCATGTGTCTGTGAGGTACGCGTCCCCAGGGTGTGCCTTAGTCTGCTCATGGTGTTTTTGCAAGCAAATCTCTAGCTCAGCCCGAGGCTTTTCTTTGGCTTTTTGAAAGAACTGTTTTCTGAATTATCCTACAAAGGAATAGATTCCAGCAGCAGGCCATTCTCACACAGATTTTGCTTTGGTTGACCCCCCCTTTGCCACGCTCTCCAGCTCCTCCCTCGCCCTCCATTTCCTTTCACCTTTGCTCCACCACCCCCTACCCTTTCCTTTAACATTCATTTTCCCCTCTCATGGCCTTTTCTACTTTCCTGGCCTCTGCCCACACTCGTGTCCATACAGATAATCACATACATAAATCAACAGCTACGATCCACTTATGAAAGGAAACATTTGTCTGTCTGAGTGTCTGTCTGTCTGTAGGCTACCTCGCTTACTATGTTTACAGCTCTGTCCATTTTCCTAAAAAAATATAATATCATCTTCCAAGATATTTTCATTATCATGAAAGGAAACGGCATACTCATTGAGCAGTCAGTGTCCTCTGCTCGTCCTTGGGCTCTGGGAAGCAGGAATCTGCTTCACGTTCCTGTGGATTTGTCCATCCTCGACACTTCATGGAACCGCAGGCTATGTGCCTGTGGCTGGCTTCTTTGGTTTAATGTAAGGATCCCAGGGTTCTTCCAAGTCTTAGCGCCTGTGAAGGCTTCTTGCCTTCCTATGCTGAATGTTTTATTATGTGTGGTCATTCATTGTGCTTATTCGTTCATCGACGCACGTCTGACTGGATCTGATTCTGGCTACTGTTAATGTTATTTGTAAGAACAGTATCCAAGTCTTCGTTTGACTATACTATTGCTGTTCTTTGAGGTGTTGACTCAGCAGGAGAGTTCCTGGACAGGAGAGTTGATTGGTTTTTTAAAAAGCTGACTGATTAACAGGTTGGCTACACGGTCATCTTCCCCCTAGCCCTGGGGGCTGCATGGTCTCCGGTTCTCTTCACCAGAACTTGTTTTCTGTTTTGTTTTGTTGTTGAAAAATAGCAGGTACTGGTGAGGCTGTGAAGAAAGCACAGCTTCCACAGTTAGTGAAAATTTGTATTTAGGACAGCCGTCGTGAAAATAGAACTATCATGTGGGCCAGCCCCTCCCCCACCCCTTACTATTTACCCGAAGACTTGAAATCAGTGCCTTGAGGAGACATTTGCCCCCGTCATTCACCGCAGTAGTTTTGTTCACGGTAGCCATGGAAACTGAATGTCCATCAGCACATGAACGGACACAAACAAATGTGGCTCATTCACTCCATAGAATGTTGTGCCCCTAAAAAGAAACCGGTTTGTGTCCTTTGAGCCAAGGATCGCATAGGAGAACAGGATGAGATGTGACGTGTGTCAGACACAAAGGACAAGCATCACGCGGTCTCCCAGACAAGATGTCATACTCTGCCCACACTCTGAAGTCACAGAGGCTGAGGCTAGAATGTTTACCAGCGAGGCAGGAGCTGGGGAGACCGGAGAGAGAATAATCAAAGGGCCAGAGCCTGTTACATGGGAAGGATACATTTTATTTTGATAGCTCTTGCTCAGCATAGTGAATAATTGGGGGCCATACATCGCTTTTTTTTTTTTACTTGTCCTTATTTAGTGTGTGCAGGCCTATGTGAACATACGCACTTGGAGGTCAGATGACAACGTGCAGGACTCCGTTCTTTCTGGCTCAGCGGTAAGTGCTTCACTTGCTGAGCCATCTGACCAGCCTCGATGCCAGACAATTTAGTCACTGAGAAAATAAATCCCAATATTCTTCCCACAAAAAAGTCAAAAATTTGAGGCGATAGATGAGTTAGTTAGCTCGATTTAACCATCATATACTCTGTCTAAAATCACATCACCCTGGGTGTGATGGCTTGCGCTAGCATTCAGGAGACTGAGCAGGAGGGTCATAAGCTGGAGGCAGGCTGCACTAACAGGGAGACTCTGCCAGGAAACACAGGACTGGGGAAGAAGTTTGGTGGTAGAGCACTTACCCAGTATGTGCAAGGGCTCCATCTTCAGCACTGACAAAGCCCCCTGATCCCACGTTATGTCATACAGATGCATGCAAGAACAACTTCTATGTACATATTTTAAAATATTTTAAAAGTTTGTAGTGTATGTGTGTGTGTGTGTGTGTGTGTGTGTGTGTGTGTGTGTTTTGCAGGTGCCCTTGTAGTTCAGAAATGGGTGTCAGGTCCATGAAGCTGGAGTTACAGATGTTTGGGGACCCCCTGAGGTGGGTACTGGGACTTGAACTCAGGTCCTCTGGGAGAGAATTGTATGTACTTAACCACTGAGCCTTCTCTCCAGCCTCAAGTGTGTGTGAAAAAAAAAATACAAATGAACCCAGATATGACAAATAGCATCTTAACTACAAAGCTATTGCCAGGGCCTGGAATACTGTCACTCACAGTGGTAGGTGCTTGGTATTCACAAGGCCCAGCATGCCCGCCCCAAAGTATAAGCAGAAACTTGCTGGGCCCTTGCTCTTTTCCCTGCTCAAAGCAACAGTTCAGTATTTACTGATTCAGTGTTTAACCTTATAGCCCACGGCTAGAAACATGATAACTAAGCTGGAGACCAGAACCTTCAGGAAGATGTCAGGGACTTTGGGAATGCTGGCGATTCTTGCCTTAGGTGGGGTCATCTGGATGTAGCTCTTCATACCCTATAAATGCTACTAAGGCCTAGTCTGTTGAACTCTGGCACAGCAGCAGGGAATGCTGGGGCGTCTTTTCCTCTGTGACAACCAGAGGGCAATATGCCTATCATCAGCCCTTACAAACCATTCTAAAGTAGAACAGGGCCCGTCTACAGATGGACAGAAACCTGTCCCATTCAGTTGCAGCTCACTTATTAACTTTGCTTTTAAATAGCTTTTTCCACAGGGCTGGGGAGATAGTTCAGTGGGTAAAGTGCACCCACGTTAAAAGCCAGGCGTGACCACACACGACTGTGACAATAGAGCTGGGAAGTGGAGACAGACAGATCTCAAAAGATTTCTGCCCAGCTAGTTGAGCCAATCTGTAAGCTCTAGGATTGGTAAAGCAATATTATCCCAACAAATAAAGTGCCAAGGGAGAGAGGAATGTCAGCCTCTGGCCTCCACACACATGTGCACATGTGTGTGTGCATCTGTGCAGACGTGCACACACACACATATGTGCACATATACACACAGACACACCCACACAGACACACAGCATGTACACATACACACACAGACACAGCATATACACACACATACAGACATATAGCATACAAACACACACACAGACACACAGAGTGTACACATACACACACAGACACACAGCATGTACACATACAGACACACAGTATACAAACACAGAGAGACACACAACGTGTACACATACATACAGAGACAGACACACAACATACAAACATAGAGAGACAGACAAACACACAGTGTACACACACACAGAGACACACAGTGTGTACACATACATACACACAGATGCACAGCATACACACACACAGAGACAGACACAGACACACAGCATACAAAGACACACACAGACACACAGTATGTACACATGCACACACAGAGACAGACACAGACACACAGCATACACACACACAGCGTATACACATACACAGCGTACATACACACACACACACACACACACACACACGCACGCACAAGGAAACAGAGGAGCCACATGTTACAGGAATGCTGTCATAACTAATGAGAACTTGTTCATGTTCCTGAACTTTCTAAGTTGCTCCAGGCAGGAATGTATCAGTGGAGGAAAAGACTGTTTAACACTAGTAATAAGAGACACTGACAGGATTTGCACCAAGGAAGGATGGCTTCCCAGTCCACACTTTAACCACCACATGATACAGCCTCTCTCAGAGAAGAGCACAGATGTATTTAAAGATCTCCATCTGGAATTTGATGAGCGTCCTTTAGGACTTGATCATGATTGATGACTGAGTGGTAGGAAGAATCTAATATGTCCTTGGATATGTCCTGTGTGTGTGCCAGCTGAGAAGATGAATGACATCATTCAGTGAGATAAAGAAGACAGGGCCCGATGTCATCGTGATGTCATCGTGATGTCATCAGGCTTCACAATGGCACCCTAGGAATGTGTGGCTTCCCAACAACTGACAGTGTCTTTTGCTGTGAAGAGACACCATGACCAAGGCAATTCTTATTAAAAAGCATTTAACTGGGGACTTGCTTACAGTTTCAGAGGGCTAGTCCATGATCATCATGGCAGGAAGCTGGCAGGCACTGCACTGGAAAACAGTAACTGAGAGGTTTAGACACTGATCCACAGGCAGCAGACAAAGCAGAGGGAGGAAGTGGGGGTGCTGACATGTACCCTCCCTCAGTGACACACCTCCATCAGGGCCTCACTTTGCAATCCTTCCAAACAGTCCAACAGCGGACTAAGCATCCAAACATATGAGCCTGTGGTGTGTGTGGGGGGAGGGGGCATTCTTATACAAACCACAACAGACAGACATCTCTGGAGGCTGGAAACACAAAATTAGAGAATCGGTGAGACCAGGTCTTTTAGTATGAGGGAATCCTTTCATAGCACAGTTGTGTGTGACCTTAGGATCTAGGATGCTGAATACCCTAGGTTATCAAAGGTTCGCTGTCTCACACCAATGGAGATTAAGGGATGTGGGTTCTCACGGGAGTATGCTGTCTTAGGTAGGTGCTCTATTGCTCTAACAAAAACCTCCTGACAAAAAGGGGAGGAAAGGGTTAATTCAGCATATACTTCCAGGTCATAGTTCATCATTTGAGTCAGGACAGGCACTCAAGGAGGGCTGGAACCTGGAGACCGGAGCTGAGGTAGAGGCCACAGAGGGATGTTGCTTACTGGCTTGCTCTCCATGGATTGCTCAGCTTGCTTCCTTAATAGAACCCAGGACCACCAGCCCAGGGATGGCACCACCCACCATGAGCTGGGCCCACCACCTTGTGAAAATGCCTTACAGCTGGATCTCATGGAGGCATTTTCTCAACGGAGGCTCCTTCCTCTCTGATGTCTCTAGCATGTGTCAAGTTGACACATAAAACCAGCCAGTAAGTATGCTAGGTGGAGGCAGGCTTTATTCAGGACAGGGAAAGAAAGTGAAAATGGAGTAGAGCCGAGTCATTAAGGAAAAGTAAGAGGAACTCCTGGGAAGGGAGATGGAAATGACCACTGAACTTCCTTGCCTGAAGCCTTTTATATGGCCAAGACAGAAACTTTGAGACTGGTTAATTCTCATGGGCCAAGCAAATAGAAAGCCCACACACCCAACCAGGGCCACAACCAAGATCATATCCCTAAGCTATCCACTGAGTTAGGACTGGTTGGAACCCAACTCTGCCCATCTCTGACTCGGACTTTATTAGTTATTGACCGTGAGTGGCTGTTCGCTGTTAGTCTCTTGGCAGGGGTCACTCCCCTCTGACCTTGCAGGTGTCTGATGACTGTGAGTGGCTGTTCGCTGTTAGTCTCCTGGCAGGGGTCACTCCCCTCTGACCTTGCAGGTGTCTGAGAGCTGATAATTGTACTGAGCATTCTTTGTTCTTCACATCTACCAAAAAAAAAAAAAAACCGTTCTTGGTTACGTCATTATTCAGCTCCTTGTCTCTGAGGAGGTCTGGAATGGTCTCCTGGGAGAAATAGTCTTGGTAGAAATTAGCTGCAGTTGAAGCAAGACTACTAGGAAAGACAATGGGGATAGAGCAACCATGGTGACAAGAGTGGAAGCAGCAGCTAAGATTATCCCCACATCCTGTCCCCCTCCGCTTCTCAGCGGACTTCCTGGGCTCTAAACTCCAGAGACCTGGTCCTGCATGCCTAGAAATAACAAGGGAACCCTGCAGAGGAGACTAGCAAGGAGAAGCAAGCCCCACAGGGGAAAGAAGGTATCCTCCCCAAGAGAGCTGAGGAGGCAGAGGTACAGGCCAAATATCCAAGCCTTGGACAAAAGCCTGGGGTTCTGACTCTCTCATGAAGAAACCCCACAAAGGATGAGTGTGCTTTGACTCGGGGAGACTGCATCACGGGCAAAGCCATGGAGGAGGAGCAGCTGCCAAATACAGGACCAGAGAAGAACCTGGTGACTGGTGGCACATCCCCACCCCCATAGAATCTGCCCCAGAGAAAGTCTTTACTCGCCAGCAGCAAGCTTGCAGGATACCCCGAGCCCTCTCTCCATGACAGGAATGAAGGAGATGCGCTCTTTGCTTCTGAGTGTGTTGTTTCTTGGGCCACTGTGCTTCAGGTTTACATCATGAAGGGTTAGGAAAACTTTATTATTTTTCAGGGGGAAAAAGGGAGAAAAAGGGGGGGATTTGCTTGCCTCCGGTGCCCACCATAACCTCCTTTGCTGACTACCTCGAACAGTTTGTCCTGGTTATGAAGGATGCTAAAATTAATGGACATTATTCTTGAGGAAAAACTGGATGCCTTCTGTCTTCCAGTATGTTGCTGTTGAAAGTATTATGGGATAATGGGAGGAGCACTGGTTTAGGAGTCAGCGTGTTTGGGTTCTAGTTCCTCTCACTCTTAGCGGTACTGAGGTATAGATTTAGTGGGGTCGTTTAGCTTCTAGGGATGCTAAAACAGAATGAACCATGTATAAGATACCTCTGATGCAAAAATCCTATTCCTGCTATAAGATTTTGTTCATCATCAAACTAAAAGTGAGGAGGCCCTCATGGCCAAGCCTTTATTCTATAAAACTAGAAAAAAAACTAAGAAAGAGAAAGTATAGAAGACTATATATATATATATATATATGTCTTCATATATAAACATGTGTGTATATAGTCTTCATATATACATATATGTATATGTGTGTATGCATATATATGTATGTATAAATACATATACATGTATATATATATACATATATATGAGAATCTTATATATATATAGTCTTCCTAGGATACGGGGTGGGGCTGAAGAAAATAGCCAAGGAAGTTTCTTGACTCCACCCTCTTTTTTTTTCTGGGCCCACAGTTAGACCCTAGCTGCTACAAAGCTGCCCTGGCAGCATTGTGTGTGGGCTTGAGGAAACAGGTTCAGCCATGCCCATGTGGAGGCTGCTTCAGATGTAATCAGGTGCTAGGTGTATTGTTAGGGAGCAAGGGGGGAGGAGGAGAGGGAGGGAGGGACGAAGGGAGGGAAGGAGAGAGAGAGAGAGAGAGAGAGCTCGAAGGTTCACTGTGACTGCACAGCTGCAGCTGCAGATTCCTGGCAGTGGATTCTCTGCAGTGGAGGCTGGGGAAGGGGCTCAGGGAAGGAAGATGGAGAAATCTTTTGGGGGCTCACCTGTCCAGCTCTAGTCTGTACCGATTGATGAGGAAATGCAAAACAGGGTGGCTTTGGTTGCCAGCATCTTTAATCTACTTATTCCCAGTTTAGCCTGGATCTTACTGAATGCCACTCATTAGTTAATGGCAGGGAGAGCTGGGGTAGGAACCGCTCAAGAGAGCAAGATGCTGTAGTCTCTCTCCACACTTTTACCTCACAGACCCCAGGGTGCATCATCATGACTGACAGGCTTACTGGTGTGCATGGCAGGGGTAGGGGTGTGTAAGTGTGTTCTTGCACTGACTCTCTCCTCGGGTCTAGGCTGCCATGCAGACTGGGTAGGAAAAGTGAGTGGGGAAGGAAGAGAGAGGCGGATCCCTGGTCTTCCTGGCCTCCCAAATCCTTGACTCATTTGTAACCACTTAACATTTTATAATATCTTGTTCCCAATGCCTCATATTGCCATTCTTAATCTAAAGTGCATGTGGGAAGGGGATAAGGGCACATACTGCCAAACATTGTTCTGTGGTCCCCTCCATGTCCCAGCCGTGCTTTACATAGGTATGTCATTCCATGTTTGAATGTACATCTAATTGTGTACACTGTCTTCCTCTCTTGAACTCTATACTGGTCCTCTTTGAGCCCCTTCTCTACTGGGCAGTTTGTGTCTTCAAGATTTTGGTCATTATGAGTCCGGACTTTAGTAAGGAGTAGGGGGAATGGAGAAATCCATTGGTTTTGTAATCCCAGTGACTCGGAAGGCTGAGGCACAAGGATCGATAGATTAAGGTCACCCTGGGCTTCAGAGTGACCTTAAGGCCAGCCTTGGCAACTTAAAATACAAAGTAAAAAGAAGGCTGGGGTTAGAGCTTGGTGGTAGAGCATTTGCCTAGCATGCAGGAGGTCCTATGTTCAACACACACACACACACACACACACACACACACACACAGAGGAATAAGAAAACCAAACTGTTAGTTTCATTCTTCAAGACTAAGAAAATGAAGAACCACGATCCATTGCATATTTACCACCTGCTTCTAGGCAAACATGGGTCATTTCAAAACCCAAATGCCTTTCATTAAATCCAAGCTATTAAGACTCCTGCTCAGGCCAAGTCTTCTACCCAGTTACTGTCCCGCGCTACGGTCTCGCCAGCAAGAACGACACAGCACACATAGGATCCTTCTGCAGTAAAGCTTTAATGCATCTTGAGAGGGAGAGCATAAGCTTGCCACGAGTGGAGACCCTGAACAATAGAACACCCGTCCCTTATATAGGTCACAGCGCTTGCCTGGGACGCGGAGCTTCTCCATTGGCTCCCGCACACCAGGCCAGATGCCGCCACGAGAGAGGCTGAGACTCTGAGGTGGAAAATTACCAGGTACCTGCGCACTAGCCTGTTTACAACTTGTCCTCGGCCGAATGTAGGCGCCATCTTGTAATGGCGAATGTGGGTGCTCAGGCGGCTTCCCACAAGTTACTACCTCACCACTGTGCTGACTTGAACTCCACGTTATGACCCTGCATGGCCCCAGATAAACATCCTGTCCCCTTCCCCTGAAATCCCCAATTATATAATGTCTAAAGAATTGTAGTTATTTTCAGCCAGGTATACTGCACATACCTATAATGCCAGCACTTGGGAGGCAGAGACTGGTGGATCTCTGTGGGTTTGAGGCCAGCCTGGTCTACATAAAGTTCCAGGATGGCCATCACGACAAGAAGAGACCCTGCCTCAAAAATACTAGTTTTTTCCCTGTTTTCCATGACTATATCAAACAGGCATGAAACGTTTTTTGGTGGACAGGAAAATAAGGAAAAGGGAGTGGTACCTTCCAAGTGTTCCTCAAGGGCTTCAGTGGGGACACCTCAAGGGCTTCAGTGGGGACAGCTAGCCCCACACCACTGGCTCAGAACCTCATATCCCTCCTCTCTGCTGTTTAGCTTGGTTACCTCATACCCAGCCACAAGCCTTCCTCAGTGTTCTAGATGTGGAAGATATTTTAGCTCCCTTTGAACCCCAGTCTGTTCTCACTGCAACATATGTGAGCAGCCTGCAGTGTCACCAGGAGCTTTTCCCTCCCTCCCTACAGAGAGCAAGGCTCCCGTGACAGTCCTCTTGTGGGTTGTGGGTAACTGAATCCTCGTGGTGTTATCCTTTGGCAATCTCTCTGAGCCTTTTCTCAGAGGGATCGGGATTCATCCAAGATGACTCCACTCTGCTGACCTAGTCACCCCTGACAGCTCTGCTCTTGACAGCAGCAGGGTGGCCTCAGAACTTCAGCAGATGTATCTTGATGGGATGACATCTTGTACCTGGGATGTGGGGGTGGGATTAGAATTGACTCGAAGGTGCCTCTGGTTCATCCAAATAGACAAGTCTAGAAAGTAGTGTAGGACTCTAAAGATGAAGGAACGTACAGAGCTGATGTTGGAGATGAAATACTCTCTGTGAGCCTATTTTCAAGCAGGAGAGGTAGTGGAGCTGGGAGACGTGCCCCAAGACTCATTTATAAAGGCAGTTGGTTATCCTGCCCTCCAGGAAAACTTTGCCTTCCCTGGGGTGCTTGTTGTTTGGTCAGCCTTGAGCTGCTTGCAGTTTTTGTCTTTATTTTTCAAAGCTGCCTGTTTAGGGTCGGGAGAAATGACTCAGAGGTTAAGAGCACTGGCTGCTTTTGCTGAGGACCCAGGTTTGGTTCCCAGCGCCAGCGTAAGGAATGAACATCTGTAACTCCAGTTCTAGGACATCCAGTGACCTCTTCTGGATTATTCAGGCACCCACATGCATATAAACGCACACATGCACATAAACATTAAATCATAAATCAATACATCTTCAAAGATGTTAGTTAACAGTGCCCCTTGGACCTGGCAGACTGGGGCTTTCCTATTTGAACTTTTCTGAATGTCATGTTTGTGTGTCAATGGTCTTATCCCGTCTGGGAAGGTTTTAGCCATTACTTCTCGTGTGTGTGTGTGTGTGTGTGTGTGTGTGTGTGTGTGTGACATTCTTTTTACTTCTTATTGAAAATAAGGTTATTTTACAATATAAATATATCCTGATCATGGTTTCTCCTTCCTATCATCCTCTCAGATCCTTCCCACCCTTCTGACTCCATTCGGTGTTTCTCTCTCTCCTAAGATAACATGTAAATAAATTAAAAAACAAACCAAAACAAAGATAAAACAAAAGGAACAAACTAAAAACAAACAAGAAAAGCATTACCCAAACATAATCATTTTGGGGAGGTCTGGGTTACTCACTTGGGATGACGATTTTTCAAGTCCCATCCATTTGCATGAGAATTCTGGAATTTTTTTTTAACAGTGGAGTAATATTAGATTGTGTAAGTAAACTACATGTTTATCATCCAGTGATGGACATCTAGTCCAACTTCCGGCTGTTCCAAATAGAGCAGCAATGGACATGGATGAGCAAGAGTCTCTTTGGTAGGCTGTAGAGCCCTTTAGGTAGATGCCCAAGAGTGGTATCTCTGGAGCTGGAGGTAGGTCTACTCCTAGCTTCCTGAGGAACAGCCACACTGATTTTCATAGTGTTAGCCATTCACATCTTGACAGTGTTTGGTGCCAGGCCTTTTACTATTCCCTAGGACTGCTATGATCCAGTGCCTGATAAAAGCGACTTAAGAGAGAAGAACTTGTTTCAGCTTAGAATCTGAGGCGTTCATTATGGAGGGGGACGGATGGCAAGGAAGTTTAAGGTCATTTTATGCTCACAGCAAAGAAGCAGAGAGTGAGAAAGGTTTAGCTTGCTCTCTGCTGATTCAGAATGGGGCCCCAAACCAGAAGATGGCACTGCCTACATTTACAGTGATTCTTCACAACTCGATGATCCCAATCTAGAAAATCCTTCACATATATGGCCAGAGATTTGTCTCCAAGGTGGTTCTAGATCCTGTCTGGTTGACAGTCAATGTCACAAGCATCACCCTGGGGGACTCTGGTCTTGTTCTGGTAAATGGCTCAGTTGAGGTCAAACCACATTTCTTTTTCTGGCCTTGACTGGGTGGTCCTTATGTCAGACTAGGCTTGCAGGTGAGCCATCTCTTCAGCCCCATGAATCGCATTTTACTAAATATGGCCCCCAAAGAATACACATTCAGTAAAATGATCAGTTTTTGTTTCAGAGGAAACGCAAGGCTATCTGAATGACCAGCTCATAGGGGTGGTATCTGCAGCTGCCTCTACAGTCCTTACTCAACATAGATGAAGGCAACCTGACCCACCAGAGATACAGATCTGTTCTCACACACTGCAGACTCCAGGAGTCACCTCCCTCATGGGTTTCACTATAAACAGTCCCTCTTAGAATAGTGTGCATTTTGGTTGTAAACTCTGCTCATGAAAAAGAATCCGGGCAACTGGATGAGTTAGGAATTGGTAAGAATAGCCCATGGTCTGTCTCTTCATTTGCCTTCTGCCTCTTGCCTCCTACCCCAGTGCTGGAGGAAGACAACCACCACCTCTCCAGAGTCTCCGCACCTCCCTAGAAGAAACCACCTGCTCTCCCAGAGTGCCCCAATGGGACTGGACCACACGGGCTGGCCAGAGCCCATGCCTGACATTGGTGAGCTCTGTACCTTTCTCTCGCCATATTCCTGGGTGTGCTATCAAGGACAGGGGTGAGTCTGGTGAAAGCTACATCTGCTTGTCAGGGAGAAGCAGCCCAAAGGTGAGAGGGCTTGATGGTGGTCTCATTTCTTCAACTATTAAGGACCACCTGGTACCCAAGGAGGGGGCAGGGTTAGCGTTTGGCAGATGCTATGACTGAGTCCTCATGCCTGGCAACTAAAAGTCTCAGATTTGACCTCAAGGGGAACACTGAGACGAATTGTTCTTTCGAGTAAGATATTTATCAGAAGAATTATTAACATCAAGAAAAGTCAGCATGTCGGGGGCTATGGGGAAAGCTCATGCCTATGTGGCAGAGTGAGGGTCCCTTCTTACAGGTCTCAAAGGAAGGGGATTCCATGCCGCATAGTTGATAAGTGGTCTGCAGTAAACATTCGTAGAGAAAACACCCAGGTACTTTGCTGTCTCAGATCTAGCCATGGGTGCCTCCCTTCCTTGAGTTTTACATCAGCAGCCTCTTGGTTCCTTTCCCAGGATTACAGTAAAGAGCATCACAACACATTCACCTACAAAAGGGCTGAATCATGCCAGAAGGGCAGAGGGCTCCAAATGAGCCAGGCCCGGCCTCTTCTTTAACCATATTGGGGCAGGGGCTGGATGCTGAGACATGCTGCCAGACTCTTGACAGATGGACAGATTTAGAGTCTGTAGCCCTAAGCAGGTGCATGTTATGTGTGATAAATTGAAAGCGTTCAGCCAGCTGCCAGGGAGGCAGGTTTGTAAGACAGCTCTAGTAGGGCAAAGCCTGAAGTAGAGTTTAAAACAAACCAAATCACTTGAGAAAACAAAACATTTCCTCTTGCCAGGCTGTGATGGGGGCACCCAGGCCATTAGTCAAGGCCATTGAGGGTGAGGAGCAGTCAACCCCAGAAGTAGCATTTGCCAATGGATGGCTGAGGAAGCAGCTGTAGAATCGGGCTGGGTCTTAAGCTCAAAATCCAGTGTATGTGTGCTGAGTGCTAGTCCCTGGCAAGCGTTGGGCTTTCTGTCAGCAAATGGGCATACTGAGACAACATTGTGAGGTAGAGGCTGTGATTATAACCTCACAATAAGCAGAGCTACAAAAGAGGATCTGCTATCTGATGAAATCATGATGTTCAAGGCAAAGCCATTTTCTCGTATGATCCTCGAGTTAAGCTATAGAACAACTTAACTACATAACATGGGAGGTGGCTGTGGAGATAGTCAGTACTCAGCACGTAAGTGTGAAGACCTGAGTTCGATCCCCAGACCCCAAGTAAACAGCCAAATGTGGTTGCACACACTCGTAATCATCCTAACACTGGGAAGAAGAGACAGCGGGGTTCACTGGCCAGCCAGCCTAGCCCACTTGGTGAGTCCTAAGCTAGTGAATAAACAAACCTGTCCATCAAAAAAGCAGATGAATTTAAGAATTGATTGAAAAACCACAAGTAGGAGAAAATCTGCAAGCTCCAGGAGGGCACTAGGAAGTATCATAAATGTTAGAGAGCAGGCCATGGGTTGTAAGTCCCATGAGGGCAGGGAACACAAAACAAGTACCATCGCACACAGACAAGACGGGGGTCGGGGGGGAGCAGTCCTCCTGGATCTGAGAAGGGAAGAGACAAGGGGGTTAAATGGTGTGTGATTTGGAAGGCAGAAAAGCAAGAATTAGAGCAGCAATAACTGAGGTAAGAAAAGAAAGTTCCCACATTAACCCAGAGTCTCCCATATTAACCGTGAGATGAAGTGGCTGGAGTGACCACTCCTTGGCAACATACGCCATAGAGAGAAATGGAGCATATATCGAGATTCTCACCCAACCAAGGGTGTAGCCAGCTCTGTGAAGCATCACCATTGCCATCATCCTCGTTATGATTACTACTTTTAATTAATTTGTTTATGTTTATGGGTATGGCTTATTTGCCTACATGTATGTCTGAGCACAATGTATATGCCTGGTGCCGTTGGGGGCCAGAAGACAGTGTTGGATCCCCTGAGACTGGAGTTAAAGAGAGTTGTGAGATGCCATGTGGGTGCTGAGAATCCAATCAGGGGTCCTCTGGAAGAGCATCCAGTGTTCTTACCTGCTGAGCCATTTCTGCCACGTCAACAATTATTATTTTGGTGTGTGCTCAAGATAGGGACCCGCATTACAGAAACTTAATTTTATTTATTCTGCACGAATTGATCTGCTGATGAATTCAAACAATGGTCTGAAATAACTGCAGATTATGAAGCCTTGAGTTTTTAAGAAGGTAAGAGTTCACATGTCAGGGCCATCTTGGAGGATGGGTCGTCTGAGGAGAAAGGCTACTCTTTCTCACCGTTGTCTCTCCAAAACCTTCATGTGTGTGGGTGTGCATGGACACGGGTCTGTGTGCATGTATGCATATGTGTGCCTGTGTCTGTGTCAGTGTGTCAATGTGTGTGTTCACTTACGCATGTGGTTGTGGATACAAGAGCCCATATATACAGAGGTCAATCTCAAATATCATTTCTTGTCTACTGGCCTGAGTATTTACAGCCTGGGACCCTCACTGGAATCAAGAAGTCACCACTTAAGGCTGGCTGGCCAGTAAGCCCCAGGGGTCTACGTGTCAGTGTCTAGTCACCTAGTTCTGAGACTTCAAACACATGCTATGGCACCCAGCTTTGTATATGTGCTGGGGATTGAACTCAGATCCTCTAGCTTGCACAGCAAGCACATTCTCAACTGTGCCATCTCCTTGGCCCTAGCAGGGGAAACTTTTCCACTTGCTCTTCCTTCCCCACCACTGGCTTGTTGGCTAATAGCAATACAACAGAAAATGAGCATGGGTACTTACATCTGAAATAACCAAAAGTAATCAGAAGAGACAAAGGTCATCATCGCATATTACAAAAGCAGTCAATCAATCAAGATGATAGATAGTAAGTATCTATACACAGCTGTGCACTACCTGCACAATGTGTGTGGTGCAGTCAGTTTCATAAAACAAACACCATCGCACATGAATGGACCAATAGATCCAAATCCAGCCCCCACACCCATCTGTCATCAATCAATGGGCCAAGACAGACAAGAAAGTCAGCCAAGAACCTTCAGAATTAGTCTGTGCCATAGATCAAATGACTTAAGAGTCACCCACAGAATATTCCCTCCGACATCTGCCTTGTGCATGTTCTTCTTGAAGGCCCTTGCATATCAGACCTACCGTTGAGCACTCTCATGGATTTACTGCTGCTTTGGGGCTTAACTCCAGAATTTGGTTCAGTAACACTATTTCTGTTTGAGCACCCGGGTGACGCAACATTGTCTTCTGTTGATAATGGTTTCTTTTGGTTTTCTGGACATGGCTGTTTGGTTTTGTTTGTTGCTGTTATTGTTGTTTTGTTTTCTCCTGACAAATGGTAATTGGCCACTCTTACAAGCAGCATGGGTGGTTTGGGTGGTTTTTCCTTTCGACTTTATACCTGCCTGTTCCTTCACATGTTTTATTTTTGGTTGCCAAGTGGCTGTTTTAGGCAGTGTGTTGTGTCAACACTGACCACTCAGACTGGACTGATATTGTCAATTCCTTGCATAATAAACTAGGTGATTGTTTTAGGGACTTTCCTTTCCCTTCCCACAGCCCGATGCCTCTGACAGGCCCAGGAGGTGCAGCTCTCAGATGTTCACAGCTACCAGATGACAGTGGCTTTGCTGGGATTTCTTCCTCTCTTCACACAGTCCACTGATTATTAAACTGTGCTAAGTGGCACATAGAACTGGCACATAGTGGCAGCTGGCCACTCTATGTTCACTCCCAGAATTGTTTCTGTGGGACTTAAATGTTATTTAAGTAATCCAATCAAGTTCTGCTTTGTTTGATAGAATGCATTCTGGGGTCAGGAGTGGATGTTTGACTCCAGGCCCACCATCACAGATGGCTTTATCCAGTTCCCTCTAGCAGGGTTAGTTTAGGCCAGCTCATTACATCCTTGAATTCCCACCTCCCTTCACAAAACCGCTACTGTTTAAAGGTACCTTTTAGGCTTAAATTTCTCCGTGCTCTATTATAAATGTGGTCGATTCCTTTGGGAAGAAACATAACACTGTTGTGTGTCCAGCTTTTCCCCTAAGACAGAAAAATCTTAGAGCCAGGGCTCTGGATGTAGGAGGAGAAATAGTGGTACCCTCCCCGCCAGGGGTTGAAGTCCTTGGGGCCTGCCTTTCCTGGCATGGAACTAACCAGCCCTGCCATGTATTCTCCATGGGCCAAAGCAGAAATCCCAGCGCTCTCTTGCTCTCCCAGGACTCACCTGTGGGTAGCTGCAGGAGCCTGAGAAATGCTGGCAGCTTGCTCCTAGAGGGCCTCTGGCTTTTGAAGCTGTGTGGGAGGGCCTTTGCTGTGGGCGGAGCCTCACTGAGTTGTGAAGGGTGGAGCAGTTTGGGTTCAGATACCACAGGCTCCACCTTCCTCACTGAACTGTCAACTGACATCCTTGAATTCATTTTCTGTGTTTTTATTTTCGGACCACCACCCCAGAGGCTATCCATGTGTTTATAATAACTTTTATCCTAGTGTCATGGCAATTACTCTTGCTGCCTGCCCTGCTGTTGGCTCTAATCTCCTCTCTTTCTACAACCTGCCAATGAAGTTCTCAGAGGAGATAAATTGGATGGCAATGCTTCTGTCACATCTTGTCCAAACCTATGTCTTAAACTTCTTGTCATAGCTCCAGCAGCTGTGCCTTCTGCCGCACACAGTAGGTTCACAGTAACACTGCCTGTGGTGGGAATGATATTCTATCATCTGGAAATCCTCAAGGGGTAAATAATGAAAATGATAGTTATATGGCGGCCAAGTAAGGACGGAAAGCCTGGGCCAATTCCGCTGCTCCCTGGGAACATAGCCTTGGCTTACTCCCGGTCACATTTAAGTTTAATTGTAACATATAGGTGATTACCGTACTTATTGGGAAACATTGTAGCCATTCAGTGGAGCATTCCTAAGATATGTTTATTGAATGTCAGACATTGTATCAGGTGTTGCACATTTAAGATCAGCTACTTTTCTACTGCTGTGGCAGAATACCTGGCAATGAACAACTTAAGGGAGTGATGGTTTAGGTCACAACTTAAGGGAGTGATGGTTTAGGTCACCGTTCAAGAGTGCTGTCCATCACAGTGGGGAAGGCATGGCGGCAGGAGTGTGAGACCGCTGGTTATAATACATTCACAGTCAGGAAACCAAGAGCCCTAATGGCTGGTGCTCAGAATGTATTCTCCTGTTTAGTCAGTCTGGGACCCTAGTTCATGGAATGTTGTCATCCACATTTAGACTGGCTCTTCCCAGTCTATTAGCCTTATATATAAAGCCCCTCCTAGGCATGCCCAGAATCTGGTTTTCATGATGCTTTTAAACCAGGCCGACAGTCACATCACATATCACCCCATCCAGCCCCACAGCCAGCCTGCAGAAATAGTTAGAACATAGCTCTGCTTGTTGTCCAGAAAGCTAAGTAAGGCCAGGAAGAGACAGCTCAGATTGAAATCCAGATTGGTCTTCATTGAGCTTCTTTCTGTCCAGCTCTGTCATAGAAATTGACACACAGGGCTAACTGTGAGAGAGATCAGACCGACATAGATCTGTAGGCTCAGACAGGTTCTGACCCCTTCTGTTTCCACACGGAGCCACTGGCTCATCATGACCTTTCACCTCATCAAATCATACTGACTTTTCTGTTTTGACCTTCCTGATGCATGATGTCACTGTTCCTTCAGACAGATATATACACACATGAATGTATTCATGTGTATTGATGTATACATGCTACCCACATGCCTCATTGAGAAATGTTTATACCTCCTAGGTGACGGCAAAGGGGTCTCCCAACCCATCTTAATACTACCAGAAATGAAGCCTATATATGCTTGACGGATGTTAAGGGCTCTTCGGGCTCTCAGGAATTACCTGACATAGCAACTAAAGGAGGAGACGAGACGTTTTATTTTTAACTTAAACTCTGAGAGGTTTCAACCCTAGGCTGCTCCGATTCTGGGGAGCAGAAGCATGCAGAGGTTGACAGCAAGGTACATGAATTAGAGATTTAAAAAAAAGGTACGGAGACTTCCCAGGCTGTCAAAGGCATGCCACGGTGACCTACATCCTTTGGCAAGGCTCTGCCTCCTAAAGGCTCCCTAACCTCCCAGAGAGTACCACCAGATCTATTCAGTCACAGTGGGCTTGTGGGATCTCCCCACAGTGTGGCAACCTTACAGTCCCTTATGCCTCGGAATAGAAAGCCCTGCACACAGTCAGTCATTATTGCTATGCTTTCAGGAAAGAAACAGAGTCTTTCCCGTGCTGGAGCTTTTGTTCATCCTTCCCCGAGGTACAGCTGAGATTGGCCACCTGATTGATGTTCAGTAAAGTCTGGGGGAGATCCGAAATGGAACTGGACTCCCTGTAGGTGTGTGGTGTCCACTGGCTTGCACAGGCTAGACTGTTCAAGTTACTGCCACCTGACATGCAACCCTGGCACCATAAGCTCCCGAGCACACTTCTGTCTCCTAAAAGTCTTGGCCGGAAAGAGCAGAGATCTCCTTCTCCTACCTAGCTGGGCATTTGTCCAGCTCCAGACACCATTCAACCCTCCACAGCTACTCATGGAACACGGAGCCTGTGGCCAGTGCTGTGCACACTCTAGGAATACTACTGGGTAAGGTGTCATATCCTCAGCTCAGAAAAGGCATAAACAGGGAATGGCTCACCAGTGGAAGCAAGTTCTTGGAGGAAATAAATATCATCTTGCTGAGGAAGGATATGTACTATAAGTGAAGGTTGAGGCATACCACAGACTGCAGAGAGCAGAGCAAGCCAGGGCCAGTATGTGCAGAAACCCAGAGGCAAGACAACAAGTAAGCTAGCCACCATGGCCGGAGCAGAGTCAGGACAGGAATGATGAGGATAGGGTTGAGGTGGAGGTGGTATAGAAACCAGTCCAGCCAGACTGTGTAGGTTCTAGGGGTCATCTGGGGTGTAAAAAGAAGCCTTGGGAAAAAGTGGTGCAGGAGAATGGCCTGATGTAATCTGTATTCTCAAATGCCCTCTGGCAGCTCTGTAGGGAGCTGGAAGCTGCCTCCACACACAGTAGAGTAACAGAAACAACCACCTTCAGCTGTCACTCAGACGGTAGAACTGCATGCCTTGTACAGACATGAAGGCAACATGGGGGGAGTGTGACTCACGCTGGCAGCAGAGGACAACCTAGGACAACTACAGATGGCGACCCTCCGTGCAGACAGACTGAATCAGGGAAGCAGGAAAAGGGACAGCTGCTCTTCTCAAGGTCAGGAAAGAACTAAGACTGGGTCTGAAGTATGGAAGCTGGATATGAAGGGACCAGAAAGTGTATGAAATCTCCCCACATCCCTAAAATGGGTAAAATAGACTCGGGGGTGGCTAAGACACCCTCCAATGTCCATCAAGTGAAAACCAACACCAGTAATCGTTCAGAGCTGGCAATTAACTTAAAACCCTAGAGGCTGTCACCTGAATGTCCAGGACACAGGGGCTGGGATCTATGAACATACAGGGGTCCTGGTGGTGCAGAGCAAAGTGCACATGCCAATTAGGGATGGAGATGGCCTAAGAAATAAGCTCTCTGTATGCAAGGACAAGAACGTGCTCTTCTGTCTTGCCCAGTGTCGTTCTCATCTGAAATGCCTGTAGCAGTCTAGAGTGGAACCCCAAGATCACAGTGTGCTGTTTCTAGGAGGATGTGGGAGGAGAGAAAGGGAAGAGAAAGGGTCAGCTTCTATAGGGACTTCCCCTCACACCTCTCAGCCTCCAGGTGAGACCAAGTGTCCCCATCATCTTGCCTCTGATTTTGTAATTAGTTATTGCCATCCTCCTGGTATGTTCCAAGAACCCACACAAGGCCCTAGAGTAGTGTCTGGGCATTCGCAACTGACATCCTTCTCAGAAAGGACAAGTAACTCTTGGCTCCTTATCACCTGCCACAGTCTCCGTTTTTGTTTGTCACTGTACTTTGCTCCCGTGTGGCCAAACTATTTGGCGTGAACCGTGACACTATTTTAAAGGGTCCATTCGTTCGTGGCACCGCTGCGGTCACGAGGGCGCGCCCAGCGAGCGCGTCCCCAGGCCAGCATGGGTGGCTGCGGGGGGGTCCCAGGTGTCGTCTGTGGGGGCCCTTTGATTGCTCTTCGCCGGGGGAGGGGGCTGTCTTAGCCCTTGAGGAGCGAGCATCCCTCGCGCTTGCTCGCCCGCTCCGCAGCAGGGCGCATTCTCCTCCCTGATGCCCGCTCGCCGATGCCAGCGGCCGCGGTGAAGACCCAGGGCGGCCCGGGGCCCGCGTCCGCGCCCCAGGTCTGCGTGCGCGCGGGCGAGAGCGCGCCGCCCGGCCGGCGACCCGCAGCGGGGCCCACGCGCTCTGCGCCCTGCCGGGTGGCCGCCCGGCAGCGTCCAGACGGGGTCCCGTGCCCTCACCGGGGGCCCCGCGGGGAGCCCTCTCGGAGGAGCCCCGCGATGTCGGGGGACCCGGAGCTACGGTCGTGCGGCGGGGATGCTGCCCGCGACCCCGCCGGCCTGTGGCTGGAGCTCGGAGCCGCTTGCCCCGGGGCTCCGCGCTGCCCAAGCGAGTCCAGTGGCCCTACCAGCGGCGATCTGGGCACAAGCAGCAGCAGCAGCAGCAGCAGCACCGGGGTGTCCCCCGGTTCCGACTCGGACAGCAGCGGCGTAGTGTGCGGCGGCCGCGCGGCGGGCATGCGCGGCGCCCCGTCGCGCTCCCGGAGCCTGGAGAGCCTGCGCTCGGCCTCCGCGGGTAAGGGCGCCGCCTGCTCTCCCGCACTCCCTGGCCTCACCGCAGCCTCCCCTCGCCCTTCGCAACTTCCCCTCCCATCTCCTCATCCACCCCCCACCTCCCCAGGGCTTGCCCTTCTGCCGCCTTTTGCCTTGAGCTGCCCGACCACCTACCTACCCCATCTCCGACCAGCTAATTAGCAGGGAACTACTTGTTTGCCACATCCCTGCTGCAGCTACTAAAAGGGGTGCTTAAAAAGTGAGACTGGAAGTTGTTTCGTCTAGACCCTTTCTTGACTGTCTGCAGCCTCTTGTCCCCTTTCAGTATGGGCTTACCCCTACCCCCGGCTGGGAGTGTGTGGGTCTGAGTCTCAGATGGAGGCGCCCAACCTGAGCGCTCCGCAACAACAGTGAAGTTTCTCTAGATGGGATTCTCTGGTCTCCCTGTACCGTGTGCCCCCTAGTGCTCCCGGTGAAGGACAGAATTCTGGGTACCAACAGGGAGGAAGAGTTTGGAGCGAGAAAGTCAGGAGCGACTTGATGGGTGATGATCATCTGTCTATCTTTGGTTAATTGTTGGGTTGGTTTCCTTATATTTCGGCGGCGTTGGAGCCCTCAGTGAGCGCTGTGAAGGAAGACAGTTGCTGTTGGGAAATCAGGGAGGGAGTGCGCCCGCCCGTTATTTCTTGCTCTGCAATGCTCAGCTTGAGAATGCTGCAGACCCCACCCAGGCGCAGGGATGAGACTGAAGTGTGCCTCAAAGCCAGACAGACAGGAGCGAGGGGACCATGCGGGCAGCAATCCCGACCCCCGACCCCCCCACACACACACCTACTCACAGGATGGATCAAGGACTAAGTTGAGGAGAGGTATAATAAAAGTCGCTCCACCAGAGTGGCGGGGCCCTGAGGCACGTGAACCTCATTTGATAGTAGATTTGGAAAAGAGAAGGAAATACTTACAGACTTTTGTTTTTAGTCCAAAACACCACTCCCATCTGTTCTCTCTCTCTCTCTCTCTCTCTCTCTCTCTCTCTCTCTCTCTCTCTTTCTCCCTCAAAACAGACACATGACATTCAGAAAAGTCTGATACTCCAACTGCTGTCTTCAGCTGCACGGTTCAGTTTCTACTGTGATGGCTCCAATCCCTTGAGGACTCCCCCACAGATTTCTCTTCCTTTTGAACTTAAGCAGAACCTTTTTGAGTACCAAGGTAGATAATACCCTCAGAGAGACTTAATCAATCCAGCAAACAGCCCTTTCTAGTGTCCTTACCCCAAAGCGTACCTTGTCTTTTGGAGTAGGAAGGTATACTTCCTCTGACCTCTAGAACTGCAAACCCAGCCCAGATTCCCTTTTGATGACCCCATGACTTGAACACCCTGAGCCCCCTTCCCTTTTCTTTCTGTCCCAGGATTTGTGTACCCATAAGACAGAACCGGGTAGCAGAGATGGCAAGGGTATGTTAAGCCTGAGATCCAAAGACCCCCAAGTCCAGCCCAGGGCACTGGGACAGGTTGATGAATCCCGGAGAGAGTGGTGCTGTCTACCTCAAGGTCCAGAGTGAGGCATAAGGTAACACACTACAGGGCTGCTTCTTGAGTGGTTCTGAGCTGCCCCACAATATGTGACCAGAGAGTAGAGAGCAACATTATTCAGGGTTGTTTGAGACTCGGCAGCAAATGTCAGATCCCCCACATGGCACAGGACCCCTGAGGTATCTGGAAAGGTATTGCTTCAACCCAATGAGGCAAAGTAACTATTCATATAAATAATTTACAACTTTCACATACATGAGAACTTACACTCATAGACCTTCATATTATTCCACTTATTAACTATTAATCCTAAACTTCCTACTGGCTTAACACTATGTAAATACAGTTTACAAAAAACATTAGACTGTGAATCTAATAACAGGAAATAATCCACCTTATTTACCAAGAAAGCATACAAGAGCTGCTAATGCATGCCCCCATGTTTAAACACACGGCTTTCTTACTTTTATAGGATAGAAGTAATCTATTGGTCTTAGGAACCAAAAACCTTGGTGCAACTTCAAATAAAAGCAATAATACGGTTACAACCTGAATTATTATAAGATTTATTCTACTTGTAATGCCAATCTTTATCTCTATACCTAATCTAATTATATAAACTTTCTCTTATACAACGTCAATTAAATTTTCATTTATTCTAAGCCTTCTACCCCTGCTATTATTTTTTTTACTCTAATGCAGAATATATAATTACTAGCTGATGCTGAATGACCATAAATTCTATCAAACTTTCACGAAGCTTCAAAATTGACTATTTTTCAATCCTATTTCTATCTGTAGCTTTAATCATAACCTGATCTATTATACAATTCTCTTCATGATACATACATTCAGACCCACACATTGATTGATTTATTAAATATCTCACATACAGACAAGACAGCATCCTTGGACGGCATCCAGAGGTGCTGGGGAGGGAGGTTCCAGTCACGTCCACATCCTTCCTGCCCCACTATCATCCTCTACCCCTCTGTTCCCTGCTGTGGTGGTAAAGCCTTGCCTAACCAGGAATGGGTGCTAAACTTAGAAGGTCCTTCTATGTATGCTGTAGATTTGTGTGAAAATATGACACCACCAGAGTCTCTCATTCCTAGGCAGAACTGCTCCCGATCACACAGACAGCCACAGAACTCTGTGAATTCATTTCCCTCCCGCCTACAGTGTGTGCCATCCTTGCAGAGAACTGAGAAAACAAGCCCTTCAGTAACTCCCTACAGAGTTCCATCTCAGACGAAGTGATCTAGCTGGGGAAAGACTGCTAGGGAGGAGGGAGGAGCACTATGAAGAAAGCAAAGATTAAGGTTAAGGTGTTTCGGGCCCTAAACAGGATTAGAGGAAGATGGTGACTTGCCATGTCTGAGCTGTTTCAGGCCTGAATTGATGTGATGTGTTGTGATGTGTGTGCTGGGTGTAGAGCAGGCTCAGAGGGCACTTTGGAATAGTGTTTTGGCAGCTCACACATTCTCCGGGGTTATGAATTTTTAGCAGTTACAGCAAAACAGAACTTCAAATCACTAGTCTGTGTTTATGTGTCACGTGAGAAGGAGGAGAAATACACTATCGGAATGAAGGAGACAGGCAAATCTATCTATCTATCTATCTATCTATCTATCTATCTCTGTGTGTGTGTGCCATTGGGGTTGCTTATAGGATCATGGGTAGAGGATTATGGGTACCTTGCTAGTGGCTATAGCACTGGAAAAAGAAGTCTTATATCCTTCTAGCTGCCTACAGCCCCTCAGGCAGAGGTTCATGATTCCTCCCCTTTCAGTTTTTATGTGGAAGGAGGGTGGGCAGCATCAAGGTTGACCTTAAGCAAGACCTGGTTGTCGGTGCCCTGTCAAACTAAGCAGATAGATCCCCCCCCCACACACACTATAGTTAACCCTGGCCTGACCTGGTTCCTTCAGTATGACATCCATTTGGTCACTGGCTTTCTATAGTATCAAGAGTAGAGAAAATTTCAAATGAATTATAAATGATTTTAAGACTAAAATAAATTTCCTGATGCTGTGTTAGTTACTTTCTCTGCCAGCATACTAGATAGAAACAACCTAAAAGGTAGCATCACACAGGTGTTCTGGTGGAAAGGCATGTTGGAGTCAATGGCCGTGAAGTGTGTGTCTGAGCCTCCTCACACCTCAGCTGGCCAGGGAGCGAGCAGGCTGCAAACAGTAGCCAGAGATAACCCTCACAGCTCCACAACCCCTAGGGAACTACTTCCTCTGGCCATTTTCCACCTCCCCAAAGACTCTATACAATTCAGAATAATTCCGCAAGCCATTGACTGAGTGTCTATAACGTGAGCCTTGGAGGGACATTACACTTTCAAGCCACCATGAATCTTTGCTAGTAAACTCTGTGAAGCCCCGTATCTGAGATTAGAGGTGTCTTTCTGAGCTGGACACTCCCACAGAGCTGGTGTTGTTGCATGCTGTTTTCTGTTTGGTCATATGGCTCTGTAACAACACCTGTGCTTGAGAATTGAACTTATCTCTTAAGAAAGATGACTGCTAGGAAGGTATTCCTAGCTAATCCTTAGCTGAATTATTATTGGGACTGAGCTATAGCTCAGTGGATAAAATGCTCACCTAACATGGCATGCAGGAAGCCTGGCTCCACACCCCAGCACCATAGAAGCTAAGTATGGTTAGATCTGAGACAAACCTGGGTTACATAAGGCTGTGTCTCAAAAACAAAAAGCATCCACCACACTCAACTATATTCTTGCCAAGGGTTTGGAAAGTTTCCAGAAAGAGCAGCAAGAAGAATACCAGGGCCTGGATTTGCAACTGAGGAGCAAGTGCAGACAGAATTAGCAATGAGAACTATAGATTAGCGGGTGGAATTCCCACTGCCCCCCCCTTCGCCTCCTTTCTCTCCTTCCCCCATCCCTACCCCGATCCCCCGGAGCTTCCAGAGCCCTCAGCTGTCACTTGGGCAGCTGGGAGGCTCACTTCCTGGGCTTTAGCCTGGCTTGTGTTGTATGATTTCTTCTGAGGAGAGAACTCACATTTCCTTCATATTTTCACTCTGCAAACTTTAGCTGCATGCCTGGCCCTTGCTTGCTGACACATCCATGGTGGTGTTGATACTTGCTCCAGGCACGCTATAGACACTAGAGATGATGATAGAACCATTTCTTGTCCTCAAGGAGATGCCAGCACAGCTGGGTGTGGCTGTACACATCTGTACCCCAGCACACAGGAGGTGGAGGCTATAGGACTGAGAATTTGAGGGCAACCTGTGCTTCATCAAAACCGTATCAGAAAGGATGAGATCATCGTTCTGCATTGCTTCCTTTTGCACCTGTTGTGGGTTGAATGAAAAGTGTCCCCCATCGGCTCCCGTATTTGAACAGTTGGTCTCCAGTTGGTGGAGCTGTTTGGATCAGTTGAGAAACTTTTGGAACCTTACAGGAGGATGTATGTCACTGAGGTACACTTTGAGAGTGTATAGCCTTGTCTCCCTTCCTGCTTACTCCCTCTGATTCCTGTGTGGTTACGACATGATCTCTCAGCTTTCTGCTGACATGCCTTCCCAGCCATTGTGAGCATGTATCCTTCAGGAACCAGAGGCCAAAATGAACTCCTAACATTGGCTTTGTTAATAGTATTTTGTCACCACAACAGAAAGGTAACCAATACAATACCTTTTACAAAAGCTCCGTGGGAGCATGGTTCGCCAGTTTGCTCTTATTTAATATTATTTGAGTGTTTCTGTATCTTTTAAAATATTTTCATGTATAGTTTTAGTTACCCCATGAAGCAGTTTGTGTTGAATTTGTAGGAGAATCTAGGAAAAACCAAAATCTTGACAATATGGGATCTTCCCATTTACAGGCATTTGAGGGGGTGGGAAGCCAAGCGGAGAACTCTTCACCACTGTAGTGCCTGTACATTTTTTGTGGATTTCATTTGGTTTTGCTTTTGATATCTAAGTTCTGGGTATCTAAACTTTATTTTTAAATATTTTATTTATTGATTTATTTATTTATTACTTTGTGTGTTTGCACCTGCATGCACTTGCCATGGCACACATGCAGAGGTTAGAGAATAAACTCAAGGGAGTCTTTCCTCTCCTTCCATCCTGTGGAACCCAGGAGTCAAAGCCAGGCGTTTAGATCTGGCAGTAGACACCTTTACCAGAGGAGCCACCTCAAAGCCAGAATTCTTCATTTCTTGATGTTTCTCAAATACACTAAGCTTTCCGAGCCTGCTAGAAAGAGTGACTTTCCCTTCTAGTCTGCAAAGCTGGGGACCTGCGAGCCAGGAGAGAGGCCAGCTTTTCAGGGCCCCTTTGTAAGTGCCCCGCCATAGAGGCTGCTGTTCGTGGTTTACAGCTGCTTGGGTGCTTTTCTTTATCAGAGCATTTTTATTATGCTGCTCCAGCCTGGGCTGTGTAATCAGCATCTCCAAGAGTTGCCCTCCTAACAGGGA
>JADRCH010000031.1:11544503-11603471 GCA_019843965.1 Rhynchomys soricoides
TGATAATTTTCAAATATAAGGTTCTATCATTAGTATGTGAGCACATACATGGTCAGGGCACACCAAGATAATGTGAGGGGCAGCCACAGATTTCACAAGGATGGGGTGAGGCAGAGCAGCCATGTGCCATCGCATCTGTAGGGAAATGATGGGAAGTCAGTATGGTACCCACTGACGGGTCAAAAGCTAGATTCACACTTAAAGAGGCCAAGCTGAGACCCCGCCAGTATTTTGCACATCAGTGACATGAGGACTGAGGACACTGTTCCTTTAACACAACATACAGCAGCACCAGGGCTCTGGCAGGTGACATCACTCAGGGACAACCATGCACCTTCATGTCACCAAGCATGAAATATTGCTGTCACTTTACCCCTATGGCTTCAGCCCAGGAAAAGCTAAGAGCTTCTTAGCTTCCAGTGTCATATGTATGGTTGCGTATGTCAGTGTGTGCACCTCTGCACATACAGAGGCTGAGGAAGATGTCAGGCATTCTGTTCTATCTAGCACTCTGTCTGATTCCCTTGAAACAGGATCTCTCAGTGTGCCAATAGCTAGGCTGGCAGCCAATGAAATGCCTTGATCCTCCTGTCTCTGCCACCCAGGTAAATGCACAGCGTTTTATATAAGTGCTTGGGGAATTCAAACTTGGATCTTCATGCTTATGCAGCACCCACAGTTACTTACCAAGACATCACCTGTCTGCCTACCTAACCAACTTGATGACAGAGTATTTTAAATAAACACGATTATAAAGGTTCTCAACTCTTTCCTCAGTGGTGGACTTCTAGGGTTACTTTTGTTTGTTTGTTTTAATTCTGAAGAGCATAACACGATAACATAAAGCCAGGAATGACTGTGACACAGACTTTCTGGTGTGTGAATTATTAGACAGAGTAATAGCAGTTGACCACAGCTTATTAGGAACAGAAGAACCTGCCTTATCAGAGTGAAAGCCAAATGCTTTCGTTTTTAACCAGTATAGTATTCAATACTAAATATAGTATTTATTCAATAAAGTATATTTATTAATTAAATACTATTTAACATTATAAACATTATTTAATTTAATGAATAAATAATATGAAAGTATTTTATTAATTTTTTTCAAAACATTATTTAAAAGCTCCTTAAGCTGCCAGTGATGTTAAACACCTGGAACCCCAGCACTTAGGAGGCTGAGGGAAGAAGATGATATCAAGTTCAAGACCAGCCCAGGTAGCATCAGTGACAGCCTGTCTAATAAATGTTGAATAAATAAATACTCCTCAAGCCTTAGGCAGCTAAGAGCATAACAAATAATTCCCTTCAGAGAGACCTACGGCTTCCATCATTCTGCAGATGTCACAGTACATCTCAAACTAAAAAAGAAAGACATTTATTAACTAACTTAACATACAACCTGTCTGTAACATTCAGACAGTGGAGAATGTATGGGAAAAAATATGGTTAGTAATTAGCAGCTCGGGATTTTATCTTTCAAATGACCATGGCATTAGTTCAGGATCCATGAGTCAGCACAGAGCTTTAATTTACCTGAAAATTGTGGAAATTATCTTCCGAGTTGTCTCTCTACCTCACACTGGGAGATTCGCCAGGGTGATAATTAGGTTTGATTAAATGTAAATAAATGTTCATTTTATAATCTTAAGCTTATTCCATCAGAAAGCCCACATAACTTTAAGAATGACATATGCACACAGAATTAAAAAAATCTATAAATATGTTCATTATTAATAAATCAGAGAAGAGGTGGCTGCACAAACTTGAAGCCCTGAGTTCAAATCCTCAGAACCCCTGGAAAAGCCAGGTGTAGTGGCACATACCTGTAACCCCAACACTGGAAGCAGGGAGAGACAGGTGAATACCTGACTTAGGGTTTCTACTGCTGCTATGAAACACCACGACCAGAGCAAGTTGGGGAGGAAAGGGTTTATTTGGCTTAAACTTCCACAGCACAATTCATCATTAAAGGAAGTCAGGACAGGAACTCAAACAAGGAGGAACCTGGAGGCAGGAGCTGATGCAGAGGCCATGGAGGGGTGCTGCCTACTGGCTTGCTTCCCAGGGCTTGCTCATCCTGCTTTCTTATAGAACCCGGGACCACGAGCCCAGGGATGACATCACCCACAATGGGATAGCCCCTTCCCCATCAGTCACTAATTAAGAAAATGCCCTACAGGCTTTCCTAAAGCTGGCTCTTATGGAGGCATCTTCTCAGTTGAGGTACCTTCTCTTTGATGACCCTTGTTTGTGTTAAGTTGACATAAAACTATCCCACACACTCCCTAACGTTTGCTTGTCAGACAGTCTAGGAATTTGGGGGACAGATTCAGTGAAAGACCCTATCCAGAAAAGAAAGGTAAAGAGCAACCATGGAAGAGACCCACCATCAACCTTGGGCCTCCACATGCACACACATGTGTACACACACACATACACTGTGCACACACATACATACAAACTTCTTTAAAATGGCTGCGAGCATTTATTAAACTGAACATTAAGCTAGTCTCATTCATCAACATTTTAAGTAAACTATGTGACCACGACTCATTCAAAATTTCAAGTTATTTCTTGCAAGATTTTCTCAGGTTTTTTTTTTTGTTTTGTTTTGTTTAGTTTTTTTGCTTCTCCTGCTTAATCATTTGAGGTTTGATATCTTTAATTCCTGGAGATTTTAAGAATATTCATTTTGCCTGAGTGCCTGCTTACCTCCGTACCACTTGGATCAGCGTGAGAGATTTGGTAGCAAATGTGGCATCACTACCTGGAGTTAGGAAATTGCTCCATGATGCACTCGGAGAGGAAGAAGCCTTCCTGACTTGCGGATGTGTAAACATACAGTCACTCAGAGGAAGCTTGTAGGTCCAATGAAGTTACAGCTGGAGGCCCACTGTAAGCACAGAAAACTCACCCATCTGGATATCCTTTCCTGGTAGGCATGAGATTACTCTAGACAAACAGAAGCAACTCAAACCGGATTCTCTGTATTTTTCACTTGACAAGAAAATGTCCTCCAACTACTGTTCTGTTCAGAGAGAAAAAGCCAAAAGACGCTACAGGCCATGTGCTTGGAAGGCCTCAGGATCTGTGCTTCTGTGTTTTGGGTGGACCCGAGTCTAGAACCCAGGACAGGATGGGCACAGCCAGGAACAAAGAGGCCCTTACCTGAGGGCTGCAGACAAGGATCTGGTGGTCTTTGTGTCAGGGTCTCATGTGGCAATGCTGAACTAGTGTTCATGATCCCCCTGTCTCTACCTCTCTGGTGCCTTTATTACAGGCACAACTTCCACAAAACTCTGGGGGTGTTGTCTATCTGCAAGGAGTCACCCCATTGAAGAAAATAGACTTTCCCTTTCCCATCAGCTCTCAAATGCCAGTAACTCAATTGCCATGTCAGATGTCAATGAGCCAGGGATGGAACTTGGTTTCCACTCCTCCTCTCCATATTGGGTATTTTTTTTTCCTGCCTTGAGCTTACGGAGGTCTTGTGTGTCATAGTCACGGTGAATTCGTATGTGCAACTTCCCTGTTGAGTTCAGAAATCACTGTTTCTCTAAACTCATCTGCCATGTCTGGCTCTTCAAATCTCTCTACCTACTCTTCTGCAAAGACTCCTAAGCCTTGGGAGAAGAGATGTGGTATAAATGTCCCATTTAAGGCTGAATGCTTCAGAGTCTTTTCTTTTATACACATTGACCAGATGTGGGTCTCCATGTTAACTGCCAGCTACAAGGAGCTTCTCTAATGAGGGTTGAGAGGTGTACTGATCTAAGGGTGTAGTAATAAATTATTAGGAATCATTTTAATACTACGTCCATTTAGCACATTAATAATAGTAGATTCTCCCCCTAGGGTCTATGACTTGTCTAACCGTGGTTTCTTGACTCTATTAATTGTGTCAGGTATGGGTTCCATCTCATCATGGAGTGAACCTTAAGTATGATCAGAAAGTGTTGTTACTCACATAACGTCCAAGCCATTATTACATCAGTGGGCATCTCTAGCCAGGCCAGTCATTGTTATAGCTCATAGTGTTCACAGTGGGTGAGGTCAATGACTACTCTCCTCCTCCAGTAGCATGACTGCATCTGCCAGCACCATGAAAGCTTCCAAGTCAATACCCAGTTAGCTTCCATGTTATGACTCAAGCATGTGAAATCTTCAGTCTTATTGTCAAGGTAACCAAGAGCAATGCTTGAGAGTCCATGGGACTTGTCTTAGTCACTGTTCCACTGCTGTGAGGAGACACCATGACCATAGCAACTCTTATAAAGGAAAGCATTTAATTAATTTAATCCAGAGGCTCGGTCCATTATCATCATGGCAGGGAGTGTGGTGGCAGGCATGGCAAGCATAGAAGTAGTTGAGAGCTACATCCTGATCTGCAGGCCGAGAGAAAGAATCTGGACAAAAGCATGGGCTTTTGAAATCTCGAAGTCCACACCCAGTGACCCACCTCCTTAACAAGGTCACACCTACTCCAACAAAGCCACACCTTCTAATCTATCGAAACCTTTCATGTGGTGCCACTTCCTGGTGACTAGCTATTCAAATATATAAGCTTTGGGGTGGGGTATTCTTATTCAAACCACCACAGAACCCTACTGGCCAATAACTAAAAAGAATTATGTAATCCATTCCTAATGCTAAGGTCTTTATTTGCTAGCAAGTGACATCGAGTTTAAGAGTTTGGACTGCAGCTGCTGATTCATGCTTGGTGTTTGCTAGTGGACTGGACTGAGAACAATGAAGATTGGAATCACCTCCAAAAGAACCATTTCTAAACAGGTCCACTTCCCCCATATCCTAGTAACCTTTCTTTCCCACTCCCTCTGGTGGGTGGTGGGCTAGAGGGGAGGTTAAATCGTTATTAACGTAGGTTGAGAAAAATATATGCTTCTAGCTTCTAGCTAGCATTGTGGTAAACAGAACAACCCAACATTAAAGGGTGGGAGACATGGCTTGGCATTTATAAATACTATCTGCACTTACAAGCAACCAGAGTGTGGCTCCCTGCACCAATATTGCTTGGTTTACAACCTCTGAGCACTTCAGCTCCAGAGGATCTTATACCCTTTTCTGGCCTCTGCAAGTGTCAATGGGAACATGTCTATAGACACAGATGTGCATTAATGTAAAAAGTAAATCTTTTTTTGATACCTGCTTGGAAAGAGAAAATCAGTTTCCTCCAATGTAATGTTACTATGTATATCAACCACACTCCAGGGCAGGCACCATGCCTAGGAGTAGTTAATTAACACAAAACAGACTCTACAGGCTTAAGTTTTTTTTTATTGTGTGTATGTGTGTACACACGTTTTACTTTGTGTTGGTATTTTTTTTTTGTCTTATTGATTTTCTTTTCTTTCTTTTTAATTAATTTGCCTGTTTTTGTTGTTGTTGTTGTTGTTGTCATTTGTTGTTTTCCTATCTGGGCTTTTGGGAGAGAGAGAGAGAATGAGAATGAACATTTAATGATCGTTTAAGTGGATTGGATCATTAAGAGAACTGGAGGAGGTGGAAGAATATGATCAAACCTCAAACTATATCTCATGGAAATGTTTTAAGTAAAATAAATATTTAAACCAAACAAAAATAAACAACAGAATTAAGGGCTGCGGTACTGGCAGGGTTGGTACCATAGCCCTGTAATGCAGTTATTCAGTCGTCAAGGCGGAGAGAACACTAAAGTCTTCCTGGACTACAAAGTGAGCATGAAGCTAGCCGGGGTAACTTAGTGAGACCTTGACTGAAAATAAACAACAGAGAGAAGGCTGTGGCTGAGTCGTAGGGTGCTTGCCTAGCAGGCCCACAGCCCCATGTTCAGTGCCCAGTATAGCAGGGGACGGTGTCACCATAATCCCTGCTGCCACACAGCACTGCTGTTCTATTGTAAACATTTTTCATAAGCTGAAGGAAAGCACTTCAGATAACAGCAGAGAGTCAGCATTAGGGAATCTGG
Source organism: Rhynchomys soricoides (assembly GCA_019843965.1). NCBI lineage: Eukaryota > Metazoa > Chordata > Mammalia > Rodentia > Muridae > Rhynchomys > Rhynchomys soricoides. Next base: position 11,550,472 of record JADRCH010000031.1, read on the forward strand.
GAAATGGCAGCATGCTGTATTATTGTATGTGGCCATATTGGTAGATTCTATACAACTGAGCTCACAGTGGGTCACCACAAACTGCAAGTGCCCATTGACTTAGGATTCTTATCACAGTTATGATGACTACAACTTCTGTCAATGGGCAAAAGCGGTTTCCAGCTCCATGATGATCTCACAGGCCCACCATGGTACCCGTGGCATGTACTGTTACTAAAGCATAGTGTGCGATTGGTGTCTGGGTTACTTTTCTGTCAAGGTGATTAAACACCTTGACAAGAGAAACTATGGTGCTGGGGGTCTTCTGGCCTGGAAAGGGTAGAGATGGGGCACAGAGTAGGACTCTGTGTGGCTTTAAAGACTTTCTAGATCTCTAACTATACTGAAATGCTGATGATAACTTCTAAAAATCTTGCTCTTTCTGAGGGTAAAAAGCTGCTGGTTTAGGAGACTGACACCTGTAGCCTAAAAGCTGGGGATTAAGTAACATGGCCTTTGTTCTATCTCAGCAGGACCTTCCGAGACTCTAACTTTCAATCTGCTTGTCTGAAGTCCCAGGAAGAAAACAGGACACTTAGAGAAGTGGTTATAGAGTTTATTACTAAGTTGTAAAAAAATTACCTATGAAAGCTCTCTAAGATAAAGGAGGGAAGCAGAAAGATCAAAGCAGGGCAAGGGAAAAATTTTCTCCTCAGCTCAGTTCTGACTCTTCTCTTTGCCTCAGCACTTATACATCTCTCGGAATACATGATCACATGGTAAAAAGTTCATCACAGGTTTACACAAATTCAAATCATAATTTGAGTAGGAAGCTTGCATGCATATCCATTAGGAGTGATTATCTGTCTAAACAGTCCTCACCAGTCACAGCTCCACAGGTTCACTGAGAGTTAAAAACTATAACTAAGTTATTACTGAAGGTTTGCATAAATAAACCCAGTCAATATTGTATCTTCTGTCCTAGCACCTATAATAAATCGCTCGTTCCCTTTTTATGACCTTTGGTTAATGGTTTTACAACCTCTTAGAATGTGCTCTGAGTAGTAGAAAGTCTGGATACTATCTAGAAGCAATTAACTGGTGACACTTGGGAGGCTGGCAGAGTTCTCATTGCAGTTTTGACTATCAGAAAAAGGACCTAACAGCAGTCTCCCTATTAAAGATCTTAATAAACACTGATATAATTTAGGAATTCTTACAGGATCATCATTAAGAATTGAGAAATCATCTATTTGTCTATATAGCATCACTGCAAGTCAGTACATCTTCATAGATCTGCAGAGATCTGCTCAAAAGGGTGAGCTAATACCTAGTGATTGTAATATATGTTTAATAACAGGAAAAGCATATTAATAGCAGGAAACTTTCCTAAAATGATTCTCTCATGGGCCCTTCCTACCAGAAGTCTGTCGTAGAGGTTAATCTAAGGTGGTTCTCTCAGGAAGATCACCTGCCAGTTATTAGCTTGTCCTATGATGGTCCTGACACTATGGAAGGAAGAAGGAGTTTATCAGTTCCTGGTTCCAGGATACAGTGCAGTGTGGTGTAGAACTCATGGTGTTGGGAGTTTGAGGAGGGAGCTGGTCACATGACAAATGCTGAAGCTCAGATGGTGTCCTTTTAACTCATGCCGGGGAGGGGGGCAGCCAGAGGAATACCTCTGCCCAAACTTAAGATAGGTTTTCCCACCTCAAATAGCCTAATCGAGATAATCCCTCAGAAGCATAGAGTAGGTGATTCTAAATCTTATCAAACTGTCAGTCAATGTTAACGACCACCACTGGTGATGGACCAATTTCTAACCCCTCACTGCAGCTGTAGGCACTATAGGACTTGTGGTCTGTAGTCTAAGACATTCCTATAGAGTATGTGACTGGTGCTGGCCTAGCCTCAGACCCTCCGTTGCAGCAGTGTAGGCAAAAGGTAGCAGAGATGCGAATGTTTCCACTCTTCCCCATAAGACAGAACAGCCTGGACAAGGGTCAGATGTATCTGTACAGAGCAAGGCATTTTCTCAGCGCTGAGGGATGTAAGCTCTCAGCTACAGCTCTAGTGCCTGCTTGCCTGCTTCACTGAACAAAGGCCTCCTGCCATTTTGTGGCACCTAAAGCTTGCAGTGGGAGCAGGGGAAGGAATCCTGGGATCCTGGGATGTGGCAGAAGTACACCAGGAGCTGAAGAGGGTGGTGGTATTTAAGGTGCTCTCCAGCCTCTGGATGTGACCTTACAGGGATATCTGCGGAAGAAAGACCAGCATGATGAAGTCCCAGGCAAAGAGGCCCTTGCAGGAGGTACCTTTTCCAGGAGTGCAGAAGCCTAGCTGGCTAGGTCTGAGCCTTGGCAAGTCCCTGTCAGACAGTGTTCTGCTATATGCCAAGCATGGTGTGGGAAGGAAGCGAAAGACAGACAGACCAAAAGATGACTTCAACAATGTGTTGATATTGCCAGGTAGTGGTGGCAAATTAGTGCTAGGGCTTCTTGAGGAAGAAGATCTATCAGATCCAGAGTAGAGAATATGTTAAAGCTCTGTCTGTGAGCCAAAGGAGAAGAAATCCCAGAGCACAAAGAGAGAAGGCTAGCCACAGCCTAAGACCAACTTCCCAGGGTATCAGTGTCAGAATGGCCGTTCAGAAGTGCCTCTGTTGTAGTTATTCTTTTATTGGCTGTAAACAGACACTATGACCAAGACAACTTATATAAAAAAGCATGTGATTAGAGGCTTGCTTACAGTTTCAGAGGTTAGTCCAAGATCAGTATGGCAGGGGAGTAGGGAGCCAGGCATACAGGCAGGTAGCTGAGAGTTTACATCCTGATCTGCAGACAAGAGGCAGAGACTGGGCCTGTTGTGGGCTTTTGAGACCTCAAACCCACCCCCAATGACACACCTCCTCCAACAAGGTCATGGGTCCCAATTCTTTCAGTAGACCACCTGGGAAACATTCAAATATATTAACCTATACGGTCCATTCTCATACAAATCCCCAGAGCCTCAACCCAGATCACAACCACAGCCATCTTTCCCCTTCTCCATCAACCTGCCATCAGATGCAGAGCATGCTGGGAAACAGGATGGTAGTGAAGTCTGTCCACCACAGCTGTGCTGCACTCAGCCCTCCCTAAAGGGACCCAAGGAGAGTAGCAGATCTATCCACAGCTTCTGAGGTTTGAGTTAGAAGTCTGAGGGGCAGAGGTGGTCACTGAGACATAGAATTTGGACTAACAGGCTGGGGAAAGACAGTGCCAAGCTTTGCTTTACCAGGGGCTTGCCCCAGCCTTTGGGGAATGCTACTGGACTTGCACTGGCAGAACACAGTGTTGGATGAAGTACAAAGACTGATAATTGCTGGTATTATAATCTTATTATTTGTGCTTTAATAAGCACTGGTTTCTTACAAGTTGTGCTTTAATAAGCACTGGTCTCTTACTCTGTAACTCTCTTACTATTTGTGCTGATAAACACTGGTTTGTTTCTTCTCTGGCTCAAGGACCTTTTGCTGGCCAGGTGAGAGGTTTGAAACTCATTAACTCTTTGGGCTCTTTGGGAACCAGAGAGAAAAGAATGGAAAAGAAGTATGTGTTTATTATATTATTATAATTGTTTATAATATATTAAAAGGTGTACACGGGTTTGTGGTGTGACTATGTGCTATATTTGTGCATTTATGTATGGTGTGTGCATGCAAAATGTGTAGTATGCCTATCTGTGGTGTGTTTGTATGCTGTGGGTGTGTGGTTTATGTAATATATGTGGTGTGTGCATGTGTAATGTGTATAAGTACAGATCGATAGTGTGTGTGTGTGTGTGTAGTATGTACATGTGTATGCATATGCAGTGTGAGTGGGTGGTTTGTATCTGTGGTATCCATGTGTATGATGATTGTTAGATCTCTCTTTGATGTGTGTGTGTGTGTGTGTGTGTGTGTGTGTGTGTGTGTGTGTTTTCACTGCATTTCTCTCTGTCCACCTTCTCCATCTTTTCTGGAAAACAGTCAAGTCACCCAGATCACCTGAGGAAGCTCACAGTGCACAGGGCAGTCTGTGGAAGTCTATCCACCTACCCAGGCCATGTCTCCTTCCAACTCCAGACCCCAGGGGAGGACCTAGGTGCTCCTCCATGTGTAGTCATCTGAGGCTCTGTGTGAGCCCACCAGACTCTACTCCTAAGGCATCTCTCTGCTGCACAGCTTGTTTCATTTTAAAATGCTACTCACACAGGGGAAGTGGAGAACTCAGACTGCTAGAGAGTGAAGACCAGACGAGGTACTGAAGCCTTGAAGTAGGAGAGATGGCTGTGCTGAACAGCACAGGGTGGCAGTTGGCCGAGAGGAATGTGAACTGCACCAGCATGGACACGCAGCTGTCACGTGCACAGAAAAGAGCAAAGGACTGCTATGGTGACCTCAGGATAGAGCTCCAGGACCTTCTAGCAATACCCATATGGGCATCAGCAAAATGGAGAATGAAGCTTACCTCTAAGGTCTACATCATTGCATGAATGCCTCTGCTTCATCCCACACTGCAGCTATCTCCTCAGAGATGAGATGTACGGCTCAGAGGAAATAAATAGCTTGATTATCTCCAAGTTCCTGCCCTCCCGGGACCTTTCTTGCTGCTACTTTTATAGTTTGGTGGGCTTTAGGACATCTCTTCCTGTCTCTGTCTATCATCAGGAGGCTCCTGGGACCTGCACTGCTGGGTAAGGTGGGACTGGGAGTAGTATGGTCTCCCCTGAAAAGCAGCTGGGAGCTCAGAATCCTTAAATGTGCTGTCACTTCTCTCTTAACCCAGAGAGATCTCTGAATTTTCTCTTTGGTATTATAGCAGCTGCTGCTGCTGCTGCTGCTGCTGCTGCTGCTGCTGCTGCTGCTGCTGCTGCTGGTGGTAGTGGGTTGTGTGTGTATGTGTTAAATACACATGTATATGTGCATGTATGTGTATTCATGTGTGCAGAGGCCAGAGAAGGATGTCTGATATTATGTTTTATCACTTTTTACCCAATACCCTTGAGACAAGGTCTCTTGCTGAACTTAGGCTGGCAGCCAGCAAGTCCCAGCAATCCCCCAGTCTCCACCTCTACAGCCCTGGCCCTATAGGCACAAGGGCAACCATGTCTGTAATTTCCTGGGGGTGCTGGGATGCTAACTCAGGTCCTCACGCTTCTGCAGCTAGCTCTCTTAACCAACTGAGCCATCTCTCCTTCTCCTTCTTTTCTTCCTACCTCTTTCTTTTGTTGCATCTTCTGTGACACCACCAAAGCCTCCAGTAGGTGGCTTGTGGCATAGCTGTTGCATGTAGCCTTAGTATTGGTTCATTGTAGACACTGATCTTGCTGTAGCCAATCAACATGCTTGCTCAGGGAGCAATGCAGGAAAGAGGCTGACCTTGGGAGCTACAGAGACATTGGGCTTAGGTCCCAGACATGTCTGTTTCTGTGACAGTCTAACTAGTGGCCTCATTTTCTGCGCTTGGGCATCTCATCTCTGAAATTGACATTATAACATGATATTATGGGCTTGTGATTGTGTATAATGTATCCCATTTCATGCCTGGCATACAGCTAGCAAATAATAATCTCATGGAATGAGTAGAAGAATTTTCAATAGAAAGACAAGGCAGAACTATCTGTTTGCTGTGGACAAGGGACCCTGATGGCCAGTACCCATCAGGAACCCCTGATTTTTCCTGAAGAGCCCCCCCTTGTTGATCACCCTGAGGAACCTCTGCAGGTGGTGCTCTGAGGCAAAGCTGCCCTTGGATAAATGCATGAGCATGAGTCTGTTGTACAGCCTTCCAGATTTTTCTCCCTGCTCTCTCAAAGACACCTTCATTCCGGAGTTGTTCTGGTGTGCAGCCTGTGTCCTGTAGTGTGCTAGGGCTCATCTCTGCAGCTTAGCAGTGATCGACACATTTGTCCCTCTTCCTGTCCCCACACCATACAGTACTGTTATTGCAGTGGTGTGTACACCACACCTGTGCTCCTTATAAACTCCCGGGGAACAAAGAGTCAGAAAGGTAAAGGAAAAAGTATCTTTTGGGGTTAGCTGGGTCAGTACTTATCACCTGCAGATAGCTGGTCCACTACAGCCCCACTTTGTCAACTCTCTGCAGTCCCTATGTGGTCCTCAGACAGTCCTAAAGTTCCCTGGGGCTCTCAGACAATCCTCAAGTCCCCATGTGGTCCTCAGACAGTCCTGCAGCCCCCCTGTGGTCCTCAGAAGATCCTGGCAAGCCCTATCAACCTGCTCACCTTGCTGCCCTGATCTATTGAGGCCGGACTCTAGACTGTGGGGGTTTCCTGTGAGCTTTGAGAGCTTGATAGAGTTGGGAAGGTTTTATGCATCTGTTATCCTATAGATACAACCCAGGTGAATCAAGATAGGAACATTTTATATTCTCCAAGAAGTGTTTTGATTGTAAGGGTTATATCTTTCATTTTAAAAATATTCTTTGAAAATTGAATACATGTGTATAATATATCATGATCATATCCAATCCCCGCCAATTCCATGTTGGAGCGGATGCTCCTTTCAACTTCCTGTCTACTTATTTTTGTGTGTTATGACCCATTGCATCCCAGTAGCACTATCCATCCGTGCATGGATGTAGGTAGGGTCATCTCCTGGGGCACAGGCAACCTATGAGTAGGCTACAAGTTAGCCACTCCCAAAGAGAAGTGACTCTCCCTGACAATCCACGATAGCCCGTACTTCTCAGTTAGGAGGGGACCTCAGAAAACCCTCCATACAGGACTTCTCAGTTGGCTTGACCTTGTACAGACCTTTCTTCTTAGGCAGGGACCACAGACGCTGTGATTTCGGAGGGCAGCAGCCATGTGTTATCTGTAGGACAGCATTTCACAGCGTGTCTCCGGTCCTCCAGCTCTTGTAATCTCCCTGCCCCTTTAATTTCCTCTAAGTCTTTGGGGGAAAGGTTGAGATAGGTGCTTCCCTCAGCCCCTTGGATAGGAGCACCTCTTCATTACCCACTACTTGCTGTAACAGAATGCGTCTCTGACCAAGGTTGAGCTCAGCCCAAATCTATGACTATAAATATCCAGAAAGCAGTTGGGATACATGACCATTTAGGAAAATAACATCCGTAGATACTTACCTCGGGCCTAGGGCTTCTCCAACCTTAGGTTTGACCATGTTTTTAATACCAGGCATGAATTCCCTCCTATGGAGGAAGTCTCGGATTCAGTCAAGAGAGCACCATGAACAGTCTTGCCACCATTCACCAGTGGGCACATATTCCGTTAGGTCAGTATTGTAACATATATGATCCAACACTGGGTACGAATGTCTTTCTCCCTGGCAGCCTGCATAGCTCCTTCCATCACTGTGAAAGCTAGCCATTAGGGAAGAAGTGTCCTGGCTAGTTTAAGATCAAGCAGCCAAAGTCCGAGCTGTCTTCAGAGTTAGGATCTTGCCATCTACTTATGATAGCCGATCAATATTTCACCTTAAATCTTTGGAATCTATATCCCCAATGCCAGTAATTGAAGTGAAGGCTTTGAACAAAGCTTTGTAGAGTTTTGCTTTATTACCTATTTTTTTCCTTTAATGAAAACGGACTATATCCAAGTTGTATAATACTTTTTGCTCAGTGCTGATCTCTCTGTGTTCCTTAAATCCGTGGCTAAGAAGGAAGCATTTCTTCTAAACCATTTAAAGATACCTGTAGTATGTAATGAGAGGCTTTTTGGGGTGTGGGCAAAAAGAACGGGTAGGTGCAGTACACAAGCCTATAATTCCAGCACTCTGAAGGCTGAGACCAGGAGGAGGGGAGAGGTGAGAAGAAGGCTCAGCTTACTGTGAAGCCTGAGGACTTGAGATTAATCCTTGGGCCCCACATGGCACAAGAAGATAACCGATCCCCACACATTGTCCTCTGACGTCCACACTGATACTGTGACATATGCACACCCACATTTTACTCCCTTCCCATAAATAAATAAATAAAACGTTTATAAAGCTGTTTTCTAAAAACAATAAGAAATCTGCCTGGTACTGAAACGTGGTCGAGACCCAAGGCTGGAGAATACGCCCAAGGTGGGTACCTATTGATGTTATTTCCCTAAATGGTCATATCGTCAGACTGCCTTCTGGATGTTTATAGTTACCGGTTTGTGCTGCTCTTAACCTTGGTCAGAGAAGCTTCTTGTTGGAGTGGGTAGTGGTTGATGCAGAGGTGTTACAGTTCAGTCTGGCACTTAATGGAGAAAGACTATGACTGGTTTGTTGAAGTGGATGTTTAAATCATTTTTGTTAACATCTTGGCGTGTATACCACCTGGGACCTGCAGTTAAATGCACCACAAGAGATGCCTTCTCAGCACAGCCAGGAGTAAAGGGCAAAGGTTAAAGGAGAGTACCAGGGGGCTCTGAACGTGGAGCGGACACCAAAACTATTAGTGCTCAAGTCCCTTAGACCAAATGATGTGTTTGCATAGAGCCTAATGTCCCACTCTTTAAATCCTATCAGATCACTTATAACATCTCGTATGGTTTCATGGTATATAAATAGTTCTTTTGTTAGCTATTCAATGTGGGTTTTTATTGTAATTTCACTTTTCCATTCCCTTTTCTCCTCCCAAGGCTTTTCATATACCTGTCCTTGCTCTCTTTCAAATTCATGGCCCCTTTTCCTCAAACTCATTGAATTAATGTGGGGTGGGGGGGTATGGGGTGTGTGTGTGTGTGTGTGTGTGTGGTGTAGTGTGTGTGTGGCGTGGTGTGTAGTGTATGTGGTGTGTGTGTGGGTGTGTGAGGTGTGTGTGTGAGGTATGGTTTCTGTGTGTGTGTGTGTGTGTGTGTGTGTGTGTGTATGGTGTGTGGATGTGTGTCTCCCTAAATAAAACCTGCTTAGTCTGCATAATGTTACTCATTTATGTATTTTCAAGGCTAACCGTTTGCTTCAGCTATCTAATTGGTGAGCTCTTCCCTAGGAAGGACTATTTCTCCCAGTTTTTTCATTCTTTAGTTGCCTGTGGTTCTTTGTGTAGTGTTGAGACTTTGGGCTCTTTCTCTCCCACTTCGGCATGTCTGTGGCTGTTGCCCTTGTCCAGCTCATATTTGGACAGTCATGTTAGCGAGACATAATGGATAGAACTTCTGACACAGGAGACACAATCTCACAGGAAGCTCCCTAATCTTCTGGCTCTTACAGTCTTTCCAATCCCTCTTCCACAACGATCCTTGAGCCTTAGACGCTGGAATGTTTCCTATATGTATTCAGTGTGGCTGGACTCCACAACTCTGCATTTTGATTGGTTGAGGTTTTCTGTTGCGGTCTTTGTCTGTTGTAAAGAAAAGTTTCCCTGGTAAAGAGTGAAGACTACATTTATCTGTCAGTATAAGGTTGTGGGGATTATGCTGGTTAGTAAATTAATGGTTATATATTCTCCAATAACCACAATTTTTACTAGCACTGAGTATTTAGCTTTTCAGTACCAAGTATGGTTTTCCTCTTGGTGAGTGGGTCTTAAGTCCAACTAGAGAGCTGATGGTTACCACCAAGGTATGCATGCCACTACTACACCCTTAGGACCATCTGCCATGCTGGTCATTGATGTGGTCCACAGGCATCATAGATGAGTAGAACTATTGGCTGCTTTCCTCCTTTGGAAAGCTCACATGCTATATTCTGGTACCATGAGAGCTAGTCCTTATGGAGGACACATTCAGGCCAGTTCCAGCTCAGGCATCTCTGGGGCTGTCTCTGAAATGGATGGTGTCTTCAGCAATAGGGATTTACCTTCTACCTCTGGAGGGCAACCAAGGACAATAGTGACGGGCTGTATGTTTTGGAGGTCTCTTGGACAGCCTTGACCAACAACTCAGAATAGGGCTGCTTGTGTCTGGTACTGAGGTTTTTGTTAGGTCTTTGGTTTTTGGAGGGATCATTGTCAGCCCAGATGAGAAAAGTTCATTGAAACTATATATGTATATACAGAATTATGTGTATTGTGGGTTTTTGGGGGGGGTAGTTAATAGTATAATTCCTTAAGGCTTTTCAGATACCCTTGTTGTTATTTTGCTTAACTACCTCCTTCTTCAGTATTTATGTCCCTCCTCCTGCCTGGAGAACCCTTCCCACTTTTGCTAAGATCCGTATTTCTTAAATGAAATAAAAACAAGACAAAACATTAGTAAAGTTCAACACAGGTAGAAGCATTGCTTTTTCTTTCCCCCCAAAATATGTTTCATTCATCGTTGGTGGACCCCAACGAAGCAGATCTCAGGCGGAGAAGGGGAGGGTATTATTTGGCTTGAGAAGAGGCAGCTGGAACTTTGTCCTCTACTTAGGACCTCAAGGTTGAAGACAGAACTCAAGACTAGAGCCCCCTAAAGGCTGTGCTGCGGGTGAAGATGTGGGTATCTGATTCCTCCTAACCCTCAGGGGCTCTGTCATCCTGCTGGGGTTTGAAATAGGGGTCCATGCCTTACCTTGATTTGGGTCCAGACTTAAACCTACTCAGACTGTAAACCAGGAAGTAGCCCAAGAAACATCCCCTATTTAGTGATAACCCAGAGCTAGTGAGAACGATCCTATTCTAGTTGATGTTGGAGATAAGGCAGTGCCAAGAGGGGACACTGAAAAATGAATATTCGTGTCTTTTCCCCAGATTGCTAGATGATACAGTTCTTCTCCTCACCAGTTACAGGGCCCACTCATGAGACAGTAAAAGCAGACAGAAGGGAAAGCAGAGAGGGAGGCATGATGGGATAATTACACTGAGACCTACTTATTAACAAGATGACTGGAATCTAGAAGATAATGGAATAATAGGGTATTAAGAATTCTTTATTCAAATAAGCTGACATTAGAGAGCACAGCTAAACTTAAAATCCTGTTGTCCGTCCTCATTTCCAGCAGACGCTAGAGCCTACACACCTGCATACGTACGGCTTTAAAACTATCATTGGGAATATTTTCTTACCAGAGCAGTGGTATAGCTCAGTCTTAGAGCATAAACTGAGTGCATGCAAGGCCCAGGGAACCACCCCAATCACCACAAATTCTACTTGATTTTGAAATTTACTTTTTGGCTCCGATTAAACCATAAAGCCTGCACCAATTTTATAAAAGTCTAACGTGAGTAAGTGCTTTTAATACCTTCTCTGGTGGTGCATACACTCTCTCCTCCAACGTGGAGACCATGGATGTTAGTAGATTCCAATTGTTTGTGTGTTTCTGTCTGTGTATTTTTTATGGGTAGGTGTTTTGCCTGCATGTGTGTGTGTGCGCCACTTGTGTGCCTGGTACCTGAGGAAGCCAGAAGAGGGCATTGGATCCCCTAGAGCTGGAGTTACAAACCGTTGTGGGCTACCATGTGGGTGCTGGGAATGAAACCCAAGTCCTCCGGAAGGGCAGCCAGTGCTCCTCAGTACTGAGCCATCTCTCCAGACCTCTCTGTGCATTTTAATTCAACAAAATATCATTGCTTTGTAAAGTCAGTGTTCTTCTATATTCCCCATATATTTTTTTCTCTCGGTCTTTATTTCACCTTCTATCTTGCCCTTCCTGTTTGCAATCCTTGTCAGTTAGTCAGAATAACCATGCCTTTTTCTTTAAGGTTTTCCATTAAGGTTTATCTGCTCATACCAAGGTCTCCTAGACTTTTCCTGAAAATGATTTTTACCGAAATGCAATCATTTCTCAGTTTACCTGTTGACTTTCATAAAATACATTTTGGTCAGTTTTCTGTTACTGTGACACAATGTCTGAGGTAAACAACCTTAAGGAGCAGGAAGGTCCTTTTAGTCCAGTTAGGCTTGTACTTGCCCTCTGCTTACTTGAACCTGTGGCAATGCAGCACATCATGGTAGGAACATATGTAGCAGAATAAGCAAACGGGGTGCAGATGCCAGAAAGAGGGGAAGGCCAGGGTCCCAGCATCCCCTTCAAAGGCATATCCCCAGTTGCCTAACTTCCTCCAGCTAAGTCCAATATCCTAGTAGCACCCCAGGCTGAGAACCAACCCTTTTAAATACTGAGCCTTTGGGGGAACATTCAAGAGCCAGACTGTAGCAATATTGCTACATTGTTTTCTGTTTAAAACAAGTTACCATTGTTTCTGTTTAAAAATCAGCTGCTGTTTCAATTTCTGCGTTTTGGAAGTCAAGCTGTCTCTTCATACTCCTTGTATATTGTCTTGCTTAACTTGCGTTAGTGTTAATTATGTGCTCAGATGTGGGTTTTAATTTATCTTTTTGTAGTTGTAGGGATTCTCCAGTTAGTGACTTGGTATGTTACTGGCATTGGAAAGTTCCCAGACACTGCTTCTGGCATGGCCCCCTCCACTTTTCTTTTGAGGCTAAAATTCGTATCGATCTTCTGTTCTAGCATCACTGTTGGTATGGTAAAATATTGTGACAAAAAAGCAACTAAGGAGGTAAGGGGTATTTTTCTTCAACTTACATTTTCAGCTAACAATCCAGCATTGTGGGGAAGTCAAGGAAGGAACTTAAAAATACTTGGTCACATTTCATCTAAGTGAAGACAAAGAGAAATGAATACATACATGCTCACTCACTTGCTCTCTTATACTTAGTTAGAGCTCTCTTATACAGTTCAGGACTCCCTGCCTAGGGAATGGTGCTGTCCACAGTGGGCTAGGTCATTGCACATCAATTAAGACTATCATTCACAGACATGCCCGCAATCAACTCAATGTAGATTATCCCTTATTGTGATTCTCTTCGAAGGAGATTCTATGTTGCGCCCAGTTGACAGTTTAACTAATATCACAATTTCTGAGTGAACCAAAGAGGTCACAGCATCTCACCTCTTCTGTACTTGGCATCTTTTGTCTGTTTTCCGCTTGACCTGTCTCTCTGTTAAATGGTCCACTTTGTGGTTAAACAAATTCACCTACTGCCAGGCATGCTAGCTCATATCTGTAATCCTAATACCCAGAGGCAGAGACAGAGGATTACTGCAAGTATGAGGCCAGCCTGGGCTACAGAGCGAAAGCTTGTGATTTTAAAAGCCCATTCATTGAGGTCTTGATTTTAGTTTACTGAATTCTTGAAAATTATGTTTATTTATTTTGTGTGTTTATATGGGGACACACACTTGCCACAACACACATAGGGGGTCAGAGGACAACTTCTTAAAGTGTGCTTTCTGATGGCAAATGCTTGCACCACTGAGCAGTCTTGCCTGCTCTGGTTGCTGACATTTCTTTTGCTCCAGAGCTTTCTTTTCTTTTCTGTTTTTCTTTTTATTCCTGTTTGTTTTCAGTTCTCTACAAAAACTTCTGTCTTGCCTTGAAGCCTCTTGAAGCTAGAATTACTACCCACTGGGGCAATGTATTTTAAAGCTTGGCGGGGGTGGTACATGCCTTTAATCCCAGCACTTGGGAGGCTTCGACAGGTGGATCTCTGAGTGTGAAGCCAGCCTGGTCTACAGAATGAGTTCCAGGGTAGCTAGGGCTACACAGAGAAACCCTGTCTCAGAAAACCAACCAACCAACCAAACAGCCAAACAAATAAAAAAAAAAAAACCTAGGTAGAACATAAATAAAATAATACTATCTAAAGGCAAAAAATGAAATTCCTACTCATCCCAGTCAGAATGGCAGTCATTAAGAAAACAGGTAATAACAGATGCTTGTGGTAGGAGTGGTTACTCACTGTTGCTGCTGGGATATCAACTAGTTCACTATGGAAATCAATACGGCGCTTTCTCGGAAAACTAAAAATAAGACCCACCATATGTGGATGAAAGAAATAGCTCTTGCTTCAAAGGAATAAAAGATCAGGTTTATTCTGGAAACAAATATGAGCGAACATGGCCTGGAAAAAGGTTTTAGGTTTCCCCAAATACTGTTTTCCAATGAGGTAGCAATTACATGAACCGTCTGTAGTAACAGAAAAAAGGAAGCCACAGACCGTGACCCTGTTCAAGTACACATCAGGGCACACACGGTAGGCGGGTTATAGCAGGATGGGGAGAGCTATAGGCCTTGGATGCTGTCAGACAACACTCTTAGCCTGCTGATTGGTAGAAATTAGGGTTTTGTTAAGTTGATACATTCCAAAAGGGTTTTATTTGTCACAAGGTGTTGAGTTATACACAGAGGTGAGCAAAGAATGGCTACTTAGTGGGCTAATGGTGGCGCAAGATACATTGTAATTAGGCTCTGGACCTGCCACATTCTAATTCCTCCAGGTCACTGGTGTTCTAATCTGCTGATCAGCTATTGCAAACACAGCTTCTCTTTTTCTTTTTCTTTTTTTCTTTTCTTTCTTTCTTTCTTTTTTTTTTTTTTCCAAGACAGGGTTTCTCTGTGAAGCCCTGGCTGTCCTAGAACTCACTCTGTAGACCAGGCTGGCCTCGAACTCAGAAATCCACCTGCCTCTGCCTCCCGAGTGCTGGGATTAAAGGCGTGCACCACCACGGCCCAGCTCAGGAATTCTTGTTCACACATACCTAGCTATACCATGCCTGGCTATGTTTTGAAGGGACTCACAGTTAGTGTATCAGTAAGATACTTGCACATCCATTTTTATTACACTGGTTACATTGGAAACACAGAGGCATCCTTTAACAGAGGGATGGGTAGAGAAGACATGTTCTTTATAATGAGTTTCATTTAGCTGTAAAGAATGAGATTTACATTGTTTGCAAGAAAATAGGTACAACTGGAGATTGTCCTATTAAGTGAATTAAGATAGATTCGGATAAAATAAATATCGTACGTTTTCTCTCACTTATGGATCCTAGATTTCATATAGATATATAAAATCATGTCTGTGTACATGACATGAAAGTAGAAGACAGTCTATGGGAACAGAGATGATGAATGGAGGATGGAAGGGGAAACAAACAGTTCCTAGATCTTTATAGGAGAAGAGAGATTGTCAAACTATTTGTATAAAACCTACTGCTGCGGCCAGGACTTAGTCCCTCTGTTGCCTGGACTCTGTTGGATCTGTAAATGCCGGAGCTGCTCATCTCGTGATGGTTCCTTCCCTCCACATGCCCCCGTAAATTCTGTACTAAAGGCTGGACAAAGTGATGGCAGAATACTTTATGAAAGTAACTTATGGCTTTGGATGATATTTTCCTTCTCTGGAGAGGTTCATACTCGCTTTTGCTAAGTAGCTGTGGGACCTGGTGGTTGGGGTTACCCCTAGTTCTGTGTCCCAGGACTCAGGCCTAAGCAGGTCCTTCATTACCAAATTCCCCACAGATCATCCTTCAGTCCAACACAAAGCAAGATGCTCCGTGCTTGTCCCTGGGCGGGGTAGGGGCACTCTTGTATCAAGTTCTTTAGCTTATAACCTCCTTGCTGAGTTGTGACAAGTCAGGCCATCCCCTCAGCTGCACCTCTGGTTTATAATCAGGAATCTGCACTCTCTGTCCCCAGGGAGGGGCAGCCATGTGCATTGGTTGGCACATTAAGAAATATAACCTCAGAGAACTCTAAGATGCATCAGCGACACACTAAGGAATGAAAACAAGCAAAGCCGAATGCATGGGAAACCCAAGGCATTACATTGTCCTCTTAAGGGTACAGTAAGCTTAAACAGTAAGATAGGTTAAAGACATTGTCTTCAATCATCTCGAGGTGTATTGATAACTCGGCTGTAAGGCCCAGCAAAAGTTCAGCCTATGGTATCAAGAGAGATCTTCAGGGGGCTGGAGAGATGGCTCAGAGGTTAAGAGTACTGGCTGCTCTTCCAGAGGTCCTGAGTTCAATTCCCAGCAACCACATGGTGGCTCATAACCATCTGTAATGGGATCTGATGCCCTCTCCTGGTGTGTCTGAAGAGAGTGACAGTCTCCTACATTAAATAAGTAAATAATTCTTTGAGTGAGTGAGAGAGAGAGAGATCTCATAAAATTGTATCAGTACAGCCATACAGACTTGGCTTTCCTACCTGAGTCTGTCCTCTGATCTGTTAACCTATGTGGCTTCCTCATGATGTCAAGCACACAGATGCATATTTTGAGACATAGTCTCTTGTATCCCAGGCTGGCCTCGAAATTGCCTTTAGTTAAGGATGACCTTGAACTTCAAATGCTCCTGCCCCTACCTCTGGTTGCTAGCATTACTGGAGTGTGCCACTGAGCCCACTTCACACAGCATTAGGGATAGAACCTGGAGTTTCATGCATCCTACTGTGAGCTATGTCACCAGCCCTTCGAGCACATCTTTTTAAAGATTTATTTATTTTATATATATGAGTACATTGTATTCAGACACACCAGAAAAGGGTATCAGATCTCAGATGGTTGCAAGCCACCATGTGGTTGCTGAGAATTGAACTCAGGACCACTGGAGGAGCAATCAGTGCTCTTAACCACTGAGCCTTCTCTCCATTTAATTTGTGAGCCTAGATGTGCTCTGCTGTGATGACTTCGTGCCTAAACAATGCAGTGAAAATCTAGTATACAAGTTCAGATACTGGTATTTCTAGACATGGCTTAGTCCTGAAAGAATTTCTTTACTATGCATTTAAAACTGTTTGTAAATGGATTAATATATTTTTATGCAATATATTTTACACTTATTTCTAGACCAGACTCTTTGGTGGCTTTTTCAAGTGCATTAGTGGGTAGCTAGGAGCTCAATGGCTTCACTAACACCAGAGGAGTGTGAAGCCAACGTCTGGGAAACACAAGTGTCTCTACTTACAAAGCTAAAGATCTTCCAAAACTTTGTTCTTCTTTTTCATAAAGCAGATTATTTTCTCTCCAAAAAAAAAAAAAAAAAAAGAAGAAGAAAAACAAGAAGAAGAAAGAAATAAGGTCCCTTGTTATTGGTCACTGCATCCCGTAGGCTAGCTGGCCCACACATTCCCTTCTCCACCTCCCATCTTGGACAGAAATGCTGGGATTATAGTTATGTGCTACCTTGTCACCCTAGACATGGCTGGGGGTCAAACTCAGGTCCTCATGCCTGCTGGGCATACTCCTTACTCACTGAGATGTCTCCCCAGACCTTAAGGAGATTTTGTTTTTAATTGCCATTTTCATTTTTGATTTGTTTACATTTTCTCTTCTGGAAACTTTGCTGTTTAATGCACCTTTGAGGGCATCAATGCATTTTGAGTAGGTTTTTGGGTTTAGAATTGAATTTGCTGTTCACTCTCAAGAGAAATACCTTAAATCTTAAGATCTATAAATCACACAAAGGAAGGAATGATACAAAGGCAAAGGATCTAATTTGAAAACATTGAAGTGTAAGCCTGCTTTTCAAAAGATTCCCTTAGCAATGTACCTTCTTATAGACTGGGAAGCAGTATTGAATTAACCTGCCACAAAGAACTTTATAGTAGCTTTTAAATGTTAAAAGATCAGAGGCTCTGTTCATTTTATTGTCCTAAAACAGGCCAGTGGAATACTTAGTGTTTCTGTCTCTACGATGGCTACATACAAGCGTTGTTCCTCCTACACTTCTGTTTAGTCTCTGTTGATTCAGTTCAGTGTCTGTTATCAGTCAGAGTCTCTTCTGGACGGCTGGAATGCAGTATTGAACCAGGTATATATCGAACATACAAAAGGCTTCATTGTTTAAAAATGTGAATGGTTAAAGTATTTTTTTAAAGACTTTTGGGCATTGCACTGCATATAAAGCTCTGGTTACACCATTAAAGCCCGTCTCGTTTACACCTTCTTACACCTGGACTTTGTCACTTAGGTGGTGGGAGCTCTCCTGGTGTTGACCTTTGGCGTTGGATACACTGATTGTCACTGTAGCTGGTTGATGTGTCTGGGTTCTTAGAGTGATTTTTTTTATGTCATAGAGGAATTCTTTCCTGTTTGTTGATTTTGTTTATATAATCTTCCTGTGTCCTCCAGGCTGGCTTCAGATTCATTATCCTTCTGTTTTAGCTTCCCGGAGTAACATGTGTGCACCACTGTCCCCTGCTCTGTGGAACTCTAAATGGATAAACAAATCAGGCTTCTAATTACTCCTTTTACTAAATAGATGGTTTTACACCCCGCCTCTGTGCAAGACATTAGTTATAGGGGCCATGGGACCCAAGGTGCAACAAGCCAATATCCTTTCTTTCAACTCTCCTGCAGAATCACCATGGTGTAGGGGTGCTAGTCAGTGTAGCCTTGAAGGACATTCAGTTCCACCTCAAGCATCAGCTGCAGATGACAGGGAGGGCAGGAGCCACAGACTGTCAGACTCAGCACCATGTACTCAAAGGTCAAGGTCATACTGTCATACATGTGTACTCTGGTCCTCAGCATTATAGAAAGTGATACACAGGGAAAATCCTGCTGCATTGTGATCTCTGCTTGAATACTGGTTTCTCTTTGCTCTTGAGTCTGGGAGCCATTGCTTGTGACTTATTTTATACTTATTTTTGAAACGATGCTTTTCCCTGAACCTGGGGCCCACCATTTAGCAAGATTAGCCCACTAGCAAGAACTAGGGATCCTCCTGTCTCTACTTCTCCAGCACCTGGGGTTACAGACGTGTGCCCAGCTTTTGGGTTGATGCTGAGGATCCAGAATCAGCTCCTCATGCTTACACAGCAGCAGCCTCTTTGCTGACTGAACCATATCCCCAGCCACCTCTCATCATTTCTGCAGCTCTAAGCAGAGCCCTGGCCAGGACGATCAATGCACACTCATTGATGGGACTTGGCATTAGACTGAATTGCTGCAGGGCAAGAGGATAAAACTGTCTAGCAGTGACTGTCAGAATCAGTGGCTGAGTAGAAAGAACATGACCCATCAGCCTCTGAGGTCATACTGGCACTGACTATCCAGAGACACCTAGTCAAGACTAGGATGACCTCCTCTAACCTCTGACTGGGCTTAGTTACTATGTAACAACTGGGCAGCAGTCTGCATGGACTTAGCTACTATGTAATAGCAGGTGCTAGATCAATACTAAGATGTAGAAACATTGATTGGCAGGCCCTATGTGACAGCCCAGCCTGCACATGCAATGAGGAGCACAGTTGTATGCCCGACAGTTGACAGAAGAACAGAACCAGGTCTGGGCAGTGGTGTTTGGCAAGTTTGTCCAGGAAGCCCTCACAAGCAATTTCTACTAAAATTGGCCTTTAAACTCCTAGCTTCCAATGACCAAAGGGGTATCCTCATCCGAGAGCCATGGGAGCGAGAGATCGTTATCCTACAGAGTTACCACGAACCCTCAGGACCAGAGCCACCTCTGATTCCTTCTTATTTCTCTGCTGTCCAGCTCATACCCTGAGTCTTTTATTACAGAAACTGGATTTCCCAGATCTGGGATTTTCATTTCTTTGCCATTTCTTCTTCCTTTGTGTTCTAGAAGGTTTCATTTTTATATGTATTTGAGTACTGCTGGATTTTTTGGGGTGTGTGTGTGTGTGTGTGTGTGTGTGTGTGATAATGTATGTGTAGTAGTTTGTGTATGATTTACATATATGTATGAGTTCATGTGTATGTATGGGTGCTTGTGTGTACATGTGCATATGAAGACCCAAGATCAACATTAGGTCTCCTCCTCTGCTGCTCTCCACCTCATTTCTCTTTTTCCATGTTCACGTGTGTGCTGTGTACATGTGCCGATTTGCATGTTTGCGTATTTGTGAGTACATATGGGTATATGTGTGCCTGTGCACACATACATGTGGAAGCCCAGGGTTGGAGTCAGAAGTCATACTTATCAATACCCTATCATTCACTGAGGCAGGATCTATCAGCCAAACCCAGAGCCAACTGCCATGGCTAGTCTTGCTGGCCAGAAGGCTCCGAGGAGCCACCTGTTTCTTCCTCTGCAGTACTGGGATTACAGGCATGCACTGACATTTCTGTCTTTTTACATGGGTGCTGGGAATCCAAACTCAGATCTTTATTCTTGAACAGCAAGCATTTTATGGATGAACAGTCTCCCCAGCCCCTTGGTTTTTTTGTTTGTTCGTTTGTTTTGTTTGGTTGGTTTTTGCTTAGGTGGGACAAAACACTATTTCACTGTGTAGCCTAGGCTACCCTTAGCTTCCCCAGTGTTGGTATTACAGGTGTGCACCACCATGCTCAGCTCTTCCATTTCTGACTTCTGCATTACTGAAGTGCTGGTCTCTGATAATTAGCATTCTTCCTAGCCATCTTCTTTTCCTGTTCTTCATATGACCAATACATTGGGACTATGTCTAGTCACTGAATGATAGACTATAAAGCTTCTGGATTCTGTTATGTTTCTTTAAAATATTCGTTTACTTGCTTATTTATTTTTGAAATGGCAGGGGACCTTAATTCAGTTCCCAGAACCCATATAAAAGCCAAGCATGGCAATGTGTGCCTATAATCCCAGTACTGGGTGATGAGGAACAAAGTCATCCCTGGGACTTGTTGGCCATTTATCCTAATCCCAGGGTTGGTGGGAGACTCTGCTTCAAAGATGAGGTGGGGAGTGAGTGGGAAGATACCCAGTACTGTCTGGTCCTCTGGCTTCCACATACACGAGGTTGTACACACGCCACACATTCATGCAGTCACACAAGATATGGAGAGACTTGTATAATAGATGTTTGTGTATGTTGGATGCACACAGACCTGAAGCAAGGACCCAGGTGTGTATCAATCTCCCTCCCTTTCCTCGGTGCTCCAGTGAAGGAATTTCAGCTGCAGAATTTCTTTATCTAAAAATGAAGTCAAACAAAAAGTGCATGGCAGAGGAGCCAATGAAAATGTTCCTTGAATTTTTCCTCTAAGTGTGGAGCAGATAGTCTTGGTATTTCCACACACTGAAGCTTGCTGGCTCTCCACCAGAGCCAAGCACAGTTTGGGCAGGAGAAGTGTCCGAGTCTCATCGCTGTTCAATACCATGTCCAGGAAACTGATGAGAACTGTTTTGACAAGGAGACAAAAATGGCCATGAGCAAATTGCTCCATTTGTCTTGGAGGATGTGTTCACTGAAGAGACAGCGTCAACCCCAATAAGGAAAGGGGTGGGGTGGGGGTAGCAGAACAGGATGCAGTTTATGGAAACTGTGGGTGCTTCTGGCAGTATCTCA
The DNA here is from genome assembly GCA_019843965.1 of Rhynchomys soricoides. Classification (NCBI taxonomy): domain Eukaryota; kingdom Metazoa; phylum Chordata; class Mammalia; order Rodentia; family Muridae; genus Rhynchomys; species Rhynchomys soricoides. Next base: position 11,571,448 of record JADRCH010000031.1, read on the forward strand.
GGGGCTTGCATTGCCTGGATCCCAACCGTAAACACATCCCTCAATACCACCTCTGGGAGAACATTGGATACTGGGTTTTGTTGTTACTTTTTGAAACAGTGTTTCCTAGAGCAGAAGTTGGCCCAGACTCACTATAGAACCAAGGATGACTTTGAACTTCTGACCTTCCTGCCTCTGCTTCCTGAGTGCTAGAGTCGCAGGCATGTGCCACTATGGCCATTGAACCCAGGGCTTCATGTATGCTAAGCAAGCGTTCTACCAACTGTGTGGGATCTCCAGCCCCACTGCAAACATATACTATGCACAATCATGGTTGCTTTGGCTTCTGTCAACACTAATGAACTCAGCATCGTCAGAAGCTCATGGAGCCAGAGTGGGATAAACTGGTGCAGAGGGCTCTCATCTCACCAGACGGGCTGTCCTGGGAGACACTTCCTCTCAGGTGAATGGATCGTTCAGACCTCATGGTCCAGTTGTGTATTACAGACATTCTGCCTGTGCACAGAGGGGGACAGAAGTTCAATGGGGACACCAGCGGGAAGGCTGTCAGTCTCACATTAGACAGGGGTATGACCTACTTTAGAGGGCAGCAGAAGATGGAGAAGACAAGGTAGGTTCTGAGTAATAAAGTAAAGAGAGGGCTGACAGACTTGCTCATTGGTATGGATGTGAACTGTGAGAGGATGAAGGGAGTCGTGATAGGTCCTAGAAGGCTAGGCCACTGCGTTAAGTGAAATAAACCAAGCTCTGAAAGACAAAAACAAGGGTGGCGTGTTTCTCTCTTAGGCAAGAGCGCAGAAGGGGAGGACGAAGAGAAGGGACTATTAAAACAGCAAGAGGGACCTGGCAGTAGTGGCGCACACCTTTAATCCCAGCACTCGGGAGGCAGAGGCAGGCGGATTTCTGAGTTCAAGGCCAGCCTGGTCTACAGAGTGAGTTCCAGGACAGCCAGGGCTATACAGAGAAACCCTGTCTCCAAAAAACAAACAAACAAACAAAAAAACAGCAAGAGGGGAGACAGGTAAAGGAGAGAGGGAGGTGGAGGAAGGAAGGAAGCAAAAGCAAAGGTATAAAGGAAGGAAAAGAACGAGGAGGGGGACTGTTAGGAAGTTTCCTAATGTGTGACTTTCTGCCTGAGAGGGTCCAGAGGTGGCCAAACTCCCAACCTCTGTAGTCCTGGCACTAAGGAGGCTAAGGGAGCAGCTGGGAGTTCAAGGCCAGCCTGGCCCACTTAGAGAGACCCCCAGCAGTTAAGGAGAATGAAATCATGTCATTTACATAAAAAAAAAAAAAAGTAGAACTGTAGAGTGTTATGTCACAGGAGGTAATCCAGACTCAGATAAGTTTTGTATTGGAACCTTAGGAAAAAGAAGAGACATGAAAGAGAAGCAGGCTGTGTGTGTGTGTGTGTGTGTGTGTGTGAGAGAGAGAGAGAGAGAGAGAGAGAGAGCATGTGACTACTGTGGGTACTCTGTGAAGGGATAATAGGACCAAGGTATCTTATGGACTTCAGGAAAAATCAAACAGAAGCAGAAGAGATAACAAGCATGAAGACCCAAGCTTAATCTCCAGCATTAACAAGACTGAGTGTGTTAGTGGGGCTCGATCCCTGGGGCTCGCTGGCCAGCTAGCCTAGCATACTTAGTGAGCTTCAGGCCAGTGTGAGACTGTCTTGCCTGAGATGGACAGCATTCCTGAAGATGACAGCCAAAGTTATCCTCAGCCGCCCCCCCCACACACACACACATGTGTAAAAATTTACGTTCAAATAATTGTGACATGCTCTGTGACACTACAGACCATGGGGCGGAAATAATGGAAAAGTTTATCAAGTCATGTCATGGCCTGGCTCATTGTCATCAGAGAACCATATTGTTTGCTAAAGCTTGTAATTTGGGAAGCTCCGGACTTGACTGTGCTGTACAAACATGGGCTCTAGAATACTATGTTGCAGGTTGGCACTTGCCGTTCAGGAAGAAATCATAGTTGCAACAAAGTTTGCAGCAGAGAGCAAAAAACTTGTTCTAATTCCTGGCACGCTGAATTTGTCTAACTTCAAATTCCCAGGTGTCAAAAGTCTTGCTTCATTTATGACTGAAGCGTGATACTTCCCATTGTTGCATGTGTGTGTGTGTGTGTGTGTGTGTGTGTCTGTTTGCAACCTCGTACATGTGCACACATGCATGTTTAGGACAGAAGACAACTTCAGGTATTGTTCCTTAGAAGCTTTCTACATGCATTTTTTTTAATGATTTTTTAAAATTTTAGTCCTAGGGAGGGAACCGAGTGCAGGTTCCCACAGGGCCAGCAGCGGTAGAACCTTCGGGATTGCAGGCAGTTGTTGATGCTTGAGGTGGGCACTAGAAGCCAAACTCAGATCTTCTGCAAGAGCAATACTTGCTCTTAATCACTGGTCAGTCTCTCCAGCCACGGTTCTTTGAAACAGGCTCTCTTACTCACCTGGAGCTTGTCAGTTAATCCAGGCTGGTTTATAGTAGTAATTTCATGGGTGGGGGGTGGGGAGGATGGGGGGGTTCTGCCCCAATCTATCCCATTTATCTCCCAAATAAAAGACACAGAAACCTGGCATTTTTATTAACAAGCTCTATGCCTAAACTGGGCAGGTCTGAGAGTATTACAACCCAGCTAGGCTGTTGACAATCAGATAAGTGCTCCATTACTTGCCATCTGAGTCTGAGTCTGTTGCATGTGTGTCCTCAGGGCGGTTTTCTCTTGGACACATCCTCATGGTTCATCCTTGTGGTTCATGCTGCCTCATGGCAATCACCTGCTTCCCTCTCCCTCTCTTCCTCCTCGTGGTCCCTCCCTGAGACCCCCTACTCAGTCCAAAGTTCCACCTTCCTCTCTCCCCTACCCAGCCAAAGACTCCAGCCTTTTATTATCCAACCAGAGATTATTGGAGAGCATTCTTTCAGCACATTGGTCAATACAATGCCCGTGTCCAGACTGCAACCTGATCTTGGGGCACAGAATTCAGCATCTGAATACACAGCGCACAAGACCAACCCAGACACTGGCTGGCAAGCCCTAGAGATCCACCTGTTCCCACCTCCCCAACTCTGGGATTAGAAGTGTGAACCATTGAGCCTAGCTTTTTATGTGGGTGCTGGGAATCAAACTTAGGGTCTCATGCTTGAGTAGTCGGTGGTTGCCCCAGTCCTCGGAGTCACTTTATGAAGTAGTTGGGACATTACAGCCTCACGTTACAAGGTCGAGACTCAGTCCCCCAGGTTTTTCATGCATGGCATTGTGGCACCGCAAGCGACAGTTGCAGCAGGAAGGAAGGTCATGGACAGTGTGGTTAAGGCAAGCGTGGCATTTAACCAGTTTAAGTTTAGTTCAGTGTGATAACTTATTTTCAGAAGTACCACTGTGATGTAACTCCAAACCATTCTCATTTCTTCAGATGTGAAGCTGGAGCCCCAGAGATGCCACCAGAGTTAAGAGTGTTTGCTACTTTTGCAGAGGAGCTGAGTTTAGATTTTATCAAGCAGTTTACAACCACCTGTAATTGCACACACAGACACACACACACCTTGGTGGCTACTAAGCAACTCTTCCCGATTTTCCCATCCCTGACTCCCTGATAGGCTCTTACTTATTTTGTGCTTAGAAGACTTTGCCTGTCTAGATACCATACCAAGTGGAATCATCCAGTATAGGTTCCTTCGTGTGTTACTGATATCACTTACCACAGTGTTTGAAGGTTATTTTTTTCTTTCTTTCTTTTTTTGGTTTTTCAAGACAGGGTTTCTCTGTGTAGCCCTGGCTGTCCTGGAACTCACTCTGTAGACCAGGCTGGCCTCGAACTCAGAAATCCGCCTGCCTCTGCCTCTGGAGTGCTGGGATTAAAGGCGTGCACCACCACTGCCCGGCCTAAAGGTTATTTCTTATTCAGGCTGCACAATACTGCATCGTCTATATGCTCATTGCCCATGCCCAGCCCCCTGCATCACATGGTTGAGTTGTCTCCCCTTTTGGGCTATCAGGAATAGTGCTGTCCTAAACCTTGGTACACAAGTGTCCATCAGAATCTGACTCCATGTCTGGAGGGCTTATACCTAGGAGGTGTGTCAGTCGGCATTTTCTAGAGAAACAGAACCAGTAGAATGCATATAAAGGATTTATTCAATCAGTGTATGCAGCATGGCCAGTTTAGCAACACAGCTGTCTCACATCGGAGAGGTCAAGGATCTAGTAGTTTCTCGGTCCAGGAGGCGAAGTGCTTCATCAGTTTCAATCTGGCATGGAAACCTGGAGGGTTCCTGGAGAGGCACAGGAAAAGTTGATTCTGATGTCAGCGAAGGAGGCAGCGGCAGCGGCAGCAGCAGCAGCGGCAGCGGCAGCAGCGGCAGCGGCAGCAGCAGCAGCGGCAGCGGCAGCAGCAGCGGCGTCAGGATAATGAACTTATCGGCCACAGGCAAGGCCAACAGAACAAAACCAAACCTGAAAAAGCTTCTGCCACGCCCCTTTTAGTCTGGGCTGCCACCAAGGACTCCTTTCACACTTGTCATGGGTTTTTCTCATGCCAGTTAAGATAATTCTGCAATTGAGTCTTGCTACTCAGGTGATTCTAAATTGTGGAAAGTTGACATTTGAAACCAACCATAACAGAGGTTGTACGTTCGATTATATGTGAACTATGTATATGTGTGTGTGGTATTTGTGTTTGTGTGTGTACATTTGCAGACGAGGCCAGAGGTCCAAGTCCAATGTCTTCCTCAGTCAGTCTCCTTTTATTATTGAGACAGAGTCTCTCTCTGAGCCTGAAGCTCACCAGTTAGCCAGGTATCCACTTGCCTCTGCCTCCCAGGAAGTGGGATTATAAGCATGTACCTCCATGTCTGGCTTCCTTTATTTTACATGATTCCTGGGGTTCAAACATGGATCCACGGGCCTGTATAGGAAGGACTGTAGTTACTGAGGTAGCCTCAGCAGCTGTGTATTATTTTCTAAAGCGCTGAACCATTCCAGCCCCACATCATTCTCAAACCTTTCTCTATCTCTTACTATCATCATTGCTTTTATAACAACTCCCTAATGAGGTTATGTGGGAGAGATTGTGGGGTGCTCTGGAGTGCAGTGTCCATGGGGACCAGAAGAGGGCGGTAGATCCCCGGAGTGCTGGAATTCCAGGTCATTGCAAGCTACTCAACATGGATGCAGGGAACCAAGCTAGAGCTCTCAACCAAATCCTAACAAAAGTGCAGAATAGAAATCAACAGCAGAATCACAACCAAGCAAACTACAGAGTTATACAGCCCAGTCCCAATCGACACGTCTACAAAATGCTCCTGCACCCAAGGCGGAGGGAACATTGCAGAAGAGAGGACAGAAAGATCATAAGGGGCAGAGGATCAGGGAGTTTGCTATGAGATTGTGTTTCCTAGTAATGTCAGAAGCTACACCCATAAAGTCTCACCAACATGGCTGCCAAAGCATGAGCTGAACAAGGATGGCACCTCCAATAGACTCGCCAAACTGGACAGAGAAAAGATCTCAACCTTACACAAAGAACTACAGGCAACTGGGGAAAGCTGGGAGGGAAAGAAGTGATCTGCCTCAATTGGCTGTCCAGTTCTAGTCAGCTCTGCAGACATACATACAAGCAACATTATATGGGCTCCACAGGCCGCCATATATATATATATATTCTATTCATGCAATAACAATTAGTGAAAAAAGAGTCATGAATTTGAAGGAAAGCAGGGAGGGGTAAGTGGAAGATGTTGGAGAGAGACAAGGGAAGAGAGCAATGTAATTAAATTATAATCTCAAAAAATTAAAAAAAATTATATTTTTGCTTCAAAAATCATATAACATACACACACATGCTCATTACCCATGGCACACATACGTAGTGTGTGTCTGTATGTGTGAGTACTCCCCCAAAGATTAACCTTTCTTCTTAGGTCTTCTACAGCCCTTTATACACATTGGTAAATGGCTTTTAACAAACTCAACTAGAGCGTTCTTAGATGACATGCCCCAGCCAACCCTGGTGTCTCCTTGTCTAGCAGGTTATTTTGGCCCAGGGCTGGGTGACTTGCAATAGTGATGTCGGTGCCTGGAACGTTCTACCCACCAGACATGGATGGCTTGACTAAATAGCCCCTGACCTTCTCTTCCTCCGCTAAAATGTAATGCTTGCTTCTATAATCACCCAGTTCCTTTGCCACACGCTCAGCTCCACCTTCCAAGCTGATCTTCTGTGCCTGCTGCTGTGTCTCCCTCCAGGGATGCCCGATGGAACTCTGGACACTGTGTGCGCAGAAGAAACAGGCAGTGAGGAGGACCTGTGTGAAGAGCTTCACAACTCTGGCCACCACTACAGCCACCCTAGAGGAGGTGGAGAGCAACTGGCCATCAACGAGGTAGTGTGCAGGAGGCTCACCCAGTGGAAGGAGGGCCATGCGGCAGGCTCATACGAGCCGGATGTGCAGTTGTGTTCAAAGCACATGGTATAGCTGGGGTGCACTCAGGACCCTTTATCCTGTGGCTGTTACTCCACTGTGAGACATTTCTATAGCACCGTGTGTTTAAGGCAGAACTTCCCTGGGTGGGTCCAGGAGCAGGGGCAATGCCAGGCTGTAGTCCTAATAAAGAGAGATGCTTGGAAGAGGAGACCAGGACTTCCCTGTTACTCCAATTCAGGTGACAGATTCTGGGTAGACTGTGCACAAAGCAAGGGAAAACTGATAAGCTGGCTTCCCTCCTTTGGACACACACGCAGAGTATTTGCTGTTGCCATGACAACCGTGGGCCACTTATAGGTTTTGCTATTTTCTGGCTAAGCAGACAAAATTAGTGAGAGACTTCATCCGGGCAGAATCAGTTCCCATTACAACAACTCCCTGTAATTTTTAATTGACATACATTCTGTATGCTTTATTTACAGTAGGACATTTCAGTATACAGTCTAGAATAATCAGATCATGGTAATGGGCATACCCATTACCTCGAAAACTTATGATTATTTTTTATGTCGGAAACATTCAGAACTTCATCCATATTGTACAGATTGTCCATATTGTACAGAGGACCATGTGTGCTCACATGTGTGGAGGCCAGATGGTAGCCTCAGCTGTTGTTCCTCAGTCACTGTGTGTCCACTTTGTTTTTTGAGACAAGGTTTCTCAGTAACCTGAAAGTACTCAGTAAGCTAGGCTGACTGGCCAGGGATCTGTCTCTGCCTCATCAGTGCTGAGATCATACATACAAACCACCATGGCTGGCTCGCTTGCCTGCCCTCCCTCCCTCCCTCCCTTCCTTCCTTATTGGTTTTTCAAGACAGGGTTTCTCTGTGTGGCCCCTAGCTATTCTGGAACTCACTCTGTAGACCAGGCTGGCCTCTCAAACGCAGAGATTCTTCTGCCTCTGTCTCTCGAGGGCTAAGATTAAAGTCATGCGCCACCACCACTGGGCACCATGTCTGACCTTTTACATGGGTGTTGGGGTTTCGAACTCAGGTCCTGATGTTTGCAAAGCAAGTACTATTACCCACTGCACTGTCTCCCCAGGCCTTTTGAGCAATTCTTAATTGAATGCACCAGGGCTTTCCTATGGGTGTGACAGTGATCTAGAGGCTATTATTCCTCCTGTCCCACTGCCCCCTCCCTCTGTAGCTAGCAACTAACTATCGGTTCTTAAGACAGAATTTTTGAAGCAGTAACTCTCTGTTAAATAGTCACACATACTCCCGTTTCTCACTGGGGAGAGAGTAGAACATAACTGCAAACTTGTCGTCCTGCATAAGCGTGAGATCCTGTGTCTGTGTCTCTGCTTCAACAGAACAAAGGTCTTGCTATGGTACTGAAGAGTTTTCCTCAGGCGATGATGCTCAGTTGGCTGTGATGTCTGTGAGTGGATGACAAGCAGCCCTATCGATGGGGAGGGGACAAAGACACAGTTCTCCTGTGACCCTCAGGAGCCTGAAGGGTTCCCCTAATCATTTTAGGGACCTTGGCTCAGGCCCAGCTGGCTCCAATGAAGAAAAGAATTTCAGGTCTAGCCAATTTGAAGCAGAGTCCAGGAAGGTTTTAATAAGAAAGAGAGATGGTCACTAAGAAAGACAGGAATAACCAAGTGCAGGTGTGTCCTCCTCAAGGGAACCTGCCATTGATGCCTGCCTTCACTGTGTGTATTATTTTGGTGGTCCTTGAATTCTCTCTCTCTCTCGATTTATTTATTTTATAAGAGTACACTGTAGCTGTCTTCAGACACACCAGAAGAGGGCATCAGATCCCATTACAGATGGTTGTGAGCCACCATGTGGTTGCTGGGAATTGAACTCAGGGCCTCTGGAAGAGCAGTCAGTGCTCTTAACCGCTGAGCTATCGCTCCAGCCCTAGAATTACATCTTAAAAGGTTACTAAGAAACCTTTTTCCCTCTTCCTTTTCTCCCCTTTGTTGATAAGTGGGTTTAGTGACTCTGGGGATTTGCTGGATGGAACTATAACCCACCCGATAAGGTGAAGTCAGGAGCCCCTAGGGTTGCACCTGAGGTTAGGAACAAGTGTCCTTTCTCTGTAAATGCAGTGTCTGGTGAGATTCCTGGAAAACTGCAGGTTTGTAGCTGAGAAGGGAGCAAGGCTGTAGGTGTGGTTAATTGTGATGGAAATGTTGCTTCCCTGGATGATGGGAAGCTTCAAGCCGATTCCTGGGGGAAGGCCCATCTCCTTTACCTTCCCCCCATAACCTCCATCTTCCTTTCCTGCCTCAGACCCTCTGATAGCAGTGTTGAATATGGTACCTTCTTTACACATAAAACTAAGTAGTGAGGTTCCTTGCCTCTTCTCAGAGGCCCCGATCTAGAGAATAATTTTTTTTTTTCTGTGTAATACTTTTTCATTGCTGTGGCCTTGAATGGAGGAAAAGCTTGCTGGGCCATGGGGTCAGAAGATAGAGTCCACAGTGGTGTGCACAGCATGGTGGCTGGAGGGAGCTCATCAGACTAGCTTCCTTCAAGGCACCAACCAGGAAGCAGAGGGCCTGGGCTGGCTAATCTTTTGAAAGTCCATCCCTAATGACTCTGAAAACCTTGTCTCTCACCCCAAGGCTTCTAAAAACCTATATATAATATAGGCTCCCTATATAATGTCAGCGGCCAAGGATGCAAGCCTAAGGGGGGGATTTCACAGTCAAACCGCCTCAGTTTTTACCCGGTCTTGTAGCTTTTGTTTTGTGATACTGAAGGTTGAAGCTCCGGTCTTGCTCCTATGAGGTACTCCTGAACCAATAAGCCTTATCTGCGCTCTCTAATAATGATTTAAAGGAGCCATTCACCAGTGCTTGATGCAGAGCTTAGGAGATAATCCAGTTGGTCACATATTTATTTATCTTACAAACATGAGGCCCTGCGTTTGATTCATAGAACCCATGTGGAAAGCCTGGGTAGAATGGTCTGAGCTTGTAAGCTCAGTGCTGGGACAGCAGAGACCGGTAGATGCCTGGGGCTCATTGGCTAGCCAACCTAGCCTACTTGGTAAGCTCCAGGCCAGTGAGAGACTTTATCTCAAAACAAAACAAAATGGTAGATAGCTCTTAATAAACACACTGGAGGTTGTCCTCTGACTTGCACACACACACACACACACACACACACACACACACACAGAGACAGAGACAGAGAAACATTGTACAGGTTTTCTTCACTAGCACACACGTGTGCATCTAAATATGCACATATTCACACACCCACACACACCAATAATGCCTAATGCAAAATCTATGAAAAGCAGAGAAAAAACATGCACATAAGTTAATATTTCTAGTTAAAGAAGTAAATGTGTTTATGTGTGAGGAAGGGATCTTGGGAATAGAACCCAGGGCCTTGGAAATGCTAAGCACATGCTATGCCATAAAAGCTATCTTTACAGCCCCCAGTCTTTCTCTCTAACTGACCCTCCCGAACTTTTTGGATGGAACATTTGCGTCTTCTTTGTAAGCAGAATCCAGAGATAACTGTCAAGCTTCGCTTGAGAGAACTAGACTGACCTCCTCACCTTGGGTCCAGAGTCAGGATAGAGAGCACAGTATGGACAACTGAACATTGATTTCCTTCACCAGGAAACTCCATGGGGACAGACTGGAAACATGGCCATATCGTGGTATGGCCAGTTCTGAGTAAAATCTCAATAATTACGGCCGTAGTGAAAGACCCACACAAGGCCAGATCTCAGGGGCCTCTATGGGCAGGCTCCTTGGCTATCCTAGATCTTGTGTTCTATAGCTACTCATTTCCTTCCCAGGGTGAAATTGGAAAGGTACATCTTAAGGTTTTGATCCCTGCAGTTCTAGACAAGGACTTCATGCGCAGATCCTCGGGCTAAGGAAACCCCAGAGCCAGGGCTACCATGTAAGAAGCAGGAAGTTCTGAGAGACATATTCAGTGAAGCGGTGCTAGTGTTGTGTACATGCAGAGGGCCCTATGAGCCAGCATAGATGGTGTCCAGATGCAAAAGATCTTTGAGGATAGTACAAGTGGCGTCCTGAGGAGTTCTGTAAGCACAAAGCGCCGATTACAGTCCTTAAGATAGTTCACATCTTTGTTGGCTTAAGGTCTTTCAGGGGACAGCCATCAATAGGAGGGAACCTCTTAGTCATGATACAGTGGACTGTGTGGGGAAGAGGAAGCCTTCTCACTTGTGTCTAACCTCCACAGAGCTTACCTCAGTGGAGCCACCAGTACCGCTAGATCTTACAGAAAAGGCAAGAAGCAGCTCTCTAAATGTGAAAAGAGGAAGGGCAGGCCAGGCATGAAGCATGCCCCCAGATTCCAGGAACAGACCTCAGGCTAGACAGCCCATCTAATTGTGGGTCTGGGGTTATGGGTGACTTCTCTGGGCTCTGACTTTAACTGGAGAGTCAGGAAAGATTGAGTGCTTTCTGGCCTACAGAAGGCATCAAGCAGACCCTTGCCAGAAGTTTGTTAAAGACATAGGAGGTGATTGCCGATGATAGGCTAACTCCTTTGCCTTCCTCCAGGAGCCTCTTCCCACCCATTGGGCATTGTCTGCAGCCTGTACCGGCTCAGCAGGAAGCTTTGCTCGGGATTCATATGAACTTTATCCCTGGAGATTATTGGAGCAGGAGGCGGCAAGGGGAAAGTCCATCATCCTCAGTGATGTTTGGTCTACCAAACCATCACAATCTCACTGTGTCTTGTTCTAGATTGTAAACCACTAGGGGGGAAAGGGACTTGTCAATTTCTTTAAGACTTTATGAAAGAACTTTAATGTGTCTGTGTCTGTGTGGGTGTATATACAGGAGTTCAGGTGCCTGCAAGGACCCGGTAAGGACATCAGGGCTCTTGGAATGGCAGCTGGAGGTAGTTTCAAGGGCACTGAAAGTAGATGCTAGTAACCTAACTTGGGTCCTCAGCTAGAACAGTAAGTATTCTTAACTACTGAGCCTTGTCCCCAGCCCCCAGACTTCTCGGGATTTTAGCAGGGTGGAATCCAAACCCTCTAGCCAAGAGAGTGATTGATAACGTGGATAAGTTTGCATTGTGAGTACCCGAGGAGTGACTGCTGTGCATTCTCACACATATGTGTACACTGCTAGTATAGTAAAGGTTTGTATATGTTGGATATATGTGTCACAAATGGTCTGTGCACTTGCTGTATGTCAGGCAGTGTGCCCGCCCCAGCATGCAGATGTGTGGAAGGCACAGTCCTTCTTGCAGAGAGCTGACTGTGAGAGTGGGCTGTGTGCATGATGCCTGCTTTTCTGGGTGCCCCAAGGAGCATGAGGAGGTGAGGCATAGGGTCTTGTTCTTTCTGTATTCCTTGCACATATTTGTTCCTGGTGCCTTGGGACTGCTCAACTGCTGCAGGGTGAATCAGCAAATAAAGCAGTTAATTGTTCTCCGTTCCTGCATGCGGCTCTCTCCTACAGCATTGTCCTGTGTAGAGCCTTCTCCAGATGCCCATGGCTTAGGCCTGAGCATGCCTGTGCTTCCTACCCTGCCCAGCCATGCTAGGATTCGCTGTAATGCCTGCTACATGGCCAGAGTCCATTCTTTACTGTAAGGATTTTTCCCTGACTAGCAAAAAGTAGCAAGTGTTTGTCTGTGGATCTTTAGATATCCTCCCTTCCCATGACTATCCAGCCTGGCCTCGTCTCCCTATGCTCCAGTTCTATTGGTGTGTACAATGACCTAGGGAGAAGAACATGGGAGACCTAAGGTGCAAACGCCTTACCATCTGTGCATGGCCGCCATATCCTCTGGGCCAGGCCATAGCTAAAAATTCCTCCTGGCTCTTGCTGCTTCCCACACAGAGGAGACCATTGGGATGCCAAGGTTCCCTTTGTTATATGTACACATAGCTGCTGGGATCCTTCAACTCTGGGGTGGATGAAGAGTACTGCTCAGTGCCCAAACTAGAAGGCAGACAGACACTAGAGGAAAGCCATAGACATTGTCCCCAAACTTAAAGTGTAAACAAGAGGGATGTCAATGATAAGATCTGCAAAGCAGTGGAACGCAGAGTTGTCCCAGAATACCAGGTCCCCCAAAGGTGCTCCCCACCTCTCCCCTGGCACTTGTGGCACATGGGAGGGTACTGCAGGGCCCAAGGCCAGCCCACTATGGAGTCAGCTGTCTTCTGGCTCCAAGTGTCTCTGTCTTCCTAGGACTCCTGTGATGGTAGACATACTGGGTTTGGCCTGGTTCTCACACTCCCCAGCCTGAAGGAGGAACCCACTATCTGTTGGTGCCTCATTGTCTTGTGGTCACTTCTGTTGGATAACCAGCTGCCTTGGGAGTTCCCCGAGACAGGAAAGGAGCATCTGTAAGTCCCTCAGACCACTGCTGCACTATGAAGCCAGACTGCAAAGCCAGATGGTGGCCACACTTGTAAAGCAGCTCCTCTTCATTTCTAGTACTACCCTAAACTATAGAACTTGGGGCTCAGCCTCACCCACCTCAAACATCCACGTCTCCCTTCAGCTCTCCTTAGTCTTGCCACCTTGACACACTAGCCTTTACAGCCAAGGTTTTCTTTCTTTCTTTTTCTTTCTTTTTCATTTTTAATTGTTTGGGTTCATGTAACTCACAGAGTTGTCACAGTCATACCCTGAGTTCTTGGGGTTCAAAAAGCTAGGAGTCCCTGGGCAGGGTGGTATTCTCAACCTGGCCCATATGCAAAAGCCTATTTCGTGCTCCAAATGAATCTGTTCCTATCATAAGGCGAAGCTCATGCCCACAGCTGGGCTTGGCCCTCTCTAAGTCTGGCATATCAGTAAGCAGAGTGCAGCTGTTCACCCTGATCTGAGGCAAGCAAACATATACTCACCTCAGATGGGGTACTGAGAACAAAACAAAGAAGCCCTAGTCTAGCATAGTAAACAGTGAGTTTACTGGAGTTACACATAAGGGCTTGGTTGGCTCAAAAACAAGTGCATGACTGAAAGGTCCAGCATGTGTGATGACTCCCCAGATGCATCCCTAAAGCTCTCTACAGGACTTTTGGCAGCCCAGCTGGTCAGAGAGTCTCCTCTCCTCAGCAATCGTTATACCTTATATAACCCTGGGAAGGAGCCTTGTGAATCCTGTATGCTTCAGGAACTTTTTGAGAACTGTGAGTTGTATGCTTACTGTGTCTTCTAAGTTTTGTTTGCTTTCTGGGTCTTAAAGAACGTCCTTCAAGGGTGGAATGTATTTTTTTAAATATTTATTTATGTATTTATTTATTTATTTATTTTACATATACAAGTACACTGTAGCTGTCTTCAGACACACCAGAAGAGGGCATCAGATCCCATTACAGATGGTTGTGAGCCACCATGTGGTTGCTGGGAATTGAACTCAGGACTTCTGGAAGAGCAGTCAGTGCTCTTAACCACTGAGCCATCTCTCCAGCCCAAGGATGGAATGTTTTATTTCAATGACATAGACCCAGTGGTTCTTCAGCTGGTTGTGTTCAGGGGCCTGAGGATGAAGAAGGTACCCTGTCTCCTGGGTGACTAGTAATTGTGGAACCACAGCACACAATAAAACATTGACATGAGTCATGGATTCCCAGCGTTACTCCATTAGAGGGCAGGCTCCCCATCCTTAGAGAAACACTGGGGATGAAGTATCAGTTGTATTTAGATGTCTTCTAATGTCTAACAACCCCCTGTATTAGTTTTCGATTGCTGTGATAGAACACTATGACTAAGGTAATTTACAGAAGAGTCTATTTGGACTTATGGTTCCAGAGGCTAAGCCTCTCCAGATCCACTGAAGCACCTGCACATACATACATGTACTTGCACAGATAACCAACACACATGCCTACAGAAGTGTTCCTCCTTACAGATACACATGGATGCACATTGCACACAGGGCCAAGTGCACACACCCCTGGGATCTTTCAGCAGGCTAGTCATGGGTACTAGGATATCTGAATATATAGTTACCTACCCACAAACGCCATCCTTCCTCTGCTGTAATGTTTGCACCTCTAAACTACAGTCAGTTTCAGAGGCACATGCTGGTAACGCTGAGGTCTCTGCCCATTTGCGGTGGTGGTTCTGTTTAGTGCTGCCAGTGGATTTATGTCTAAAGGACCACAGTCCTCTTCCAGTAGTTAAGGTTGTTCTCTCAGCACCCTGCTCTGCTGGGTGAATGTGTGACCAACTAATTGACTTTCAGAGGCACACTTACTCATCTGTGAAGTGAATGCCAAAGATGGCCACATTAGTATTAAGAACCCTTGGCCTGGGCTAGGCAGTGGTGGCACATGCCTTTAATCCCAGCACTTGGGGGGCAGAGGCAGGCAGATCTCTGAGTTCGAGGCCAGCCTGGTCTACAGAGTGAGTTCCAGGATAGCCAAGGCTACACAGAGAAACCCTGTCTTGAAAAACAACAAAACAAAACAAAAACAAAACAAAAGAACCCTTGGCCCTCTGGGGGTTTGCCTCAGAGAGTAGAGTACTTGCCTAGCAAGCATGAAGGTCTGAGTTTGATCCCCAGAACCACATAAACCTTTCATGGGTGGTACATACAGGTAATCCGAACTCTGAGGAGGCAGAGGTAGGGAGATCAGAAGTTCAAGGTCATCTGTATAAGATAATAGAATTATAAACCAGTCTGGACTATAGACAAAGCAAACCACCCTTCCCCACAGCAATCTTGCCACACATTCTGGCTGGCCTGGGACTGCCTGAGTCTAGGTTCCAGGGTACACACCCTCCCGGATTCCCATGGTCATCTGTGTACTTGGTCAGGCCAAAACCAGAAAGAAACATTGTGCAGGACATCAGTCTTTGACCCCCTTCCAGGAAAGTTCCCTGGGCACCCAGAGCCACAGCAATCAGACTACTTTAACAAGTCCCCCACCCCACCCCCTCTGCAGCACCTTCACCCTGCTTCCACTAAAGCCTGGGTTGCCTGCACACTCAGCGCGCTGTGAGGGAGGAGCCAGGCGGGTGAGCGCAGGCAGCTCCGCCTCCTTTCCGTCGCCTCCGGCTCCAGCCTTGAGTTGGGATCTCTTGAGTGGTAGGAGCCCGGAGGTTGGCCGGGCGTGATGGCCAGGCCCCCGCAGCACCGGCGTGGTCCCGCAACGCCTGGTGGCGCCCTGCGCGCCCTGCTGCGCTGCAACCTGCCCCCGGGTGCCCAGCGCGTGGTGGTCTCTGCTGTGCTGGCGCTGCTGGTCCTCATCAACGCCGTGCTGATATTCCTACTGGCCTTCCGCTGAGCTGCGCGTGCCCGGCACCGCGGGGGACCGCGCAGGGTGAGTGGCACCTTGCAGCCGCTGTCACCGCATGAACGTGGGGGAGGGGGAGACGACGACTCCCATTATCCCCATGTGCTCATTGTCAAGACCGGTCTGGGGATGCCTCCCATCCGGAGGATGCCACCTGAGGGGCGTGGTGGCACACGTGCCCAAAAGACCTTTCATCTGTCCTAGAGCCTGGGAAGGAGGGGGGTAAGACAACATGGCGGGTCTCTCTCTAACTGAAGATGCAGAGGAGCCCTGACCTGCTGGCAGAGGCTGTCTGGAAAGGGTGTGCATGGAAAGGCAGGGCATGTATTGTGTGGGTGCTGCAAGAGGCTGGTAAAGTGTATCTGGGCTCCTCTGCACGCGATACCGGCGTTTTTGTTATTTTAAGCCTTAAAAAGTGCCAGTCAGTCTCCTAGGGCAGAACTGCTGCTGCCTGACTTGCAGCAGCCACTCTGAACACACCCTCCCACCACTTCCGGTGCTCAGGGACAGCTTGGTGAGAAGGCGCCACCACTCCACATGAGAGAGGCATATAGGACGTAGGTGGGAGGTAGGGTGATATGCCAAAGGATGTGCATGGATGTGCACATGCATGGATGGTCCACAGGGGTCAGTTTGAGGCACGGCCTGGAGGCTTAACTCCCTTAGAGCCAGTCCGAACCTCAAAGCACAGGAAGGAATTCTGCCCCTGCCCTTGGCTTATCTTAGTCTTGAACTAACCTGGGCAGTGGAACAAGCCCCACCTGCCTCCAGGTATCCTTCCACCGCAGAGGCAAGGAGCCAGCCACCCAGCCAGTCTCTATTTCCTACTGCTAGGCCAACACCAACAGGAATCCTATCTTTGGCAGCCCCTGGAATGCCAGGTTAAGGAGCAGGTGCACATGGTAGGGCCCAGGGAGGGGGCTCTGCAGAGAAGCGAACTTAGCTGCAGCTGGGCTTCACCTCTGATACCCTATAAAAAGTGTTTCTGGCCTCTTGGAGCTACATTTCTGTTTGGCAACAGCACGGAAATAGTTCATTTCAGAGCTAGAGCTTGGTAGAGTCTTCCATTTGTGATACCCATGAAGGGCAGATTCTGTTCACTGAGGTCCTGATGGGAGACACAAGGAGTTCGGAGGATGTGCTCAGACACAGCAGTGTGCCTGTCTGGTGCTTTCTGTGCTTGGAAACAACACTGGGGATCAATACCTCTTCCCACGCCTACAGGCCTCCACATGACTGGGCAGGACCATTGTGGGACTTGTCTCTAATGCCACTGAGGACCCTGGTCTCTGCCTCTTTGTCCCACACCCTCAGTAGCTTTCCCAGCTGCAGAACAGAATCCATACATGTCTGCAAGCACTGGAGAAGGAGAGGAAGAGAGGCTCTGCCCTTCCTTCCTTCCTTCCTTCCTTCCTTCCTTCCTTCCTTCCTCTCTCTCAGTGCTTGTGTGAGGGAATCCAGGGACAGAGGTAGATACCTCACCCAGTTCATACAAAGCAGGAAGCTGGGCCATGTTAAGTTCTAAAGCCCAGGTCAGGACCATTCCCCTGTTCTTTCTCACTGGCTTCCACTTCTTTCCCCACATCCTTCCAGGCTTCACATGACAGTCTACTGCAGAAGGTGCACTGGCTCCCGGCCTGCAGCAGACTGGCTCCTCCTGTGGCCTTGCTGAGTCCTCCTGTCTTATCCTACATGTGTGGCAGCCAGAGTCATCTGCAGAAAGTCATTGTTACAGAGGCAACAAGCCCAGAAATATCCCCAGAAATAACTCAGAGCTCTGTGCTGTGATCCCTGTATGGTGTTGGACCTCTAAGACAGAGTCTGGCACTGGGGTAGAGATGGCACCCATTTTCCTGGGAAATACACCTTCAGGGGCTGATTAACAGATTCCAATACGGAAGCATCCAGAGAGGCCAAAAGGGGAGCCAACAAGGAAGTAGAGCGGCTTAGGGGTAGGGCTGGCTTGTGGGGGGGGGCTGTTTTGGGGGTGTACAGTCTAGTTCTTGTTAGGCTGGGCAGGAAGGAGGCCACATACATCCCACACACCACTGTCTCTTGCCTTAAGGCACCAGAGCCATTTATTCTTAAAGCAGATACAGCCTTCAGAACAGAAAAGCAGGAGCCAATGGATGGGGGACAGAGTTCCAACCATGAAGGCCACCTTTCTGAAAGGGGCCAGGGGCAGGCTACACAGTGGAGAGAGGAGCCTCACCAGCCCTCTGGGCAGAAAGAGCCCAGTACATAGAACAGTCAGCCAGAACAGTGACTGACTTGGTAGCAGTTACAAGAGTTGCCTACTTAATCTCCAGCCCGGGAAGGAAAGGAAGGCAGAACGATTAAATTAGCCCTCTAGGTCTCAGTCTGAGGAGGACTGCCCCTCTGCTGGTGCCTGGGCTGTAAAACGGAGCGATGGTGTCATACGGTTACTTCAGCAAGGGTTTAAAGAAGCACACAAATATGACCCAGCTGCCATGGTGGGCACTGTCACTGGCAATACAGCACTGTTAAATGGATGACCTCACAGGCCATGCAAGTACACGAGAACCTGCAGAGGGAGCGAGTCCCCCTTTTTAAATGGCCGCCTAGGACAGCAGGTAGCAGCTGCCAATTGCTATGTCCAGCCCTAACGCAACATTTCAGCATAGGGCATTGAAGCTGAAGCCACAGCTGAAGCCACAGCTTTCAAAGAAGCTGAAGGTGTTGCTGAACAGGAAAGGAGAGATGACAATCAATCCTATTTTGTGCTCTCCCATTGAGATTCGACAATCTAGGCATGCCTTAGGCGCAGCCCTGCCTCCAGAAGAGCTGCTGGCCTGGAGGGGAAACTTCATTCGTTTCTCTGTAAAGCAGGCCAGGATCCCTTTCCAGGGCTGCTGGGTAAAGGGGTAGGGAAGGGCAGCCTTGCCTAGCTGACCTACCGGCTTTCACTCTCTCTCTACAGCTCATCAGTGATGGCAGTGTGGTGTGTGCTGAAGCCCTGTGGGACCATGTCACCATGGATGACCAGGAGCTGGGCTTCAAAGCTGGGGATGTCATCGAAGTGATGGATGCCACCAACAGAGAAT
The DNA here is from genome assembly GCA_019843965.1 of Rhynchomys soricoides. NCBI lineage: Eukaryota > Metazoa > Chordata > Mammalia > Rodentia > Muridae > Rhynchomys > Rhynchomys soricoides. The sequence continues at coordinate 11,590,229 of JADRCH010000031.1, forward strand.
GGTGGTGGGGCCGGGTTGCAGACGTCCAGGGGTGGTTCCCTGCCAGCTTTGTACGGGTATGGCTCCAGTCTGTGCTTTCCTGGGCGGGCAGTCCCAGGCATGGGGCATGGACTATACCCTGTGTTTGCTGTGACTTGGTGCCTCAGAGTAGATGGGTAGGGGATCAGAACTGTGACACATTCAGTCCTCTGCTCCCAAGTCCCTTCTTGCCAGGTCAAGAATGTAAGAATATGATGCTTCAGAATACCACCACTTTAATGCCTCCTATCCATCACTAAGCACCATGGAGTTTGGGGGGGTGGGGTGGGGGGGAGCGGCGCATGTAACATTGAAACATACACGCAGCCCTGAGAGGCAGAAACCTGGGAGGAGGCATAGACTGTGAGATCATACCCAAGAGAACAAGTGACCCCAGTTCCAATCTTAGGCTGCATCTGGTCACCAGAGAATAAAATTGATTCAGACTCTCAGATGCCAGGCAAAGGGAGAGAATTTCCTGGTTCTCGGGTATTCCTCGTGTGCAGAGCCCCAACCCCCTACCCTTTCCTAAACTTACAGGCTGGCAATCTAGCAAGGTCTCTACCTAGGCACATAAATTTCTATACCTAGATGCCCTAGGATGAGTAGGTCTGGTTCAGAAATTCCTAGTGCTTTGCTCCAATCCCTGCTGAGAACAAAGTGTACCAGAGGAGTGGATTTGACAGTAGCTGTAGTCATCAAACTCACTATCCCCTGCCCTGGCTTTGTGTCTAAGAGGCAGTTGCAGGGAAATTGTGGGCATGCCTTTGGACCCGTGTGTCCGTGGCAGCTACTGGCCTCAGCTTCGGTTGACCTAGAGCGGAGTTCAGGAACTGACTGAAAGATGGCAGGCACTAATTTGCCTTGCGTTGTCCAAAGCTGCGCGTGAACCAGGATGAGCCCACGGACGACTATGAGGCCCCGCGGGCCGGGGCTGGAGAAGCTGATGACAGCAGTCCAGAGGCCCAGAGCTGCAAGGACCAGATGCGCACAAATGTCATCAATGAGATCCTCAGCACTGAGCGGGACTACATCAAGCACCTTCGCGACATCTGCGAGGTGAGGAGGGTAGGCAGGGCTTAGCTTGGAGTAGGGAGAGCAGTGTGGGCTGCAGGATTTAGGCTATAGGTTAGAATGGGATGGGCGAGGTCATAGGGCGTGGTGAACTGGTGCAGAGGGCGTGGCAGGTGGCGGGGTACACAGGTGAGTCTCCAAAGCGCTTGGCTCCGCCCCCGCTCCTCCTCCCCCCACCTCCCAGGGCTACGTCCGCCAGTGCCGCAAACGGGAGGATATGTTCAGTGAAGAGCAGCTGCGTACCATCTTTGGAAACATCGAGGACATCTACCGCTGCCAAAAGGCGTTTGTGAAGGCTTTGGAGCAGAAGTTCAACACAGAACGGCCACACCTGAGCGAGCTGGGTGCCTGCTTTCTGGAACACGTGAGTGCGCCTGGACTCATCCCGCACAGGATCCCTAAGTCCTAACAGGCTGCAGTGCCTGACCCTCCCCCCAAGCTCATCCCTACTTGTCTTTGTGCTTGGCCCCCTTGCTGTATCCCAGGCCACCTACTCTTTTCCCAGAATTTTCCATACCAGGTTCCCAGATAAAAGCTGCTAGCCTTCCTGGGTAGGCTGTCTTGTCTTCTACTGAAGCAAGTCAAGGGAATCTCTCCAACTTCCAAGGCTTTACGTGATAATCTTTCCTGATTAGCACCACTGATTTCATTAAAGATAATATAATAAAAACCGAGGCATGATCAGAATAGCTCATAGAAGCCCTACCAGGAAAGCCAGGTAGCTCCAAGAATAGGCAGACACATCACATATTTTTTTTTTTTTCATATGTAGTCATGATAGTTTGTACCCAGTGAAGTAGATAGAACCCTATACAAAATCTGGAAGCTCCTGATCCTCTCAGCTCATGGCTGTGGCCCGTTGCCTGGGGAAACCGGAGACAGCCATCCTGACCTCCAGCTCCCCCCCCCCCCGCCAGCAGACTTCCAGATCTATTCTGAGTACTGCAACAACCATCCCAATGCCTGCGTGGAGCTTTCCCGACTCACCAAGCTCAGCAAGTACGTGTACTTCTTCGAGGCCTGCCGGCTGCTGCAAAGAATGATTGACATCTCGCTGGATGGCTTTCTGCTGACCCCGGTGCAGAAGATCTGCAAGTATCCCCTCCAGTTGGCGGAGCTGCTCAAGTACACACACCCCCAGCACAGGTAGAGGGACAGGGTGGGGAGGGGAGCTGCCTGAGACTGCATGCCATCAGCCAGCAAATTGAGTATTTGCAGCGTGGGTCCTGTTGGCAGAATGTTGGGTACTGCTGTAGGCATTGGGAAATAGCTTAGGGTAAAGCAAGGCCACCTCCTTGAGCTATACTGGAGCAGGGAAGGATATACATCAATAATACACTAAGCTGTTCTACCTGGAAGTTATGCAGGAAGTTATGTACTTCATGAGGCTGTCGCTAAGGGTAACCTCACATGCAATGGCCTCTGGGAACTCCACAGCTCTTCCTGCTCTCCAGCTTGCTGCACCCTGCTTCTGTCTGTTCTGCCCCAGGGACTTTAAGAACGTTGAAGCCGCCTTGCACGCCATGAAGAATGTGGCCCAGCTCATTAACGAACGGAAACGAAGACTTGAAAACATCGACAAGATTGCTCAGTGGCAGAGCTCCATAGAGGACTGGGAGGTGAGGGCCCCGGTGCCCAGGAATTCCTGTGGGGTCTTTGCTTGAAAACTGTCCTTGCTCAGAAGGGGAGAGAAGCAGGGATCCACTGCACTCCCAGGAGCTGTTGGAAGACAGGTTCTCTTGCACTGGGCCTCTGGTGGCGCCTCCACTTTGGCACCTAATGGTCTCCTTCCTGTGTGCACTACCACGCACCTTCCAGCCACTGCCAGCTTAGGGAGAGCCCTAAACCAGGAACTGTGTTTCTAAGACACGCTAGTCTGTTTCTTTGCCCCCGGGACAGGCTGGAAGTTTTAAATAACTTCTGGAACTTTCAACAGTTGAGTTTAGAGCCCATGGTGGGACTAGAACTGGATGCTCACTTTTTCTGGGTTGCTCATCCCCATATATCTGCCAGGCTTGCCTTCTAAGGCAGCAAGTAAAACTGATGGCTATACATTCCTGCTTCTTAAAGGCATGAGGTGGGAGGACTCTGCCCCTCTGCACACAGCCATTGGCCACCTCTACTCCCTACCCAGATGGAGCTGTGGCAGCTGTCAGGATGAGAACATAGGGAACGGCAGAATAAGGGTGCAGGAAAGGGCAGAAGTAGAGTCCTAGGCCCTATGCTCGCACTGAGTCCTAACCCTTGCGTAGGAGGAGCAGGACAGTGCACCAGCCTGGTTCTGAGTCCATGCCTGGCCAAGGACTAGAAAGCACAGTCATCCCCAAATGGATGGCTGCCAGCAGCTCCCGCAGGTCAGTTTCTGGTACTAGATACATCTCTAGCTGCAGGGGCAAGTTCCTGCCAAGTCTAATTTTTCTCTAAAGCATTTAAAAGACAGCGTGGGTCACACCCTTCTAATAGCCATTTTCCAAAAGGGAAAGAGTTGGGGTTGGGGCCTAGGATGTGAAGTGCCTGCTTGCTCTGCATGCAAGCAAGAGGACCTGAATTCAGATGCCCAGCACCCATATTTAAAAAAACAAACAAACAAACAAACAAACAAAAAACCAGGCATGGTGATACACCTGTCTCTCAGTCTTAGATGGCAAAGACAAGAGGATTCCTGAGATGTTCTAGCCACCCAGCCCACTGATGTTATGAGGTCTGTGAAAAGACCCTGTCTCCAAATTAAGGTAGAGATGAGATGGTGAGATGGCTTAGCAGGTAAAAGTGCCTGCTGCCAAAGCTGCCGAAACTCATGCCAGTCTCCAGGACCCTTTGGTGGAGAGAGAGGATCCTGCAGGGGGTCCTCTGTGCTCCACACACTTGCTGTGGCATGTGTGCATACACCCTTCCCACAATAAATAATAAAAGTGGTTTTTATAAGGCGGAAAGTCATTAAGACACCTGATGTTAGCCTGTCTCACCACCATGCTCACACATATAAGCACACATGTAAACACGTGGACATACAATATGCCACGCAGAATGAAAAAGTAAAATGAACTTTAGTATTTTATTTAACTCAATAGATCAAAATATTTCAAATGTAACCAACAAACATTTTTGACATTGTTTCATACTCTTTGAAAAAATCAAATGACCAATGCTCAGCAGCCACAGAAGGCCAGTGGCTACAATGACGTCCTCTGCGGGTGGGTCAGACCTACCTTTCTCTTCTCCCACATCCACACTTGCAAGGCTGCCTTTGGGTTTTAAGAGTGTTCCTCTTACCTTGTCCTACCTAACTCAAGTCAGGCGACAGCAGGAAGACACCCACTCGCCAACAGAGGCGGGAAAGTAGAGCCTAAGGTTGGGAGTGCTTACCTCACGGCTCTCCTTGGGGTTCACTCAGGGGGAAGACCTCCTGGTCAGGAGCTCGGAACTCATCCACTCGGGGGAGCTGACCCGTGTTACCCAGCCTCAAGCCAGGAGTCAGCAGAGACTGTTTTTTCTCTTTGACCGTCAGCTCATCTACTGTAAAAAGGTATCCGAACCACCCTGCCTTACCAGACCAGTCCCACAGAGTAGAGCAGTTAAGGGCTGGGGCTCTTGTCTAGAGGCCAAGAGCTTGTCAGACTCTGCCCTTGGCCATTCCGTGTCTCCAGGAGCCCCAGTTAGGCCGGTAGGACTGGCTCTCAGTGTCCCCCAGGGGCACTAGGGGTAGCTGTCTGAACACTGTGCTGTTGAGAACACCCCCTCTCCCTGACCTGGTCCCGGCCTGCTCCTCAGATCATGTCTACCTCTGCAAGCCTTTGCTTCTGCCTCGTGATTTCTGATCCCAGCAGCCTCTGGCCTCCTTACTGCTAGCTTCTGCTTCTTCCAAACCGTGGCCCAATGGCCCCATGCCAAAGCCTTCCTTATTCTCCCCCACACCATATGGGCCACCGCTTTAATTTGAGGCTTTCTGCCCACCAGACCATGTGCACCTCAAAAGATTAGACTGTCCTGTCAGTCAGTGGCTTGGAGGGGAGGTGGGCACAAACCCTGGACATGACCAGGTAGTCAGGCAGGCTGCTGGACAGCCAGGGCTCAGGGCAGCATCTGGCAGGATCTGCTCCGCCGGGATGTGCTGTACTACAAGGGCCGGCTGGACTTGGATGATCTGAAGGTGGTAGATGTGGAAGACGGGAAGGACCGAGACCTCCATGTGAGCGTTAAGAATGCCTTCCGCCTATACTGTGGTACCACGGGGGACAGCCACTTACTGTGTGCCAGGAAACCAGAACAGAAGCAGCGCTGGCTGAAGGCCTTTGCCAGAGAGAGGGAGCAGGTGCGGCTGGACAAGGAGACAGGTGGGAGATCCTGCTGGGCTTTGCCTAGCCTCTGGGGCCCACATACAAGGTGGTCAGGGCCAACTTGAGAATGAGACCACACCCTAGGGCTGAGTGAGGCTGCAGAAACCTCTTAGCATCCCCATCTGGTAGAAATGGCCATTCCTGTGGTCAACCCCATCATTGACTGAGTCTGACTAGACTAGCTCACTATATGTGCCCATCTGTTGAGGCCTGGGGGAGCCCCGGAAAACATGGGGTGGGTCCTACAGAAGCTTTCCCATACTTTCCTGTTCCTTGATCACCAGCTTCATGCTTTGGTTTGGAGCCTCCACAGGAGTGAAGAGAAAGAAGCTAGATATGAGAGAAGTGGGAAGGGGATACAGGGGTGCCTCAGGGATCTTCATTCTCTCCCTTGGCTGGCAAGACAGAATGGCTGAGCAGGTGAGGGAAGTCCCTGCCATGCCATGCTGTCTCAAGTGTGATAGGAATGGGGCACCAGGAGGAGAGTACCTGGACTAGAAAGCCCTCCAGGGAGGCACATGAGCAGCTGAAGGCAGGACGGGGTCTCACATATGCCCTTCCTCCAGGCTTCTCCATCACTGAGCTGCAGAGGAAGCAGGCCATGATGAATGCCAGCAAGCAGCAGGCCACAGGGAAGCCTAAAGGTAAATGGGGAAGCATCCTACTCCCTGGGCAGTTCCAGCCTTGACTGCGCTTCCCTCTGACTTCAAGAGCAAAGGCAGCTAGCCATCTGAATCCTTGGAGATGCCCACTGTCCGCCCTTTACAGGTGTATGTTTTCAAAGGTGGTTAGGGCCAGAGATGACAGCTTTTGCTTGACTTCTCTGACCTCCAGGAGTTACAGAGCTCACCTCGCCAGGCTGCTGATAGGTGTGTCACAGCTGCCAGTGAGCAAGCCATCTCTCCAACTCCATAGATAGAGGCAGACATTCCATGCCTTGGACAATGGCCCTGGCCAGCCCTCAGGCTGCAGTAGGCCAGGCCCAGGCCAAAAACTGATAACTCGGGGGATCTTGTGTGTTGTGGTTAGCCCCTTGGGAAGCAAGTCCTGTGTGGCAAACTACTCTATGGCAAGATCTACAGCAGAACCCACAAACAGGCCCCTTTGTCTTCGGCCTTTGTGACCCCTGGTGTCGCTTTCTCTCCCTGCCCAGCTGTCGGCAGGCCAGGATACCTGACCCGCCACAAGCATCCATCATTGCCTGCCAGCCGGCCCCAGCAGCAGGTGTTGGTGCTAGCAGAGCCCAGGCGGAAGCCGTCTAACTTCTGGCACAGCATCAGCCGACTGGCGCCCTTCCGCAAGTGAGCCAGCACCCGCAGACAACCTGACTGCACTCTGTGGACCGTCCTTTCCTGAGGCCTACACCGTCAGGCCCTCTGCCTGGTTTACAAACTGGAAGTGAACAGGCACAGCAGCACGCTGTTATGATGTCTGGGCCCTGCCTCTGGCCCCTTCCCCACGGCTAGTGTGAGGGTACAAGCCTCTGCCTATACTCTGGACCTGCGCAGAGCCTCTGTCAATGGTAAGCCTGCAAGCCACAGCTCGGAACCTCTGGCCAGGCTGTGCACACAGGCCCATCTGCTCTGGACATTCTTTGGAAAGCTTATCTCCACTCCTGTTTCCTCTGGGTAGGAGACCAAAAATCTGTGGCCATGAGCCACCTGCCAAAGCAGGTGTGTGCCCCTCTGCTCTTTGTCTGCTCAGGCTCCCAGAGCACTCACAACCTGAGAGGTCAGGAACCAGGAATTCAGCCCTCCTAACTCTACCCATAGTTGTCCTTATGCCTCCTGGTCCCTCTAGACACTGCTGGCTGCCAGACAACCTCTTTACTTGTGACATGTGTAACGAGAACAAAACCGTACAGTCAACTGTATACCTGGTTCCGGGCTAGTGACAGTTCCCTGTAGCTGGGGTGGCTGTGTGTGCGCACACACACTCCCTGTTCATTATGATTTTGGTCATGTTGTTTCTCTAATACTGGAGAATTGTTAATGACACAGGAAGATTGCCTTACCCTAGTAAGCGTGAGAAGCCATAAGGACTGAACTCTGTGGCCCTGCATGGCCAGCCTGCTTGTGGGGCACATGGCCGGGCCTGTGCGTGGTGCAGAGCCTACAGGACTCGGAAGCATGGAGTCACTCTTGCGCTGCATCTTCTCTAATCCAAAAGCCACATTTAATTTCATAAAGAAACAAATGAAAAGGGACCTGGCTGCTGGTCAGCTGGTGGTGTGTGTCAGTTTCTTCTCCCGTGTGCCGTCATCTCTCCTGGGGCTGGTGCCCTGCCTTTCTTCCTCTTCTGTTCTCGGTCTAGGGGAGGCACTGCTCACTAGGACACAGCTTCAGGGTTCTGGTAGAAGTAGCCTAAGGTGGCTAGAGTCACCACTGCAGAGGCCTAAAAAGGGGGTGGAAGAAAGCAGGCCAGGTGGACACAGCGGGTGGACAGACTCCCTTTCCACCTCCCAGAGTAGCTAACCGGCACATATGGGCTAAGAGGTGGGGTCGGTGCTATTTTGGTATTTTTGGGTCTCAGCATCCTCCTTGCTAAATTAAGGGACACAGAAGGCTTATGTAGGAGCCTATAGCTCCTACAGCACTTTGGAGGACTCTCCACCAAAGCCAATCAAGGGCTACACATAGCCTTACCCCAGTCCCCTAGAAAGTTCTTCACTGGGACAAGTGGCAACAAGTGTGAGTCAGACCATCACCTCTGACAACACTCCCAGGAAAAGATCAGAATATGCAACACAAGTCAATCTTTATTGAAAACTGCAGTTATTAATTACATAACAATTCTGGTTACAATAAACGTGCTTTTAAGGATTTTAAATCTGAGCTCATCTACTCATCAGATTGCATAAAAAATTAAAACAGTATGAATTTACATCTAACTGAACTGGCTCGGGATGGACAGTCTGTCTGCCCGTTCCTTTGTTGACACATAAGTTCCATGAAGAGGCAAGGGATGCCTTTAACACTGGAAGACAATGCTGACTTAAGCATAAAAAAAGTACCAACAACAGTGTAAAAAAGAGTATTTAAAAACAAAAGCTTAAAAAGAAGAACCTTTTCTGTTCAGTCACAGCCCATCAGGCTCCTTGGGCCTCCAGTTGCCACAATGACCCTGCTGGGAGCCAGTCCCCAGTCTGACCTAACTGCTCTATTATACTGCCCACAGTCTGCAGTAGACCCCGCCCACTGCCCTTCCCTGGGAACTGCCTGTATCCTCACAGGGTCCCCACATCTCATGTACAGTACTGCAGTCCTTGGATAGAAAAGCTGCTGCCTCCCATGCCATAATTCTAGTCAGATTTATTCCACAGGCTTTCTGTTCTTTACATGAACAGGGAGGGGTAGGGAAGAGAAGAATCCTTTGAGACATGGGGAATTCCTGTTCCTGTTCCTACTGAGACCACATCATCACTCCATCAAACACAGAAGACTGGGCAGGAGGAAGCAACTGAGGAAATACAAAGACCTGGGAGGTGTGCTGGACATGAAGTAAGCTCTGCTGCACTGTCCTCCACAACCCTCAGAAAGCACCAGAGGACAGGGCCAGCAGCTGCCACACTGGCCATTGCACCCTAGGAGGTCCTGTGCTACCCGGCAGTGCCAGGTACACCACAAGTACAGATGTCAGTTGCCGAGAGAAGATGGCTCCACAGTCAGTGATACTACACTCAGGGAGGAGAACTGAGGAAATCTGAAGCAGCCCCCATGTTTAAGGCTGGTGCTCGCCAGCCTCTCCCAACCACAGGCACACTGGGAAGCCAGTGAGCTCAAGCCTCCAGCCCCAAGAGTGACTTTCCTCTCACTGTGCCATTAAACATCCTGTCTGCTCCTTCAGCCTCCTGTCACATCAGAACAACAAAACCAGATGCAATGAGATACCAGAAGCATGGCTGAGGAAAGGTAGCACACTCAACAACCAATCCACAGTTGGGACCTCCCCACCTGCTGGAAACATCGCCTCTGCAAACACTCACAAGATGCTACCCAGAATGACGACTGGTAGGCTAATAGCCACTCAGCAGCTCTCCCAAGGAAGACCACAACCCAAGAGACAACAGTTGCAGAAGCTGCTTCCATGCCTGTAGCCTAACTGGCCCAATCCGGATGGTGGGCTTACTTCTGAGAGTCAAGGAGCTCACAGGTTCCAATACTCCACAACTGCAAGCAGCAGCAGCAGAGGAAAAAAGCTCCTTAGCCTCAGAGAAGGCAGCAGAAATATAATGGAGATGGAGATATATATCTCCTTAACAACCATGTCAGTGTTCATAGGTATCAGACTCTCTGCTTGCCTGTCAATTCAGCTGATGGACTCGAGTCAGGAATGTCACACACACAGAAAGCACACTTTCTTGGAATGTTCCTTTGGGATACCTATGCAGCCATGTAATAGAATACTGACCCAATTCTGATCCTTAATTTTATTGAAACTGAATGTTGTTAAAGCCACCACCTGTGACAGTTCGTGGATATCCATATGCCCAGATTTTCACCTGGTAAGATCTTTCACCAGCAGATTCCATAGTGATGACCTGACAGCTTCAAAGCAGACAAGATTTCCACAGACGAGTTGTATAATACAGAGGTGCTGATAGTCACTCCATTTACAGCTCCAGGGCAAGCGTGAGAGGCTGATGTGATCAACAGGAAGGTGGCAACCCTCCCCCTCCATGCCACCCCCAGAGAACTCAGGCCTGTGGAAACACACAGTGTGTGCAACCGCAAGCAGGCCCAAGGATTTGGTAACTTCTTGCTGTAGGCAAACAACTCTACCCTTTCCAGGCAGGGAGACAGCTATGCTTAGTTGGGGGTGGGTAAGGGGCCTTTCCAAACACATGGGAAAATCACAGGTGCATTCCTCTAACGATCTGTGATCATTCACCTGGGAAACCACCTTCTGTCCGTTGAGTTCGGGCAAACCCTGGAACTACCAACACTGCACACCATCCACCACAGGGATGCGAATCCCAACATGGAAGCACAGGTACAGGCTATGTGCTACAGCAAATGTTTCTATCTCTGTGCAGTGTGTTTCTTGTGCTACCCCTCCGCCCGCACGAGCGAACACACACATACACACACACACACACTCTCTCTCTCTCTCTCTCTCTCTCTCTTAAGTGCTCATGAGGCAATTAAACATACTCATCCGTAAACATTCTATGTTCATGGACATAAGGAACGAGGAATCTTCTGTTCACACTGATCCATGCAGAAATCTTCCTAAATTTCTCAAAATTTAAAAAAAAAAAAAAAAAAAAAAAAATATGGAGAGCATTACTATAAAAATAAAGTCAGCAAAGGCTCCATATTATTCCGGTGACCCACCTCTAGCCAAGCTGACTGCTACTGAGGCGACCTCCACACCAACATGGGAACCCTGACTTAGCTGCCAGAGACAAGTACCCCTTCCAACCAAAGCCCCGGCAATTCAATGGGGTTGAAAAAGAGCTAAAAAGCACCCCCCGACTGACAGACCCCAGAGAGGTCCTCATGTCCTTCCCCTTTGACCCACACTGAACAAAAACACTCTCACAGATTCAAGTTGGGCATATTCAGGCAAAAAGAACCCTCGTGATTTCTTATGTACACACAATCTGTCCCACCACAGAGCCTTCCAGGCAAGCACATTCCTGAACTGCCTGGCCCTTTCCGCTTTCCACATCTGCTTGGTGCTGAGTGCCTTCAGCTACAGAAGAGTGGCAAAAGAGGCTCACAAACCACTTACGCAGGCTTCCCAGGCCTCACCCCACTAGTCACAGAGGGCAGGCCATCCTCAGGTGAATGACCCAAGACAAGCTACATTATTTCTACATTTTCAGACATAATCACAGCCCTGCTTCTCTACAAGAAACATGAGGAACTAACTTAAAGAAACATTTATTCCCTTGTAACAAGTCTTAAATGTACAACGCTCTCCAAAGCACACAGCTAACGGCTTTGTGGGAGAATACAGCAGTGCCTGTGTCTTTAGCTGACTTAATTATTCTCAGGGGAAAAGGAATGGTTCCCTAAGTGAAATAAAGAAAAGACAACACTGCCTCAGTGTGGCTGCTTCTTGTTGACATCTTCCCTCCTAGGAAGACAGTTTACTTCTACAATGGACTTTTCCAACAGTCCCAACAGACACACAAAACATTATCCTGTAAGAAAGACATACAGCAGAAACGCAGATGGCAGACACTACTCTGACACACAGGCCATTCTTCACCCCAGCTGGACTGGTCACCAAGCTCCTATATTTCCTGATAAGCTGCAGGTAGATCCCTGCTTCCCAGAGCACACTCCAGCTGAAATGAAGGAGAGGGACCCTACTATCCCTTCTGCTGTCTGGAGCTGCTGCAGGCTCACTCTCTCTCTCTTCCAGTCCCTGCGGCTCCCTCCAGGATCAGTCAGTCAGTGCCAAAGAACCAGGCTGCTGAAAACTACAAGTGTATGTCCATAACTGGCAACCCCAGCACCCTAAGAGTCCCCTCCAGTACTCCCCATGCTTCATTGAGGACATCCCTTGCATGAGTGTAATTGAGACTCTGCATATATCAGAGGTGCATGAGTGACAGGCTGTGAACATGGTCCAGTCCTTTGGGTTTTGCATATGATGGTTTTGCATCAGTCACTGCAGGTAGATTGAGCAAGCTTTGTTTTTGTTTGTTTTTATAAACATGCATTCAACTAGATATGATTCAGAATAGAGTAATACTCCCATTTTATCATTACAGTTAGCTAAAAAAATTGCCAGGCAGTCCACAAAACAGGATTTGCTTTAAAACCAACCCACAGAGTTAGTTGGAGACTAGCGAGCTGGGACCTGCTGGGCTGGGACGCAGTCGTGTTTAGCTAAGTGTCGGAGCATCAAGAAGAAAGTCCTGGTTGGAGGCACAAGGCCTGCAGCACCAGCTGTGGAACTCAATGAAGTGACTGCACAGCTCCATCCTCAAATCTGGGAAAGAATAAAACAGTCAGACAGGCTCTTGGCACCTGTGCTTTACCAGTTCAAGAGGGCAGTGGGCAGCCAAAGCTGCAGCACCTAGTTCCCATATACCTTACAGGCACACCCTGTGCCTCCTGCCCCATCCTAACTGTAGCCCTATACACTGCAGCAAACAGAAGGGATTCCAGCCCACTACAGAAGTGGTAAAACGAACAGTTATCACTCAATGCCCTTCCTCCCTCCCTTCCCTTCCCCTTCTTCCCTCCCTTCCATTCCCCTCCCTCTCCCCCCTTCCTTATTGGGATGTCCCAATAAAGATAACAACATTTGTGGGCAGGTGGACCGAGGCTGTACAGAAGATAGGTGAGCAAGCTGAAGGGAGCAAGCCAATTAGCACCCATCCTCACAGTCTGTGTGTCAGTTCCTGCTCAGATTCCCATTATGGTGGGTTGTAATTGTAAGCCAAGCCAACTCTTCCCTTCCCCAAGGTGCTCTTGCTCAGCGTTTTACCACACTGACAGACAAGCAAACTAGATCAGTGCTTGTTTCCTCAGAGAAGTGCACCTCAGCAGGGCCCACCCAGCTGCATCCTTCACTAACACTCACATTAATTTGCAGGGCGATCACCACTGCGGGGGCACATAGCTGTAGGTGGGGGTTCCTGGGGCTCGGTATGTGGGGACAGTGACCGGGTGAGGGGCTACAGGAGTTGGAGAATGAGCAGTCAGCAGGGTACCTGGAAGAAAGAACACTTCATAAGGAAGCACAAGTGACCACTAGAGAGACCTCCATCATGTAGCCTCTGATAGCGCATCATGACCTGGCTTCGTGTGTGTGTGTGTGTGTGTGTGTGTGTGTGTGTGTGTGTGTGTGTG
>JADRCH010000031.1:11603481-11626381 GCA_019843965.1 Rhynchomys soricoides
TGTGTGTGTGTGTGTGTGTGTGTGTGTGTGTGTGTGTGTGTGTGTGTAAGGTGGGGGGAGGAGTTGGGAGGGGAGGAAAGAGGAATGGTCTTGGTCTTGAACCAGAAGGGTCAAAACTCCAAACGGATTATCCAAAGTGTTGTGGTCATAGTTTGCTTGTAACTCCTCTTCAGATCATGCACACTAATTTTGGCAGATCACATGACTATAAAATGAAGAAGCGAAACAGGAAGGAGATTCTGACTCATGAACAGCAGAGATGAACATAGAGAATAGTGTGCTAATGGAGGAAGCCAGTGAGGAAGGACAATGGATGTCCCCACGCACATGAAGTGCTCAACACTGTTAAATTCAGACACGGAACACGAAGAATGGATGTACACCTAAGGGAAGGAGAATGGCCTATCTGTTTAATGGGTACAGGAGCTGTAGAGATGCAGGGTTCTTGAGACCTGTTTTCACAACACACTGAGCTGTATACTGGATGGAGAGGAGAGACAGGGAAGAGAGAAAAAGACCATGAACGCTTGCATGAGGGAGTTCTAGTACACTCAGCAATGGCTGAGGTTAAGCCACACCCCACAGCTCAAGGTGGAGGCAAGTCCTTGCTGCTTACACTCTTCCTGGGGAGTTGTCCCCAGGTAGGCAGAGCAGTCTACCCTAGTTTTCTTTAACAACAAATTCAGAAAAATCAAAGCAGAAATTAACAGAATCCCATAGAGCTAGAGCTGACATAATTTCCTTGTGCTGATGTCCAGGAAAAAAAAAATATGTAAGGGATGGCTTCATTTTTTTCCCCCTTAAATTTCAGTCATGGAGGCCGGGCGGTGGTAGCGCACACCTTTAATCCCAGCACTCGAGAGGCAGAGGCAGGCGGATTTCTGAGTTCGAGGCCAGCCTGGTCTATAGAGGGAATTCCAGGACAACCAGGGCTATACAGAGAAACCCTGTCTCAAAACCAAAACAAACCAAAACAAAAATTCAGTCATGAAGAACCAAGTGACCTTGTGTGGAACAGCTTAAAAACAGCTACACATATTGAAAGGTCAAGAGGTGGCCCCTGCTAAGATCTGCCATCAAACCCCATGCTTCCATGGAGGTGTGTCCAACTCACTTTGCTGGTTCAATCAATAAATAGCATAGGATCTTTAGAAGCAGCTGTTCCCTCTATCAACATAAAGCCAGTTTTCATCGAGAAACTTTCTCATTACTGCAACCTCAACAACAGAGACAGCTGGCCCATCTGGAAGTGCTCAGTTTAGCAGCTCACTGAAGGAGCCCAATGAGGTCTACCTGAACACCCCTCTCCTACTCCACACGACCACCTGGCTCACTAACAAGGCATGGTATTGTTAAGTTCCACAGTGGGGAGACCACTTGACTTGTGCCTGTTCCTGAAAGGAGAAAGGGAAGAGAAGGGGCAAGCTTGGCAGTCCCTTCACACAGCTCAAGCCATGAGACTCGAAGGCCACAGGTCAGAAGCTTCATGGACTCTCCCACTTCAGCAAGTCTCAGGGTTCCGCAGAACACACAAGAACTAGGACTCACCTGCTGACATGGCCATCGTGGTCCCAGCAACCATGCCCATGGTAACCCCGCTGCCTCTAGGAGGAGGGATGGGAGCAGGGTAGACCGTTGCTGGCATGCCATTGGGCTGCACCACCGTGGTGTGGTGAATGACGTGAGGAGGTGCTGCATACAGCGGTTGTGTATAGTACGTGCCTTGCTGTGGGGAAAACAGAGACAACTGCCAAAGGGTCCCAGGGCTGTAGGGAGATGAAGGAACCAACCCTCCCTCCCCCAGGTGTAGGGCATGCCCAAGCATACCTGGGCATACGGGCTCTGCTGGGGGTAGGCACTTCTCACCGGGTACACAGCCGTCTGGTAAGGACTCGGGGAGGAGGAGTACGGTGGCACAGCTCCGCTGGTTGGGGAACAGGACACTTTGTAAGGTGTGCCAGGAGTGTAGCCTGGAACAAAGAAGCCAAAGGCCTGAGTTCACCTAGCCAATGCCAAAGACAGCTCTGCAGGGAGAAGCCAGGGCCACCACCGATCATAAACACAGTGGAGCCCTGTTGCCACTGCAGCCCCCTCTCTCCTCTACCTCCTCTCTCCTCTACCTGGATCTCCATGCTTTTAGTGCAGGTACACATGTGCAGTGCCAAGATCTGCAGAGCGCGCGCACACACACAGACACACAGACACACACACTCACACACACACAAACCTGTCCTGTCTTGCTGGATAAAAACTGCTATGGTCTCCCTAAACTCGCCTTGGCTTTAATGGCACATAAACCTTTTCACCCTACATGTAAGGTCTAATCGTAGGGAAATAAGCATACACACGAAACCTCACTGCAAGCAAGCAGTACATTGCTCATTACAGCAAAACTAAAGAAACTAACAAAATGGCAAAGCCTGGCAAAGCACCTCAGTGTAAAGACATGAGTCAGGAGGGTAGGCTGTCTTGCACCATCACCAAAGATAAAATGGAACACGAAACACTAAAGCAGATTATTAAACAGAAGACATAAGAAGATTCTAAGAAATGGCTCAGCAGTTATGAGCACATTTGCTCTTCTAGAGGACCTGAGTTCTGCTTCACCCACATAGGGTCACTCACAAATCCAGCTCCAGGGGATCCAACCAACTCTTCTACCCTCCAGGAGCACTGGACTTAATAACATGCACAATCCCCCTCCACACATACACAATTTCTTAAAAGGGGACAGAACATATAAAGCTACATGATGAAGAAGGGGAGAGAAGATGGTACCCTACAGCCATGTGAGACTACTTCTAGAAGGCGTATACCAGGTCACAGGAAGCTGAGGAAAAGCTTCACATGGGCAAAGAGACTGACTGGCTCCTGCAGGAGCAACACAGACAGGGGACTTCCCTGGGGCTAGGAGAGTTCAGACCACTGCAACTGCCTATTACCAGACTCTGTCTGGTGCATCCAGTGGACCAATATCTTGCTGATACACAAGACAAGCTCCAAGATAACTGTATGGAGTGAAAACCAGACAAATACATGCTGCAAACAGCTGAGAGGAAACCCTTGGAAGAATTCAATGAGTGAAAACCAGGCAGTGGCCAGAGGCAGGAGAGACTTTCAGAAGTGTGCAACCACAGACTGTAGTGGTGGTTTGGACAACTACCCAAACACAGCACTTGAACTCTGAGGACCGCTTGCAGGTCTCCTCAGCTGACCACGGGTGTGTCAAAATCGCAAGCTCTGACAGACGGGTTTCAGAGATGCAAACAACAACCCCACTAGAGGCCACAATAGAATTTGGAAAACATGTTCTCCAGCCTTACACACAAACCCTCATCAACAGGAGACTCTGATCCAGCCATATAAACTTACAATAAGTATAAACATATACTTAGCAATCATTTAGAAACAATTACAAATTACAAATCCATTGGATTTCCAAAGCAAGTCAGACAGCACAGCACACAACAAATAATCATATTTACATATCCAACAACTGGCCTGTCCACCTCAAAAGCAACAGATTTATGGCACATGTATTTTGAAACCCCAAAGTCTTAAATGTGTGGAAGAAATCAGGGAAGGGAGGAAAGGGAAGCCCTACTGACATAATGAAAATGTCCCAAGACTATTCTGGGTGATGGCTCCACAGTCGGTCCAACTGAAGAAGTCCATCAAAATACACACTAAATACATGAGTGTCTTTGTATGAACTGTGTCTCAATTTTAAAGAATGAACTGAGTATAAACAATTTTAATTTGAAATTAAAAATTTTTAATTATATTTTTAGTAGAGAGAATTAATGACTTCTATAATATCTACCATTTTTAATATTACCAACTTTCAACACTGGTGCTTTGCCAAGAAAGCCAAATGTGCAGATTTTCCATTAGGATTCATAAAGCAAGTTAAAAGACAAGAGCATCATAGCTTGGATCTGAAGGATTCCTCTAAAATCCTTGTCTTCAGTGAGGTAGTGCTAGAGAATGGGGTCTAGGAGTGAATTCTTTAGGACATTGGGGTATGCACTGGGGTATGCACTGGGGTATGCACTGAGGTATGTGTACTGTGGGACGGATCCATAAGGTGAGTGAGGGCTTTGCTTTATCATGGTCTGCCTGGTCACACACCCAAATAATGGGACTAAATCATCATGGGTAGACATCTCCAGAACTGTGAGCCTAGCAAACCCTGTCTCTGAGAAGGAAGCTGCCCACCTTGGACGTCTGTTACAGTGTAAACAGCCAACGCCATCCCTTTCTCCCACTGCTCACCTCCTGGTCTTTACAAAGGACACAAAAGAAAATGATAAGATATGGTACATTCGTCTAAAACTCAAATGTTTAAGTATGTTCAACTTTATTATATGCCAATTATACCACAGCAAATCTGTAAGCCATCTTTAAGTCAGGGAGAAGCAATGTAAGATCCATTCATTCAGGTTTCAGTGACACAGCAAGGGGAAGGACCAGGGCAACCCAAATGCTTCCCAAGGGAGTACTCACTGTGCAAGAAGTCATGACCTGCCACCGAGCCAGGTCCTACTACAGGTGACCAAAAGAGATCCGACCCTCTACACAGGAGAGTGCTCATAGCAGCACGGATGCAGGAGAGAGATACCAACTCAGGGTGGGAGCAAGACTGTCATGAACTATGGGGAACTGGAACAGAGAAGTCAGGCAGACCGTGCCATACCTCAAACCAGTCCTTCCCTTATCACAACCACAGGCACGCCAGAGAGTACAATTACTGAACAGGTGGCCTTGCCAAGTTGGATCCCTACTCAGTTATTTAAATCTAGTTTCTGCCCCATTATTTCTAGGAATTTCAATGGAATCATCTTGCCAGAATTGGGCATGGAAGTATGTGTCAGCAATCACTGTACTCCGAAAACTGAGGAAGGAGACTATGGATCTGAGACCAGCATGGAGGCACTGCTTAAAACCAGAAATACAAAAGGGAGAGCAAAATTCTCTGAGGGATCACTAAAATCACATGAAAAAAAAAATATCGACAATCAAAATGTCCAAGTGGTCAAGCAGTAGTGACGCACGCCTTTAGTCCCAGCACTTGGGAGACAGAAGCAGGCAGATCTGTGAGTTTGAGGCCAGCCTGGTCTACAGAGTGAGTTCCAGGACAGCCAGGGCTACACAGAGAAACTCTCATCTCGAAAAACCAAAATACAAAACAAACTAAACAACAAAATGCTCAAGTGTGTCACACACACTCTGAGGACAGACCCTGGGTGTCCCGGTGGAGCCACATTCAGACTCTGTAGTGCTAGTCAGTTCTCACTTGGCCTGAAAAACAGGGCCCACCATTGCCCAGCATCAAAAACACAAAATGACGCACTTGTGATACAGACAGCATATGTAGAAACTGAGAGCACTAATAACAAATGCTTTAGGCATGGCAATAGTGTTACATACACTTAGAGGTACTTGTAAACGTCATCACATGATGCTTCAGGCACACTGACTGCATACAGCTGACATAGCGACTAAGCCTGTGGCAATCGAGGCCAAGTGACTGGGAAAGCAGCTGCACTCTCACAAGTTAGGGATGCACCTGAACACCACACCTAGACTCTTAGAAGACTGGCCTAGGCTACACAGTAAGATCTCAGCCCAACCACACAGTATAGGCCGGAGAGAACACTCAGCAGTGAAGAAGAGCACTAGCTGTCTTACAGAGGAACCTGAGTTCAGTTTCCAGCACCCATATGGCGGCTCACCATCTGCAACTTCAGTTCCAGGGATCTGACACACTCTTCTGGCCTCCTCAGGCACTGGGCACACACATATATGCAGGCAAGCACTCACACATGTCAGTGTTTAAATCTTAAAGGCAAACAAACAAGCAAGCGAGCAAACAAACACAACACAACACAAAGGGCCAAGAACACAGCTCAAACAGAGCACTTGCCTAACATGTGCAAGACCCTGGGTTCAATCTCCAGCACTGCAAACAAAAACAAACAAACAAAAATCATTTTAAAAAAAAAAAGTATTTTTTAAGGTTAGGTAAGCTGTTACAGATTTAAAGGAGGCAAAAGATATACATTCAGCTTCATAAACAGATTCAATATGTAGCAATAATAGATCCTCATTTCAAGTATTCAACAGTATTGGCCACTTCACAGTATGATGCCTTCACTAGGGACAATGGCTGCTAGCCCACATGTCTACATCCACAGAACTATTGGGAGGTCGGATAAAGATGCAGAAAATGTTATTTTACAGGGGAAAATTCTCTACAACATGACTCTCTCCTGATCTTTTGGGATGCTACTTAAGTTAATATTGCACAAAGGCAAAGTGGAAACTGAGAAAAGTGGCAAGGACTGAACAGAAGGCAAAAGCCCCAGGTCCTGAAGAAGAGGGCTCCAGCACAGGAGCCAGGCTAGGGCAGAAGCAGAGCCCCTGAACAAGCACCAAGAAATCTCAGTACCAGAATAGCCCATGGGCCAGAAACACATACCTAGAGATCTCAAGAGTCCTACTAAGCCTCCTGAGAGGTTCTAGATAGGACAAAAGGTCAAAAGATCAACAAAATACTTATCAAAGAATTTGACCAGTCAACACAAACAAAATCACAACATGCCTCCCACCACAACAAAATGACAGCAGTCAGCAATAGGAGTCTAAGGGATCAGAATAGACAGGCATTCTATCGTGGTGGTAGCAAACGACTGCTTTCCTTCCTTCCCCAGACAGCATTACTGTAGCCTTAAGGAAGACCTCCCATTCGCTATACAACAGATTACCCTGCATTTCCAATCCTCCTGCCTCTACCCCACAATGAGCATGCAGGCTTTCTGCACTATGGGTAATGTGTGTGCTGGGTAAGCACTCTACCAACTGAGCCAAACCCCTAGCCCTCTGCTTTCTACAATCATAGGTATTGTTAGAGTCTGTGCATATATACCTTTAAGAGAGAAAGAGACTCCTGCAATCCCACAGTCTATCAACATTCTAGGGCTATTTCCTTTCAAGTAGTTAGTCATACATAAGCTTTCTGTTTAAGCAAACCCGGAATCTCATTTCAGAGATGTAATTCTGGATTTAAAAAGAAATAAAGGACTATGTTATATTTTCATTTATTGTTAAATATCTTTCATAAACAAGTATCAAGGCCAGGTAAGCTCTGTGAGAGCCAGCGTAATGAACTGTTACCTGCTCTAAGATACATCTGTATTTGTGTTTGCCTAATTACTGCTGTAGTTTATCTCTCAGCAATAAGTTTCTCTTTTAGAAACATGCTTTGGCAGGGCGTGGTGGCAATGTCTTTAATTCCAGCACTGGAGAGGCAGAGGTAGGAAGATCTCTGACTTTGAGTCTAGCCTAGCCTACACAGTGAGCTCCAGGCCAGCCAGGGTTACACTGATCACTAATCAGTCACTTTTCCCTGAGGCTTTCAGATCATCAATGCACCTGCACCATTCAGCGGGAAAAGGGCCAGGAGGACCAGAGTGCACTAAGTGGTAGGACTGCTCAAAGTCTGATCATGATCTTCCCACAATATCGACAAAATTCTAAGGATGAGATCACAGTTCCCAGAATGTCACCAGTCACCGACAGAGTTAAGCCTTCAGCCGCTCAGTTCCCAGGGAGATTACAAGCATGAAAAGCTCACTCTGAATTCACTGTCTGCAGCCCTATTTATTCAAAACAAATGAATCTTCATCTAGATCATGGAACAGGAGAGATCACCAAACCACCACAAATCCCATGGTTCTCAGACTCCTGTGACACATTTACAACTGCATTAAGAAAAGGGGGCTGGAGAGATGGCTGGGGGATTAAGAGCACTCACTGTTCTTGGTTCAGCCCCAGCACCTACATGGCAGCTCACAGCCACCTGTAACTCCAGTTCCAGGGAATCTGGTGCCACCTTCTGGCCTCTGCCAGCACAAAATTCACATCGGTACGCAGGCAAACATGCACGTAAACACTCACACACATACTAAATAAAAATAAATCTTTAATAAAAAGAAAAAGAATCACAGTACTGCAAAGATGCCCAGGAAGCCCCACAGACCGCTGCCTCTATGCTAGATCATATCAAGAAAGCAGCAGAACTAACAGAAACTTCCCTCTTTCCTGGGCCCTGTGAAACAGAGACAACTTTTCAAGGACTCATAAAAGAAGAGCGCACAGCTCTGATTTACATCAGGTGCCAACAGCATGGAGGGGCACCACGGCCTTCCAAGTTACTTCTGCCTTAACCAATTTCAGAGAAACATCTTTATTCCAAGTATCTTGACAACACCAACACAGATAGCCTGGCACTATGAAGCCAGGAGACTGTCAGCCAAGGGGCCTGTTTGACAGGGGCTTCTGAGGCCGCACCCTAGGCCACTGTTCCTGTTACTTACTGCTTACCTCAGCTTTCACATTCAAGGATCCAGCTGAGAGCAGTCTTGAAGAGTGGACAAGACAGGAGGAACCCTGAGAGAAGGGGTGTGCATTTGTTCCAGACACCCCAGCTTTAGGCAAAGATATCTACACTGGCCTCAACACATCCGAGGCTCTTTTAGGAAAATTGCAAAAATGAGTTACAAGTTTTCAGTCCTTTTCTCATCAGCTTGTACTCTAGGAAGAAAGCTGGTGTAAGTAAAGCACATGAGTATAGAATGTGCACACAGTGTATGTGCAAGAAGCACTAACCCACAGAAATGCGCTTCAATTTAATCCACAGCTATGCACAAATCCCAAATGCACAAGCTAAAACTGAAAGAAGAAAAAGCCAGGATTTTAGGCAGGTTTTTGGGATATCAAAAATGTAATCAAACAAACAAAAAAGAACAGAATAATAATCTCATCAAATTTTGAAAACTTCTGCTCTGTGAAAGATATCAATAGAAAGGGGTGATGGTGGGGGCAGGGGGAGAGAAACCTCTGGAAGCATGAACTCAATAAACAAAAAGATCTTTAAAACTCAGCTCTAAGCAAGAGAGTAGTACATCTCAGTTCCAGCTACTCAGAAAGCTGAGATCCAGAAGTTCAAGACACCCTTGAGTAGAGACACACACTAAAGATGGCTCAGTGATTAAAAGTACATACTGCTCTTGTGCAAGATCTGGGTTCGATTCCCAGCATTCTATCAGGTAGCTCACAACTGACTGCAACTCCAGCTCTAGGGAATCTAATGTTCTCTCTGGCTTCTGGGGTACCTGCACATGGTACACAGAAACATAAGACACACACACAAATAAAAATAAATAAAAGTCTTTTAAAAACAAAACAAAACAAAATGAGGGCTGGAGAGATACCTCAGCGGTTATGAGCTCTGGCTGCTCTTGTAGAGAAGAAGGTTCGGTTTCCAGCATGTACACAAGTACCTCACAACCACCTGCAATTCCTGTCTCAGGGGAACCAACACTCCCTTCTGGCCTTCAAAGGGACTTGACATGCACATGGTGCATGTACATACGCATAGACAAATGCTCACAGAGAGAAAATAAAAATAGATCTTCAAACAAAGTCTGTAAAAATAAAATTACTGTCTTAAGAACAGAGTTAGTGACTGACACAGAGTTAAAGACGCAAGAAATCTCTCTCTCTTTTTTTGCTGTGGGGATTGAAGCCTGGGCCTTGCCCATGCTGGCAACTTCTCCATCACTGACCTTACCAAAGCTCTTGTTCTGCTTTTGCTTTTATTCACTATTTACTTTAGTTTTAATTGTGACATGCTGCACCCACGTGCGCAGGCTGGTGCCAACCCCTGGAGCTACAATTATGGGTTGTGAGCTGCCTCATATGGGTGCCAGGGCCTAACATTTGCAATGGTAGCAACTGTTCTCAACTCTTGAGGATCTCTCCATTCCCATTCCTCATTCATATAAAAAGATATGAAACTGAGTCTAAGATGTGCATGCTAGCCCTGAACTCACCCTGTAGTTCAGAGACTTTGAACATATGATTCTCCTGTATCAGTCTCCAGAGTACCTGGCAGGAAAGGTCTGCGCCACCATGCACAGCAGCAGAACTCCTCAGCAGATAGTCAAATGATAAATCAACACATGAAAAGATGACCAATGCTACTGTCAAGGCATTGCTACAATGGGAAATCATCAGATGCCCACTAAGACCGCTAGGATGGAAAGACCATTCATACCAGAACTGCCAAGGACACAGAGGACTGGGACTAACAAATACACACCCAGGGGAATGGAGATTGCAGTCACTCTGGAAAGCTGTTTGTGGCAAAATCTTACCTGCCCTAAAATCAGCTTCTTCACCCCTTTGTATTTTACTCAACAAAATGAAAGCACGTATCTGTAGATTTAACACCCAGAAAACTTCATTTGCTAAATGAATTTTAAATACAAACTCCTAAGCTAAAGCAGTACAAATGCCAGTAGCTGACCAACAGATAAGCAAGTGATGTTTCCCAGACAGAGGACACAAGCTAACAGCGGGAGGAAGGAGGGACAGGTACTACAACAGGAGAGTCCAAGAACTTATGCCCAGTAAAAGATGGCAGTCCAAAAATGACCCAGTACCTTCTGTATGATTCTATTTACATAAAAAATTAGAAACCACAACTCATCTATATCAAGAGAAAACGCATCTATGATTCTTTGGAGCCCAGTAAAGTTGAAATTGACAGAACCAAATTTGCCCAACAGGTATGTTGACTGCCAACTGTGGTAGATGTATACTTCACAGCAGAAATGATCAAATGCACATTACAGATACGTGCAGTGTGTCAGTTCTATAAACAAGAGCACTGTTTAAAAAGAAGCTACAGAATGTAAAGTGCCCTAAAACAGGAAGAGAGTGGCAGAACTGTTGGAGCCCTACTGAGTAGCACTGTGGGAAGCACTGCTGCAGATGTGTGGGGCAGTCTAGGTGACAGGCGCAGGAGAGAAAGAAGTGAAAAGGAGGCAGGCACAAATCACAACAGGGAGGAGCTTTCTAAGAGGCCACTCTGAGAAAGAGCTAGGGGGTCAAAGCAGAGACTCTTGTCTCCCAGAGATGAAAAATCATTAAACTCCACTGTGTACACTCACATGACTGAAGTGGACAGGAACACAAATCTAGGTCAGACAACTCTAAAGCAGAAAGGCCAGGCCCAAGTTTTCCTCCTTAGTCTAAGCTAAGGAAGGCAGAAGGCTGGGCACAGAAGGGATGGGTAGGAGGGCAGACTTATGAGTCACAAGGAAGTTATTCAGAGCAGGGCACTACTCCCTCCTTCTCTACCCAAAACAACTACAAGTCTAGAGTTGTATGGGGAAAGCACTGCCCAGCAGCCTCAACAGCCGTGTCCCATGGAATAAGCTCAGCTCTTAAGTCAAAGCATGAGCTGGCATCCTCAAAGCAATCAGTGTCTTGTCTGAGTAGGTAAAGCCTACGAGAAGCTGACAGCTCACACCAGAAGATGCAGGAGGAAATCTCACTAAATAATCTTTATGTAATCGGAACCAAACAAACTCATTTTCAATTTTAACCAGCAGGTTCTCAAATCTGAAAATGTTTACATGTACTGTGTAGGTAAAGCAAAGTTTGCTTTTAAAAATATAACCAGAGCACCCTGGGCAGAACTCAGTGACAAAATGGTCTTCAGTCCCTAGTAGAACATCCTATCATAAGAAAGGTATCGGGCACAAAGAATTACCTGTACAGCCCAGAGGCTGGGGGATGGATCTGAGAAACTTAGTAAAGCAAAGCTTATATGCACCGAGACCTGAAGTTTGATCACACTCATCAACACGTTCATTTATGAATATAGAAAGCCACCCAACCACAAGTCCCAGTTCCATGCCTCCTCCCCAGATACACAAACATCTGTCATGCAGTACATACCTGTTTGGAAGGTAGGATTCGCTCCAGGGTACATGTTAGGAGAATAGGCAGGCGCTGCTGCATAGCCCACAGGAAAACCAGCTGCAGGGAAACACACAGCACAACAGCATTATCAGTGAAAATGCAGCCACCTGACCACCATGCCTCTTCACTGTTTCTGAATTCCACACACCCTGCTCAAAACAAAATCCTTTCTAGCCATCTTTTCTTAGAATTGTGATGAGTCACAAACATAACCTAGACTGTTAGATCTATAATTAAATGCTCACACTCTACAAGTGGGGGGTTGGGCGGGTGGGAGAATCAGGCAGAAACTGAATCAGGAGTCTACTGTCCAGAACAGCTGCATCTTTCCCAAGTTAGGGCACAGAGCACTTTAGCATGTGTGAAGCCCTAAGGTCAATACCAGGGCCAAAATAACTATTTAAGAGCCAACAAGTAATGCTGGGTATAGTGGTACGTCTTTAATTCTAGCATGTGACAAGCAAAGGCTGGTAGATAACTGAGTTCCAGGCCAGCGAAGGCTACACAACAAGACCCTGTCTGGTAAAAAAGAAAAGCTAAGTCATTAATTTTAGGCAGAAGGAAAAGAAGGGAGAAGAAACAGGGGAGAGGGGGAAAGGAAAGGGATCCAAGATGGAGCCTTGGAACTAAATACCCTGGGCAGTTCCACCCCAGAATCACATCATCTGTGAGTCAACAAGAGTGTTCAGCATTGCCAGGCAGGGGTGGCGCACGCCTTTAATCCCAGCACTCGGGAGGCAGAGGCAGGTGGATTTCTGAGTTCGAGGCCAGCCTGGTCTACAGAGTGAGTTCCAGTTCCAGGCTACACAGAGAAACCCTGTCTTGGAAAACCAAAAAAAAAAGAGTTTTCGGCATTGTATACTAGGTCGTTACCCTCACCAGGCTACACTGCACAAAGCTGGAAAGAACCAGAATTCAAAGTGAGCTTGGACCTACCCTAGGGCCTACTTTTTGCTGATGAGGAATGGAGGGTAGTTACAAAGACAGAGCCAGATTGTTTTATTTAAAAGCTAGTAATTTTGTACTTGTTCCTAGACTGTTTCAAACTTCTAAGTTCATTTCAGGCGTCTTCACATTCTGAATTTCTAATTCCTAGCTTCCTCAGTTCAAGCTGGCCAGTTAGAGCCCAGGTTGTCAGGATCTTCTTACTAAAAAGGCTATAATTAACGTCAAAGAAACCCAGAATGAGAAAAGACAATCAAAATCCATAGCCAAGTAAGATCATCAGTTTTCTTTCTTTGAAAGGGTGGCAGGCATGCATGCTTATCTGTATGTGCAGCACCTGAGTGAGTAAAGGGGCCTTGGAGAGGAGAAGATGGTGCCAGAACTCCTGGTTGTAGCAGACATTACAGACAGTTATAAACTACTACTTGAGTACTAAAAACAGAAGCCAGGTCCCCTGCAAGAGCAGCAAGCACTCTTAACCTGAGCCATGTCTCCAGCATCCATGGTTACTTTTAATAATACATGAATCTTTAGTCAGACTAACCTACAGTCACAAACACAGATATCAGTAAGATATTTAACAGAATTCTGCCCCTTGTGGTGTCGTCCAGGAAAGGAACCCTCGGGTACTCATCCAACCATCCTCAGAGTCCAGGATTCCTTGTGCCCCCTTCTGCTTGAGGTAAAAGCAGGTCAGCAGGAGGCACTCACACCCTCAGGGCACAGAACCCAGCATCCCAAAGCTTTGACCACTGCCACTGTTGCTTGTCAGGAGCTGTGCTTCTCTTTCCTACCAAGACTATGCTGAGGTAGCCCAAAGGTGGTACCCAAAGGGAACCCAAGGGTACTCAAATGGCTGTGGTGGTTGTTGTTTTGTTTGTGAGACAAGGGTCATATATAGTCCAGGCTGTCCTCAGTCTCACCATGTAACTGAGAATGACTTTGAAGCAGTGATCCTTGCCTATACCTCCAAGTGCTGGGGTTAAAGGCCAGTGGGATGTTATCGTAACCCACTTGGGAATCTCCTAGAATGCTAGGGGAGGAGAGCACAGCATCAGGACTAATGTCCAGACACCGTCCTTGTGAGTCCAGTGTATGTGTGCATGATGGAACAGAACTCAAAGCCTCACTTGTTTGGCAAGCACTCTACTGTCAGGCTGTGTCTGCCTAGCCGATGGGGCAACAGCAAGCAGTCCAGGGGAGGAAGAACCCAGTTGGAAAGGGGAGTCCTCAGTCCATGTTTTCTTGGGTGGGAAACAGCAGCTCCGAGGATTGTTGTAGTTCCCAGTCTCCTGTGTACCCAGATAGCTGAGAGCTGAGAAAGGGTTGTGGGGGCATCTACTGCTAGGCAGGAAGGGTAAGGCTGAGCCCTGGACAGGGGCAGAACCTGGTTTGGTTCTGAGTGAACCTTTTGTGGGAAAGAATACCCAGGAAGGGAAGCTAATTATCTGAATACAGGCCTATCTAGATATGTCATTAGCATGGCGGATTCCACGTTTTTATGCTATATGAATGATTGCTATGGTCCTCTCAGTGGGGTGTCGTGGTTACAAGTTCCAGAACAGGTAGCGCTTGGCAGGGAGCTGGCTCCACTCCTGCCATTCAATTCTGAGATTCCCCAGGGTCTGAGCCTGCTCAACCTTTCCCGCTTTTTTGTCCAGTGACATGGTCCACTTGCCCCACACTCTTGAGTCAGAACTGTGGAAGAGGGGGAAGGTGTAGCAGTACCCAACTCATCTACTGAAATGATCCCAGCTGTGGTGGCGCTCCTCAATGCCTGCCACAATGTTCTGGGTTCCTGAATGAAAGACACCTGCACACAGCCTTTATATTTTTATATGCCTTAAACAGCTCAATGGCTGGGACACTTCTTAACCTCCAGGTGGCTTACCTCCCCACTCCAATATTCTCGAGCTATTATTTACTAAGCTCTAATAAGCTCTTTCCCTTGGATATATTTTGGAAGTGACTTTTAGAGAGGTTTTCAATGTTGCTGCTGTAGCTCTCATTACGTGTGTGTGTGTGTGTGTGTGTGTGAGAGAGAGAGAGAGAGAGAGAGAGAGAGAGAGAGAGAATGGACTCCAAGGGGCTGTGAACATATAGAACAGTTCTCTCCTTCCCTAATGTGGGACCTGGGGACTGAAATCAAGCTGTTGTGCTTAGGGGAGACACCTTCATCCTGGGGCTGGGGCCCCTCATGTGGCAGATCTAGCAAGGCAAAACAAGTCATTCATAAAGTCTTTGAGTAGTGGTTGTCAACCTTCCTAAAGCCAAGACTCTTTTATAGAGTTAATTCCTCATGCTGGGCTGATCCCCAACCATAAAATTATTTTCACTGCTACTTCATAACTGTAATTTTGCTACTGTCATGAACTATAATGTAAATTATCTGTTTTCTGATGGTCTTCAGCAAATCCTGCAAAAGGATCATTCAGCCACAGGGCCCCACATAGATATATATAGGAAAGCAAAACGCTAAGAAGGGGAAAAAGAAATCAACTTACATGAACCCCAAAGGGGTTGAGATTCACGGGCTGAGAACCACTGTCTTAGCTGAAAACTGTTCCTCTGTCAGGCAAAGTCACCTGAGTGCATAGCTTGAGGAGGAGCACACAGGAGTGGTAAGGGAGGAGGAGCACCTGCTTAGCCAGTCAGATCATCTAAACCAGCCCCAGCAATCTACAGGGTGCCAACAAGCTGTTAAAGGGCAGCATCTTGATGACACTCCTGCTTGAATTCTGACCTCCCCAAAGCCTTCCTAAACAAGCCTAAGGTTTGTGCTGCAATGAGGTTACCCTCCAACAGTGCACAGGAACCCCTCCCGGCCAGGGCTCAGTTCTCTTCTGCCGAATCCAGAGCCTCCAGACTCTTTCCCTTGGTCTTTAATTGGATCCTCCTCTACCTCAGTACAACTGGTCAGGCTCTTCTGGACTCTTTCTTTCCCACTTGCCTTCTTCAGTCAGTCAGACAGTGAGTGGGCAGTACCAGAATATTTAATCAACATCACTTATGTGGACCAACCTAGAGGCCCAAAGCAAGCCAGGTCAAGCAGGATCAATTCACCCTAAGCAGGATACTGCTTAGGTTCCAGAAAACCAAAAATACCACTAACTAGATCATATTCCATAGGCCATAACACACACACACACACACACACCAGAGAGGGGGGGGGGGGAGAAAAATTTAGAGAGAGAAAATTTTCCTATCCCCCTCATAATCCTCAGGAAACCATCTGTGCCAGTGCTTGCTACCAGAGTCCATCCCAACCTTCCAACAGTAAGTTAACAGGCACTGAGTCTAATGGACCGAATCATGACACAGCCGTGTGGGCACCCCCCGCCCATCTCCCGAGGAGCCTTGCTTCTTCTATACCTGTCCTGCTACATCCCTTCAGCATATGGAACACATGCTACCCATCACCATAACCTAAACTGAACAAGGCCCATCTCCTGGGCAGCACAAACCCCCAGGGCTGCAGCTTTAAAAGAGCCGGTCACTGCACACTTCCTCAGCTAACTGTGAAATCACAGAAGCTTACTTTCTCCACCATGCAGACTGCAGGCTTCCATGCAGCAAGGCTCAGCAGTACTGCTTCCTTGGGCTCCTAATTCCTGTCCTGAAAAGGCCCTCCAGTGGTTACCAACACCTGTGTCCTTCAACATCAGCTCCACCTCCTAAGCATAGAGAGGCTGGACAGGTAGGAAATGATCCTAAGTACTAGCCATTTTTACGATACTGATCGCTTTATACCGACTTCAAAGAAGACCACGAACTATGTCAAAAGACAAAACAGGGTGTGTGTGTGTCTGTCTGTCTGTCTGTCTGTCTCCCTGCTTCCAGTGTTGGCAGTCAAATCTACAGAGCCCTACACAGATGAATATAGAAGAGCAAACCTCCAATAAGGGAAAACAAAAAAATTCAACTGACACGAACCAACTCCACTGACGGCATTTCTTAAAACTCAAGGCTGACAGCACGGTGCTGTTAGGGAGGGCATGAGAGGAACTCTGCCATGCTGGTCACTGCCACCAATAGTTATTAAAAGCACCAGGCGCCTTCACCATTTGGGAAACAGCAAACTCTTCAAGTAATCCCAACACAGAGAAGGAATTGGGCTGAATAAGAAAATTCCAGAAGACAGGTTATTATATTTATATAAAAGCAATGGGAAGAACAGGCAAGCCCTGTAAACTGGTATGGGAGCCATTCGTAGATATGCTATTTGGCACCTGCACCAGCATTTCTTCTCCGAAACTCTGGAGTGGGGGCAGAAGGCCTCCTCCAAGCAGCTTGCTCCTGGTACCTGATGCTAGCTGAGACTTCCACGGCTGAGCAACTCAGTCAGAAGCACTCTCTACTAGGACTTCAGCAACAGTTTATCCATCAGAGACTGTCAAATATGCACACCGCCAATCCTACAAGGTAACTAAAGTATAAAACACTGTGGAGATGACGCTCAAAGCTGCTTCAGAGTTACAGAAGCTTTCTCTCAAAAGATTTTTTCAAAGAGAAAAAAAAGTAACTACAATAATGGTTTATACTAAAGTCCTTTTGAGCAAGGACTAGTCAGTATGTGCCAGACCAGACATACCAAGGGTCTGTCAGAGAATCCAAATCTCACTGAAGACTGACAGGTAAACTAGTATCACAGAGCTCTGGTTACTGCCCTGGCGCCAGAAGTACTTAGCTACCCCATTAAACTAGTGTTAATACTTCAAAAACAGGAGCTCTTATCACCAAATTGTTTTTCATCAATTCTGGAAAACTGACCCTCTTCTAATTTCTTTAAGTCCTTCTGAAGTGTTATTCTCAAAGTTCTCAACCAGTCTATTTCCTCTCTTACCTTATCCTTAAAAAATTGCATTTGTCTATGTGCAGGTGGTTCCCTAGGTACGTGTGGGTACCAAGAGAGCCAGCAGGGGACATCAACTCTCCTGGAGCAGAGACAATAGGCAACTATAAGATGCCTGATATGGGTGCTGGGACCCAAAGTCAGGTCCTCTGCAAGACCAGGCCAAGCTCTAACCACTGAGCCATCTCTCCAGCTCCCGGAAGTTCCTAACTGCTCAGTCATTTCCACCTGCCTCTTACTTACACTGCATGTTGGTTTACTCTCAGCATGTTCTATCTTCCAATTCCTCTAGCTTTCACTGGACTAGCTGCTCTTTTACATAACCCTTGTGCATCTTGTCCTCTACTCACAAATCTGTTTGGTATGTATGTATGCATAACTTCCCCTGACAAGGCTTCTACCTGCTGGCTATGCTGCAGTAGTTATTCTAACTGGTGACCTTTCCTACTGGCACCCATGGTTTATAATAATTTTGCATATGAACAGGTAGTACTTTTTACAGGAAGGCCAAACAGCCTATATTGAAGACAAATATTTCATAGCAATTCTGCAATGCTACTGTCAGGTACTCCAGGGATAATTCAGCCAGATAAGTGTGTTTGAGGTTTTGAACATCTGGATGCCCCACACTAGGAAGCATAAGTAACACAAACTGGAGCCAGTGCCCCTGAATGTCCACACAAACTTAGGAAAGACTGCCCTTTCCAGAGGCTAGACACGCAGGCTTCCTTGTGGGTACACCAAATGGCCTCTCTATCCACCACTTTGGTAGGAGGGCCACTCTCAAGAGGCAGGTTGCTTGACCAGAGAGGTGAGTGGCTCTAACACCTGCTAAGCCTCTTGCTCTGTCCCCCTTTGGGCTGCTAAAAAGTCTAGGAACAGCGAGTGGCAAATGCTCCAGGGCAGATGCAGTATCCACAACCCCCGACCAAGCTGGCTTTACATAGTTTTCAAATCTAAAGCCAAATGCTTCTCTCTCCTCTTCCAAGTTCAGTTTTATTCCATTTTTTACTTTTATTTATTTTTTAAAAAGATGTATTTATTTATTTAATGTATGTGAGTACACTGTTGCTCTCTTCAGACACACCAGAAGAGGGCAGATCCCATTACAGATGGTTGTGAGCCACCATGTACTGGGAATTGAACTCAGGACCTCTGGAAGAGCAGTCAGTGCTCTTAACCGCTGAGCCATCTCTCTCCAGCTCCCTATCCCATTTTTTAAAGAGTTCTGTATCAATAAGGTTCTCCCCAAAGTATTTCACACCCATAATGAAAGCATGGTGGTAAGCCTGTGCATCAGCTACTTCAGCGGCTGAGGCACAAAGATTGTAAGTCAAGCACTGCCTTGGTTATATAGAGAATTCAAGGGCAGCCTAAATAACCTAGCAAATCCTTGTCTCAAAAAATACAAAGGGGGTGGGGGCTGGAGAGATGGCTCAGCTGTTAAAAGGCTGCTCTCCTAGAGGACCCAAGTTCAATTCCTAGCGCCTACATGGCAACTCACAACTCTTGCTCCAGGTGATCTGACACCCTCATACAGACATACATGCAGTCAAATCACCAATGTACATAAAATAAAATTAAGTAAATTTAAAAAAAATAAAAAAGAAACAAAACAAAAGGGGTGAAGATACAGTCAGCAGCAGCACACTCGGGTAGCATACCCAGGGCCCTGGGTTCCATCATCAGAACTCAAAGGGGAAGGACTCACAATGAAACTGTAGCAGTACAAACAAATACTTTTTAGTCACCAATGAGGACAACCACCTGCAATTTTTGACTAAAGTCCCAGTTCCACAATTTTTTGCTTTATGGCCAGCCCCCCTCGGCAGAGCTGACTGCCCCTCCCCCACTGTGAACTGCACCTATTAAGTGTGATACAAGTAGAGGGCAGGTGAGGGTGTGGTATGCTCCTAAGTTATTCAGTGTGGCCTCCTCCCTGTCAAGGGAAGCAGAAGTCATGTTAAACCAGGCCAAACCCTGAGGAAGATGTGAACAGGGACTGTGAAAGCACACTGGGCTTTCCAATATGGCAGTGAGGTTCCTACTCAAAGAGGGGCAGACTGAGAGGCAGAGAAAACAGTCTTGGCCCCACACTGAAGATGTGAGCTCTGAGCAGGAAGAGACTTTTGTCTCCCATGCATCTCCTTTCTGCCTTCTCTAACTCGAGTCACTTTGCCCACTATCTTAAGGCTGGGCTAAACCACAATGACCAAGAGCAAGTCGGAGGAGGAAAGGCTTCCTCTCAGCTCAGAGCTTACAGTCTAGCTTGAAGGGTCAGAGCAGGAACTGAGAGGCAGGAACCAATGCAAAAGCCATGGTAGAACACGGTTTCCTGCTTTGCTTCTTTCTTTCCCAGGGCTTGTTCACCTTGCTTGCTGATACAGCCCAGGACCAGGAGTGATACTATTCACAATAACCAGTAATCAAGAGAATGCCCCACAGGTAACCTAGTGTGAGCGGTTTTACAACCGAGGGTTCCATCTCCCAAATGACTCTAGCTTGCATCTGGCTTACATAAAACTGGCCAGCACGTCTACTGTAACTGTTTATGCTACATGGACATAGAAAGTACTCAATGTTCAATAATGAAAACAAAATTCAACGTGCTTACCTGGATATCCAATTCCTTTGGCATTTGCATAGGGAACCCCAGAAGACCCAGGGCTATAAACAGGATTCATGATTTCAAGAACTAAAAAGGGGGGAAAAAAGGTGATTTAGTCAAGTTCTTGCTTCCAGAATTTTCTCCATTAGTCTCAAAAGAGCAGGCAGCAAATGTTATTCTAGTCTACTACAAAACAATGTATTTTCTGCTGCTCACAACCAACAGAGAACAGAAAATAAACATGGAATGTCCTAATAACCACAG
Organism: Rhynchomys soricoides; assembly: GCA_019843965.1. Taxonomy (NCBI): domain Eukaryota; kingdom Metazoa; phylum Chordata; class Mammalia; order Rodentia; family Muridae; genus Rhynchomys; species Rhynchomys soricoides. The sequence continues at coordinate 11,623,986 of JADRCH010000031.1, forward strand.
TATCCAGCCAAATCAGGACCCATCAGTCTTTTCTTCATAACTCACTTCAATGGATCAGGACTAAGGGAAACAATATCTATCACATCCCTACTTAAAAAGCCAAAAATTCTACAATTAATCTCAATGCCCTTGTAACAGAGAACAAATGAAAACCTATCCAGAACATGAATTTTCATGCAATTGTTTTAAAAGTATTTAAAGTCTGAGTCTTTCTTAGTGAAAGTCCTTATCTAGAATGTGCAAGGCACTGGATTCAACCGCCCACTAGGAAAGAAGAGACTAGCATAATAGCTCATATCTGCAATCCCAGCTTTCATGAGTCTGAGGCAGGAGGACTGCCACAAGTTCAACACTAGTCTAGGCTTATTGAGTAAGAGCCTTCTCAATAAACACACAAAATTCCTAGTAATGTGAAAAGTAGGGCACAATACTGCACCATGGAGGCAGAGAGGGCGTTGGATCCCCTGAAGCTGGAGTTCCAGGGTAGTGAGAAACTTGTTGTAGGTGCTGGGACCCAAACTTAGGTCCGCTTCAAAAGCAAGAAGTGCTAGTTATCACCCAGACATCTCTCCAGCCCTCAAAATTGCTCTTTTAAAAAAAGCAAATATAAAAGCATGGCGATGCATGCCCTTAATCCCAGCACACAGGAAGCAGAAGGCAGCAGATCGCCAAGTTCAAGGACAGTTTGGGCTACAGAATGATCAATTCCAGGGCAGCCAGGGCTACAGAGAAACTATCTCAAAAAATTATATAGATAGATACACACACACATGTCTATGTATACATGCATATACATATTATATATATATTACATACACAAATATATATGTATGTAATACACAAAATATACAATATACATTTATATGTAAATATATAATCTTTATAAAATATAACATATATACACATTACTATATAATATAGTATATATTTTATATATAAATGTGTGTGTGTGTGTATGTGTATCTCTATCCGGGCCTAGTGGTCTAAACCTATATTTGGGAGGTAGAGACAAGAGAATCTCATTTCAAAACCGCCATGAGTTCCCAGGTACTGAACAGTACAAGGCTGTGGATGGAGAAAACAAGGTCAAAGGTACAGCAGAAGCAAAGCCACCTGTGCTTTGTCACACTTCAAGAACACAGGAACTGTCAACTGCCAATCCTCATTCCTCGGTGTACACAGTGCGTCTGTTTCAACTGTCATCTCCCAAGTAAATCCTTTCCAAACTAGTTACCTACTCCAGCAGCCAGTAGATTTCCTTTCTTAAGCTCAAGACAAGCACAGTGCAGCTGTGTAAAGGCTACTGAGAACACAAGAGCAAGTCAAGCTTCCCTTCTAAGCTTACAGACTAGAAAAAGTTCAATCCAATACTTTTTGCAAAAATAAAGACATAGATTTTTGCTTCACTATCCAAATATGGTAGATGAGTGTAGTAGTTTAAATAGGAATAACCCCCATTGATTTATGTGTTTGAATGCTTGGCGTAGAGAGTGGCACTAGTTAGTAGCCTTGTTAGAGGATGTATGTCACTGTGGAGGTGCGTTCTGAGGTCATATATGTTCAAGGTCTGCCAATGTGACACAGTCGCTTCTGCTGCCTGTGGATCAAGATGTAGAACCCTCAGCTTCTCCAGCACCATGATTATCTGCACACTGCCATGCTCCCCACCTTGATGACAATGGACTAAGCCTCTGAACCTGTAAGCCAGCCCCAATGAAATGGTTTTCTTCGTAAGAGTTGCCCTGGTCATGATGTCTGTTCACAGCAATGAAAACCTAACTAAGACAGTGAGTTTTTTGTTTTGCTTAACATGTAGATTACAGCTACTGTAAGGAGTAAGAAAAATCGTGATTAAGCTGGTTTGAGACAAAGCATGGTAAGGATCAAAAGACAAATGGGTGCTTTGAGAGCAGACAGCAAGCTTTGGTGGAGCTCCTCCAAAGAGAGGAGCAGCAATGAGAACCATGGTAGCACTGCCAGAGGCAAGGACAAGTGGCCTTTAGGGAAACTGGACTACTCCAGAGGCTAATGATACATGTTCCCTAATGTGATTAACAGGTCTTAAGGAATTAAGAAGTGCAAGCTGAGAGTGTATAGCTAAGAAGCATTGCAACTACCTGTCTAGCATGCTTGAAGCCCTAGGTTCCACCTCAGCACCAAAAGAGACAGGTAAAAACAGATAAAAACTGCATGGTATTGGTACAGTGACAGACAGGTAGATCAATGGAATAGAATTGAAGACCCAGAAATGAGCCCACACACTTACGGTCACTTGATCTTTGACAAAGGAGCTAAAACCATCCAGTGGAAAAAAGACAGCATCCTCAACAAATGGTGTTGGTTCAACTGGCAGTCTACATGTAGAAGATTGCGAATTGATCCATTCCTATCTCCCT
>JADRCH010000031.1:11627735-11673774 GCA_019843965.1 Rhynchomys soricoides
GGGTTTGTTTAGATTATGATTTGTATCTGTAAAAACATATTTTAATAATATCACACAAGAGTGCACACAGGAGATTGTTATTTATGGTAATAGTACTGTGTTTGTACGTGTGGTGGTCTGTATATGCTTGACGGTCTGTATATGCTTGCCTCAGGGAGTGGCCCTATGAGGAGGTGTGACCTTGCCAGAGTAGGTATGTCACTGTGGGCGTGGGCTTAAGACCCTCATCTAAGTTGCCTGCATTCAGTCTTCTGCTAGCAGCCTTCAGGTGAAGACGTAGAACTCTCAGCTCCCCCTGCACCATGCCTGCCTGGATGCTGCCCCGCTCCCAGCTTGATGATAATGGACTGAACCTCTGAACCTGTAAGCCAGCCCCAATTAAATGTTGTTCTTATAAGAGTTGCCTTGGACATGGTGTCTGCGCACAGCAGTAAAACCCTAAGACAATATGTCAACATGTAAATTTTTAGAATACAAAAGAATGCAACAATATGAATGATACCTGTAATTTAAAGCATTTCCTTAAAAAGGGCAAATACTGAAAATGCTAGTAAACTTTACTTCAGTGTGTGGGAACATGGCTGCAGAGTGCCTCCGTACTTTCATAAATGTCATTTTCGTAAAATGAAAAAAGCAAAGAAACACCTGGAGCAGCAGGCCACCTGGTTTTCTAGTGTTACCAGTCACACTGCCAACGCCAATCCTTATTCTGAGCTAGTGTGGACAAAGTACCCACACTGAACACAAGGTCAGAGTTCCTAGGATTCTCATTTGAACTTACTCAACTGTGGGAATGCTATGGGCGGTTTGCTGCCTGCATCAGAACAAACCACCCCAACCGTACCATGGCAGGCACACTATTAAAATGAGAGGTTTTTTGGTTGTTTGTTTGTTTGTTTTTAGAATTTGTGTTTAATGAGGCTAAGGATTTAGCTCAATAGTAGAGTGCTTAAAGCCCCAGGTTCAGTCCTCAGATCCAAGAGGGGAAAAGACATAATTACAAAATAGACCCTCCCAATTAAGGTTCTCAAGATAGATTTTTATTATTTGCATTTGTGTTTGTGCCCTGAGTTAACGCCATGTGTGAGTGAGGGGCTGTGGAGGCTACAGAATGTATCAGATCCTTTGGACCTGGGGTTACAGGCAGCTGTGAGCTGCCTAAAACAGGTGCTGGGGAAAGAACTGGAGTCTTCTGCATGACCAGGAAGCACTCTCAATTGCTGAGGCATTGCTCCAGCCCATAACACTAATGCTGAGCTGAAGTGGTAATTGCCACACTTTAAAGGTCTTACAGTTTAGAGTTTCATATCAACAACACTAATTTCAGGGTGCTTTAATTGTCTCTATCCCAGAGATAGATGCTTAAATAAATAAGCTACAGATTAATTAGAAAAATATCAGTATTGGAAAGGTCTAGCTATGTCTGGTAGCAAGGAGAGTACATCATGCAAGAAAACTCTCCTGTCCACCAAACTCAGCCCTCACTGCTATTTGCAACCTTCCAGGGCAACTTCAGGTGTTTCTGTAGAGAACAGTCAGATCTCAAACAAACAAATAAACAAAACTACAGAACACAGACAGAAGCAGGTATTAATACTGATTGATACACTGTTACATTCATACTTTGAAACTGTTCTCAACTGGTCCATAAAAATGAAGATAAGTTAGGAAGACAACTTCCTTAAACCATAGGACCTTTGAAAATTATTTTTTAAATGCACTTTTTCCCCCTTCTCAACTCTGTCTACTATTAAAATGGTCGGAAAGGCAGGTGTACAGCTAGCCCAAACCAATCTGAGGCTGGTTAAAAAAATAGGCAGGACGGGCGGTTTCCTCCTACCTCCTGGGTTTCAGACACTGACCTGATACAGACGGTCACTTCCACCCCTAGGGGCAGGAGGTCAGGAGGAGGGCAATTCTACGAACTGCTTCTCAATCACTTCCTAGGTAAATGCAGAGACAAGCAACTCAAAACCCTGCAGCATCCTCCTACTAGACCTCACCTTTCATTTGGTTCTGGTCACAATTAACTTTAACACTCTTACAGCTTTTCTTACATGTCAGAACATTCCAAAGATGCTACACGAGTAAACTACACACACTACTAGAAATGAGCCTGCTCTATACAAAGACTAAAAAAAAAAAAAAAAAAAAAAAAAAGCAAGATCTTCCACGATTTCCACACAGTAGCTTCGGCATTAGAAAAGGTGTCCTAGATTTCTCAAATCTTGGCTGTCAAAGCCAAAACCACTCATTACCCCTTGACCTACCGAAGTTTTAAAGGCCGTCTTTCTAATTGCTTGCACCAGAACGACTCTAATTTAAAATCATGTCATACTACAGAAAGTAATCCAATCTTACACAAGGCGAAGCGGGGAGTTTAAGGCGTAGGAACTACCCAAACCTTTTTTTCTTTTCTTTTTTTAAATTTTAAGGGGTGTGTGCGCGCGTGTGAACCTTTTCACTAGCAAACCTCCTTCACACAAAACACTCCAAGATGTTTACGTGAGTGATTAAAACAATCAGCTCAGACAATGCAAGAGATACCACGGGAGAGAACACCCAGCCGCGGACGCCCTAGCAGGACGTCCTTCTCTTTTTCCAGATGAACCTGAGCTATGCCCCGGGACGTCCTTCCCTTGCTCAGGTAGTCTCCGAAGCCTACGTTTTCCTGCGAGGGAGGGACCGCCGGGTCTGCGGCGGCCGGCGTCCCCGACGGCCCGCGACCTTCCCGCCCCGCCCCCCCGGCCCGCCGTGGACAAAGCGGCGCCCCTGCTCCCCGCGCGGCCCGACCAGGCGCTGCACAAAGCGCCGCACTTCCGGCCCGCGCCCTCCCCGAGCCGCCGCCCCCATGCTTCCAGTACTCACCGTGGCCTGCGCCTCCGGGACCGGCGCGAGCCGGCCCGAGCCGGCACGGCGTGTGGCTCGGCGACGGGCAGTGCCCAGACGACGTTCGGTTGCGGCCGACCGCTAGGTCCACGCTGCCTCCCGCCCGCCTCGCCGCGGCCCCCGCTACCGCCGACGCTGCGCAGACACCGCAGCCCACGACCTCACTTCCGCCCGCCGCGCGCCAGCCGGGGGCGCGCCGGGCACGTGACGCAGCTGCGCGCGCGCTCGCGTGCTCCGAGAGACCTGCGCGAGATGCCCGGATGCTGGTTCGCGCGCCTAGGCTGCGAGCCTCAGCTCAAGCTCCAGCTAAAACCCGGCTGGAAACACCTTTGTGGAACGTACAAATGTAGGAACGTTCCTGAAGGAAATGTACGCCGGTTCCCATTTTGTTTACTCATTAATTCCTATTTCCGTTTTTTTTTTTTTTTTTTTTTTTTTTTTTAAAGCTTTGCTCCTGTTTTGTTGTTGTTTCGTTTTGGACCAGGATGGCCTTGAATTTACAGATCTGCCTGCCTCTGCCTCTAGAGTACTGGCCTTGAAGGGACAGCCACCGTGCACAGTCCTAAGATTTTATTTTTAATATGCGTGTAACTAGCTGTGTGGGGTTTGCTTACAAGAGTGTTGGCAAGAGTGAGATTCTTTCTAGCTGGAGTTATAGGGGATTTCGAGCTTTTCTCCGTGGGATGGTGCTGGAAACTGCTCTGAGCCATCTCTGGGACTCCCCACCCCCTTTTAAAAAGATGCATTCATTTTGTGTGTTAGTGAGTGTTTCACCTGCATGTATGTATGTGCAGTGTCATGTAGGCTTAACGCCTACAGAGGTTAGAAGAGGGAGTTACAGATGTTTATGAACCATCATGTGAATCGAACCCAGGTGCTCTATAAGAGGCAGAGGCAGGGGGATCTCTTGGTTAGAAGTCAGTCTGGTCTAAGGATCGAATATCAGGACAGCCAGGGCTATGCAGGAAAACCTCTGTCTAGGGAAGAAAAAAAAATCACTGAGATGTCTCTCCACCCCCTTTCTTTTTGATCTCTCAGCTCCAAGGCCACCACAAGATTTTTACCCCGATAAGCTTGCATCTGTCACAGAGCTAGGAAATACTAAGCACTTAGAGCAAGCCCCAAACTACACTGGCTTCACAGAGCAGAAAAATCAACACAAAGTATACATGCCAGGAAATGTTTGTGAATAGATAGTAGTAGCCGGGCAGTGGTGGTGCACGCCTTTAGTCCCAGCACTCAGGAGGCAGAGGCAGGCGGATTTCTGAGTTCGAGGCCAGCCTGGTCTACGGAGTGAGTTCCAGGACAGCCAGGGCTATACAGAGGAAACCCTGTCTTAGAAAAACCAGAGAGAGAGAGAGAGAGAGAGAGAGAGAGAGAGAGAGAGAGAGAGAGAGAAAGAAAGAGAAACAGAATAGTGAAGAAGGGGCTATTAAACTTCTACCAGATATGAAAACACACTTAAAGGCTGCAGCCGATAAGCTCACTGGAGCACAGATAATGAACCAATGGAATGTAATAGAAAATCCAGAAGTATATTAAAACAATTGGTAAAAATTGATATTTGATAAAGTATTTCATATTATTAGGTGTTATTATTTGGATTTTAAAGATTAAAAAAAAAACCTACATGTTGATGTCTTGACTGCTAGCCTGACATCTGACACTATGTAGGCTACATACTCAGAGATTTGCCTGCCTCTGCCTCTCAATTGCTGAGATTAAGGACATGTACCACCATGCCTGGCTTTTCCCACCAAGTTTCCCACAGCAAGCATGACTAGCTGAGGATAAAGGATAATCATTAAATAAATGGTATTGGGGGTCAAAATTTAACTAGCATAAACAGTATAGTATCTATAACTCATGTACAAGAATAGATTCTAAATTTTAAAAAAAGGCATAAATTTTTAACCATGGAAACATAAAAAAGAAGCGAACATGGTGAAATTTCTTTTTAAATATGGAGTAAAGAATTTTTTTCTATCAAAAGCCATAAACAATGCCTATGAGAAACATTGGCTGGAGGGGTGGGAAAGTAGGATTAGCAGGTAAAAAAGCTTTACATTGAAGCCTGGCCATCCCCAGACCCCACTGGTGAGAGAGAACAGACTCCATTAAATTTTTTATAAATGTTTTAGAGAAATCACCTTAAGCAAAATTAAAAGGCACTTGATTAAGAATGAAAACCACAAAGTGTTAATCTCTTTAGTCTTCTGAGACCTTCCAGAGGCCAATAAGAACAAGGGCCAACAATCAGTAGAGACATGAGTAGAGTTTATAGCCAGGAACATACAAATAGGTCTTAATAATATGGAAAAAGTCAACCTTATCTCTACAAAAGAAAACCCAGGTTAAAGCTTGAAGACACAGGACATCAGAGGCAGAGATACAAGGAATGACTCAAGGCATGACTCAAGCTTGAAGCTATCTGGCCTACATGGTGAGTTCTAAGTTCTAGGCCAGCAAGATTCTGTTTCAATAAGAAAAGCAACAAAACAAAATCTCAAGCCAACAAACATTAAGGCAGCATTTTTACCAGTGACTGGAAAGCATTTTTTAAAAAGCAATATCCTCTGTTGGTGAAGTCTCAGGAATTGGACACCCAACTGTTGGATTGGTGAGGGGACCGTCTGAGATGTGTATCAGGATCAATGCACACAAAGACACAAAGCTTTTAGCTCACCAATGCCATTTCTGAAGGCTTATCCATATGGATAATGTTCTACTAGCCAGGGTTCTCTATAGAGTAGCAGAATTTATAGAGTGAAGGTCTATACATGTAAAAGGGGGGTTTACTAGAATGACTTACAGGCTGAGGGCCAACTAATCCGACAGTGGCTGCCTATGAACTGAAGGTCCGAGAATTTAGTAGTGTTCAGTCCACGAGGCTGGATGTCTCGACTGATCTTCAGCATAGACTGGAGTCCTGAAGAAGTAGGCTCTAACGCCAGTGAAAGAGTGGAGTTGCTAGCAAGGCAAGAAAGAGCAAGCAGGCAAAGACAAAAGTTTCCTCCTTCCATGTCCTTATCTAGGCTTCCAGAAGAAGGCCTAGCCCAGATTATAGGTGTGTCTTCCTGTCTTATGATCCATAGTAAATGCCAATTGATCATCCTAGTTCAAATTAAGCAAAAATGCCCTCTATTTTTGGATTTTAGTTAATTTCAGATGTAGGCAAGTTGACAGCCAAGAATAGCCATTGCACATTTATAAACTGGAACAAGTACATGCTCATTCTGGTGAGCTTTCTTTATAATAGTACAGCACGGGCCACGCCCTCCAGCTGCTATTCTGGGATCTGGGACAGACGGCTGTGCAGAAGTTTTCTAGCCTAAGGATGGAGCTGTTATGACCCCAGGACAGGATATGATCTGAGCAAGGCTGCTGTTCACTCCGAGTATGGTGTGGAAGAGGTCTCCGTACCACATTCTAATCTGTCTTAGGGCCTCATGATGCTACCGTAGAAGAGTCTACACTTTAGGCAACAAGGTCATTGGACCCTTTATAACTCATGAAGTATTTACAAAGCCAATCCTAAGGGGGGGAAAATCACGCTGTAAAATGTATTCCTTCACCAAATGATGAGCTGCCCCTCCAGTCATCTAGATATGACCCTGTGGTGGTTAGTGTGAATTGTCAACCTGACAGACTCAAGAGTCAACGAGGAAATGGGCCCCTTGGTATGCCTCTGTAGGAGAATATCTTGAGCATGTTAATTGATGGGTAAACCCATCTTAATTGTGGATGGGACCATGCCTTATGTCGGGACTCCTGGATGGTATAAAATGAATAAAGAGAGCTTAACATCAGCATACATGCTTCCATCTTTGATTCTTAATTGTGGATACAATGTGACCAACTCCTTCAAGTTCTTGTGCTGTGATAGCCCTGCCATGATGGGCTATCACCTGGCACTGTGAGCCATGCCAACCCATTCTCCCTGAAACTGCTTTAGTTAGAATTTGTTTATTTGTTTGTTTTGTTGATGTTTTGAGGCAGGATTTTACTATGGAGCCCCGTCTAGCCTGGAACTCCCTCTGTACACCAGGCTGGCCTCAGACTACCGGAAATATGCCTGCATCTGCTTCCCAAGTGTTTAAAGGTGCGCGCCAGCTCGTCTGGCTTTGGTGTTGTGTTTTCTCATAGCAGGAGAAAAGGGAAGGAAATCATCTATGACTTTTTGTTTCTGTGATAAAACACCACTATAAGCAGCTTGTAGAAGAACTTACTTTGGCTTACAGTTCCAGAAGGTTAGAGTCTGGAATGTGGGCACTGGTGGCAGGGTATAGCATCTGGTGGCCAGAGCAGGAAGCTGAGAGATCACATCCCCAACTAGAAGCACAAAAGAGAGAGGGTGAGCTGAAAGTGGGGTCAGGCTGTGAACGCTCAGAGCCAGCCCCCATTGACATTGATGGAGTCCCTCCAGCCAAGCTGAATCTCCTGAACAGTTCATAACCTCCTCAGCTTCACCAAGGAATCAAGTGTTCAAATCCCTGAGCCTGAGGGACATTTCCACCACCACATTGAGATAGATTCCCCACACAGGTGTTCTACCCTATAAGACCTAACAGCCAGAGCACTGTGACATAAAGACACTACCTGACTGCCTGCACAGAACCCTACCTCCTCATCAAAGCAGCCTTACAGAATGCCTCCAGAGAGACAGTATTCTCCTTGAATCTTATATACTCCCCAGTTATGCCACCTTCTATCTCCGTGAATCTTTCACTAGCCTGCCAATCTCATCCTGCCAGCACAAACAACCCTAGTACCCGTTACTATGGGGATGGGTCAATGTACCCTGGTTCATCTATCTGGTAAAAATTCTAACTAAAACGAAGAAGAACTCAAAGCAAAGAAACAAGGAGCCTTTCCACATATCAACATGGGGAGATAGGACTATGTTGAGGGACACTGTGTAAAAAAGGATAAATATAATTTTTTTAAAAATGTGTAATTAAAGCCGGGGCAGTGGTGGCGCATGCCTTTAGTCCCAGCACTCGGGAGGCAGAGGCAGGCAGATTTCTGAGTTTGAGGCCAGCCTGGTCTACAGAGTATGTTCCAGGACAGCCAGGGCTACACAGAGAAACCCTGTCTTGAAAAAAACCAAAAAAAAAAAAAAAGTGTAATTTAAGAAGCATTCAAAAATAAATAGCAGCAATTGCTATTGGTAAGGCTGGGAGAGAGTGGGACCTGAGCAGGTTGGGGAATCGGGAGGAAGGTAATATTCATGAAGACTTTCTTTTTTTTGTTTGTTTCTTTTTTGTTTTTCAAGACAGGGTTTCTCTGTGTAGCCCTGGCTGTCCTGGAACTCACTCTGTAGACCAGGCTGGCCTCGAACTCAGAAATCCGCCTGCCTCTGCCTCCAGAGTACTGGGACTAAAGGCGTGCGCCACCACTGCCCGGCTCATGAAGACTTTACAGCAAAATAAAAAATTCATTTTTTTCCTGGAAGCACAAAAAGTATCATAATCCCTTCAGGAAAAGGTCTGGCTGTCTCTTATAAAACTAAATGTACAACCCTACACATTGTACTTCGGAGAATGGAATCATGCAATCATGCAGAGACTTGTATAGACATGTCCAGAACAATTTGCTGATGATAGCCTGAAACAAAGCACCAGTACACCCCATCACTAGGAGACAGGCAAAGGAGCTCATGGATATGTAAGGGCTTGACAATACATTTCCAGGAATCTAGGAAGACATTTCCCAAGTCCAGCCATTATTAAAAATCACAATCTAGGGCTGACAAGATAATCTGCGGTTAAAAGGACTCATTGAACAAGCCTAAAAACTCCAGTCAAATCCTTGGAACCTACAGATGAGAGCTGACCTCTGAACCTTGTCCTCTGAAATCTGAATGTGTGCTGTAGTATGCACGCTCCCTCCCCTCCCCCAGCCCTTATAATGGGGTGCAAAAGCTCTTCAGAGTGTCTGTACTTTGGGGGTAGCTACACTACCCTCAATAAGCTATGAGCTCTGATAACTTCATGTATTCGTCATGCTTGCTACGGAATTTAACAACTTTGCTAATTAGGTAAGTTTATATTATACCTATGGCTGTTTTGATTTGCTTTTATTACATACACAATATACATCCTTGCAAACAATTTTTTTTTCTTTTTTAGTTTTTTTTTGAGACAGGGTTTCTCTGTATAGCCCTGGAACTCACTCTGTAGTTCGAGGCTCAGCCTAACTCTGAGTTCGAGGCTGGCCTCGAACTCAGAAATCCGTCCGTCTCTGCCTCCTGAGTGCTGGGACTAAAGGTGTGCGCCACCACTGCCCGGCGCAAACAATTCTTGATTGGGGTCTTCATCCAAAGATGCATGTGTATGTGGGAGGGGATGAGGCTGTTCATGCTTACATTAGTGCTGGCACCCTCAGAGCCTAGAAGAGGATGTCAGATTTCCTGGAGCCGGAGTATAAGGAGGTTATAAACTGGGCCCAGGCAACTGAACTCAGCTCCCCTGGAAGAGCAGTACCCACTTAAGCTCTGAGCCATCTTCTTCAGGTAAGTGGATTAAAAAGATGGAGTTACGCGTTTGTTTTTTGTGTGTGTCTCATGGAGCCTGGGCTGTCCTCAAGTCTCATTATTTAGCTGTGGCTGGCCTTGAATTCCTGATCTCCTGCCTCCACCTTTTAAAGTAGAAATACAAGTGTGGGTCACTATGCCTGGTTGAGATGAACTAATTTAAAGCTTTATCAATATTATCAAAATTTTCTCCAAGAGAGTCGGACTAACTTACTGATGTACAAGCAGCCATTTCTAGTCATCACTATCTGATGTCCAACCACTGAATTCTTACTAATTTTCTTTGATGCTTTTATAACTGAAAATCTATATTTCACTCATTTTAATATAATCGTGTTTTTAGATCATAACCATATTCATTTGCAGGATATTTTAGGATGTTGGCTGCATGTGTCCTTCCTCTTCTGTTGATGACTTATTAATTCATTGCTCACTTTTTTTAGAGTTTCAATGTTTCCTTAGTCAATTCATTTGTTTTAGAATGGCCTAATAGGAAAATAAGATGTTTTTCTACCAACCATTTAGCTGGAGGCAAAGGTGTGTTGTTGTTGTTGTTGTTATTATTATTATTATGTGAAGGGGCACATCATGGTGTGCATGTTAAGGCCAGAGGACAACTTTGACAACCTTTATTCTGTGTCTTGTCCAATTCATTGTTTGAGACATTAAGAACCTAGAAAAAACATGAGATACACAAGGCACTATAATTAAAATAGTATTTTTTTTTCCCTAGACTGGCCTTGAGCTCACTACCTAGCTAAAGATAACCTTGACCTTCCTTCATATCGTCTTACCACATCTTTCAAGTGCTGAGATTACAGTTGTGTACTGCCATGATATCTATTTTGTATTTTTGAGACCGTGGCTATAAAGTCCAGGCTGGCCTCAAACTTGTTATCCTCCTGACTCAACCTCCTCAGTTCTGGGATTATAGTCCTGTACTAACGCCCCCGGCTCCTTCCTCATTTATTTGTTTAATTGTTATATTTTATATTCTAAGCTAGAACATGTCTATGTGAGTTATTGCTAAAATTCCAGTTTTGTTCCTTGCTTGCTGTTTCAGTTTTGACATCTCCATCTTCCAGTTTTTAAACATGCAGGTCTTCATTTCCGGCTCCGAGGCGTCCTAGGCTCAGCTTGCTCTTGGCTTGCCCCAGTCCCGCTGTTAGGCACTTCTCTCCAAAGCTCTGTGTTTAGAGGCCAAGTTCAAGATATTGAGAACCTTTGAGCAGATTACAGCCCAGTCTAAGAGCAACTCCTTCGCTCCCGCCCGGGGGGCGGCACCTGCCTCGTGCGCATGCGCGTGGCGCGAGGCAGTGACGCAGGACCTGGACTCCCGCGTTCCTCAGAGAAGCAGGCGAAGCCGGCGACCTTGCGCTCTCAGCCTGATCCCTGTGTGGCGGCCTGAACATTCGCAGGTGACTGTGCCCTCGGTGCCCCACTGCGCCCGTGTGCGACCCCTTCCCGGGACCTCCCCGGTCCGAGTACCCCGTCTGGCCCTGCTCACGCCCCTCGGAGGAAACCCGCTTCGTCAACACCCTCTCGTCAGGCCTGGCTGTGAGGAACTCTAACCTCACGGGCCGCGCCCACTTCCTCAGCCCCTTGTCATCTCTCTCTTCCTCGGTGACCCCCTCAGCCCCTGTTCGTTCCCGCTTCCCTGATGTTCCTTCCCCGCTCTTGCCCTCTTCCTTTCCCAGAGTGCCTCCATGCAGACCCACCCCCTCCCTCGTCCCTAATGTCTGCCGCCCCTCCCCCCTCCTGCCTCTCCCCCAGGATCCATCCTCATAGTATTACCCCAGCCTCGCTCCACCTCCCTCCCTCCCCCCTCCCCCGGTGTCCTCAATCTTAATCGTATCCCGCCCTCCAGTTCCCGGCTCTTCTTCCTCCCCAGTGTCCCCATCCTGACTGTGTTCTCTTTCTCTTCCTGCTTCCTTCCCCTTTCCAGTGTCCCCCATCTTGATTGTATCCCTTCCCCCACCCTGCCCCCAGCTACTGCGTTCCCCTCCTTCCCCAGCGTTCCCCTCCTTCCCCATCGTCCCCATCCTGATTGTATTCCCCTCCAGCTCCTGACTCCTCCCCTGTCGCTAGTATCCCACATTCTGGTTATATTTCCCCCTCCAAATCTCTGTCTCTAACCCACTTCCTGATGCATTCTCCCAGCTCTTCATAGTTTTCCTTAGGGTCCTGTCTAGCGCAGTGCCCCTCCCCTTTCCCCTTGGTCCTTGCAGGGATTCCCCAGTGTTCCCCACCATAATCTTCTCCTGAACCAGTGACCAGGCCTGTCTTGTACCCCTGCCCTTTCCTCGGGGTTCCTTCCCTGTTCCCCAAAAGCCCACTTCTTCTTTTTTTTTTTTTTTTTTTTTTTTTTTCGAGACAGGGTTTCTCTGTATAGCCCTGGCTGTCCTGGTACTCACTTTGTAGACCAGGCTGGCCTCGAACTCAGAAATCCGCTTGTCTCTGCCTAGAAGCCCACTTCTTGATGTATCCTCCCCAGTCCTAGGCATCCCTTTCCCGGTGTCCCCTGTCCTAATGGTATCTTCCGTAGAGCCGCTTAGTCCTGACCCTCCCTCCCCTTCTCCACTCATATCTGGTGAGGTGGTGGGGGCTCTTCTGGTGATGGGACCAGTCTGGCCTTTCTGATAGCTTCACAAGGGACTGCTAATGCCCTACTAAGACCCCCGGGCTCCCTTCTTCCTGGGGTTGCCCTGCTCTGGTGGGCTCTCCTGTTCCTCTGCACTTTCGGGGGCTGTGTTATAGTGCCTTTAGTTTTCGGCGTCTGATTGTGCAAGCCCTAACTCCTTTTGTTACATTTTTTGTTGTTGTTATGCAATAACAATAGCTAGATGGAGACTTTGGGGTAAGCATAATTTGTTGTCTAACCTCAGGGGCAGAGTGGCTTACAAAGAGACTTTATAAAGGACTGGAGTGTTCCCAGTGTTTTAAAGGTGGGAAGATCACAGACTCTAGAGAGACTATGTGGCTCATTCAGAGCACACTGACTAATTCCTCCAACCGTCCTCCCCACCCCCCATGTGTGTTTCATTTGACTAGAATAGGTTAAAGTGACCCAATCAGGAAGTGACTTGTCCCACTTTACAGGAAGTGGTAAGGTGGCAGCTGGGATTTATTGCCTATTTACTTAGGGCAATGAATATTAGCTGAAGGAGTATTGGCCAAATGTGGCTCAGCTGGTGCTGTGGGCTTGCCTTCTAGAGTGAAGAAAGCCATGTCTCTGGGATTTACTGTTGCCTCTGGCTCCTTCCTTAGGTGCTTGGAGTGTTTCGCGGGCCCAGAAGTTTTGACTTTGGGTGGTCAGCAGGATATAATTAGGGCAGGTGGCTTGGGAAGAGACCCTCTAGCTCGGGCAGGTGCTTGCCTGGGTTTATCTGGTGTCTGTGGTGTTTATTCTGTGTCTGAGAGATTTCCTACTGATCTTCCTCAGGGCAGGAATCAAAACTGGGTTATGATGTTTTCCTGTGAGACACACAGTAGGTGTTCAGTAAATTAAGGGTCTAAGCACATATTTTTTTTTTGACTGAACTCATGAAATCAATTTTTTTCTCTCTCTCTCATTCTGTCTGTCTGTCTGCCCGCCCCAACCCCTATCTCTCTAGCTGGAACCTGTAGTTTATGCAGAGAGCCAGTGATCTGAGAGGGAGGTGAGTTTGCACCTTAGAACGCTCTCTTGTAAGTCAGCTGCAGCCAGAGGCGGTACAGGGAAGGGGGTACAGAGGCAGCCTACCACGCCAGACACAGTCTTGCTACTCTTAGTCCCTGGAGTCTATGGTGTCTGTCTCCTCTTCTTATCACCCATGCTTCTTCATTGCAGGCTCTCTGTTTAGCTTGGTTTGGACACTCTTAAGGATGCTGAGTCCAGAGCTGGGTAGTGGTGGTGCACACTTTAGTCCCTGCACCGGGGGTGGGGGGTTGGGGGGGTAGGGGGGGCAGGCGGATTTCTGAGTTTGAGGCCAGCCTGGTCTACAGAGTGAGTTCCAGGACAGCCAGGGCTACACAGAGAAACCCTGTCTCCAAAAACCAAAAAAAAAAAAAAAAAAAAAGATGCTGAGTCCAGTGTTCCAGCATTAGCTCAGAACTGCAAACCTTGAATAGGGAGGGTGTGTCTATGGGCTCCTTTCTACAATACAGATTACAAATGTGGCCTTTATCCTTAACTGTAGAGTAGACACAGTGTTCGTAACTGCCTTTCCTGGCCTTTTTTATTCCCTATGGAATGAGTCATAGCTGTTGGTCCTGTACCATAGGGTGGTGGCATCCTGCTGCTGTGTGTGTAGGTAATGCTTCCTATACCTACAAGGAACTTTCCAGCATAAAGCTGTTTGCAACAGTAAGCATTTATGCTGTTGAAATGGGTAAAGAAAACCCAGCAGTTTCGCTGAGGCCTGCAGGGCTCAGGAGCCAGGAGGCAAGAGAACTGGATCAGAGCTGAAACACTCAAAACACTTTGAGTGTTTTGTTTGTATCCGAGAGACAGTTTTATGAACTGTCTTAACCTTTTGTGAAGTCTTGAGTAGGTTTTTTGTTTGTTTGTTTGTTTGTTTTAAAGTACATCCCATAAAAACAGCACATCCCTTTGGGGAATTTGTTCTGTCCCGTCTCCTTTCAGAGTAGCTACACAGAAATTTGCTCCTGTAGCACTAGCTAGAGATAGGGTGAAGGAGTCGGGGAGGGGTGGGTTCTCCTTGACTCCTGAGAGCTTGGCGGTGCTTTTAGCTTACTTACATTCATATGCAACTCCCCCCCCCCCCAGCCTTTTCTTCTGCAGTAGTGGGTGCCAGACAAATTAAAGAATTATTTGATTAGTGTCAGTAACTAACCCAAAACTGTACAGTACAGGCTGAGGGAGGAAAGATGTAATTAAATTGCTATTTCTTGTGCAGCCCAGACTCAGGAGTAACCACATCCACAGTGATCTGGGCCTTCTCATATAAGTTATTAATCAAGAAAACGCCCTACAGGCTTGCCTACGGGCAAATGGATGGAGGCTTTTTCTCAATGGAGGTGCCTCTTCCTATGTAACTCTAAGCTTGTGTCAAGTTGGCGAAACAAAACAAAAACAGCATACACCAATACCAAAAGGCCAACCTAGATGAAATCCATCTACTTTATTTCCTGATAATTCTCTTTGCTTTCAAATCAGAAGGGGGAGGGGTTTAGTGACTGTATTATAGCAGCTGAAAGCATGATTGTCATATATTTTAAAATTTCATAAAGACTAATTTTCTAAGTATAGACTTTGGACCCTGGTCAGAGTCCAGGAAGAAATACCCTCCTTCCTTGATGATGGCCCATGATGTGGAACTGTGAGGGAAATAACCCTTTCCTCCCCAAGTTGTTTTGGTGATAGTGATAGAAATCTAGGTAAGTTTAGATTTAAACCTAAGCTAGAACAGTCATTTGAAGGTAGTTTGGATGCATCAGTTCGAAACCTGGCTCTTGCTCAAAGCATGTGTGCTTTGTTCTTAGACAAATAGGAGTGACCACTGTGGCCCCAGAACACGGATTCACTTTTCCCTGGATGACAAGTTTCAATTGAACAAACTGAGCAAAGTCTTAGGCCAGGGCACACGGGTGCAATGTCAGTTAGACAGCTCAGTAGCTTGTGGGGAAAAGCGGGGATCTAGCTTTCTGCTCCGTCAATACAATGCGAAGGTTTACATTTTTTGAAAGAATGTTAGATCAGATGCACAAGTGGGCAGCGAATGGGAGCTAAAGGTAGCTCAAAGTAATTTGTCTCTGGATCTGTAACATTCCAACTCTCCAGAGTAAGGGAGTTATAATTAGTATACCAGCCGTGTGGAATCTTTCACTTAGTTCTGTGGGTTTTGTTGTTGTTTTTGTTTTCGTTCTGGGAATGGCAGTTCACCATTCCGTGTTCATATTTATGGAAATAATATGTGTTCATACTTTGAAAAGCCCAACATGACTTTAGGCCTTAGAGTAAAAACATCAGTTTCTTGCCCCAACTCACTCTTCTGTCACTAAGGTCAACCATTTTCTCCTTTTTGATATAGTTTTTGATACAGTATTTGCATATATATGTGTATGTGTGTGTGTATGATAACATTTCTGTTTATGTAGATGTGCGGTTTTGTTACTGAGACTGCATTCTTGTGCTTTGGGGACTGACCCCAGGATGTGGAAAGAACTCTGAATTTGAGTCATAACTCCCCAGTGATCTTGGTGCTCCCTGGGAAAACAGTCTTCAGTCTGCTCCCTGTGGTCTAGAACCCTTAGGTAGCTAGTAGTCCCTTTTCTCCCCAGAGCACGCCCTTGTCTTTGTTGACTGCATCCTCTTAGGTCTGATGGATGCTTTCTTGCTCCCTGCTCCAGGTTGGAAAGATCTATTTGCCACACTAGGTTTGTTCTCATTTTGGTCAAATATCCTCTGCAGAGATTGGTATCCGATCAGGACCCCCAAGACCAAGTTCTCAGCACCTAGGAGATTTATTTGCCCCAGAGGGTAGGAAGCAAGGGACAAAGACAAGAGATCGAGAACAAGGAAGAACCTGAAGGGAGTGAGGGAGAGAAGGAAGGGACATTTGTCATGAAATGGGACAAAGGGCTGCCTCTGGATAGAGGGGAGCCAGATGTGGCACATAGAAAGATGGCGGTTTATAAAGGTCAAGGGGGAAACCTCATGTTAGTATGAGGTGTTTAATTTTAACTGGGCAGGTTACTGAGCCAGTGGGGGCTTTTGATTGCTGGGCTTCAGTGCTTTGGTAGCTGGACCTTGGAAGTCAGTTCAGCCTCAGGAGGAGGAAGTGGACCAACAAGGAAATAGACTTTGGGGTTAGCTTTAGGAACATAATCTGTTTTAGCAAGGCAAAGGGGTGGGGGAGGAGGGCAGTGCCTGCCAGAGCCATGCACATCACACTGGAGCTGGCCAGAGTCCCTTCATCTTTGTTAGATTAGGAAGCAGGGTCTTTAGAAGACATCCATACCCATGTCTTTTATTTCGTTGGATAAGAGTGAGTATGGGATTTGGGCTCAGAATCCATTTCCCTCATCACAGTGAAGCTTCCTTGCCCCATTATTTCTAGCATTGTATTTTAAAGAATAGCATTTAAATTTTTTATTCTTTATTTTTATGTGTATGGGTGCTTAGGATGTCTGTGCATTACATGCATGAAGTGCCTGCAGAGCCCAGAGAAGGTATCTGATTCTCTGGGAATGCAGTTACAGACACATAGCTGCCATGGAGGTGGTGGGAATCAATCTTGGGTCCTCTGGAAGAGCAGCCAGTGTTCTTAACCTCTGAGCCATCTCTCCAGCCCCAGCTTCTTTGATCGCTGATGAAGATGTCTTGGGCCTTACAGATTGCTACTCATTGGTGCGACTCCACAGTTTCTATTGTTTCCTCTGTGCATCAAAGTTTCAGTCATCTATTTTACTGAGGATTTACCTATTTATTTTTGTGATAGTGTCTCCGTGCATAGCCCAGGCTGGCCTGCAATTCACTAGATAAAGTAATGCTCCAACTTGCAGGGATCCACCTGCCTGTAGGTGGTAGGGCCCTGGGATTAAAGGCACATGGCACCAGGCCCAACTAGTCTGAGTAGTTTAACAACAACAACAACAGCAACAAAGCATACACATAAGTGTGGCACCCATGGATCCAGAAGAGGGTGTAGGATCCCCTGGAACTGAAATTGCCAACGGTTGTGAGCAGGCCACCATGGATGCTAGGAACTGAACTCTGCAGGACTGTGTGTACTCCCAGCTGTCCTGCCTCCCTTTGGCCCCAAGGATCTTTTAAAAAGTCTTAAGGAATCTAGAAGCATGTTGTTCTGGGAAACATTTATCTCACCACTACTTCTTTGTTCTTTCTCAGTGGTTTTTCCAAAATCATGTATTTATTTATTTATTTATACCGAAAGTTGAGTCCAGAGCCTTACTCTATGCCATGCCAAGGTATGGCTGGGCTATAACCTCTGTTGGTTTTTTGTTGTTGTTGTTTGTATGGTTGTTTTTTGGTTTTCTTTTGTTTTGTTTTTTTTAGCAGAATTGTTTTTCCTTTTAAATTTTTTATTTAAGTGAGGCAGTGTGGCACATGACTTTAATCCCAGCACTCAGGAGGCAGAAAGAGGTGAGTTTCTGAGTTTGAGGCCAGCCTGATTCTGGTCTATAGAACAAGTTACTGGACAACCCTGGCTCCACAAAGAAACCCTGTCTCTACTTTCCTTTTATTTAATTAGGGGTAGAGCAGTTAGGAGCATGGTACTGCTCTTTCAGAAGACCTGAGTTTGGTTCTCAGCATCCACACCAGGCACCTCACAGCCACCTGTAGTACCTCCAGTTCCAGGGGATCTGCAGCACTTTTCTGGCCTTCTCAGGCATCTGCACACATGTGGCATACAGACACACATACACAGAAATAAAAATGAAGAAACCGTGTCTTGAAAATCCAAAAGAAATTGTTTTAAAATTTAATCGTTTAAAATGTTTTTATTTATTGAATGTGCACAGGCATATACAGGTGTATACACTTAAACCAGATTACAGCTGGAGGGAGTGCTTCTCTCCTTCCGCCATTTTTAGGTTCTGGGAATGGGGGTTGACTCAGGTCATCAAGCTTGGCTGCAAGTGCTTTAACCAGGTCTCCAGCCTCTCCCTTTTCTTTCTGAGAAAAAGATACCACCTCCACCTCCACCTCCACCTCCACCTCCACCTCCACCACCTCCTCCTCCTCCTCCTCCTCCTCCTCCTCCTCTTCCTCCTCCTCCTCTTCTCTTTCCCTCCTTCCTTCCCTCTCTCTTCCCTTCCTGCCTCCCTCTCCTTCCTTTTTTCTCTGGTTCTGGGGGATGCAGCCCAGGCTACACATATTCCAGGAAAATGCTCTGCCACTGAGCTGTATTCCAGCCCTATTGCAGTTTTGGTTATTTTAACCCAGAGGTCTGGATGTTTTGAACATTCTGTTTTCCATTTTGTGTTATTTCTTTGTCAGCAATGATGCTGGTGTGTTTATGAAGGAGCCTGGGCCATGGCCACACTGACAAGGCAGACTCAGCCACCTGTCCTCCATAGACCAATTAAACAGATGCTGGTGAAAGGCCACATACCCCTCCCCCATGTCTGGCTTTTAGGGCCTGATAGGAGGCTTAGATTTATTTATTTTTATATTTACCTGCCTTCATTTTACATGTAGGCGTGTCTTATGTGTGTAAACGTCTGTACACTAGATGCATATAGTGCCTTCAGAAACCAGAAGAACGTGTTGGGTGTCCTGTGACTAGATGTGTTGTGAGCACTCAGGTGTGTGCTGAGGATTGAACCTGCGCTCTGCTCTTACCTGCTGAGCCATTTCTCCAGCCCGAGATTCAGATTAAATAGAAGGCTAGGAAGGGTGCATAGCTCAGCAGTTCTGGTCAAGGTCTGCATCGTAGGCTCATCATTGGTAGAGCACCAGTCGTTCCTGCAGGGTGGTCTAACAAGCCATACCTGAGTGGATTCTCTTTGGGAGACTTGGCTCCCCTGTGGCAAAACCAGGCTTCAACCTTTCCCTTCCAGCATGAGACTCCTGGGAAAATTCCATTTCTCTAGAGACCATTATTCTCAAAGCTTTGTGGTCAGGAGTGGAGTTCAGGATATGGTTGGGAGCCAGGCAGTCTGTAAATGTTTACTAAGGACTGCTCTGTGTGTACATTAAGTTGTTTTCTCTGGGGTGGAGGGTGCCACATGCTGCTTTTGGCCTGGCAGCCGGAGTCCAGGGCAGGGTGCTGCTGATAGAAACCTGGAAACAGTGATTGTGTGTAGTAGTACTAGGGGCACTGCCCAGGAGACCAGAAGACAAAAACGGCATTTACTTCCTTATTCTACCCTGAGTCTCATGGCCTCACACCCCAGCTTCACCGTCTCCGGAATATGCCCTGTAGTTGACTGTCCTCTCTGACCTGGGTGGAGAGCTGTAAAGTGTCATGGGGTGCTCCCATTGACAGGGCTCCTTCTGACCTCTCTGTAGACACTGTAAGTAAGAGCCTGCCTGATAAGCCCTGGCACAATCCTTAGCCTGTGAATGCAAGAGTCAGATCCCCAGGGCTGTTTCCTTAGCAACTCAAGTTCAAGGTGCCTTCAAGCCTGCTCCTAGCTTTTCTAGTTCCAGGACTCCCGAGCCCTCCACTCAGAAGTCTGGCAGAAGTCTGGTCTTTTTGGTTGTGAGCCTAGCCTTTTGTTTTAACATGCAAACCTAACATTGTAAGTAGTAAATTTAACATGTATCCCTATCAACACATTGCTTTCATCATAGAGACCAATAGGCAAGTCTGTGAACCTATAGGCAAGTCATTGTCCTGCTTAGGATTGTTATGGAGAGCTGGGCTCACTGTGTGGGCTCCTTGGTATTGTTAGAAAGCAAGCAGTACAAGCAAGGGAAGCAAGCCCAGTAAGTAGCATTCCCATGTGGCTTCTGCTTCAGTTCTTGCCTCCAGGTTCCTGCCTTGGCTTCCTTCAATGGACTGTGACCCCAGATATGTAAGCCAAATAAGCTGCTTCATCACTAAGTTGCTTTGGTCAGTGTTCCATCACAGCAGCAGAAAGCAAACTAAGATGCATTTTCTTGCCGTGCCACATCAAAACTTTTATGCTCAAGGACCATCCAGCCTTCAGTGGTTTGACTTACTTTCTTTCTTTTTTTTTTTAATTTAAGATTTATTTATTTATTTATTTATTTATTTATTTTTATATATGTGAGTACACTGTCGCTGTCTTCAGACACACCAGAAGAGGGCATTGGATCCCATCACAGATGGTTGTGAGCTACTATGTGGTTGCTGGGAATTGAACTCAGTGCTCTTAACTGCTGAGCCATCTCTCCAGCCCCTGGTTCAACTTTCAATCCTCCTGCTTCAGCCTTCACTGGGATTATAGTCCTGTGTCACTACCCACTTTGGTTCTGGGAATCAAGCAGAGATCCTCTGCAAGAGCCCCACATGCTCTTAACCACTAAGCCATCTCTCCAGCCCCATTCTGGTGAGTGTGTATGTGTGTGCACGTGTGTATGGAGATCAGAGGACAGCTTGTGAGAGTTGGTTCTTCCCTTCCATCCTATAGGTCCTGGGCCTTGAACTCAGATCCTCAGGCCTGGCGGTCAGTGTCTTTAACCACTATGTCATCTGGCTGGCCTGGCTCCAGCTTTGTATTCTAACAGTAAGACCTCTTAACTATAGCCAGCTCACTCACATGGGACACTGGGTCCTTTTCGAGGACACTGGCATTAAAGATACATCTGGGCACTGAGGGATAAGTGAGAATTTTCTGCATTCACTTGAAGGTTGACAGGATGTTTCCGGATCAGAAGCCACTTGAGTCATTGGGAAGATTACTGTTCAGGAAGGTTCTACAGCAAAGGCTTTGTTTTCCTATTTATTTTTCAATTTTGCTTTGGTATGTGTGTGTGGTGTGTATGTTACATGTGTGTGGGCATATGTTTCTGCAGATGTGTGTGTGATTAGGGTATCTTCCTGATGTCTCTTCGCCTTCTACATTGAGGCTGGGTCTCTTACCTAATCCAGAGCTTGCCAGTTTGACTAGTATAGCTAGTTAGCTTACTCTAGAGATCCTATTTCCACCTCCCTTGCTGGGATTACCGTGGGCCACCATGCCCAAAAGATATTTATATGGTTGATAGGAGTCCAAATTCTGGTCCTCATGCTTACATGGGAAATCCTGTTGGGCCCTCTCCCCAGGCAGGGATCCCAGTTTCCTCCTGTAACACCTTTGACACATTGCATGTATCAGACATGTTCCTATGTCTTTAGATGTATACACTTCTGTCTAACTCCTTCTTGAATTTAGATTCTACTCAGTGAGTGGTTCTTTAGCGTGAATATATACGTAGAAGGTAGATGAAACACATATTAATCTTTGTCTCTTGTTGTGGGTTCGAGTACTGCCCCACCACTAGGCGCGGCTGTTTGGGAGGCAAAACACAGGGAGTTTGACTGGGCTTATCCTGGTCCTGGTCCTGGTCCTGGTCCTGGGCTTCAACCAGACACTGCTCCAGGGGTGAGAAAATGCAGTCTAAGATTTGGGGGCGGGGAGTTGGGGGGGTTAACCAGTATTCCCTACCTCCCAGACATCTAGTCGATGCTAGAAAACTGCACAGAGAAATCGGGAATGAAATGTCAGAGGTCCATGGGCCTGCAGAGAGACCAGGGGTTGGGGCTGGGAGCTTAGCTCATTGGTAGCTGTGGTTGTCTGGAAGCACAGAGGGACCTTCTAAGCTGCATCTCTGTAGGTGAAAGTCTTCTCCATGCTCCCCATGGCGGTGGTAAATGAAAGAGACAGTCCTTGGTTCTAAACTGTTTATTGGTTGTTCATTGTGGAAAATGGATGCATACCAACTACTCCAGTTGGACCAGAGGTTAAATACCTTTTGTGGTAGGAGGAATGTCTGGGAAGGGAGCTTATTGGCTAAACCCTCAGGGCTTCCAGGTACTTCATTAGCATGGAGAACTCTGTTCTGGGCTGACCTGACTATAGGTCTTGTTTCCTTATGTGGCAAGTGTGGCAAGTGTTCCAGGCCAGGAATCTGGCAGGCAGCAGGGAGCCGCCTACTGTCTTAGGTGTGTACCTGAGTTTCCCAGGACTTAGACCTGCTCTCCCTTACCAAGTTTCCTGGCAAGGTCTACTGTCCCACATTTTTAGTGACTAGGATGAGGCTGGATACACAGTCAGTGCTCTGAGACTAGTTGCTGATTTCATTTAGTAACTGTTGGTAATTCTATTAGGAGAATGTTTCAAACTGTTAGTCGCTGGGAACCTCATTCACTGTAGTTTAAAATACAAACCTCTGGGTTTGCTTAGGTGAAAGCCCTGGATTAGCTTCTTTTCTTGCTGCTGTGGACCAAATGCCTGCTGAGAAGCAGCTTAGGGGGGAGGAAGGGCTTATTTTGGCTTCCAGTTTGGGCAATACAGCCCATCATGACAGGGAGGCTGAGCATTGCATCTGTAGTCAGGAAGCAGATAGGTAAGTGATGGTACTCCACTCACTTTCTTACTCATTCCGCTTTTACTCATTCTGTGACCCCAGCCTGTGGGACGGTGCTGCCTACGTGTAGGGTGGGCTGTCCCACTTTAGTTAATCTGATCTGCAAATTCTCTCAGACAAGCCCAGAGGTTTTCAGCCAGGTGATTCTAGGTCCCATTAAGCTGATTGATCATCGGGATTAAGCACATCACAGATGGGTTTCAGGATTAGCCCAGTTGGTAAGCGCAGCTGTCTTCAGTGTCAGCTGCCTTGGAGCTCCACTCTCCCACCCCCATCACAAAATGGCAACCAGCAGAGTGTGTATGTCTCTGTTCACAATCTCTAGGTAAAAAGATGGAGGCTGGTTTTCTGGATTCGGTTTGTGATTGTGTTGTGCCTACATTGAGAAAGAGAGATGAAGAGGTCTAGTCACAGCCGCCACTCCCTCCAGTCTGTCTTTTGGGTCCAGACATGAAGTTTAGGTTTATTTTACTTTATTTATATGAGTACACTGTAGCTGTCTTCAGACACACTAGAAAAGGGCATTGGATCCCATTACAGCCACCATGTGGTTGCTGGGAATTGAACTCAGGACCTCTGGAAGAGCAGCCGGTGCTCTTAACTGCAGAGCCATCTCTCCAGCCCGAAGTTTAGGTTTAAGTAGAGGACCAGATATCGCTTAGCTTTCCAGTCCTGGTCAAGGAGTGGTCTCACTCGGTGCTGACCCAGTCGCTCTTGCAGGGTGGTCTGACAAGCTGCCAGACTGTGGAGAGTCTTTTCCAGAGTAGTTCCCCTTTTGTCTACACCAGGCTGCCATCTTTCCTTTCCAGCATGAGATATCTGGAAAATATCTGTTCCCCATGGAGTCTTGTTTCACAGTCTGATAGCCAAAGGGAGGGACTCGGTATCTTTTTGGAATCTCTTTATCCTGCCAGGCCTTCTACACTACAACACTTCCTCCTGGCTAGGCAGTGGAGTTTGCCAGGCTGATGGGTAAAACTGTGTTAACTCTACATTTGGATTTTGTCCTCTTGAGTTGAAAAGAAACCGGTTATCTTCTTTAATTTTTATATCTTATCTAAATTTTAATTTACAGATTGATTGATGATTGATTGTGTATGTACATACACATGCGTGCCAAGGTCAGAGGACAGCCTGAGGGAGTTGGTTTTCTCTTTCCACCCTCAGTGCCTCAGAGGTTATACTCTTGACTTCAGGCTTGGCTGCAGGCTCCTTTACCTACTAAGCCGTCTTTTTGACCCAAACTGGGTATCTTACGTGTTTATCCTTGTTTGTTTTATGACTCTGTGTGTGTGTGTGTGTGTGTGTGTGTGTGTGACTGTCTTCCTCATTTGTCATTAGTCTTTTGACACACACACCCCCCCCACAGAAGTCCTTTATTTTTAGAGTTATGCTTATTATTACTGTGGAGGGACACACGTGCTATGGCACACATGTGTGTGGGGGGGGGAGTTGGGGGGGGTCAGAGGATCACTAGTGGGAGTCAGTTTTCCTCTGACATGTGGGTCCTAGGAATTAAACTCACATCATCCAGCTTAGTGGCAGGTGCCTTTACTTGTTAAGCAACCTCATTGGCCCAAGGCGGTCTTTGGTTTTTATTTTCACTTTGTGTGTATAGGTAACTGTGTATTTTAAGTGTACCACGTCTATGGAGGCAAGAAGGGGTCAGATCGCCTGAAACTGAAGTTCCAGGTGGTTGTAAACTGCCATATAGGTGCTGGGAACAACACTGGGTACCTCTGGGAAAGTAGGAAGTGCTGAACCATTTCTCTGATCTATTTTTATGGAATTAAATCTATCAGTGTTTTTCTTGAAGACTCAAAGTTTTCTGCCTTGAACTAGCAACTCATCTGATACCAGTGAGGAGTGACGAGACATGTTAGACTGTGTAATATATCAGAGTTAGGCTGAGGCAGCTGGACTGCAGTCTCTAGGACACTTGGGTGTGTCGTGAGAGAGTGTCAGTATTCCTGGAGCTGCCCTGTGCCAGTTGGGACTCAGGAGGTGGGAGGAGGGGTGGATGGTATAGACCCTCGGAGGTGGCTTTGATAAATGTCAAGTAGTATGAGGTCACGTGTCTTTGGGCTGTTCCTCCGCTCACTAGGGGAAAGGGGGGTGAAATGAGCCAGATGAACTGTTCTTTTCCTGACTCTTGATCCTGAACCTGTCTGCTCTCTCTCCTGCAGCTGAAGAGATGGCATTCGTGAAGAGTGGATGGTTACTTCGACAGAGTGAGTAGAAACACACAAGAACGCTAAAGCAGAGCACGTTTGCAAACAGTTATGTCCAGTTAATGCCCTTGCCCTGCACCTCCTCTAGGGATTGTTAGCGCTCTGTGCTGGTCCTTGTGAAAACATGAAGTTGATAAGAACCAGGAAACAAGGAGGGCCTTGCTCTTCTCCCCTTCTCCCGTGTTGCTAACGGTTGACATAAGGTGGCTGGGTCTGAGCAAACTTGGCTTCCCGGTCTCTGACCTCTGTGTGTGGGAAATAACATGTCCTATTTGGGGCCCAAGAAGGATCAGTGGGGAGACCTGCCTTGGTGGGTGCAAGAGTTTAGCAAATTGTTGTCTCCAGAGGAAACTTGGTTCTTGGACTTGAGGTCCAGTCTACTAGACATGGCTCCTGTGAACCAGCTAGAGAGGGCCAGCTACTTCCTCCACCTGGAGCTGTGCTGTGCTCCCTACCTCTGTGGGTAGTCTTAGCCTAGAGTGAGTATTACTGGCCTTACCTGGCCTCTCAGAGGATAGCCCCAGACCCCGAGGGCTACTTTCTCTTGAGTTTTGTGCCCCCAGTGTCCTGTGGATAGGGGTAATGGGGCACCTTGCTCAGACCCGAGGACAGGTCCTTTGTCAGGCTTCTGGTTTTCTCCTTAGGCATTGTCTTGGTCTTGGAAGGTAAGATTTTTTTGAAGTTATTATTCTCAGTATCGTTTTTACATATGTTTTCCTCATCTGTGATGGAATGTTGCAAGGCCCAGTCTTGTACGGGCCTTGTGCAGGTATCCACAGCTGGGGAGCTCACGAGTACAGTGGCCATATTGTATCCAGGTGGCAGGCCTCTTCTCCACCCTTTAGCTTTTTTTTTTGCTCTTGCCTCAAGTTTATTTGTAAAAACAGCATAGGACACTGGTCATCTGCAAACAGTGTTTAGGTAGGTGTGTCACAGCAGTCCAGCTGTCTTCACACTGGCAGGAGCCTTTTCTTCGGGGCCTTCACAGGGGACTGGGCACCTTTGGGAACCTGAGCTGGAGCTGCAGCCTGGGCCTTAGCTGGAGATTTGGCCTCTGCCTTGGTTTGAACCTTGGGCTTTGGTTGGCAAAGCCTACGCCCCTTGGCTGGGTAGCTTCGAATTCACTTCCCAAGCTTGGGATGAGCAATGAAAGCCAGGCGGCTGAGTTTGCGGCTGGGGCCTTTGGCATCTTGGGCTTGATGGCCTGAGGCTTCACAAGGGCCTTGATGGCCTCTGTGCCTTTGTATTGTTGGCCTGCATCTTCTTTGGACCTTTCTTGTGGTGCTTCTTGGCAAAGCGCATGTTCCTCAGGAACTTGGGGTCAACCCCCTTAAGAGATTCGTTTCTTTGTGACCAGGGTTTCTTGATGTCATTTCTGTGTCATTTGCGGGACTGGCTGTGTGTAGTGTGGTTCTTGGACTTGGCCATGTCTGCACGGTAACCTGTGGCTCCCCCACCCTTTGGCTTTTAGATGTGTTTCTCTCCATCTTCCTTGGTGTTTCCTTGGAGGGGTACAGTGTTCAATGGCAGCCTTCCTTCCGTGCCTGCACTGTTAAAGTGGGAGTGGCCAGGCCCCCTCTGTTTCCACTGCTAGCTCTGTAGTGGATTGTTTCCAGTGATTCTGGGCCTGCTGTGCCTGGGGACAGCCTTTGTTCTAGCCTGAAGCCAGCTCTCTCTATTTGCCCCCCCCCCCCCAGGCACCATTCTGAAACGCTGGAAGAAGAATTGGTTCGACCTGTGGTCAGATGGTCACCTGATCTACTACGATGACCAGACTCGGCAGAGCATAGAGGATAAGGTCCACATGCCCGTGGACTGCATCAATATTCGCACGGGGCATGAGTGTCGGGGTAAGCTGTGCCCAGGACCGCCACCCTACCTTCCTTAATGCATCTGCTTCCAATGTCCAGCTTGACTCTGTCCAGGCAGGGCAGCCATAGTGGGGCTTGGGCATTCACATCCTAAACATTATGATAGATAGATTCCCCCTGCTCCCCACGAGTTAGGCCTAGCCTGCATCACTTCATCTGGAGTGAAGGAACCAGATTGCTAACAACCTCAAGACCCCTCTTAGGTCATGATGATTTTCTGATTTAGACACTCTGTGTGTGTGTGTGTGTGTGTGTGTGTTAGTCTTATCAGCTTCTTGGAACCAGGATACAGTGGATGCGGGGGTGGGGTGGGTGGGGGTGAGGGGTGGATTCCCTTTCACTTCTGAGTTAGGCCCTAGGCTATTTCCCATACAGTGAAATAGTCTTGGTCTTCACTTCTCTGGGTTAAGTCTAAGACTGTGTAAGGAGGAAAAACAAAACAAAAACAGACAAAAAAGCCAAGCTAGGGATTACTCCTCTGTTCTGCTTGTCTCCCAGACATCCAGCCTCCAGATGGGAAGCCCAGAGACTGTCTGCTGCAGATCGTTTGCCGAGACGGGAAGACCATCAGTCTCTGTGCAGAGAGCACAGATGATTGCCTGTGAGTGCCCTTCTTATTATGTGTTTAATTGACAGAGTGTTTTCTGCTCTAATTTCGCTTTGTTAGGAAGGGAAGAGAGTGGGAGGAGAGTCTCCCTCCAGGCTGGGGTCTGGGGGAAGAGCAACAGGGGCTATTCTTAGATCTCAATATGTGTGTGTGTGTGTGTGTGTGTGTGTGTGTGTGTACAATGTATATACATGTCTGTGTGCCTGTGTAAAGGCACACGTGTGCCGTGGCAAGGGTGGAAGTGAGAAGACAATATTGGTATTGGTCCTGGCCTTGCACCTTGCTTTTGAGACGGGGTCTTGTTGATTTTTCATTATATTCTCCCATGATGTCCCAGAGATTCTCCTGTCTCTATTCCTCATGTCTCCATAGGAGCCCTACTGCTGCACATCTAAACTTCTTAACATGAGTTCTGGGGATTCAAACTCAGGTCCTTACGTTTTCATGGCTGAGCTTTTACCACTGAGCCATCTCCTGAGTCCCCTTGATTCTGATTTCTGACCCTTCTGCTCAAGCAACGTGGTGGTTTGAATAAGAACAGCTCCTATAAGCTTATATATTAGAATGCTTAACCCTCAGGGGCTGGCACTATTTGAAAAGGATCAGGAGGTGTGGCCTTGTTGGAAGAATGTTTCACTGGAGGTGAGCTTTGAGGTCTCAAAAGCACATGCCAAGCCCAGAGTCTCTCTGCCTGTGGACCAAGGTGGAGGTCTCAGTTGCTCTCCAGTGCCTGCCTGCATGCTGCCATGCTCCCTGCCATGATGATAATAGACTAAATCTCTAAAGCTGAGAGAGAGATAGAGAGAGAGACAGATACACACACAGAGAGACACAGAGAGAGAGTTTCTCTGTGTAGCCCTAGTTGGCCTGGAACTGACTATGAAGACTTCAAACTCAGCAGAGATCCATTTACCTCTGCATCCCCATTATTGGTATTAAAGGCATGTGACACATGCCTGAATAAACATTTTTAGGATTTATTTTATAATTTTTTACTAAGATTAAAAAGTATGTGTGTGTATGTTTGCACACATATGCAGGTGCCTTCAGAGGCCAGAAGGCAATGTCAAAATCGCCCAGAACTGGAGTGGCAAATGGTGGCAATCTAATTGATCTGTGTCTGTCGGTCAGATTCTTGTCCTCTGTGAGCACTCTTTAATCTCTGCACCATCAGTGACTCTTAAATGGTGTACCCTGGTAGAGATATGACTTCCCTCCAGACTGATGAAGGAGCAACTAACTGGGTGTCAGACTAAATTGCTCCTCTTATAAAATCAAACTGCATTGCTATTTAGCGATTTAAGCCAACACAGACTGAACACTGACTTCGCTCTAGGCATTTAGCTAACTGCTTTAAAAATGCTGCTTAATCCTTACCATGTCTGACAATGTGGATATTGCTCCAGGTACCAGAAAATACGCTTCTGTAATAAAAAAGTTCAGTGACTCCCAAAGCTCACTTTTATTACTCTGTTCCAGTTCCCCAAGGTGGAAGGAGAAAATAATTCCTGAAAGCTGTCCTCTGATCTTCACATACAGCCTGTGCACAGCACACAGAATAATGACTTCAAATCCAAATTAGCATGTGCACGTGTGTGCTCTCGCATATACACACACAAACACAATTGTAATAAAAGTACTGAAGGAGAAAGGAAGACTAAGGTCTGACAATGGACAGAATTCTGGCTGTTTATTCTGTTAATCAGAAGCATAACTGAAATATGATGTCAGAAAGACAACACAGAATATGTTGGAAACCCAGTGTCAAAGTCTGTTCTGACACCACAGACTGGGTAACTAAATCCAGAGCTGGAGCCCTGGGGCCCTGGTGATCAGAAGTAAGATCAGCTCCTCCACAGGCTGCTCCCTGGGTCTGTGGGAGCCTTGCTTGCCTCTTCTCATCGTGCCGGTACCAGGCATGCTGGACTGAGGACCTTCAAGTTTGACCCCATTTTCATTTGGTTTCATGTGCAAAGACCCTATTTCTTTAGCTGGGTGGTTCATTGGGAATCATCATAAAGCAGTGTACAGGGGAAGCAGGCTATATTGGGGAACACCTGTCATCTCAGCATTTGAGTTTTAGAGGTGGGAGGGTCAGGAGTTCAAAAACAAAAAAGGGACACAGGGGTAACATGGACCCGTTTTTCCAATGGTAAAAATGTTGCCAGGTTGCTGGCTAGTTTTTTTTTTTTTTAAGATTTGTTTGTTTATTTTATGTATATGAGTGTACCATTGCTCTCTTCAGACACACCAGAAGAGGGCCTTAGATATCATTACTGATGGTTGTGAGCCACCATGTGGTTGCTGGGAATTGTACTCAGGACCTCTGGAAGAGCAGCCAGTGCTCTTAACTGCTGAGCCATCTCTCCAGCCCTTGCTGGCTAGTTTTATTGCAACTTGACACAAGCTTGACACTGGAGAGAAGAGAGCCTCAATCGAGAAAATGTCTCCATAAGATTGGGTTGCAGGCAAGCCTGCACTTTCTTAATCAGTGGTTGATACTAGAGGTCCCAGCCCATTTTGGATGGGGCCATCCTTGGGCTGGTGGTGCTGGAATCTATAAGAAAGAAGGCTGAGCAAGCTATGGAGAGCAAGCCAGTAAGCAGCATCCTTCCAGGGTCTCCGCATCGGCTCCTACCTCCAAGTTCCTGCCCTGTTGAGTTTCTGCCCCACCTGCTTTGGCTAATGAGCTGTCATATAGAAGTGTTTCCCAAGGTGCTTCTGGTCATGGTGTTGTATCACAATAGTAATCCTGCCTAAGACAGCTGGCAATCCCAGTCTCTTCATATCATGAGAGCATGGGATAGCATTAAACCTGAAGCAGGGCTTGAGTATGCTGGCATTTCCCTGAATCCCATACTCAGTAGGCTGGGGTGGGAGGATCCTGTATTTGGGATCAGCCTGGATGACATAGTAGATTTCAAGCCAGTGTTGGCTGCTGATGGGACAAATTACAGAACATTGCACTTTTCCTTTTTTTCCATGACAGGATTTGTCTATGTATCCCTGGCTGACCTGCATCTTGCTCTGTAGACCAGGCTGACCTCAGATTTAGAGATTTGCCTGCCTCTGCCTTCCAAGTGCTGGATTAAAGACGTGCACTACCACTGCCTGGCTACATTTTACATTTATTAAAGAAATAAAAATACCAAACTGTATATATTATGTTTTAAATCGTATGTAATATAAATCTGCTTTTTAAGTATACATGGTTTCTTAGTTCATGTCTTGAGCAAGAAATGATTTGGTGGGCCTTGGGGTAAGGCCTGAAGTTTTATTTTGTTTATTTTGGTGTGGGTGGGATGGTATGAAACAGGGTCTTAATCTTCAACACAGGTTGGCTTTAAGCTCATGGTATTTCTCCTGTTTAAGCCTCTCAAGTGCTGGGATTATAAGCTAGCTGCCTCTCTATACACAAGCCTTTGCAGGAATGTTGAGGCTTATCTGAATTTAAGAATCGTTGGAATGTTGGATTACCTCAGAGTTTTGTTTTTTTTTTTCATTTTCTCCAGGGCATGGAAGTTTACACTGCAGGATTCCAGAACAAACACAGTAAGTTGCCTATGGTTGTTCTAGCCCTGTTTGTATATCCTGGGTCTGTGTAACAAACTGGAGAACAGGAGGTGGAGAGAGGGAAATGGGGGGGGGGGTGTCTCCTGTCCACACTGCTTCCTGAGCAGAGTATGGCCTCCCATTCACAGTGATCATTGCAGATATGTTAAGAGGCACCTATTGTGTGGTCTGATAGGAAGTAGCTTCTGTAGACTCACATGTTGAGTGCTTGGTTCCCAGCTCTTGGAATAATTTAGGAAAGTTACAGAACCTTTAGGTGGAGACTCACGGGAAGACAGGGTGTCACCAGGGGTCACTGAGGATTTGTCTTGAGCCTGACTTGACTTCTATTCAGTCCTGATCCTGGATGAAATGTGACCAGCTTCGTCCTGCTCCTTCTAACTTGCCTCCCCTGCCTGCTGCCATGCCTTTCCCACCATAATGGGCGGTGTCCTTCTAGAATTGTAATCCAGAACAAACTCTTTGTCCTCCCAGTTGCTGCCATCTGGTTGTTGTGTCGGAGTAGTGAGGAAGTAACTAAGAGAGCACGCTCTTCAGCCAGCCATGGCAGTTCCCGTGGTTTCTGGTGCTGTTCACCTTCCTCCGGGTTTGCCGCACCTTGAATTCTGCTCTATTTTGAAGTAAAAGTTCAAAGAGAGCCATGTTGCTCACTTCATCCATAAGATCTCAGTCTCCAAGCCTGGTGGCTTCAAACCCAGCAATCGGGAGGCAAAGGTGGATCTCTGTGAGTTCGAGGCCAGCCTGGTCTACAAAGCAAGTACAGGACAGCCAGGGCTATTTCACAGAGAAACCCTGTTTTGAAAAACCAACCAACCAACCAACCAGCCAACCAACCAACCAACCAAACCAAACCAAGAAACAAAACAACCCACCCAACAAACAAACAAACCTTCTTGTGCTTGTCCGTATCCCTAATGCTGAGAAACCATAAATCCTGTTGTATCCCTCCCTGGCAGTACCTCCTCGTGCCCAAGACCTTTGTGGTTGGCATTTTCATTCTTAGGTGGGGCTCTAATTTTCCCAGTGTATTTATAGAAAAAAGCTAGAAAAGTAGATAAGGCTTACAGAAGAATTTGTGCAGGTGGGAAATAAAGTTGAAAGCTCAGTCCGAAGCTTTTGTTGGCCAGAGATACTTTACCTCAGAGCTTACTTCACACTCCTTTCTTTCATGAACAGCCCCTGCCCCAGAAATTGGTATCAGTGATCCATGCAGTTAGCAAAATCCTGGTGCAAGTCTGCATGTGGGTTTGTTTTTTTTTTTTTAAAGAGTTACTATTTTTTTTCCTTTTCACTGGGGCACAGGTTTTGAACTACAGAAGAGCATGCTCCTGGTGCACTTCTGCTTGTGACCAGATGAACTGATAAGGGTAATGCTTGGTCTAAAAGGCACTGGCAGCAGAGGCACTGGCCGGGGCGCCTTGGGCACCTTCTGGGGCCAGGAGTGCTCTGCTCTGGCTTTGAGGCTGAATCAGGACTGGCTGCTGAACTCAGAGGGTGTTTTAATAGGCTGGAGGCTGCCCCAGGGCCAGCAGGAGAGGCCCTTCGAGGTTGGTCCTAGCTCTCTTGTCTCCCGCAGGCTTACGTTGGCTCAGCCATCCTGTCTGAAGAGACTGCAGTGGCCGCATCGCCGCCTCCCTATGCAGCTTATGCTACGCCGACCCCTGAGGTAGGGAGGTCTGAGCAGAGAGCATACAAATGAGGGAAGCCAGGGCACTCTACTGCTTTGCCATTTCTGTTGGTCTCCTTTCTTCTGGTTTTGGTTGTAGTTTTGTTTGTAATCTTAAGTCAGTCTCAGGGAACTTAGAAATACACTCTAAATCTTCCCTTTTTATCACAGAGTGTTCCTCTTTGCTTAGATGAAATAAAGCAACTCTGGGAGCTGGTGATGTGGCTCAGTTGATGGAGCATTTGCCTAGCAAGCTGGAGGCTTTGGTCCCTAGCACTGTATAAACTGGGGGTGGCGACACAGTCTGGACTCTCAGTGCTTGGGATGTAGGGGCAGGGCAATTAGGAGATCAAGGTCATTCTTGGCTACATAGGAGGCCGGCTTAATCTAGAGAGTGTCTCAAAGTAAAAATATATGTCTGTCTATAAACTTATTAAGATATATATGCATATGTGTGTATAGTTATTAACATGTATGTCCATGTGTGTGCACATGTGTGTGTGTGTGTGTGTAGTGCCTACATCTACAGCACACAGGTAGAGGTCAGAGGACAACTAGAGAGTTGCTTTCTCCTTCCATTCTGTGAGTCTTGCAGATTAAGCTCCTGTCATCAGGCTTGCCGGTAAGCATCTTTATCCAAGAGCCGGCTGGTCAGCCCTAAACCCATTTATCTATGTTAACTGCAAAACCTAGCGAGGTTTTTGACCAAAGCTGCCATAAACTAATGCATCATGTTTAGAGAGATGTCTTGTTTGCTGCCCTGAGCCTCATGGACTTCTCTATTTGTCTCTTTGCTTTTATTCTTGGCTTTATTTTATTTTTGGATTTTGTTTTGTCAAAATTTTACAGTTTTCAGCATAATAATTTAATACATTTGTTAGATTTATAAGTATTCCATTATTTTCAGGTGGTTGTATATAACTGTTTTTAAAAGACAGTGTGTATGAGTGTTGCCTGCAGGTATCTGTGAGTACTACATTCATGCAGTACCCATAGAGGCCAGAAGAGGGCATCAGATCCCCTGCAGCTGGAGTCAAGGGCAGCCGTGAGCCCCCATGTGGGTGCTGAAAACTCTCGATCACTTTCAGTTTCCCAAGCTCTGGGATTATAATTGTGCAGCACCACACCCTCGCTGGTCCCAGAAATTGTATTCTTTGTAAATATGTAATGTGCATTATACTGATTTTTTTCTTATAATTTTTTAAATTTTGGGTAAAAGTTTTTTTTTCCATTTTAGTATGTTCATTTCATAATTGATAACTGAAAGATTTTTATGATAATTACTTTAAAATCCTTTCCAGAGGGCCAGGTATGACTGTGCGTACCTTTAAACCCAGCAGTCAGGAGGCAGAATCAGGCAGCTCTCCATGATTTCAAGGCCAGCCTGGTCTACAGAGTGAGTTCCAGTTCCAGGACAGCCAGGGCTACACAGAGAAATGCTGTCTCAACAAAATCCTTTCCAGAGCTGAGTGTGTATACCTTTAAACTTAGTACTAAGAAGGCAGAAGCATGTGGATCTTGGTGAGCTTGGGGTTAGCCTGGCCTACATAGAGAGTTCTAGACCAACTAGTAGACCGTAGAAGAAAAAAAAAATCTTTTCTATAGAGACACTCTCCTAAGGGAATAAGGTTGTGTGTGTGTGTGTGTGTGTGTGTGTGTGTGTGAGAGAGAGAGAGAGAGACAGACAGACAGACAGACAGAGACAGAGAGACAGAGAAAGCGAGTGCACCCGGTGTCCTCTTCTGGCCTGGGAATGCATGCACCATACATTGCACAAAGACCACCCACATATATAAACCAGAGCCCAACACGTAAGTCCTTTCTAGATAATTCTAGCATCTTTCACCCTCAGGAGCTGGGTTGTAACCTAGTCTTTCTCTCATGCCTAGCAAGCTCTGCCCACTGAGCTGCACCCCAGCCCTCACACTGATGTCTCTGCGGTCTCAGTGTGGGCGTTTTTCTTTGTCCTTTTGTTTGAGATCTTAGGTGTTTGTGTAAAAGTGATTGTTTTGTCAGAACCTTGACATTTTAGACACAGTGAGACTCGGATCTTGCCAGATGGGAGTCCAGATTCTCAGCCCACAGCCGGGGCCGGGTTCCCTGTTACTGCTCAGCTTCTCCACTGACAGGTGCATGGAGCCCTGGCAGTAGACCCACTCCCCACCAGCCTTGAGTCATTCCTGGGGGATGAGAAGGGCAGATTGCTTCTGCTCGGCAGTGGTGGGCTCTGTGGCTCACTCCATGGTCTGCTGCAGGTAGAGTCCGTGCCTTTGTATCTGGCAGGGATAAAATCGCTTGCTGCGCGAGCATCCTTTTCTGTCTGTGCTCTAAGAGAGCTTACTGTAGCTGCAGTAGTTATAATCGAGGCTTCTGTAGAGCATGCTGGTTAGGGCTTCCACTGCTGACCTTTGGGGATAGGAATAGGGTGTCCCTGCAGTCGGTTCTTAGTCTTTGCACAGTGTAGAGGAATCATTGGCTCTTTGGGCAGAGGGAGCAAACTTTTCCTGCCTTCCCCCCCTTTCTGTCTGTACTCATTGGGATTTCTGAGTTACCAGTGTCTCCATTATCCAATCTAGGATATGCCACAGCACGCCTGTGGAGGTCCGGTGACACCCATTTATGTATGCATGCATGGATGGATGTATGTATCATCACATCTCTCATCTACCCTTTCCTCCCCTAGTACCTCCCATGCATGCTACCCTCTCCATCCCCACACACCCCTGCTCACTTAAGTATGTTCATTTCATCATTGCTAACAGGACAATTTTTAGGACTCAGCTCATTTCTTCTACTACGTGACTTTCAGGGACACAAAGCGTGACATCAGGCTAGGTGGCAAGTGCCTTTACCCACTGAGCCAACTCACCAGCCCCTCCCTCAAAATTGTATTTCTCACGGGACTTTCTGTCCTTCCAGGTCTATGGCTATGGTCCATACAGTGGCGCATACCCAGCAGGAACTCAAGTTGTCTATGCCGCCAACGGGCAGGCATATGCCGTGCCATACCAGTACCCGTATGCAGGTAACTCACGCCAGCCACCGCTCCTGGTCTCTGCATAGGGTGGGGGCAAGGAAGAGTCTGACTTTTCAGTTTGAAGTTAAATGAACTGCACTTTCTCATTGGAGACCCCACATCACTTTGCT
The DNA here is from genome assembly GCA_019843965.1 of Rhynchomys soricoides. Classification (NCBI taxonomy): domain Eukaryota; kingdom Metazoa; phylum Chordata; class Mammalia; order Rodentia; family Muridae; genus Rhynchomys; species Rhynchomys soricoides. The sequence goes on from JADRCH010000031.1 coordinate 11,663,261, forward strand.
GCTCTGATTTTTTCGTATTTTTCTTAATAGTCTTTTGGATTTTTACATATCTTTACAGTGCTAGAGTAATTGTTATTTAAAAACGATTGCATTTTTACTTATTCTGTGTGCATGTGTTGCACATGTGTGTGGGTGCATGTGTGTCACAGCTCACGAGAGGTCAGAGGACAGTTCAAGGGTCAGTTGTCTCCCAACGCTGTGGTCTCAGATTGAGTCCGGGTCGTCAGACCGCAGCAATTGTCTGCGCCCCACTAAATTATCTCTCTAGTTCAGTTTGATTATTTCAAGATTTTAGTAATCTTTGTTTAAAATATAACCAAAACACCTTAGTTGCTTACATTTTCTGTATGTCATTCAATTTAAAAATTTTTAAAAGATTTATTTTTCGTTGTGTGTACATGTCTGTAGGTGTGTGCACTTAAGTGCCTGTCGGGGCCTATGGACCTTAGAGAATCCTTGGCCAGGCACCGCAGAAAATAAAAAGGCCCATGTTGAAGTCTTTGAAATGTTCACTTAGCACTGTGCATGTGAATAACAACCACAGAAAATAAGGAGTATAAAGTCTAGAGGTGGAGTTGAGTGCTTGGCTTATGTGAGGCTCTGGGTTCAGCCCCCAGCATTTAAAAACACAAGAAACAAAACAAAAACCAAAGCAGTGGGCCAAACAGAAGGATAGAAACAGTCGCTTAAGGCATTAAAAATGATGTTTGGATGTTTACCTATGTTTACATAGTTAGGGTCCTTTTGATTTAAGAACACTATATTTGTGTTTATTTCCTGTGTGTGTGTTGTGTATGTCTGTGTGAGTGCGTGGGTGCCACAGCTCATGTGGGGAAGTCAGGACAACCTGAAGGACAGCCCCTTGTAAAGGTTCTATTGGGCCTGAGCTTCAGAGTTGTTTGGAAAGCGAGTGTGCTCGGCTAGAGGATGGTCTGCTTTATTTCTTCAGATTTGAAATCTGGAGGGCTGAGGATGTGGCTCAGATGGGAGAATTCCATGTAGCATGCACAGACCCGCAGCGTGGCATAAAACCCAAGTGGCAGAGGCAAGAGGGTCAGCAGTTCAAGGTTTTCCTCAGCTACCTGAGAAGTTCCAGGCTGGCCTGGAGGGCACAAGCCATGTCTCAGAATAAATAAAAAACAAAAGGAAGAAGAAAAAGAAGGCCTACAAAATTTATGGTTGCTTTGAGACAGAGTCTTGCTGTGTATCCCAGATTGATTTCCAGCTTGGGTTTCTTTCCTCCTCCCTAGCCCCTAAGTGCTGGGATTGTTTGTGTAAGCTACTGGGCTGCATAGACCTTACCATGGTGCATGAACCTTACCAGCCGAAATATGGTTTCTTGTTGGTTACCTCTGCTGTGCTGGGCCAACAGAAACCAGGCTGTGCAGTGCAAACTCAAGTCAACTACTCCTGTCTGAACAGCCTTTCTAATTGAAAGTGGGTCATTCCATTCTAATAAATACACTTTGAATGTAACCTCTTATCATGGAAACTGGAAACTATCTAGAAACTTCATATTGCAGTATATGTAGTCACCTTGTGTACTCTGCTTCTTCAAATAGAAATGCATTAGTCTTTCTATACATAGTTGAGGTGGTTTGAATGCACTATCCCCCATGTTCTTGGGCTTTGAATATTCAATCCCCAGGTAGTGGCACTGTCTGGGGAGGCTTAGGGGGTGTGGCCTTGCTGGAGGAGGTGCATGACTCAGGGCAAGCTTGGAGTTTTCAAAAGCTTTGGACCATTTCCTGTTAGCTCTCTGTTTCCTGCTTATGGTTTGGTCTGTGAGCTCTCAGCTGTTCAGCTGCCATGCCTGGTGCTTGCTGCCTTACGTCCTTCTTGTGATAATGGGCTCTTAACCCTCTGGAACTGTAAGCCCAAAATAACTCCGGTTTGTAAGTTGTCTTGGTCATGGTATTTTTTGTCACAGCAATAGAAAGGTAACTAAGGCAGAAGTTGGTACCAGGGAGTGGCGTATTGCTGTGACAGACCTGACCTTATAGTTTTGGGTTTGTTTTTTGTTTTTTGGAAGAATGTGGAAGACTTTGAAACTTTGGCTTAGAAAAGTGGTTGAATGTTAAAAGCAGAGCTTAATGGGCCATCCTTGGAAGACAGTGCTGAGAGCAAGTGGTGTGGATGTGGAGGCCCAGCTTAAGAGGTTTCAGTGGGGAACAATAGCAGCAACTGATCTCGAGACCATTCTTGTGGTATTTTGGCAAAGAATGTGGCTGCGGTCTGGCTTTGCCCCATGAATCTGCCCGAGGTTAAGTGAAAAGTCATGGACTAATTTCTTTGCCTGAGATCTCAAGACCGCCTAGTATTGACTCTGTGGTATAGTTATTAGTGATCACTCTTACACAGGTCTACAGTGAAAAAGAGCAAGTGGGGTGGAAAGGAGTGCAGAGCATAATTTAAAAAGAAAGAGAACACCAGAAGGCCTGACCTGGCAGTAAGGCTGGTACTGAAAGAAGATCTCTCACTCTTACATGCGTGCGTCTCTCTTGTTACTGTCCAGCCTGATGTGCTTTAATGGGACTGTGCTATTCCAGCAGCACAGCTGTTAGTACCAGTGGAGGAGGGGACAGAGGAGGAAATAGAGGCAGAGGCGGAAGCAGGGACGGAAATGGGTGAGGAGGCAGAGGTGGGGTGGTGGGTAGAGGAAGTGCAGGCACAGGCTGGCTGTAGCACCATGGAAGGAAGTGTAGTTCAGAATTCTCCAGGTTACAGCACAGGCAGGCACATTTGTACCTGCATGTGACACATTTTAGCAATTTGGACAAGCAGATTTTCCCCAGATGCTCTTCTAGGTTTCTTGGAACTTGGATTATTCATTCTGGGAGAAAAAAAAACCCCCAAAAACAACAACAACAACAAAACAAACCTAGGGATATGCCATTCTTAATTGGAGATTAAGGACGTGAAGTTGGTATCTCTCAGTTCCTTAGTACCAAGTGTATGCACACTATATTCTTTGTACTCTTTGCCTACACCTTTGATGTTGGAACATTTGAAGCTCCCAGATATCCTCAGTGGGTGTGTCCTTTAGTGTGTATCTGTTGACGAAATGACTGTGTGTGTTTTGAGCTGGGGGTGTGGAGAGGCAGATGTACCTAGCTCACCCTGTGAGTGAGAATATAAACTAATATTTTAGTTTGGGCGTGACTGTTGTCTAAAGTCTGTAACAAAGTCATGGTAGTGACCCCTCCCCAAATTAAATCCTCAAGAGAGACATGTCTCGACTTTAGAACTTCACTAGTGTGTGCGAGTTAGTTCCCAAGAAGGGTTTGTGTAACCAGCCAGGAGGGGAAGAGATGCTACCAAACACTGCGTGAATGGAGAACATAGTGAAACTCATTGTTTTGTATACTAACCTAAATATACAGTTAACAAGCTGGATGTGGCACTGTTCACCTTTAATCCCAGCACTTCAGAGGCAGAGGTATGTGGATCAGTGAGCTTCAGGGCAGTCTGCTGTACATCGTGAATTCCAGACAGTTACAAACAACAAACAAACAAAACAAAACAAAAACCCCCAACCAACTAAACAGAAAATAGCCAAGACACCCATTTTAAGGATCAAGAGTGATTTTTCTCATGATGTTTTCCTTCTGGTAACATCCGTGGATCCTTGTCACAACTGAGGAAGTGCAGTGTGATGACACAGAAGGGGATTTGGGTATACTTCTCACTTTGTACTTCACAGAAAGCAAACTTCAGATGGTGAGAAACCAGTGTGGCTGTCATAAACTCCCAGGTGATAAGATGGCAGGTGTGAGCCACCATGCTTCCCTGCTGCTGATTTACTTCAGGCATCCCCTGATTCTCCACCATGCTTCCCTGCTGCTGATTTACTTCAGGCATCCCCTGATTCTCCACCATGCTTCCCTGCTGCTGATTTACTTCAGGCAGGCATCCCCTGATTCTCCCACACTCTCCCTATTTGTCTGTCATCCCAGCAAGCGTGGCGTGGAGGGCTGCTGCCACGGAAACCTCATGTAGGCCTCTGTAGCTTTATCTGTGCTGTGAACTTTGCATTGTTAGGGGCTTAGCCCCGGCAAGCAGAGGACCCTGACCTTTCCGTGAGTTCTTAGAGACCAGTGTTTGTAAGGTTCCAGGTTCTCTTCGCTATCTCCTTTCTGCTCCAGAAACCAGGCCCTACCCTGCAGCCCTCTTCAAAGTAAGATAAACAGCCTGTGGTTTAACTGCGCTGTGTTAACCGGGGAGCTAGAGTAAAGATCACTACCCAGATCCTTTATGTATAAAGGATATTATGTCATATTATGTAAGCTTTATTTTTTTTATTTTTATTATTGTTTTGTCAGTCAGGGCTATCTCCCTAAAGCAGGGTTTGAGAAAATAGCATCAAACATAGGAGACAATGGGGTTTATTTAGCTCAAAAAAAAAAAAAAAAAAAAAATAATCTGCAAGACTAGGGATCAAGAGTTGGGAGATTTCCAGAGGATTTTTGCTCATGTAGGAACTTAGCTGAATATTTCAAAATTATCTGGCAGAACATCTTATCAGGTTGGAGGTGAGGGTATAGTGTGTGGGTCATGTCAAATTCCAGAAAATGGGTCAAGATCTGTTCAAATCCAAGTTTTATAAAAAACAGGAATGAACTTGTTTCAACCTTGTAACAAGTTGGTTTTTAAACGTTAGATGGAATCAGGCAGCAGCTCTTCTAAACATGCCAGTGCTTCCTCTCCTTGGCAGATATGGGTCTGCTTCCTTCTGAATTCCAAGGCAGCTTTTCATTTTTTTCTTCCTTATTGGTGTCTCTCCAACTTCTGGCATGTAGTCTAGGTCACATTGTATGGATCCCCTCCATCCCTGGAAACCTACAAGTAAGAAACTAGAGGGAACTGAAGGCGTTCTCCTCAGTGGTCATGAGGTCATATTTGTCTTAGTTTTCTATTGCTTCGATGAAATGCCATGACCAAGGCAACTTATAGAAGAAAGAATTTTTGGGGGCCTTACGGTTACAGAGGGTGAGTCCCTGTCTGTCATGGAAGGGTGCAGGCAGACAGTCCTGGAACAGTAGCTGAGAACTTACAGCCTTGTCTGCAAGTAGGAGGCGGGGGTGGGGTGGGGTGGGGGACTAACTGGGAATGGCATGGGCTTTTGAAATCTTAAATCCCACCCCTGGGGATACATCTCCTTCAATAAAGTCATGCCTTCTAATTCTTCCCAAATAGTTCAACCATGTGGAGACTGAGCATTTAAACATGTGAACCTATGGGGGCGTGCTCACTGGAACCAATAAAGTTCTGAAGTTGGTCAACTTCCTCTCTGCAAGCTTGTATCATCCTCTTGTCTTTTAGACAGGCTCTCACTAGGTATCCCTGGCTGGCCTAAAAACTCACTGTTTCAGACCAAGCTGGCCTCGAACTCACAGAGATCCCCCTCTCACTGTCTCCCACTAGCTGGGATTAAAGGTGTGTACCACCATGCCAGACCTTACGTACATCTTTTAAAACTTATTTAACGTGCATGAGTGTTTGGCTGTATTTGTGTGTTCCGAGTGCACACTTGGTACTTGCAGAGATCAGAAGAGGGCATTGGCAGTCAGGCAGTGGTGGCGCATGCCTTTAATCCCAGCACTTGGGAGGCAGAGGCAGGTGAATTTCTGAGTTCGAGGCCAGCCTGGTCTACACAGTGAGTTCCAGGACAGCCAGGGCTACACAGAGAAACCCTGTCTCAAAAAAACAAAAACAAAACAACAACAGCAACAACAACAACAAAAAAGAGGGCATTGGATCCACTGAAACTATAGTGACTGATGCTTGTGATGTAACATGTGGGTGCCAGTTGCTCTGCAAGAGCAACAAGTGCTCTTAATACTAAGCCAGGTCTCCAGCCCCCCATATATTGTCTTTTATAAATTGCAGCAGTGACTTCCATAGTGTATGTGGTATGTGTGGTGGGCCTTGGAAAGGGTTGGGTTGAACTCGCTGGAGCCACCTGGTAACACTTTTCTGAAGGACCTTGAACGCCAACTAGTGAACAAGCTGGCCACATGGAGATTAGATACAGTGTCTTATGTTAAGGACACATTCTTGTCAGTGAATGTTGGACTTCCAAGTTACATCTTAAAAAGATCTTGTTTTTCTTCTTTTCTAGGAGTTTATGGACAACAGCCTGCCAACCAAGTCATCATCCGTGAGCGGTACCGAGACAATGACAGTGACCTGGCTCTGGGCATGCTTGCTGGGGCAGCCACAGGCATGGCCCTGGGCTCTCTGTTCTGGGTCTTCTAGAACCTTCAACATTTTCTCTGCATAGCTTCTGTTAGTCCTGTGTGCAACAATTTGATTTGCAGGGCATTTCTGTTTGTGACAAATGTCTTTCATAATAATTTAAGTAGTTCTGTTGAAGGTGGTAATCTAATGATTGTGACTGACCTTCGTGGTACCACAGAGAAAGCCCGAGGAATGCTGTGAGAGAGAGCCTGAATCCTTCCGGGTACCAGTTTGCACCAAGTCTTTCTTAGGGACTCTTGGATGGTTTTATGTAAACACTCCCAATTAAACGGGCATTTTCCGTTCCGTTATGCAGTATTGAATCGAGGGACGGCTTTCCTTGCTATGCCAATAGTAGCAGTGCTGACGGAGGAGGATGTGTGTAAGTGTGATGAGGAGGTCGCAGCTTCTTTACCTGTGGAACCTCACTCCAGACCTGGCTGCATGTCTGGAGCTGTGGGCTGTGCTGTGAGGACCCTGTAACCTACCCCTTGGAGCCCCTAGGTACCGGCAGGGTTGGCTGCTCGGACGCAGAGGGCCATCCCCTCCCTTTAAAATATGCTCCAAGAATCTGCCCAGTTTAATTTCTTGTTATTCTTCTGTTTGCTTTTCCCTGGGATGATTGGCATTAGTCTGGAGTTAGGAATTGATTTGAGCCTCAGAATTTAAGCCCTGCTGAATGAAGAGGTGAGTGCCGGTGGGTGGAGGTAGGCTGGGAGCTGCCCAGCGATGTGTTTTCAGTGTCTGCTTTAAGCGTATTGATTGTCAGCTCAGTCTGCAGAGAGCCTATAGAGACTATTTTTCTACTTGTAAAGAAAGTATGGTGAGGGGAATTGAGGAGAACCTTATTTAGAATGTTCCTGCCTCAGGCCTTCTGGGGCACAAGCTGCACAGGGATGCGGGATGCTCTTTAACTCCTGGAGAGCTTCTTCCTCAGCAGTGGTGGGGAGGCTCTGTGGCTCTCCAGAGAAACTCAGGTTTTAAGTGGGAAATGGGATTGGGTAGAGCATCTCAGGGATTTGTTCCAATCCCTCATATTAGTGGGGATCCAGTCTTGTTCTCAGTCCAGACCCGCTCTCGACAGAAGAGCTTAAAACTTTTCTAGTCCCCAAACATGTGATACTCTAGGAAGCTCACAATCTGGCTTTCTGACAAAAGTTTGTATTTCCAATATTAGAGAATACATGTTCCACATATTTAGAATTTTCTGTTCTTTCATGTTTTAAAGCTCCCAATTCCAGCTTTGTGTCTGCCATGTTTTAGTTTTAAGCAGTACCCAGTCACAAAGATGGGACAGCACAGTGAAGGCCCCGCCCTCTACTTTACATAGTCCTGTTTCTCCAGAGTGCTCCCAGAAAGCATATATTCTGACTTTGCCAGGTCCAGTGCATGCATGCTGCCTTGCCATACTGCTGGGCAGCTCTCTCTCGGTCAGTTCAAGTCTTCGACAGATCTCCATGTGAGACAGTTGCCAAGTAGATGAGGTGGTCCCCATGGTGCTTTTCTTGCTACTCCTTGGGGACCTGTTGACATAGCTCTACCCATTTCCAGCTGACATTTGCTTCTCTTGTCATCTCTGATGGATGGAGTGTTTGACAACGTGGTACGGATGGCATATAGCATCGCTTTAATAAGTGTGACGCTGAGTTAATATCCTGTGCTATGAGGCTGCTATTTGCTCACAGAATCACCATTTGTAAAGCTCCGTGCTTTACAAAACACTAAAACCAGTGTCTAGTGTTGTGCAGGTATTTTAATTTCGACGTTAGTCAGTGGGATTCCTAAAACCACAGAGTATTGAGTCACGTCCCTGAAATACTTTTGAAACAGAATTATCTCTTACTGTGCCATAGGTGTGCTCTGCCTGGCCCCTAACCCTAGTGGGGCTAACTATACCAGGCAGCCATTGTTGAGCCTGATCATTTCCTGTCACCAGTTACTTGATTGCATACCCAGAATGGAATACCTTTTCTAGCATCTCATTTCCTCAGTCCGATCCTCACAGATGCTGCCCTTTTGATGGTTTTTACCGCATCGTTTTGTACCTCAGTTTGATTCATGAGTTGGAAGGAACCACTTGTCCGGCATTGAGGAAGACTTCTCCTCCATGGAGACTTTAAATAATGATGCAAGGCTGGCTGCTGACTCTCTCTCTCTCTCTCTCTCTCTCTCTCTCTCTCTCTCTCTCTCTCTCTCTGTGTGTGTGTGTGTGATGTCATTGCTCTTTTAGTTCTTTAAGAAAGAGGAGGAAACCCTGCAGCTTCCTCAGATCGCCCCTTGCCAAGAAGGCTCATCTTGGGTCAGTAGTGCCCACAGTAGCCTTCTGGAGTGTAGAAAGTTCTTGTGTTTGAGACAGAATGGTTCAGATTTGTTTTCTATGTCTGTTGTTGATCACATGTAACCTCTCATTTTGCCTGCCAGTCTATGTAGGTGAAAGGTAGAGGATGCAGGTAGTCTTCTTTGTGATTGCTTCTGTTATTCTGTTGTGTCTACAGAGCCCCATTTTCTCCGTGTATGTGCATATGGTATGTTTATAAGTCAACTTGTTAAAATATTAAATGATCATTAACCTCAAACTGTGTCTCAGTGTGACTTCTGTTGTATGTTTAAATTATTTTGAGGTGGCTGGAGAAATAGTTAAGTGCCTGCCATAAAAGCATGAGGATCTGAGATCAGATCCCTGGCACCCATATAAAAGCTGGGTGTGGCTACAGACATCTGTAATCATAGAACTTGGAGCTTGGAGAAAAGTCAGCCCCCAAAGTGCTAGTCTTCTAGCCAGTCAGTAAGCTCTGGATCCATTGGGAGACAAGATAGGGTGGAGGATGATAAAGGAAGACACACAAAATAAGCCTCTGGTATTCACAAAAGTGCACATGCTCATTCACATAAATCACCTTGAACTGGCCATGGTGGTGCATGCCTCTAATCAAATCCCTATGGAGGTAGAAGCAAGAACATTATAAATTTGAAGCCAGTTTGGGACACGTAAGAAGGAAAAACAAATAGGAACACATTGTTAGCTTTTTCTGTTGTCAGCAGTAAGAATTCCACTTATTCAGGACTGTAGGTGTTAGAGATGTACTGTGACTTCAGAAGAAGAAACTCACCGATTCTTATAAGACTTACTATTATTTCAGTTTATATTTCACATACAGTCTCACTATGTAGCCCTGACTGGCCTGCCTGGAACTTGCTATGTAGATCAGGCAGGCCTTGAACTCACAGATATCCACCTGCCTGGGTGCTGGAATTACAGATGTATGCCACCATGCCAGGGGTATTATTATTTTCATTATGTGTGCTAGTGCATATCTGTACAAGGGTGTATGCACAAGAATACAAGTGTCTGCAAAGGACAGCCGAATTGGATTCTCTGAAGCTGGAGTTAAAGCCAGTTGTGAACTATCTGGATACCATGCAGGAGTTGAACTCAGGTCTTCTGTGATAGCATTACATGTTCTAAACCACTGAACCATCTCTTCAGCTCCCAACTCACTAATTCTTATAGTAGCTGCAAGTGAAGTTTGGTTCAAGTTACAGCTGTTAAGGCTGAGGCTCAAAAGCTGACTATTCACTGGCTGTGAGGCTTGTTTGTATAAATACACACACACACACACACACCACACACACATATATTTTTTACTTCATGTTCCTCCATGAAATAATCTCCCTGCCAAGGTTAATGACTCCATGATAATCAGAGACCCCACAAATCTGGAAGGCAAGGGTGTGTCTATGTCCTTAGCAAAAATGGTAAATGCTGAGACCTGGACAGCCCTTAAGGCTGTGAGAAAGAACTCTGAAAACATGAGTTCAAAACCATATAATTTCTCAACTATGCAAAATATAAGGCTGCAGTATGAATTGTATAAGGAGCTTCACAGACCTGAAAGAACAGAGGCAGCTGCACTATGAGTCAGCTTGTCAGAAAGATATCAAGGAAGGAGATACAGAGATTTGGGGGTCGTGATCACAGGGCAAGATCCCACCCTGCTAAGTTTATCGTTTATGCTTACAAAGGCAGGCAGATTCTTGAGTTCAAGATCAGCCTGGGACATAGCTAGTTTAGGATCAAGTGTGGTGGGGGTGTGATCTCAGGACAGAATTTTGCCCAGCTAGCTTATTGTCTGTGCTTACAAAGGCAGGCAGATCTTTGAATTCATTTGCAACATTTAAAAAAAAAAAAAAGTGTAAGAATCAAGGGGTTGGGGTCATGGAATGCTGACTCACAGGATAATCAAAAGGGAACCTGGAGTAAATGACTGAACTGG
>JADRCH010000031.1:11676795-11747469 GCA_019843965.1 Rhynchomys soricoides
TTTTTCACAGTTAGTCTGAGGTTGGCCTGTGTCAGCTTTGTGAATGGCCTAGACATGGCTGTTTTCGTTGCCCATGTGTTATGGAGGGCAATAGAGACTGTAAGGGATCTTGCTCACTAGCCCAAGCAGTGGAGTCCAGAGATAATGAAGAGTTTTAGAGAAAGAAGAGACAGGCTGTCTATGTTCCCCACTGGTATCCTTCCCCAGATAGCCTTTTCTCCTCTACCCTCTCCATTGCCCTGGTGGGCCAGCGGTTCCCAGGGATGTCAGCCCCATAGCCCTGAAATCCCGGAGAACCCATCGGATCTGAATCCAAGCCAGCCCTCCACACAGTTCCATTACAAGTTAAGCAATTGCAGAAGCGCTTTTTATGAAGTACATGACCACAGCATCTGGCCAGGGATGGGACTGGGGGAGTGAAGGTTAATATAATGCTTAGCACAAGGTGACTACCAGAAGAAGTTTATACCCGAAGAAGTGTTAGTCCATGGGGTGGCTGGTGTGCTGGATGACACAGCAGAGCCCATTGACCTACCATGGTCCGTAACCACTCCATCATGCATGGACCCCCTACCAAAGTCTACTTTTGGGCTCTGTGTTAGTTTTCCGTTTGTTGTGATAAAATATCCAACAGAAGCAACTTGAATGGAGGGCCTGCGGTTGACTTACAGGTCAAGGGTACCCAGCATTGTGCTACGTGAGGCGACACTAAGAGCATTTCCTTAAAATCAAGAAGGAGACAAGGGTGCCTCAATCTCTCCATCCTTATTTAACATAGGATTATGCTTAATTATGTCAAAAATTAGGCTGGAGAAATCAGACATAGAAAGAATCCTTTGTCAGACCTAATTTCCTCATGATAGGCCTCAGTCCTCCAGGTTCCAGCATTTCACAGTAGTGCCACCCTGGGGACCAAGCTGCCAAAAACGGACTTTTAGGGCACACTTAGACCACACTCAAGCCATAATGAGGGCATTTCGTGGATACCATCTTACTTAGTTCATATATTCTTGTGTGTGTGTGTGTCTGTGTGTGTGTGTGTGTGTGTGTGTGCAGGTGTGCATGTGCACTGTCCATGCCATGGTTCATGTGTGACTGTCAGAGGACAACTTGTGAGAGTCAGTTCTTTCCTCCTGCTGTGTGAATCCTGAGGTTTGAACTCAAGTCGTCAGGCTTAGCAGCAACCTGATGAGCCGTCAACTGGCTTTCTGCACCAGATAGAATAAATACAACTTGTGAAAGTATATCAGACTTTATTTAATGAGTTACTAAGTCTGCCTTACTTAGGGTTTTCATTGCTATGAAGAGACACCATGTCTATGGTAACCCTTGTAAAGGAGAACATTTCATTGGGGTTGGTTTATGGTTTCAGAGGTTTTTAGTCCATTGTCATCATGGCAGGAAGCATGGCAGCATCCAGGAAGACATGCTAGAAAAGGAACCAAGAGTCCTACATCTTGATACATAAGCAGCAGAAGGAAATTTGTGTCACTGACTGTAGCTTGAGGACAGGAGACCTCACACCCCACCCCTAGTGACGTACTTCCTCCAACAAGGCTACACCTACTCCATCAAGGCCACACCTCCTAATAGTGCCACTCACTATGGGCCAAACCTTCAAACACATGAGTCTATGGAGGCCATACCTATTTAAACAATCACATTCCACTCTCTGGACCCTATAGGCTTGTTGCCATAACATCATGTAAAATACATTTAGTCCAACTTCAAAGATCCTCATAGTCTATCATAGTCTCAACAAAGTTTAAAAGTCCAAGTTTAAAGTCTCTTCTGAGATTCACGCATGCATTGACTTAACGGTAATCCTTATTAAATAATAAAAAAAAAACCAAACTAAACAGAAAGATCACATGCTTATAACATATAATGACGTAGGAGATACATTGCTGTTCCAAACAAGTAGGAAAGGGAGCCTAGAGAGGAAATACTGGACCAAAGCAAGACGGAAAACCAGCTAGGTAAACTCCAAACTCTGCATCTCCAAGGCTCAAGACAAAATGCCTTTCAGATCTCCAGCTCCTTTCAGCCTTGCTGACTCCAACACACTTCGGTCTCTTAGGCTGCTTCCACTCACTGTTAGCAGCTCTCCTCAGCAGCTCTCCTCTAGATCTGGCATCTCCAACATCTTGGGGTCTCCAAAGCAACCCAGGTTTCCTCATCACAGCTTCATGCAGTGGCCTCTCTGGGCCTCCATGCAAGGACACCCCTGCCACATGCCTGACCTCGGTGGCTTTCTGTAGTGTCTTAGTTGGGGTTTCTATTCCTGCACAAAACATCATGACCACGAAGCAAGTTGGGGAGGAAAGGGTTAATAGAGCTTACACTTCCATGCTGCTGTCCATCACTAAAGGAAGTCAGGACTGGAACTCAAGCAGGTCAAGGAGTAGGAGCTGATGCAGAGGCCATGGAGGGATGTTACTTACTGACTTGCTTCCCCTGGCTTGCTCAGCTTCCTTTCTTATAGAGTTCAAGACTACCAGCCCAGGGATGGCAACCCCCTGCCCCCCATCACTAATTGAGAAAATGAGCTGGATCTCATGGGGATATTTTCTCAAGGGAGACTCCTTTCTCTGTGATAACTCCAGCTTGTGTCAAGTTGACACACAAAACCAGCCAGTACATGTAGTCAAGGAGGGAGATTCCATAACCTTTTCTTCCATCCTTGATTCTAAAGCCAGTACCGGGTGGCCGAAGCTGCCAAGTTCTGCTACTTGCTGGGGCTCGAACATGGCTGTTGAGGAGGAACTGGGTCATAGCCAGGCACTACAAATTAGAGCCACATCCTGTCTGGGGACTCTTATAGGGCCACTATACTTATGGAGGGAGATCAGGGACTGTTTCTGGAGAACTGTCTGCTCACACACTTGCAGAGGGACACTACTGCCTCCTTAGGAGCTGGCCTGCCATCTTTTGGGGCTCTTTACATGGTCTTTCTTACTCGAGTTGGTTAATATTTATTGGGGTGGGGCAACCTTTCAAATCTCTTCTGGGACAGAGCCCAGGTCAATATAGCCACAACTGTCTTTACTGTACAGGTACGTGCTTGCCTCTGAGGAAGCAGAAAGAGCAGAAGCTGTCCTTTTGAGCTTCATGCTGTCACCCATCAGTTAAGCATGGACTTTTTTTTTTTTTTTTAAATAGAAAGTGGCTTTGAGCCCAGTAGAGTACAGCACGCAGACAACACTCGTTGTCAAAATGAGCTCAAGATGGACCATGCAGGCAGGGGTGTGGAAGATGTCAACCACACACAAAGCACAAGCTCAGGACTGTCCCTTTGAGGTGGAGATGAAAGGAAAGATTTAAAAAAACATGGGGTGTGGGGCCCACTGTGAACTAAAGTGGCCATCTATGGTGCCTGTGTACAGTGCTCAGCCGGCATCTTTATAGCATTTGGACAGCAGTGCCTCTTACCCCCTGGCCTGGTGTGTGTGAAGACTCCTGCTTCTGCCCTTCCACCTCATCCCCATTCCTCCTCCCTGTCCTCTCTCTCCTTCCCTCCTCCCCCCTGCTTCCTGCTTCCCCTTTCCCTACCTTTCTTATGACCTTGGTTTTCCTACCACCAGAGTCTTCGCCTAACCCATGCCCCTCCCCCGCCCCTGCCGGCTGGTCTGGTCTCAGACAAACACTCACAAAGATGAAAGAGAGAAGGTGGTTGGGGGATGGCTTGGTGCTATAGCACTTACCTCTTTCCCCCTCGTCAGCTGGCCCCTTCTCTGTTTTCTTTCTCTTGGAGGGGTGCTGGGAATAGAACCCAGGGACAAGGTAACTGATGCTCTAGCACCGAGTCTCCCTGCTGATCCGTTCCCCCTCCTCCTCTGTAAGTGCTTTCCTGTCATAGCTAAGACCAGGCCAGACATGGAGAGCAGGGCAAACTAATGGGTTGAGTGAAGAACCTATTGGTGGTGGGAAGTGCCTGGATCACTAGTACCCCCAGGGCTGTGAAGTCTCCGCTCTGTGAGAGCACTGTCTCCGTGTTCCCTTGGTTGCCTGTCCCTGCTGGTCGTTAGGTGAGGCTTTCATAATAAGCAAGAGAGAGAAGAATGTTAAACCGAGCTTGGTGGCTATATTCTGCATTTGTAATTTTTACTCAGAAAATACCTCTTTGAGCCAGTTGGGGACGCTAGTCTGTCCAGTGGAGCCAGACAGATTCAGGGGCCCTTCCGACTTGGTAAACTTGTGAGGGGGCCAATCTCTCTCTCTCTTTGGCAGAGGTTGGGGCCAGGCCGTGGAAGATCTGTAGAAGGGCAGTCTGGACGTCATCAAGAGTCTGAGGAATGAACAGGAATCGTTCATTTGTGGTTCACGTGGTGCAACTCCACAAGCACATCCCGTAAGGGACTTTTCTATGTTCTGGAATGGGTCTTATCATGTCGTGATATACATGGTGCCTTAGATAGCAGACTCTAGTTTCTGCAGCTATCTGTTGACAGCAGCTTGGGAACACAGGTAGGAAGAGGGCATCCTCTGCAGATCACCAGGGATCCCCATGCTGGGCTACCTGCTTATAGAAGTTCCCTTTACCTGTTTATATATGCTTTCTTTTAAGATTTCTCTTGAAAAAGGAATCCACTGGGAGGGGAGCACTGTTTAGGGATAAAGAGACAATGTAGATGCCACCAAAGGCTGTAACTCATTTTTTGACCTGAGCTCATTTGGGGAAGGAGGAGCAAAGGGCTGATAATCCAGCTATGGAATCAGAGGAAAGAAACTCAACCCCCTGGTTCAAAGGCCAGGTGTAGTGGAAACATCTGTGAAATCCTGGGTGCTCCAGGGATATACCATTTCGGGTGTGGCTGCATGGGTCCTGGGCATGGGACTCTGTGCTCTGTGAGTCAGGTGTATTAGCCATCCCTGCCCTAGGATAAGCGCCTGGAGTGCATTGCTCAAAGCTTAATGACTAGGGGCATCTCTCCTGGAGCTGGTAATGTCATATAGAATCTTCTATTTGAGATGTCATCATGCATAAACATGGAAAAATTGTTTTGGTTTGATCACCGTGGCAGAAGGATTTCTCTGTGTAGCTCAAGCTGTCTCCATCCATGGCTCACTGTGAAGCCTTTTATCTTGTGAATATTTGCACGTTACTTGGTGACAACCTCATAAATACTGTTGAAGAATGGAGGCCTATCTCTGAAAAGTTCTTCTAGCTGTCACAGACTGTCCCAGCCTAACACTACAGGGTGAGAAATGGAGCTTGGTGCAGGCTGGTGAGGCTCGGTGCTGAGTTTGAGGAGCGAGTTCACAGCAGCTGTAGGACAGGAAAGCTTCTGGGGCTGGTGTAGAAGAGGATCCGGCTGCACCGCTCTTGGAATGACAGGCATGAGGGCTAATACTGGTTGTTGTCATGATTGGATCTAACTAAGAGACATTGCTGTGGGTGAGTCTGTGAGGCCATTTGATGAGAGGATTAACCAAGGGGAGGGGGGAGACTCTCTCTGTGATAGGCATGGTGTCCTAGATAGTACACTCCAGCTTTACAGATATTTGCTAACAGCATCGTGGGCACGTAAATGGGACGAAGGTATCCTTTGCAGAGCACTGAGTGTCCCATGTTGGACTATCTGCTTATATAAGCTCCTTTACCTGTTTATATACGCTTTAAAGACTTCCCTTGAAAAAGGAATCCACTGATCAGGGAGAGGGGGTGTCTAGGGATAGAGGGGCATAGTGATCCCCATCAACGGCTGCAACCCATTTTTGACCTGAGCTCATGTGGGAGGGATGGAGGGCTGAAAATCTGCAGGAGGAGTAGAGAGCAGAGACTCAGCCTGTGGTTCAAAGGTCAGGTACAGTGGAAATGCCTGCAGCCAGTTCCTTCCTGCAGCAACAGTCCAAACATAGAGACCCCAGGGAAAGCAGCATTATGTTTGCCTGCCTTGCTGGTGACCTGCCTTGCTGGCTACTGCATCTACACTGCTGCCATCATGTGGCTGCCCATGTTCATTGACACTAGAACTGTTTACCTGGCTTTCTGATGTCATCTTGGGGATCAGCAGCTCTCTAGAAATCCTCCAGGCCTTCAGCACTAAGTTGGGACCACGCTCTAGTCTTATGTTCTGGGTAGTTACTGAGTTCTCATCCTCTGCATGCAGTTGGCCGTTGCTGGACTACCCAGGACACATCATATAAGCTGGTCTAATAAGTCCTCTTTATATCGTATGTTTCTTTTGTTGGTTCAGCTTCTTTAGAAAAACTTGGCTAATACAGCAGGAAAAGGTTCAGGTCATATGCTGATGGCTAGGCACCTCCATCAGTACAGAGAGAAAGTAGGGACAGCAAGAGAGTGAGCACTGGCCTGGCGACCTATCGTGAGAAGCATCTGGGAGTTCAGATACAGAGCTGGTGTCATCTGGGCATGCCCAGGCTCCAGACCCAGAAGTACAGAGCTGTGCTGTTGTCAGCTGACACAAGGTGAGGCTGGAGCTTTGCATACCATAAACTCTGGAAGTGATCCCTCCTGCTATTCCCATCTTCCACGTGAATACACTGAAGACTGAAGATATCAAGGGAGCTTCCTCAAGGTCAGAATTTGAATTCATATCCTGTCCACCTGAATACTGGCAAGTATGTATCGTGCTGTGCTGAGCCACGTGGTGCTGTGTGGTGTTATGTACTATAGCATGGTGAGGGACCGAATCACATGTCCTCATAGACTGTATCACACTGTGATTTACTGTTCCATATTGCTCTGTATGGTTCTATATTACATTGTAGTTTTCTTTCATATATATATATATATTATGTGTGTATACATGTGTGTGT
This sequence comes from Rhynchomys soricoides, assembly GCA_019843965.1. NCBI lineage: Eukaryota > Metazoa > Chordata > Mammalia > Rodentia > Muridae > Rhynchomys > Rhynchomys soricoides. The sequence goes on from JADRCH010000031.1 coordinate 11,683,579, forward strand.
GCATATGACCAGCACATGTGAATGCAGGTGCCTGTAGAAACCAGAGGCATTGGATTTCCTGGAGCTAGAGTTATAGGCAGTTGTGAGACATTCAACATGGGCACTGGGAACTGAACTCAGGTCTTCTGGAAGAGCAGTAAGCACTCTTAACCATTGAGCCATCTCTCCAACCCATACCTGGCTATTAAGTGTGATTCTTTTGTGAGTGAACTAAAAATCTCTTGCTTGCAAGGAAAGGATTTCTCTCTACCATCTACCAGTATTGTATTGTACTGAGCTGTAAAGAACTATATGGTGCACTCGAATTTACAGAAGGGTTACATCCTATTTACCTGCTCCAATCCTATTGGTGAACCCACCAGAAGTAGAAATTCATCTAATCACTAACCTAGCAATCACCCCAGCTCAGCTACACAGCCCGCAGTCATATGTGGGTTGTTTTCCTTTGGTTATAGCTGGGCTGGTTGGGAACTAAGGCTTACTGCTGCCACCCAGTGGCTCACCAAATCTTGTGACCATGTGTCCCAATCTCCCAGACAGTTGGGAATTCAAAAATTGGAGTATTGTGATTATGTATTCTCCTGAATGCATATCACATTTACACTATCATAAAATGAAAATATTGTGCACTGAATCACTATGATGGTATTGTCAGCCTAACAGAATATAGAACCATCGGAGAGGTGGGCCTCTGAGGTGGTTTTGCTTCTATTTTTATCACAGCAACCAGAAAAGGGACTAAGACAGGCAACATGTGTCTAATATAATATTGTGTTGCACTGTCTTGTGTGTGTGTGTGTGTGTGTGTGCGAGAGAGAGAGAGAGAGAGAGTCAGAGACAGAGACAGTGAGACAGAATCACAGAGAGAGGTTCATGTGTATGCAGGTGTGTGTGTATGTGTGCTTATGCACATGTGTCTGCATGAATGTAGGGTTAGTCCTTCACATCTCTCTCTCTCTCTTTCCCTCCCTCCCTCCCCCCCCTCTCTCACACACACACCTGCACACACACAGAGGTTCATGTGTGTGCAGGTGTGTGTGTCTTAGTTAGGGTTTACTGCAATGACCAGACACCATGACCAAGGCAACTTTTATAAGGACAACATTTAATTGGGGCTGGCTTACAGGTTCAGAGGTTCAGTCTGTTATCATTAAGGCAGGAACATGGCAACATCCACGCAGGCATGGTACAGGAGAAGCTGAGTGTTCTACATTTTCATCTAAAGGCTTCTAGCAGAATACTGGCTTCCAGGCAGCTAGGACAAAGTCCACACCCACAGTGACACACCTACTCCAACAAGGCCATACCTTTTAATAGTACCACTCCCTGAGCTGAGCACACACACACACACACACACACACACACACACTTTTTTTACTTATTCACTTTATATTCTGCTCACTGCCCCCTCCCAGTCACCCCTCCCACAATCTACCCCCTCTCCTTCCACTTCTCCTCTGAGAAGGGTGGGCCCCCCTGGGTTTCCCCCACCCTGGCACTTCAAGTCTCTGCAGGGATAGGCCCTTCCTCTCCCGCAGACTAGACAAGACAGCCCGGCTAGTAGAACGTATCCCACATACAGGCTTTTGGGATAGCCCCCGCTCCAGTTGTTCGGGACCCACATAAGGTCAAGCTGCACATCTGCTACATAAGAGAAGGGAGACCTTCTATTAAAAGCCAAGACATCATGAATTTTGCAGGCAAATGGAACTTGAAAATATTATCCTGAGTGAGGTAACCCAGTCCCCAAAGGACATGCATGGTATGTACTCACTGATAAGTGGATATTATCCCTAAATACAGGATACCCACTTTATACTCCACAGACCCAAAGAAGCTAAATAAGAAGGAAGGCCCAAGCAAGGAAGCTGGAATCTCACTTAGAAGGAGAAATAAAATAGTCATAAGAGGCAGGAGGAGGAAGGGAATGGGGGGGAAGGGATATGGGGGAGGGGAATGAGGGATTCAGGATCAGGTGTGGGGGAGGACAGGAGAGATGGCCAGATGGCCGTGAAATTGAATGAAAATCTGCAGCTGATGGGGATGAAGAGGCGGGGCATCTCCAGGATGTGATAAATGATACACTTATTCTTTGAAAATATGAGCATGCATACAATATAGTTTGATCATATCCATTCTCCTCCCTCCAGCTCTTCTCTGGACTCCCAGCATCTTCTCAGCTTGCTGTCTTCTACCACAGCAACCCTTGAACGCCATAAGGCGTCTGTCCTTGGATCAGAGCCTGGCTTCAGACAGGCCCTTTTTGTGAAAACATGGATGAGTCTCCCCCAAATTCTCCATCCTCTCCTGAGGACTCAGTTTTACTTATGTGGCCTCTGCTTTTGGTTTAAAGGTTACCACCACCCAACACACGAGGACTTTTGTTCTCCAGAACCCGCTTTATTAAAAAGTCAAGTATAGTGGTGCACGCTTATAATCCCAGCCCTAGGGAAACAGAGACAGGCAGATTTTGATATTTGTTAGCCAGTCAAGTATTCCAGGCTAGTGAGAGACTCTATCTTTAAAAAAAGTCTGTGGCTTCCTGAAGAACGGCAGCCTAGGTTGGCCTTTGGCATCCATGTACACACATGTACACATACACACATGGGTAGTCATGTGCATACATCCACACATGAGTGTATATATGTAGACATCCACACGTTGCACACACATGTATGCATGCACACACAAGTATACACATATGCACACATACGTGTATACACACACATGCACACCCAGATACACATCTGTACAAACTGTTCTCTAAACAACAAAACCAGTAACAAACCCTTCTCATGATTGCGGTTTTTTTTTTTTTTTTTTTCCGAGACAGGGTTTCTCTGTATAGCTCTGGCTGTCCTGGAACTCACTCTGTAGACGAGGCTGGCCTCGAACTCAGAAATCCACCTGCCTCTGCCTCCCAAGTGCTGGGATTAAAGGCGTGGGCCACCACTGCCCGGCTCCTGGTTGCGTTTTAACCTCTAAACTGACTGAGCTATAATCCCAGCCTTCCCACACCTTCCTCTTCTGAAGTACGTTTTTAAAGGCACCAGAGCGAAGGCACTTAGGTGTTGATCGCTCTCTTCTCTTCAAAGTTCATCTTCTGTGTCTGTGTTACCAAAAACCCTATCGTCATACGGAATGTTTCCTTGCCATGTCCTTGGGTACTAAGGAAACGTCGTTTAGGAGTGCTGAGAGATTCAGGGTGGTCAGGGTTCCCCTGGGCAGGAACCCCTGCAGCGGACCTGTGCAACTTTCAGAAAAACGCTGTCCTGGTTATGAAGGAGCCAAGAGAGCAGAGACCTAGCTGCAAGTCACGCACTCTCTCTCTCATGTGGCTTCAGACTGTGTGTGTCCATGTCCCAGAATGTCTGGGGAGCTCATTAAGACATCACAACTGGGGCTGGTATAGGGGCTGGGTGGGATTCTACAATCATGAGCAGCTCCCAGGGCCCTGGGCTAAAGTAAGAGACAGGACCTGCTCATGTTGCTTAGGCAGCCCCCGTGATAAGCAGAAAAAGCAGGATGGGCCACTTGGTGCCATTTTTTCCTGTGAGAGCTGTCACATTAGAAAAGAATCACTGGCCAGGAATGATGGCATAGGCTTATTTTCCTGGCATTTGAAGAGAGGTGGGGGGGGGGGAGGGGAGAAGGATCCCTTGAGCCCAGAAATTTAAGACTGGCTTGGGTAACACAGCAAGACCATTCCTGAAGAACAAAAGAAACCAGAGAAGTCACTGGTATCGCCCTTTGACAAAATGGAACCAGACAAAGGGCACAAAGGAAGGGCTGTCCTGGGTGAAACGCTTCAGGAGATTCTGCCAAACCTATGACCTTGCACAAAGTTCTCATTGCAGTTTTTGTTGTTGTTGTTGTTTTGTTTTTTGTTTGTTTGTCTGTTTTTTGAGACAGGGTTTCTCTGTGTAGCCCTGCCTGTCCTGGAACTCACTCTGTAGACCAGGCTAGCCTCGAATTCAGAAATCCGCCTGCCTCTGCCTCCCAAGTGCTGGGATTAAAGGTGTGCGCCACCACGGCCCCGCATCATTTCAGTTTTATTTAGAAAGTACCCTTGTAAGGAAGAATAGATAGAGCTGCAAAATATTGTGTTATTCGAGGTAGCCCAGACCCAGAAAGAGAAAACACTGCATGCTTTTCCCATGCAGATCTTAGTTTCTCAGTTTTACACACGTGCAATTATGTGGACCGAATTGTGGGAAAAGACCAGGGACTAGAAGTACTTTCATACATGCATGTAATGTATTTTGATCTTAGTCTGCCCATCTCTGCCATGTTCTTCTTTCCTTCCCTCTCATGTCCTTCTCCTTCCACGTTCATGTCTCCCGATTAAAAACAACCTAATAATGGGGCAGTTTATCCAGAACATGTGAAAGAAAATGTCTTTCCACCCCTCATCAACCACCATCCGTTTTCACTTCTACCTTAGTGAGCCCAGTCGGGAGCATTATGAGCTTCAGCTAGCCTGAGATTGACCCACCCAAATTCAGTGCTCCCATGCATGGCTGGGCTTGGCAGGGACTGCAGCTGACTCCCAGCCTGCGGCCCCAGAGCTCACAGGAAGCTGAGCACAGCTGCCAAGAGCCCTGGCAGGTCCCGGTGTGCAGTCGTTTTAGCAAGTGGAAGCAAATGTTGGTGTCTGTCCAACATCAGGAGGCTCCAAAGCAGATGTCGTTGAGGTGCAAATGAGAATGCATCTCTGGGGTCTAGTTTACCCAGACGCTTTTGTTTCTTTAAACAAGGATTTTTCTATTGAACGTTGCATGCGGTGTGTGTACGGAGGTGTGGGTCGTGTGAGAAGGCGGGGAGGGTTAGTGAAAGTAAACTCGAAGTAGGTCACTGAGGGAGCGAGGTTGGTCTACATTTTGAGCATCCTGATTCACTGCTGCATATCCATGAGTATCTTTCATTGGCTGGTTCCCCCGACACACGCTCTCCTTTCCCTTCATCTGCGCCAACCATTGCTAGGCCAGATGTCCTGACCGCTGACTTGGAACACTGTGGTGGCTGAGCTGGGACACTTGAGGTGGTGTCTTGTCGGTCTTCCTGCCATCTCTGACAGGAGTGGGGATGGTTCTGACTCTGTGCATGGGGGCAGTAGCTCTCTCCTCCCGGCTACCACTTCCTTCCCCACCCGCCCAAGCGCCTTTCTCTCCTCCCTCCTGCCCCTCACCCTTCCTTTCTCCCCACAGAGGTAACATCCGGGGATTAAGCTGTCATCAGGGTGGAAGCCTTGAGTGTTCTGAGAAACCCTTTTTTCTTGGGCAGGCTCTGGCTTCATTCTCACCAAGGCATAAGTGAGGCGTCCTTCTCCGGGAGGCAAGGGACAGACGAAAAAGGAAGTAAGAGGAAAATGCTTTTGGAAAGGGACCCATCTCCTAAGCATTGCGGTAGGCAAAGCCCTATGTCCGCTGGGCGCTGTGCTTGCCCTTAGGAATGCGTCTGGTAAACATGTGGAGGACCAGTCCAGTCCCACCTCAGGTAGAGGAGTCGAAGCTCCAGAGACTCTGCCTCCTGCACTGTCTGCTTCCAGAATGGGTGCCAGGGCATTGTGAAGTGGAATCACTAGGGTAGTGACCCAGGCAAAGAGCGGGCCCTTGGGGAATCAGATCGGCTCTTCTTTTGTGGACCACCTTCTGGCATCTTTCAGTGTGAATGAGGCTTCTGTTCCCTGCTCTGAGCCCCCACTGATGTGTCCCTGGACTACATGTTTCTTCTTATGACTGCTGGTGGGCTTGGGTATGTGTGTGGAGGAGAAAGCCAGGTCTTTAGCTACTAGCCCTTTCCAAGCTGAGGATTGGCCATAACTTGCTTCAGTTCCTGGGGTAGAGTTGGATGTTGCCTCCAGAATCGAGAGAAGGTGAGTCCTACCTAGTTGATATGGAATTCTGGAACTGAGGCTCCCTTGAATCCTTCCCAAGACAGCAGACTGAGTTGACTGCATTGCATTTCAACCATGCCTCTTGTCTCGGAAACGAAACTTTTACAGTCACTTCTGACAGGTACTGGGGGTGGGGGGGTGGGGGGGGATTGTCACTTCTCTGTGGCTCTCCTGCTGTCCTGGAAGTCAGGAAGCAGAGACCTGTCCCTGCCATGGCTCTGTGAGGGTGATGACTAAGCTGTGGCCACACCAGCAGTACTGCCTTGGTGTGTCTCCTGTTGCTGGTGGTATTTGTGGTTCATCTCCAAACTGAGAAGAAGGTAGTCCTTACAGACAGAGGTGGCAAAGTGCTGGTGTGTGCTCCACCTTCGAGCCTGTCCTTGGAAGGGCACTTGGCTTGGCAAACCATTCAGTGACCAGTGGTGATGCTCTCTCTTTTGGAGATAAACCCTTTCATGGGAGTGCTCTCAATTCGAATCTCATGAGAATGTTTACCAACCCATAGCATCAACAGTGATGGAGCCTAGTTGATTTCATTGTAGGTTCCCAGCTCCATTCCAAATTCCTTCTTCTTCTCCTCCTCCTCCTCTTCTTCCTCCTCCTCTTCTAATGTGTGTGTGTCTGTGTGTGTATGGTGTATGTATGTATAGGATGTGTACATGCTCCTGTGTACACGCTGAGGCCAGAGGAAAACACTGGCCTCTCTTACTGTTCTCCACCTTGTTTCCCCGAGACAGCTTCTCACTGAACCTGAAATTAGTCTGGTATCTGGAAAGTCCCAGCAATCCTCCTGTCTCTGCTGCCCACAGCACTGGACTTACATGTACTGTTTTCGAGTGGGTGCTTCGGATTCGAACTCAGGTCTGCACACTTGCACAGCAAGCACTTTGACCTGCTGAGCCATCTTTCTAGTTCCCTCTCATAGTCCCAGTAAATTTAAGAGGCAGAAAAACATGAAATTAGACAGATCTTTGGAAGAGAGGCACATGGGCAAATGTGGTTTTACTTTCTCAGTTGTTAGTGGTTTTTAAAATTGATGACCAGCCAGGGCCTAATTCAATTTCTCTTAAGTGTCTGTGCCCAGTAATTAGGACTTTTAAGTAGTTTAATCGTGGGATGCTTGCATCTTCCCTAGACACCAAAACAGTAAGTAGCGGGCTACCTTCTTTGGGCTTACTCCATCAAATAATTTCAATCAAGCTTCAAAAACCTCTACTGAAAGGAATTTGGAAATGCTTCAGGCAGACAATTTCAATTCTTTTAGAATATGATTAATAAGAGGTTAAAATATGAGTCTGGTTTCGTTGAACTTGTTTGAACTAATTTTCAGATAATGTCTCACTGCCAAGAGAAAATTAAATTGTCTCCTCCGTAAAGGAGACAAAAAGTAATTAGAACCATTAAACAAGGCCTTTGGGAAATAGAGCCCTTGTCCATCAGGTAAGACGATACACACAGGTGTCTGTGAATTATAATTACACAAACTCTATATATTCCCTGCATATGCCTTAAAAAATAAACAGCACTATCCTTTCTCTGAGCTCAAGGCTCCTGTTCAGAATTTGATGTTTTTCCAGGCTAAGGCTCTGCTCTTGTGTGTGTGTCTGCATGTTTGTGTGTATGTGTGCATACCTGTGTGCAGGTATACATTCATGTGTGGAATATGTAAAGACCAGAGGACAGTCTCACGTGTTTTCCTTTGCCACTCTCCCCTATTTTTAAATTTCAAGACAGGGGTTGTCTGTGTAGCCTCAGCTGTCCCAGAACTCACTCTGTAGACCAGGCTGGCCTAGAACTCAGAGATCCACTTGCCTCTGCTTCCAGAGCATGCCAGGCTACCCCCGCCTGCACTCTTGAGTTTCTCACCAGCTTAGAACCTGCCAAGCAAGCTAGGCAGGCTGGCCAGCAAGTCCTGGGATCTTCTTGTTTCTCCCTCCTCAACCCTGGGATTGCAAGCACATGCCACTGTTCCTGGCTGGTTTTGCTATTATTTTTTTCATGAATTCTGAGGTGGAATTCGGGTGCTTGCCATGTAAGTAGTTTACCAACCCAGAAATCTCATGATAAAGATCTTTCCTCTGTGCTGTCAGAGATGAAATGTCCATAGGAAAGCTATTGCTCCTTGAGGAGATTGGTATTCTACTGGAATTCTTACTAGTGGACACTGAGTTTTCTACTTCTTATTTTTCTTTTAAATCTAACAACTTTTATTTTTTATTTTCGATTTATTATTATTATTATTTTTTAAATTTTACGGCCACAAGTGTTTTGCCTGCATGAGTGTATGTATGCGAACCTCATGTATTCTTGATGCCCCTCACACCAGAAGCAAACACTGGATCCCTTGGAACCGGAGCTCGGGATGGCTGTGAACCTCTGTGTGAGTGCTGGGAATTGAACCCAGGTCCTCTGCTTGAACAACAGATGCTCTTAACCGCTGAGCCATCTCTCTAGCCCCCTTCTTCAACCTTTTTAATAGAACAGATTGCCTGCGATTGAGTGCTGTTTTACATAATTCGGGCCATGGTGAACACCTACTTTCTAGTTTACCATGATCCCTAAAGGGATGGATGCCCATTACTGGCATGGACTATGGGCTGTTTGGGAGCCAGAGACAGGGCTGAACATGCAACCCTGATGATGTTCAGGCCTTCAGGTGCTGCAGTGATAGCACTGGCAGAAGAAAGGGTTCCAGTGGCTGTAATTGAGCCTGAGATGCTCAAAACACATTCTTGGTGGCAGGTGCTCTGTGAGCAAGACAGGAAAGGCAGGGCTTTGGGTAGATGGACAGCCCACCTGGCTGTTACACAGACTCAGTGTCAAGACTGTTGCCCACTGCCATGATCTCCTCCAGGGAACACTGACTTCTCTGCTCAATTCACTAACAGATAACACAAACCTTGCAGGCTTGTCTAACCCGAATGCTCATGACCCCTTGCACCTCAGAAAATGATCCAATACAACATAGTAAACCTACTGAAAGCATTATGAGCTTTTATATGTAACTTTTTTCCATTTGTTTGTTTGGTTTTTTGACACAGAGTTTCTCTGTGTAGCCTTGGCTGTCTTGGAATTCACTTTGTAGACTAGGCTGGCCTTGAACTCACAGAGATCTGACTGCCTCTGCCTCCCAAGTGCTGGGATTAAATGTGTGCACCACCACTGCCTGGCTTCTTTTTCTTTTCTTTGTTTTCCCCCCGTTTGGTAACATGATGGCAAGGTGCTCAAATGTGAACTTTGTAGATGGCAATGTTGTGTCATGATGTCAAAAGATCTGGATACACCTGCAAGAGGGCTGGGCAGAGCTTCACACAAGGCCTAGGCCCCACACGTGTGCCTGACTCTTTAATGTTAGTTTAAAATGAGTCAGTTACGTGGAAGCCAGAGTGGGGCCACTTTTCTCTTCTTTTTGACCCAAATAGAGGGAATGGAATTGAGCTTGCTGCTGCCCAGACCTATGAATGTCTCCATGAGTGTCCAGGGATTCTATCTGCATAGTTGCCTTTGCCTTCCTCTTTGTTGTCTGTCCTGGTGTCTTGAGTGCCCCTTGGACATTGGGACTTGAGTGTTCTCAGACATCCAAGCTTTACACACCCTCTGTGGAAAAACCTCTCTTAGAGTGGCTCTATCTAGGAGTCTCATGACTGGAGGGAAAATATTCATGATCCTGTCCCCATGACTGAAGAATTTAAGATCTCTTGTGGGAGAAAAGCATACTGAATTCTGTTTAATCCTGACTTTATCAAACATATTTGGTCAGATAAAAACTGTGTTCTGGTCTAACACCATTATGTTTCTGGGACATGTGAACATTACTCAGAGTGATTTCAACCCAGCCTGTAGCTTTGTCCAAGTATTGAAACATAGGAGCCTATGGGGCAATTCTTACTCAACCACCACAATAACATAGCCACCTCTGTTATGTGCAAGACGAGGTTGCCTCAATTATGAAAGGTAGTTTTTGCTGGTGTTTTATCTGCTATTATCCTTACCATTCAAAGGAAACGGCACATAGATATGTGATAAACATCTATTTATAATTTTACATAGGGCTTTAATGAAATCTTACATTTCACATTTATATATTAAGAAAAAATCTGAAAAAGAAGTCCTTATTTGTCCAATAACGATCTATCCAGATGCATCCCAACTGATATAAAGCAATTTTACATTTTAAAATTTTTTGGTTACCTGTGACTATCAAACAAAAGAAATTAACAATTTTTAAAATAAACTATTTTTAATTAAAATCTTTGTGGCCAATGTTACCTTTTAAACCCTAATAAAACTTCTATTTTATGACTCCAAATGAGCTGTTTTATATAAACGAATAGGATTTTAAGATTTAAAAAAAAATTTAATAGACCCAAAGATACTATTTCAGTAGGTTTTAAGAATGTAAATTAAAATCTTAGTATGTACATGGGTACTTATAAAGACTTCTAATAAATACAGTACTGTTATTCAGACATGCACACATATGATACATAGGTGAAAATTTTTAAAATTTATATGTAATTGGAGATGTGACCACAGTCACTAATTCTTTACATTTTAACCAGTTGTGGATTCTCGAAATAGTCTCTATCTGTTGGAAATAAAAACCTTCTTAGACAAAGGGTGAGAGAGATACTTACCTGCCCTCCTTCTCCTTTTATATGTTGGGCCCCATTTTGGCCCTGGTTTGGGCTTTGAGGACAAGCCCGAGCCTGACTTGAGTTTCTGAGGCCTTGTGGAAGAGCCTAAGCCTGGCTGAGTTCTGAGACCTGTCTCAGTCACTTCTGTATCCGGGTGACTCAGCAAGACCTGTCTGGCCCTTCCTCTGCCCCACCGTTTCCGATGTGAAGCTTTGCCATTGGCCCTGTCAGTTACCCCTTCCCCTCCATCACCTTTTCTCTTCCCATACCTAAGTGCTCACCTCCTTGTCTTCTCTATATAAGCAAGTGCCTAGTTTAATAAAGTGAGTTCCTGCTTCGACAAGACTCCTGGCCTGGTGTGTTTCTTTTGGGCTGTGGACACTCGCCGTCCCACTCAGCCCTGGACAGACCTGGCTGGACCGGGTTCTCTCTTTTTGCTTGGACCTGCCGGCAAGGCGCCGACATTTATATTTTTCTCTCTCTCTTTCTTTCTTTCTTTCTTTTTTTTTTGATGCAAAATGCAAGAGAAATTTATTGATTCATCAGCATGCTAAGGTCACTCTACATATCAAGACAGGAGGGCGACCTATATTTCTCTTTTTAATGTTATGTGTATGAGTGTTTTGCCTGCACATAAGTGTGTGTACCATTTACATGTCTGCTGTCTGTGGAGATTTGGAAGAGGGTTCTGGATTCTCTGGAACTGGAGTTACAGAGGGTGTGAGCTACCATCTGGGTGTGGGGATTCGAACCCAGGTCTTTTTAAGAAGCAGTGAGTGTTCTTAACCATTACATCATCTCTGCAGACTCCCCATCTTTCCATTTTCACCTTTTTCTCACTTCTTTTGACCCCAGGCAGCCTAACACCGGAGTGAACATTACCCTTCATACAGGTGCCTAGGCCAGAAACTGCCTGCGTGGATCTCCAGGGAGAACTTCAAGCCTCCTCCAGCAACTCCTCTAGCCTGACTTCCAGATCAAAGCAAATACCAGATTCCCAGCCTCTCTAAGATGCTTCTGTCTGATGTGAAGATGTGAAGTCTGCCTTCACCCACCCGGATGCCGCACTGAGCACACGAGGGACTTCTCATTGCTGCTCTCTGAGTTAATTCAATCTGTAGAACTTCAAACTTCTCCAGCCTGCAGGGGTGCCTTCAGCCACACCCATTTCCCCATTTCCCTGCGAGTTTGCCCTTGCTTCCCACCCTGTCTGCTGTGTCTTCCTCAGCCTGGAATCTATGGATAAGATTTATCTCTCAGGGAGGGAAAGCAGAACCCCCTCCAGCTGCACACACCTTCTTTTATTGAGACTCGTGCCAAGGCCTATGTATGAAAGCTTCACAGTATCCTTTTTCCCTCAGTGATTAAATGTAACCATGTTATTTTGGTGTGTTATCATATTTTTATGTGGTATAGCTGTTTGTCATTTGTGTCCATAACATTCTGTGTCACATGCATGCCAATTTTTTATGTGTCATAAGGCCTGTGGCCACAGTTGATATTACTGAATGTTAGATGCCTGATTTTAAAATGTGTGCATTTGTATGGACATACACATATAGGTGCAAACATATGCATATTTTAAGTTATAAAAATAAGGAATACCTCTTGTGTCCTGGACCCTGATACACCACCTTGGCTGCAGCCTGGAGCTGAGTCCTTATAGTGGTGACGGGTGTGAATAAATATCCCCCTGGCTATGATCTTTAGCACATGAACATTCTTAGGGGCCAGTGAGTAAGCACAAGTCTAAAGCCACAGCCCTCTCAACACATAGCAAAAATCTTTCTTACACTAAAGGTTTCTAAACCATGATGGACTCATAAGCAGTTCACACACGTCATCTCCTTTGTGTGTGCTTGTACATGTGTACCCATGCAGGTAGAGGCCAGGGGACAACCTCTGGTGTGATTCTTCAGAAGCACTCTTTTTCTTAAGACAGGGTCTGGCACACCAAAATCTTATTAAATAGGCTAAACTGGCCAGCAAACTCTAGATGCCCGTCTCTGCCTCCCCAGCACTGGGATTACAAGCATGTGTTACTATGTCTGGCTTTTTCATGTGAGTTCTGGGGATCAAACTCAGACCATGGGCTTTCAAGGCAAACACTCACCAACAGTTTGAGTTACATTTCTATCTCCATGACAAAACACTGAGATGAAGGCAACTACTGTTAAGTGGTTATTAGCCCAAAAGTTCGAAATACCCAAGAGTCACTTCACAGCAACAGTAGGGCGGAGTGTGAGGTCCCAGATGGAGGACTTGGGGAAGGGACTGAAGGAGCTGAGGGAGTTTGCATCCCCAGAAAGGCAGCAACAGTGGCAACTGGCCTGAACCCCCCCTCCCCCATACTCCTGAAGACTGATCTACCAACCAAAGAGTACACATGGAGTGACCCATGATGCTGGCCACATATGCGGCAGAGGAGGGTCTTGTTATCCATCAGGGGGAGGAGAGGCCCTTGGGCCTGAGAGTGTTAGATGCCACAGTATAGGAGAATGCCAAGGAGGGAAGACGAGAGTGGGTGGGTGAGTGGGTGGGGGAATACCCCCATAGAGGCAGAGGAGGGGGGAGGGAATAGGAGGTTCCAAAGGGGAGACCTGGAAAGGGGGAAACACTTGAAATGTAAATAAAGTTAAAAAAAAAGTTAAAAAAAAAGAGAAAGAAGACACCTAATTTGGGGCTCACAGTTCTAGAGGATTAGAGTCTGTGACCAAGTGACAGGGGTCATGGCAACAGGCTGGTAGGCATGAAGAGGGGGAAGGGGAGGGGGAGGGAGGAGAAGGACAGGGAGAAGAAAAAGGATAGGGAGAGGGGAGGAGGATGGAGAGGGGAGGGAAAGGGGGAGGGGGAGATGAGGGAGAGGGAAAGGAAGAGGAGGAAGGAGAGGGAGGGGGAGGGATTGAAACATGGAGAGGGAAGGGGAGAGGGAGTAAGGGAGAGGAAGAGAGGAGGGGAGAGAAAGAGGGAGACAGAGACACATAGAGAGACAGAGTGGGGAGAGGGAGAGGGAGAGGGAGAGGGAGAGGGAGAGGGAGAGAGAGAGAGAGAGAGAGAGAGAGAGAGAGAGAGCGCGAGCGAGCTAACCGGGTATATCATAGGCTTTTGAAACCTCAAAACCCACCCCCAGTGACACACACACACACTTCCTCCAACAAGGCCACACCTCCTAATCCTTCCTAAACTGACCAAGCATATAAATGCAGGAGCCTACGGAGGTCATCACAGTAACCGAACTATCTCCCAGCCCCATTGCTTTCTTACGTATTCCTTACATCTGCAGTCCACCACTAAATCAAAGATAGTATGGTATTCCAGCAAATTAAACCAATAGAAGTTGTTTATTAGGGACTAGTGACTTTATAGCTTCTATTGTGAAGTTGGTGATTTAGGGAGATGAATGTTTGAACTCCAAAGAAGAGGCTAGGGGACGGAGGGCAGAGATGGAGCTACAAGGGGTGCTGGATACTTCCTGTGTCATTGAAGAAGGTAAGAAATGACAAAGACAGAACTCATAGCCAGTCTGATGATGAACTACTTATGCAACTAGAAGGACCGGCAGGAGGCCATATACCACGTGGAGAGCGCCAACCATCTACCATGGAATAGCTGTGTCTATTTGGGCTCAATTTTTTTTCTAAATAAGTCAATTGTCTCATGATTTATGAATGGGTATAGACCTTTGGGTTTTCTTTTTGTTCTTGGAATTTTGGCGTTGAGGATAGGGTATGTGGAATGAGCTTCAGGAGATGGTGAATTTGTCCTTGAGCTGGTAAGAGGTGATAAGTTGCTGAACGGTCCTTTCCCAAGGTACTGTCACTCAGGAAGTGCATCATTTCTTTCTGGTAGCTTTCGACAAAAGGAAAAGCATGTTTATGTGTGAAGCTGGTCCTTCTATCTGCTCAAACACAAGAAATAGAGCCTCTGACTAGAGAACAAAAGAAGCACAGAGTGATGATACTTAAAAGAGAGACAACCCTGTGGACGAAGAAGTGTGACAAGAAAGGGCAGCTTGTTTATAATTGTGTACCCAAGGTCAGCACCCAAGGATGAGTTTGTGATTTTCTTCACACTTACAGTTGTCAACAGGGACAAATGAGGAACTACTCAGGAAGCATTGAGTGCTAGAAGGCAAAAGGGGAGGAAGTGAGTGTTCAGGAAAATACCTTAGCTTGTGAGCAGAGCAGCTGTACAGGAAGAGAGAGTCAGGTTTGCAGGGCTTCCGTGTGGGCCCATGGAGGTTGTGAGTCCAGTTGGAAGCTTTAAGATTTGTTTGTGAAATTAAAAATACTCCAGTTGAGATTCCCTCTCCCTAGATTCAAGCTTGCGTTAAATTCACAGAAACGAATGAGCACAGCCTGGGTTGGGAATCCCTTCAGGATGGATGAACTTCTAAGCTGGTGTTGATTGGGGGGGGTGGTTTGGGGGGGGGATGAACTCATAAAGCTTGGGGGACTTGGGAAAGGGACACTGCAGGAAACCCAAACCTTTTGAGAGAAAACAAGGCTTCTCAGAAGTAAAAAGAAGGTCTGGAGATGTATCTCAGTTGATAGATTGCTTTCCTAGCATGAATGAAATGGATCCAGCACTAGGTTTAGTCTCTAGCACCACATAAACCTGGTGTGGTGGCACATACCTGCAATTTCGCCATCTGGTAGATGGAGACAGGAGGATTGAAGTTCAAAGTCATCCTAGGCTATGCGGTGAGTTGGAGACCTACCTGGGCCCTGACACCCTGTATTAAACACAAGTGAAGTTCAGAGGGGTCATCCTTTATCTCATAAGACATTTGCTGTGGTTTGTTGATCTTTGATGGGAAAATGAGAGGTCTTTCTTTTTTCCCTGAGACAGGGTCTCACTATGTAGTTCTGGCTATTCTGAGTTTCATTATGTAGACCAGGCTGGCTGCAAGCTCCCTGCCTCTGTCTCCAAGTGCTGGGATTAAAGGTGTGCACCACTACAGCCCGCCTGATGAAAGGTCTTGTGTCTAAAGGATTTGATAACTAAAACCCAAACACTGGAGCTCAAGCTGGCCTTGAACTCTCAGAAACTTAGCCTGCCTTGGGTTTCTTGAGTGCTGGGTTCACAAACTCAATTATTCCAGGGGATGTGTCGATTTCCAACTTTATTTGCTTTACCTCACCTCAGGAAATGAAGTTTAATAACGTAAAACCAAGAAAAGCAACAAGGAAGCTTCTCATTAGTGTGAGATTTTTAGCTGCTCTCTCTCCACCAAGGCATAAATCCAGTCTAAGATGATTCTCACTCTCCTTCCCCGGTGTGACATAATCCTAACAGTATCCTCGAAGCCTCTCTCTCTCTCTCTCTCTCTCTCTCTCTCTCTCTCTCTCTCTCATTTCTCTGTTTTTCTCTCTCTCCTTTTCTAGTTTAAAACTTACTAGATAAAAAATACAGTAGAAAAAAAAACCAACAACAAGCGATTCTTTTTGTTTTTTTTTTTGTTGTTTTTTTTTGAGACAATCTTATTGTGTAGCCTTCGCTGTTCTGGAGCTCGCTGTGCAAACCAGACTGTCCTCAAACTCACAAAGATCTGTTGCCTCTGATTCCCAACTGCTGGGAATAAGGCCATCCATTATACCTGGCCACCACAGGCAGTTTTTTTTTAAGTGAATCAAGGAGGGTCTTAGATATGGTAATAGTGATGCTGATGCCAACACATTGATGGATGAATGGGCAGCAGTCTGTGGCCCACCACTCTGAGGATACTGTATCATGTGAATTTCTGATAGAGAGGCGTGTGCATGCAGGTGTATGTATGAGCGCATCTGTGTTGGAACCAAATGTTCCCCTGTCTCGGGCGTGTTCAATTTTCTTTCCTGATTAAATTCTAATGAACTGAAAATTAATTAGACCCTCAAATTTCAAAACTTTCTTCCAGTTTTGACTTTGGGATTATTGTTCTTTCAAGACTATAAATATTTTACCAGCTTCAGCGGAGATATGAACCCAGTAGGTTTTGAAATCATGCCTGTCACTGGGAATTTGGTATTCATGAGATGAAGTGATACAGCCAGAAGCATTAGCATAAGATAATGCCATTCTTCTTTCGCCTCCATAAAATCATACAAGACACTGTTGGGTACACAGGGAATTAGGTAGAGAATGTGATTGCTATCTTCCCCTATTTCTCTTTTCTTTCTTTGTTTCTTTAAGAAAAGCAACTTAAAAAAAGAAAGGGTTTAGTTCTAATTTAAGGGTACAGCCCACTATGGGGGACAAATTGAGGTAGCAGGAGTTTGAAGCAGCTGGTCACATCACTCACAGCTCACCAGTTGTGAGGTTCTGTGTTCACCACGGTCTGGTGCTCAGAAACTTCTCTGACGTGGTCTGAGAGCGGCACTAATCTATGGGGACATAGCTACAACATTTGGAGGGCAGTTTAACACTATTTACAGTTAGTAGAGTGGTAGAAATAGGATAGGGCCCGTGAGCTCCCCAGTGATGTGTTCTTAGCCAGATTTGCAATACCAGATATGTGTTTCCTCCTGTGTAATGGGTCCTAAAGCCAATAAGAAAGTTGTTGGTCTTACCTATAACACGTGTGCCACTGTTGTACCTAAGGTACCACCATCCACACCGGTAGCTCACAGGGTTCACCGCTGAGGAAGATGGTTGAGGACCCTCCACATCTCCTCAGCCTGCATAGCATTTCCCAGCACTATGAAAGGTAGCCAGCAGGAAGGAATCTTCCTCATTAATAATTGTTAGGGGTTTCGTTTGTGCTTACATGGGAACACGGCAGGTCCCTGCCAACAGTTGGTATTTACATTGATCAATAATGAGCCAATGGCCAATGGTGGGCAGGGGGATAGAGGAGGGACTTTGAGGATTCCCAAGAGAAAACGCAGGATAGGGGAAGGGGAGACTCACCATGATGGGGAAGCAGAGAAATCAGACTTAAGGTCATGTAAGAATCAGAGTCACTACCCCGACTGGGTCTTGGGTAGCAGAGATGAAATATAGACTTAGCAAGTATTAACTCTGGAATATTAGAGAGTACGTTAGCCATGTGGAGGTTCAGGGGTGGCCCAACCACTGAGTTAGTTAAAGGCATATCAAAATTAAGCAGGCAAGCCTATGTGTGTGTGTGTGTGTGTGTGTGTGTGTGTGTGTGTGTGTGTGTGTGTGTCTTTTATTCATGAATGGAGGTGAGTGGCTAGAAGCTCAGATCTTTTTTTGTTTTCGTTTTTGTTTTTAATATCCTGTGACTGCTGTGTGTGGTATCATCAACAATACAGTATTGCTATTAAGTTCTGCAGTGCTACCCATGCCTGCTTATTTTTAAAATCTGTTATAACATACACTTTATCTTCTTAAAGGCATGACTTAACACCTTAGCATTTTTTTTTCCGATTTTTCGAGACAGAGTTTCTCTGTGTAGCTCTGGCTCTCCTGGAACTCCCTCTGCAGACCAGGCTGGCCTCGCCACCACTGCCCGGCTAAAACCTTAGTATTTTATTTCTTGCTCCCACAATGCCTATTTTATAGAAGCAAGACATCAGACCAACTTGAGAGGCTTCTTTTATTCCCAAATATCGACTACCCAGTGCAGTGATACAGGCTGCAATTCCCAAATATCGACTACCCAGTGCAGTGATACAGGCTGCAGACGGGCAGGCAGTGGGTGGAGGAACCCATTTGGGTATACAGCACCCTTGCCTTCGCTAGCTGTAGAGTTCAGTCACATAGCACAAAACCATAAAGGTTTCCAGGATGTGCATCCTTCATTATGTGCCCAATAATGAAAGCAAGGGATCTGATAAAGGCTTGCCAGCACCCACCATAGCATTGTGTTGAATGGGGATAGGTTCAGTGTAAGGAAGTACAAGGCTTTTTCAGAGGCAAGGTGCCTTGGCTGTTGTGGGCAGGATTTTTGCTCATGCTCATGTTTAGAGAGAACATCTATCTTCTCTCTATCTGCTGAATGAGATAAATTACCTTTCTCAGTGTGTTGTGTGTATGGTACTTTTTTCTTCTGGTCATAATAGGATGCCACCTTGGAATTGTTCCCAGTGGCCAGGTTGACAAGGACAGATGAAGATAACCACAGCCAGGCCTATGGTAATTTTTATACCGTTATTTCTACTCTAGTTACCAAAGTAAAGGGAAGTCAGGAGACTGTAATTTGAGATTCTGGTCATTGTTTCTCCCTCCCTCCCCAACCTGCAAGTGTCTTGAGAGATGCTAGACTATACGAGCATCGGAAGGTTTATTAAAACCAAGATTCGGTGATGTAGTTTCCATGAGGCCACCATCCATAATGGGGTAGGACTTTGCAGTGATAGGACTATCTATAAATAACCCCTCACCCACGATCTATAAGAAAGCCCAACAAATTCGTTGTCCTCACATTTGTTGTCCTCACAAAGATCTTTGGTGAAATAAAACTTTGGTCTGTTGTTGGTAACCATCCGAGGACATTAAGCAGTAGTTTTGTCTTCCCTAGAAAAGTTAATGAAACACAGAGCAAAATTCTCAAGTTCTTTGAACGGAGCTGTATGAAGTGAGTAGTGAAGAGTACTTCTAGAGAGTAAGTTAGTCCCATGATGCAACTGTGAGTTTAACTCATCAACACCTACAAAACTTCATGGCTAGAGTATTTTCTACCTTCCCTATAGCACTAAGTCTTGCGTCAGGGTGTTTGATGAAAATCAGACTTTGGATTCTTCTGTGGTTTACAAGAGCTTCTTCATAAGGGAGTCTTTGCACATCTCACAGTTCCTAGATATACAAGTTGGGCTTCCTCATGAGTGGTTTCATTCAGCTGTAATATCCCTGGGAACACACAGTGGAGTCAGTATCTCAAATCTTTAGAATTAAATTAGTTCCCTTATGTCTTAGTTAGGATTTTACTGCTGTGAACAGACACCATGACCAAGGCAACTCTTATAAAGAACAGCATTTAATTGGGGCTGGCTTACAGGTTCAGAGGTTCCGTCCATTATCATCAAGGTGGGAGCATGGCAGCATCCAGGCAGACATGGTGCAGGAGAAGCTGAGAGTTCTACATCTTCATCTGAGGGCTGCTAGCAGAAGACTGGCTCCCACGTGGTTAGGAGGAGGGTCTTAAAGCCCAGCCCCACAGTGACACACTTCTTCCAACAAGTACATATCTCCTAATAGGGCCAGTCCCTAGGCCAAGTATATTCAAACCACGACACCTTATTGGGGCTAATTTTGATATTTGTTAAATTCTATCAAGGTGGCTGTTTTCCATTGCCAAAATCATATTTGAACACTCACTTTACTTCAGTGGTAAATAAATCCTAAACACATTTATAATTCCACCTAAGCAATAAATAAGCCCAAAGTTTAAGGACATTTTTGCATGAAATACAATAGAAGTTTAAGTTTCTCGGCCTTTATATTTTCTGTTCATCTGGGTAGGCCAGCTTAACTGCAGAAGCTGATAAAAATATGGTAGATATCAGAAACAACTGAAACCACAGATGTGCAAATGCCCTTCAAGAACTTAGGCCGGGAAGATGGATCATTCATTAAAATGCTTGATGCACAAACAGGAAGACCCTAGCTCCACCCCAGAATCCATGTGAAAATGGATCTAGGCATGGTGACATGTGGTCCTAGTGCAAAGGGGATGGACACAGGTAGATCCTTGGGGCTTGCTGTCCAGCCAGCCTAAGGTAACTGGCAAGTGCCCAGGCCAGCAAAGATCTTGTCTTAATGGGAAACAAAGTAGATAGCATCTGAGGAATAATGTCCAAGTTTGACTTCTGGTATTCATACACATATGCATATATGCATACATGTACCTCCCTCATGTTCACCCCCACATGTGCACCCTCACATGTGCATTCCCACATGAGCACCCTGATGTGAGTACCCCACATGTGTACCCCAATATGTGCACCCCAACACGTGCACTCCTACATGAGCACCCCCATGTGTGCACTATTGATCTAAATGTAGTATATGGCATGTCTACTGTCTGCTTTAGTTTTCATGTCTCTATGATTCACATACTTTCGATCAATCTTCTGAATTTATCAAACATTCTTCAAAGTGGTCACTTTTATTGTCAAAAGTCAGTGCATCTGTGGCTGGAGAGAGCATTTGCTGCTCTTGCAGAGGATTGAAGTTTGGTTCCTAGAACCCACATCAGGTAGCTCACAATCTCATATAACTCTGACACACTCTCTGGCCTCAGTAGGTGCCTGCACTCATGTACATACACCCTCTGGAGCTGGGCCCTTCACTCAAACATGTAAAATAAAAAATTTACCAATTAGATCTCAGTTTCTGACCATGTAGACAAGGCCAGGGAGATTGAGATTTTGCAAGCTCAGACATTTGTGAGGCCAGTGTTTGGATCTAGTCTTTCTAGGTACTTTGTATTTCCCATTGTTCCCCAAGCTGAGATGCTCTGGCCAGTCTCCATCAGCCATGTGTATTTTGTTTATAAACTCTGCTAGTCATTGTTTATTGCATTTACGTGTTTATTTGTGTGGTGTGTAGGTGGGTAGAAGTTCATGTATGTGTGCATGTGTGTGGGGGTCAGAGGTTGATGTCGGTAGCGAGAATTTTGGTTTCTTTAAAAATATGTTATATGAATAGGTAATTATGGTATGTGAATATGTCTTTGCTTTAATCCCAGGTGTGGGATAATGGAGTTGCTTCAGATTGTCCACAGCAGCTGACTATGATTTGTCTTGTGCTCTGGCAGGGGAGTGATTCTGCCAGCTGAAGATAGTTTACATTTGGAATTTTAGAGACCCTTGAGAGAGTATATAAATGCTGGAGTCCGGAGAAGGGGGTGGCACCTGCTGGTCCCCCTGCTGCTGCCCCTGGTGCTGCTGCTGCTGCTGCTGCTGGTTCCTGCTGTTGCATTTGCTGTTTGCAGTTTTGCCATTTGTTGGCAAATGATGATGTTCTGATGATGAGAATTGGACTTACCTCTAGGAACTTGATGCCCCTAATCAGCAGGAAGTAGTCTACCAAGGTTGATGCTCTTTACCCCCTCTAACCTTCTTTCTTGCCTACCCAGTGTTGGGGGTTTGGAAGGGATTGGTGTGGAGAAGGGTGGTAGATATAAGAAGCCAGTAAAGTAGCCCAAAAGTTCAGCTACAGATGTCAAATGTTTTACTTACTGCTCAACCAACCTTCATCTTATATTGCGGACAGAGTCTCTCACTGAACCCTGTCCACATAAGTTTAGGCTGGCCAGTGAGTGTTAGAGATCCTCCTGTCTCCACCCTCAGGGTTGAGATGACATATATACACCATCACTCCTGGCTTTTCACTTGAGTTCTTGGATTCCACACTTAGCTCCTCCTGCTGTGGCATCTCCCCAGATACAAAGTCAACTTTTAAATAAGTTGATGCAAGTTTAACTAATTGTTTATTCTTTTGTAGTACTGGAGGTTAAACCCAGACGTTGTACATGGTAGGCAAGTATACACATCCTCAGCCCAGTTAGTACACTTTTGTGAGGCTAATGTATAATCTTCAAGTTACCTATGACCTTGGGTTTCTCAATGTTGAAATTATGGAAAGAGGTTGAGAAAATTCCCAAGATGCAACAGTGTATTAGAATGTATGAACACAAGAAACTACAGTGACATAGTTGTAATTTTCATTAAGTAAGTAGGAAATGTATATTTTTCAATTCTCTAGAAGCATTTCACTGCTGATTTCTAAGTCTCACTGCAATTACTAGTTAATAAAATTATGTTTTAATACACTGGCAGAAAATTGATACTGTTTCCAATCTGGGTCATGAAACAAATAAAACGTGGGAGAAATTGAGCTCTCATTTCAGAAATGGAAAATGGATTTTTAAAGTCCAGATCATTACCAGGGGCAATTTTCTTGTAATAAGTTTAGCACTGACTTGCTCAGTGCAAAGCTTTGCCAGGGAAAATTATAACTTTTGAAACAAGAAAAAAAAAGTGGTGACACAGCTTAAGCACTTTCCATTCTAACAAACACTGTGTGCCAGGTCTGGGAAGGCCAGGATGAGGCCAGTGGGCTGGCTGCTGCAACTGCCAAGGAAGCTTGTGAGTGTGTGGGCTGCGGGGTTAGTGTCCAGCACAGCTAGCAGCTGCTTTCTCTGGGAGACTTTGCTGGCTTCCCGAGAGGCTCACAACTGTGAATCCTGGTGTCTTCTTTCAGCTTTCAGACTCTGGGAAACAGACTGTGCTAAACAGGACTCCTGTTCTCTTATACCCAGCTCTCTATACTTCTGGGTATATGGATGACGTTTTTCTCAATAGACTTAAAGTTGGGTACAGCCAGGTAACTCATTGGGTTAATAAATATCAGGGATGAAAAGTGAAGAATAATTACAGCTATTTTTTCACCTGAAAATCTTTTGAAATTACATTAATTAATTTGTGAGGGGGTGGGGCAGGGGAGGGCAGCATACATGTGCGTTGGCCCATGTGTTGAGAGGACAACTTGCAGGAACTGGTTCTCTCCTTCCACCATGTGTGTCCTGAGAATTAAACTCAGGTTGTTAGGTTTAGTGGCAAGCACCCTTATTCACTGAGCCATCTGACCTACCCACCTATTTATGATTGTCATTGTTTGTTTTGTTTTGAGGTCAGGCTTCAGGATGTAACCTCTGTGGGAGCTTGAGTTACATAGCTCAATCTGTCATTTTCCCCTCTTGTTATCTTGGGTGCTACGATTACAGGTGTGTGCTGATGTGCCTAACTGAGAATTATTTAAATTAAAAAACAACAACAAAGTAGTAGATGCAAAAGGAGAGCTTAATAAACTAGACTACATTAAAGTTTAGTCTTTTACCACAAAAGACTAATACTGTATGTTCTCACACAGACAGCCCAGACAGTTGATCTGGGGGTAGTTGAGGCCACAATAGTGGTCACTAGAGATTGAGAAGGATGGGGAAGTCAAATGCTGGGTAATAAATACAATCAAGTAGCAAGGATAATTTCAATGGTCTATGGCAAAGCAGAGCCAGACTGTAGTTCACAGCTATTTATTGGATATTTTAGAATGAACTAGAAGAAAGGAGTCTGAGGTCCCCAAGCAAGAAGAAATGATAAATGTGAAGGGAGATGGAAATTCCAACCACATGTGACATTACATAGTTTGCATGTATGAAACTATTACACTATTCCTAAACATGTGCAAGTTTTATGTGTCAGAAACAAGACCCTAAAAATTGTGTTGTGTGTGAGTGTTTGCGTGTGTGTGTGTAGGTATGTGTTGTTTGTACATGCATTTGATAGTGGAAGACAAGGTTGACATTATATATTGTTTCTCCTATCCATCTACTGTCTGTCTGCCTGTCTGCCTGTCTGCCTGTCCATCTGGCCATCCACCCATCCATCCATCCATCCACCCATCCATCCATCCATCCATCCATCCATCCATCCACCCCCCCACCCCCAACCTCCCCACCCATCCACCCACCCACCCATCCATCCATCCATCCATCCATCCATCCATCCACCCACCCACCCACCCATCCATCCATCCACCCACCTGCCCGTCCGTCCATCCGTCCGTCAGTCCATCTGTCTGTCTATCTATCCATCCATCCGTCTGTCTGTCTATCTGTCTGTTTGTCTATCTATCCATCCGTCTGTCTGTCTATCTGTCTGTCTATCTATCCATCCATCTATCTGTCTATCTGTCTGAATCAGGGTCTCTCACTGAACTCAGAGCTGTTTAATTCAGCTAGACTGGCAAGACAGCATGCCTCAGGGATCCTCTGTCTGTGAATCCAGCACTGAGGTTACTGACGCATGCCTTTGAGCCTGGGTTTTTATGTGGTGCTTATGTCCCCACTTTATTACCCACAACATTTCCCCAGACCCCTAAGTTAAGGACTTTTAAAGGAATTGAGTAAAACGGAGGAAAAAGTCATCTATAAAAATAAGAGAATATATTTTAATATATAACGAATATATTTTAATATATAATGAATATATTTTAATATATAACGAATATATTTTAATATATAATGAAACCCTGCAAACCATTCAGAAAAGATAGATAGCGGGATGGGAGAAATTAAAACAAGCAAGCAAACACAAAACTCGACTAGAAACTCAAGAAAAACAGTATCCAAATAGCC
Source organism: Rhynchomys soricoides (assembly GCA_019843965.1). NCBI lineage: Eukaryota > Metazoa > Chordata > Mammalia > Rodentia > Muridae > Rhynchomys > Rhynchomys soricoides. The sequence continues at coordinate 11,708,201 of JADRCH010000031.1, forward strand.
TCCCAACCTGAAAAGATGCTTACCTATATAAACTATCATTTAATGCAGATTAAACCACAGTGAGATGGCAATGCCCATTTATTGGCTGGTTTTCTGTGTCAACTTGACTCAAGCTAGAGTCATCAGAGAAGGAGCCTCAGTAGAGGAAATGCCTCCTTTTTTTTTTTTTTTTCTTTTCATATTTTGTTTACATTTCAAATGTTTCAGATCTCGCCTTTGGAACCTCCCCATTCCCTCCACCTTCCCACTGCCACTATGGGGATATTCTCCAACCCACCCTCCCACCCACTCTCGTCTTTCCTCCTTGTTATTCTCCTATACTGGGGGATCTAACACCCTCAGGCCCGAGGGCCTCTCCTCCCCTGATGTCTAACAAGACCCTCCTCTGCCGCATTTGTGGCCAGCACCATGGGTCCCTCCATGTGTATTCTTTCATTGGTGGATCAGTCTCCAGAAGTATGGGGGGTCAGGCCAGTTGCCACTGTTGCTACCTCCCTGGCGCTGCACACTTTCTCAGCTCCTTCAGTCCTTTCTCCAAGCCCTCCATTTGGGACGTCACACTCAGAACTACTGTTGCTGAGAAGTGACTCTTGGGTATTTCAAACTTTTGGGCTAATAACCTCTTAACAGTGAGTACATACCATGTTCATTCTTTTGTGACAGTGTTACCTCTCTCAGGATGATATTTTCAAGATCCATCCATTTGTCTACAAATTTCATGAAGTCATTGTTTTTAATAACTGAGAAAATGCCTCCTTATATGAGATCCAGCTATAAGGCATTCTCTCAATTAGTGATCAATGGGGGAGGGGCCAGCCAATTGTGGGCGGAGCCACTCCTGGGCTGGTGACTTCTTATCTCAGCAGCGTTCAACTACTAATAGCTCATCTGCTAAGGGTGGCACTTTGATAGCCCCTTGACCATCCATGCGGAATTATTTTTATTTATTTATTTATTTATTTTTTGGGTTTTCGAGACAGGGTTTCTTTGTATAGCCCTGGCTATCCTGGAACTCACTCAGTAGACCAGGCTGGCCTTGAACTCAGAAATCCACCTGCCTCTGCCTCCCAAGTGCTGGAATTAAAGGTGTGTGCCACCACTGCCAGGCTCATGCTGGACTTTTTAACTGGCTTAATTTCATGCAGGTAATCATAACTGCTGTGAGATCACATGTGTAATAGGATGCAATGTCCAGAAGACAGCAATTCACATGGCTTTTCTCTCTGCCCCAACCCTCGGCTCCTACATTCTTTCCCCCATCCTCCAGGATGTTCTCTAAGCCTTGGTGTGGGGGTTGGAGGTTGATGTCTTATCTCTGGTTGAGCATGCTCAGTTGCTTTAGTGGAACAATGTGTTCTTGGTATTGTGCTGTTATTAGGGTGTGAATGGGGACAGGGAGGAACACTTAACTGAGGAAAATAGCCTTGTGGATGGGCGAGGGACACAGGCAAGTTGGAATTGGCAGGTAAGGGTGATGACAGTGGTGGCATTTGTGGGGTGTGGGGAACAGTTATGAGAGAGGCTGGTTGGGGTCACGTCTATTAGCTTCTGTGGCTTCTTTCCTAACAGGATATATGAGGTTCATTCCACTTTCCTCCTGGAGAATGGGGGCCATCTCTGAAATGGGGAGAGGTGGAGGATTAGTGTGTGTGTGTGTGTGTGTGTGAGAGAGAGAGAGAGAGAGAGAGAGAGAGAGAGAGAGAGAGAGAGAAAGAGAGAGAGAGAGAGAGGGATGCGTGCAGGCATATATATGTGTGTGCAGGTATACATACCTGTGTACATGTGTGTGGAGGCCAGAAGTCAGTGTCCTTGATTGCTATCCACATTATTTTTTTGAGACCGAGTCTTTCATTGAACCTGGAGCTTGTCAATCAGGCTAAACTGGCTGGTGGGCAAACTTTTGGGAGCTGCTTATTTCTGCTCTTTACAGGGCTGGGCTTAAGGTGTATATCACCATGGCCAGTTTTAATGTGGGTGCTGGAGATACAAACTTAGGTTCTTATGCTAGGGCAGCAAGCCCCTTCTCCCCTGAGCCGCCTCCCCAACTTAACAGCTTTATTCTTAAAATTTAGTTTACTTAACTAAATTTAAGATTTACCTAAGAAATTATTTAATTTCACTGTGTGTATGTGTGTGTGTTTGTATGTATGTGTCTATATATGTGTGTATTTGCATGTGTGTTTGTGTTATATGTGCATGTGTGCACACTCATGCACAGAGACCAGAGCAAAATGCAAGGTGCTCTGCTCTGAACCAGGAGCTGAATTGGCAGCCAGTAAGCCCTAGTTGTCTCCCTGATTCTGCCCACCCCCAACACTGGGGTTATAGGCATGTGGTCACGTCCAGCTTTTGCACTTATGCCTGTGGTTCAGACTTGGGTCTTCATGATGATGCCCCAAACACCGCTGCCCACTGGGCCTTTTCCCTAGCTTCACATTTCTTGACCTCTCATATCCATCAAAGTTTCTCAGAACATCTTCATCAAAGCCAGCTTGTTCCCACTCACCCATGCCGGGGAGGCTCCCAACTGCTCCCTTCTCTTCAGAGCACCTGGCAGGCATTTGCTGAGTCTCCTGAAATCCTAGAGCATCCCTTTGGGGCTACCTGTCTAAAGCAAGAAAGAAGCAGCTCTTGGGCTGTCTTTCTAGTAAATGGCTAGCATGCTGTGCCATTTACTGGGATCTGTCTTCTAGGATGGTGACAAAGGTCTCTGGTGGGAAGCAAGACTCAGGAAGAGACTTGTTTTGCTGATGGTGACAGGAAGGCCCCAAGTGTGTGATATTTTGTGAAGATGAAAGCTTTCAGAGCCATCTCATCTCCCTGTATTAAGATCTGTCGCTCAAGGGCTGGAGAGATGGCTCAGTGGTTAAGAGCTCTGACTGCTCTTCCAGAGGTCCTGAGTTCAATTTCCAGCAACCACATGGTGGCTCACAACCATCTGTAATAAGATTGGATGCTCTCTTCTGGTGTGTCTGAAGACACAGCTACACTGTACTCACATACATAAAATAGAAATAAATCTTTAAGCCGGGCAGTGGTGGTGCACGCCTTTAATCTCAGCACTTGGGAGGCAGAGGCAGGCAGATTTCTGAGTTTGAGGCCAGCCTGGTCTACAGAGTGAGTTCCAAGACAGCCAGGGCTACCCTGTCTTGAAAAACAACAACAACAACAACAACAACAAAATTAAAATAAAAAAAAAATCTGTCGCTCCTCTGTGAATTTTGGCAATTCAGCAGAGACCCTTCTGTCAACCTTCAGATAGGGAGCAGGGACAGGGAAGGAGCTTCTGACAACTTTAAGTGGTTAAGGCTAGCTCACATTCACAGAGGTAGGAGAAGTAACTTTCATTATTGGCACCACTCTAATGGGCTAATAGCCCATTGTGGCTGTGATATGCACCCATGTAGGGCTTACGTCATATTTCTTTACTGTTTGTAAATGTGTGTGGCTTCAGTTGCTTATTTATGCCTCTTGTTAAAATATTGAAGATGAGAAAGAGAGAGGGAGAGAGAGAGAGATATCAGCTACAACTTCATTATTGTGCTTGAAATAAAAAGAAGTTCTGATCCTTTAGGATGTAAGATCCAGCTCTCTGGATAATCTTTTTATGTGCAATGCCCATCAGAGCCAGAGGCATGAGGACTTGTGATGTCTTTGGGGTATTGCAAAGGGAACAGTGATAAAGCAGGTCCTGACAGCTTTTCTTCCCCTGATAATCTCCTCCTACAAGACTGCAGCCCTGCACCAGGCAGGCCTGCAGCTGTACCCTTTTGCTCCCATAGTTCACTTGGATTCACAGAGCTCAGTGAGGGCCTGACATCACACAAGGTTTAATTACTGAGGCTCCTAAGGAGTGAACTTAGGCATGCTCACATCTATTTGATTTGAACATTTTCTTCCTGTAGTTAAGTTACCAGGGAGTCCTGAAGCTCATATCTGACTTGGTAGGAGATGGCATCAAGCTGAGAAAGCATTCCCTGCCCATCAGGGATGTGTCTGTCACAGTACTGTCAGCTGACTGCTCTGGGAGATAGGGAATGGTGTATCCGCACTTATGACTCTTGGGTGATACTTACGTTTCTATAGCTTTTACTTTTGACAAAGATAGTATAAACCATCCTGAATAAAAAAATAAATTGAGTGGCATTGTCAGATTGCAGCTATAGGGGCCTTTGTGCAGCATCACTTCAGTGAATACACCTCAGTGTATTCATCAGCATAATAATGTTTTGTTGATTCACGATCTCATGTAACCTGAACATGCCTTGAACTTACTAAGTGGTCAAGGGTGACTCTGAACTTCTGATTTTCCTACCTCCACCTCCCAGGTGCTACAATGACAGGCTATGTGTTGCTGGAAATTAATCTCAGGGCCTCATGCATGCTATGCAAGCATTCTGCGAAATGACCTATGTTCCCATCCCTTCAGTCACTTAAACACGAAAATTCCTAGAATATCACTGAAGATGAGGTAGACAAACGGAGTGATTTCACTATACTGAATTGATGACATAAAGGAAACCCCAGGCTCAGATAACTTCATTAGTGGGTCATAGATTAGGAAAGGCTTTGGGGAAATTTGTATGCAGTTTACAGAGCAGCAGAGAAAGTACTCTCCAATTTCCCCAGTGTGGCAGGAACTTCCCTAACACCCAGCTAGGAAAAGACTATATGAAGAAATTACTCACCAACATCACTTGATAGAAAAGAAGCAAACATTATAAACACAGTTTCAGCCAAATGAACTGAGCAATGTATATTAGAAGGGTAAACACTGTTATCAGATGTGCTTTATCTGAAGAAGGCAAGATTTCCCTATCCTTTGAAAACCATTCACTGGAAGCCTCAGAAGATGGCTGGGTTTGTCAAGCATGAGGACCTGAGTTCAATTCCCAGAACACACACACACACACACACACACACACACACACACACACACACACGTTCTGGGAATTTTTTTTAATCCTGTGCAATGATGCGTACTTATAATTTTAGTGATAGAGAGATGGAGGCAGGTGGATTACTGCGGCTGGCTGTTTAGTCAGCTTAGCCTAATTGATGAGTTTCAGGTTAGTTAGAGACTCTGTTACAAAAATGGTGGAGAAAAAACATCCATGGCTGTATAGTGTCCCCTGGTTTCTATATGTATGCATATACAAATAGGCATCTCTGTCTCTCTCTCTCTCTCTGTCTATCTGTCTCTCTCTCACACACACACACACACAGAGACAGAGACAGAGACAGAAAGACAGACAGAGAGAGAGAGAGAGGTACAACTAATAATTTTTTTGAAAATTTATTAACCTAAAAGTAAAATCTGTAGGATCATTTCTATGAATGCAGAAAAATCATCTGATATAATTTGATATTTATTCCTAATAGAAATTATTTACAAATTAAACATAAGTGAAATTATCTTAAATAAAGAGAGTATCTACTCAAAACCTGTGGGTGATGGCATCTTTAGTGTGGGATGTGTGAGGATCAACCAGCTCTCAACACTTTTTGAAGGTTGTACTAGAAAGCTTAGCCAATAAAAGATGTCCAGATTAGAGAGAAGAAATGGGACATCCAGTGCAGTGACAATATAACTCAATTAATGAACAAGTTTAGTGAGATGAGTACATAAATAATACAACATAAAAACCTACTCTAGAATATTTCTCTGGAGATAAACATTGAGAAGTCGAGATGTAAAAACCATAGTTTTGAGAGATAGCTCTGTTGGTAAAGTGTTTGTTTTTCTTTTGCAAGCTCAAGGACTTGAGTTTGGACCCTAGAACTCATGTAAAATAAGATGAGTGTAGTGGTCCACACTTGCAATTCCAGTGCAGGGAAGATGAAGATGGGCAGATCCTTGGCACTTGCTGGCTAGCCAGCCTAGTATACCTGGCAAATTCTAGGCTACTGAGAAACTTAGTCTCATAACACAGGTGGATGGTTCACTGTGGTGGCTTGAATAGGCTTGGCCCAGGGAGTGGCACTATTTGGAGGTGTGGCTTTGTTGGAATAGGTGTGGTCTTGTTGGAGGAAATGTGTCACTGTAGATGTGGGCTTTGAGATCCTGTTTCTAGCTGCCTGATGATGCCAGTCTTCTCCTAGCAGTCTTTAGATGAAGATGTAGATGTAGATGATTCCTGGGTATTGGCCCACCTTATTGGGCAGATTCTCTGCAGATCAATGAAGATAAACTCTTCTGCAGCAATGCTGTATAGACAAATTGATGATTTCATAATTCCTGATAATGATTTTATAGAATTCCTAAATTTATGCAAGTAATTTCCAGCTCCCTGAAAAGCTGCAAATAGGGCTCTGTAAACCTTCATATGCCATGGGCTAATTGCACTAGAATAAGAAAGCAGGCTTGGAACAGACTCTCAGCTGGGGAAAACAATTCCCCTTTGGTTAGCTGTGAGACCACTATCTGATAAGTAAAGGTCATAAACTGGGAATGGATAATTTATTGTAGGTGCAAGGACAGAAAATAAAATATTAAGTCTATCTATATAAAACTTTAACACTAATGAGACACATGAGAGATGATTTGCTCTTGACAAAACCATGCTAACTTATGACATAAGGACTATTGTTTTAAACTTTTAATGAACTTGTGGAGCTAGTAACAGATAATGAACGTTTAGTCTTAATGGAGACACATGTAAACATTTCTGCTGTGACTCTATCAATTCATGACTTGAATTTAGTGTCTTAAACTTGCTATGAGCTTTTGGAATGTAAAGATGCCTATGAAACCATGTGATCATTTATCCTGAGAAAGTCTAAGAATTAAGAACAACTACAAGACATGGGGCTTTTTCTTCCTAGTAGCAATAAAAAGGTAGAAACTTTTTCTTTCTCTGAGCAATAAAGGTTGGAACTTCTTTGTCATCTAGAATGAGTGAAGTTTTTCTTCATTGACTCTTGCTCATTAGAATTTGCTCATGGGAACTTTTGCTCCATCTACCAAATGTATATATGCATATGTAAGTATAGGTGTGTGCATGAACACTGTGGAGTTGATGAAACTGGTGGTCAGGCCTGACCAGTGTGTGTGCGTGTGTGTGTCTGTGTGTGTGCATGAGTGTGTGTGTCTGTGTGTGTGTGTGCGTGTGTGTGTACATGTGTGTGTGTGTGTGTGTGTGTGTGTGTGCATGAAGGTGTGTATGTCTGTGCATATTGCCTGTGGAAAATATTTTAATTCGTTTCCTTTCTTTACTCTCTGGTTCACAAAGAGTCAATGAGTTCCAAGCCTCTCACCTGGCCAACAAGAGGTCCTTGAGTAAGAGAGAAAAGAAACCAATACTTATTAGCATGAAATTGGAAGAGAGAGTTACAGAGTAAGAAACCAGCACAAAATAGTAAAGTACAAAACAGTAAAAGAAAACTCACATTTATTAAAGCATAAATAGTAAGATTATAAGGTAAGGGATCATCAGTTTTTAGCCTTTGTCTGATACTATGTCCCACTCAGTATCATTCAACCCTAAAGGCCAGGCCAGGCCCCTGGCAGTTAAAGGTGTGCCCCACCACATCTGGTTGTTTCTTGAATGTTTTATTTCATATTTTTGATGGCTGCTGACTATGGGCAACTAAACTAGCCCCCAAGTGCAAGCAGAACTGTAGACAAGAGGGATTTCTTCATGTGCCTTTCTGACCAAAACATTTAGGTTGTATTGCACCAGTGTTTTTCATTTGCTCTGTGCATTTAGAACCAGTTTAAGAAACTTTTAAATGGTTGTGTTCTTAGAATCTGTTTTTTCCCCCTATTTTCATAGGCTTCAGTGGTTCTCTTCATGTTGGGAGTCCATTCGTTTATGGTGTCTTTTGATGACTCCTACATCAAGTTTCTTCCTGGCAATGGGCAATTTCCACATAACAGGATAAAAAGCAGGGTGGAGGGTGTGGTGGATTGAATGAGAGCATCCCCCATGTGCTCATATATTTACATTCTTAGTCACCAGTTGGTGAACTCTTTGAGAAGGATTAGGAGGTGTGGCCTTGTTAGAGGAGTTGTGACTCAGAGAGTCGGCTTTGAGGGCTCAAAAGCCCACACTTGTTCTGGTGTCTCTCTCTGCTTGTTGCCTATGGATCAGAATGTAGCTCTCAGTTACTCCTCCAGCACCATGCCTGCCTGCCTGCCACCATGCTCCCTACCATGATGATAATGGACTAATGCTTTAAAACTGATAAGCCAGTTCCCAATTAAATGCTTTCTTTTCAAAGGATTGACTTGGTCATGGTCTCTTCACAGCACCAGGATAGTGACAAGCTGTCATTTCTGCTTAGGGAGACTTAAATTTAGATACTTACCTCCTGAATCTGTTAAAAATGTTAAAAATTCTTCTTCCTTCTAAAGTAGTTTAGACATCAAGACAGTCTAGGTGTAAGATCTAAGACTTCATAAATGACAAGGAACCCAGAGATGCCAAGTACACACACACACACACACACACACACACACACACACACGCTAATGAGATAATATGCTTGAATCAGAAGCAATAACCATAGAGTCTCCTCTTAAATAGTATTTTTAATTTGTTCTTTGGAAATCTCATACACGTATACAATGTATCTTTATTCATTCCATTCTTTACCCTTCAACTTCCTTCTCCTTTCCCCCAACACATTCCCCTCCTTAATTTTTTCAATACCCTTCTGCGTCTAATCAGTATTACTTATATGCACATAGACTATATGCACAACCACTTGCAGGTTATGCAGGGAGCTTCCCTGAGCATCAGTCAAGCTTGGGGAGATACTAGCAGCCTTTGTAACCCAAATTTATTGGTTCACCAACCAAGACTTGAATTATTACTTCATTCCATTCTTACACATTCCATGCCCTTCCTAAACAATAGAATCACTGAAGTGTGGGCAACCGACCAGAGGTTCTATGCCTTCAAATAAAAATGACTCTTCCTTCCCCAGAAGCCATCAACTGTCAATAGCTCCTCAGTTAGAGGTAGGGCTTCAGAAGTCCCTCCCCTGACCCATGCTGGACTTTTAACTGGCTTGATCTTGTGAGAGTAACCACAGCAGCTGTGAGTTTGTGCATACAACCTCTATGTCATGTCCAGAAGACAGCATTTAACTGCTTCCTATCTTTTGTCTCCCATTTTTTCTACTTACCCCCTCTAAGCCTTTTGGTGTTAGGGTTGGTGTTGGGGTAGGGAAGAGGCTGGGCCCTCACAGTCCATGGAACTCACAGTCATGGAACAAGCACTTCTTGCCTCAGTAAGGAGCTTTTCTCACCAAGCTGAGTGTAGCCCAGGTCTATGGGCACAAACATTAACATTTAGAAGGCAATCTGACAAGATGGCTATGCAAAACCACAGTAGGTCTTCCAGTTAGGCCTATGACTTTCCCAGCCATGAACTTTGACCAGGTTTACATCAGCAGACACGAATTTCTTCCTATGAAGCAGATCTTCAAATTGGAAAGCAGTTGTTCTCTCTGTAACAGTCATGTCTTTATTGTACCAGTGGACGCATCTGTCCTGTAAGGTTAGTATTACATTGTACAAGGTCTAGTGCAGGGGAAGGCCATTGATGTCTTTTGTCTCTCAGTGACCTGTCAGGCACCATCTAGCTAGTCACGAAGAAAAAAGTTTTCTGGTCAGTTTGAGATGGATTTCTCTTTGTTTTCTAGCTAAAGAGTTTGGTGTCTTAAGCAATAGCGCCTTATCATGTCTGTAGGCAATCCAGGGTAATGACAATAGTAGGTGTTGCTTTGGAAACTCCTGGGGTTTTCTTGACCTATACCTTATAGAGAGGTAACCCATGCCTGACATTGAGTTTTCATTTAATAATACATAGAGTCTGGGAGAAGTGTTGTCTATCCATGCAAGACATCTCTGTTCAAATCCTGGTTTTATTTTAAAATATTTTAAAAATTACTTTACAAATGAATGCATTTTCACAAATCTTCTTCATACTTCCCGAGTTTTGGCTTCCCCTTTACCCCATCTCCTTTCCCCAATCCTCTGCTTAGGGTTTTAAGCCCAATGGAGATTCCTGGTCACCTCCATTCTTTCCTATTACATGTGTTCTGTTATTCTTTATTTTCTTCTTGACTTGCAAATTGTTGGCTTCCATTTAGCTCCTCATGTACTCTTTGTTTTGCTTCTATGGGGATTTCAGCAAAAGACCCTCACCGTGTTACACATGGGAGAATCTCGTGGACATGGCACCTCATCCATGGTTTCCATATCACCTACATATAGCTGTAATACTTAAAACCAGAACATTGCCATTCCAGAGTCTGATACATAGATACACCTCTCCCAAACGCTTCCCATATAAAATACAGCTAAAGCTGTATGAGAGAGCTGGGGCACCTTTCTATTCCATTAGTATTGACATCTCTGTCTTTGTCTCTTTGCAGAAGACAGCTTCATTATATTTCTCTCAGGCTTCTCCTTTGGGGAAACAAATTCACTCATTAAAACTATCAGCCTCCATTTATTGACTTCTGACAGCATGTAGAGTCTGGTCATGTTATTTCTTCAAATATTTATTCATGAAATAGTATAACAAGTTATTGACACTTGGGGTATAAGACCAATGTGGTTTATGCTCTGGAGTCCAGAGGGAACAACAGAGACTGAAGAACTTACTTGTACGTTGTGATTGAAATCATAACCCTAAACAGAGTTCAATGTCACAGTTCCCTCTATATTTAGGATTTTCTCTTCAATGGGAGTTATGGTGATGTGCTGTGGCTGCTTTTCCTGTACCATCTATTTCTCTCTATTGTATAGGAAGGATAACAAATGGAGTGAAGCAATAATTCCATTCAAGTCTTGGTTGGTGAACCAATGAGTTCATTTGGGCTGATTCCTGCAAAGCCATTGCTCTCCTCCATGTGGAGTTTGGAAACTCGGCGGCTAGAGCAGACTGAAGGCCTGTCTGATTTCATTAGTGTGGAAAGGACACACATACCCTATCTCAGGGGTCCACTGTACCATGAAAACCTGTGCACTTGGAGTTGGTAATGGAACTCAAAGTTCTTTTCAGCTTGTCACGCTCTCCAGGGCCGAGCGACATCATTTATCCCCCTATGAAAAGGCAGCTTTCAGATAGTTCTGTCTGGCTTGACCCTTAGACATAGTGAGAAGATGACCTTGAACTTTCGATCTTCCTGCCTTTCCCTCCTGAGTGCAGGGATTACAGGTGTGTGTCACCACCTTTGGTTCATATGGTGCTGGGAACAAACCTAAGGTTGAGTGTGCGTTAGGCAAACACCCTACCCCCAGAGTGAGGTCTCCATCCCCAATCCACTAAGCAACTTTTGAGGGATATACTTCATGCACTCTTGAAATGCGTCCTTCCATTCTCCATAGTTCAAGCATACTTTAATGGACACACTGCTATTTATAGGCATAGGTTACAATGTGTTATTTGGTGCTTGGGGTTTTATTTAGCATCTCACTTACTGCTTATTTGTGGGAAAGCATTCCAAATGTTATCTCCTAGTCATTTTGAAACACAGAAGACAAGACTGTTAAGGACAGGTATCCTGCTGTGCAGAAGGGCACCCTACCCCGTTTCTTGTCAGTAATAATTCCTCTGTACCCACTAGCCATCCCTTCCCACTCCCATACCCGTCTCTGGGAAAAGTCATGCTCCTTCCCATTCTTACAAGATCACAAAATGAATGCCATCATGGTATAGGCATGGACCAGTGTCCACGGGGCACCTGCTGAAATTTCCATGTTCTTGTGTCCCAGAAGAAAGAACTGGACTTAGAGACACACGGGCAGAGATAGAAACGGAGCCTGTTAATTAGGAAAGAGCAAGGCACACCTGAGAACAGACGTTGGCTAGGGAACCAGGGCAGGCCTGAGGTTGGATGGGTCTCGTGCTGGGTCATACTCATAGCACCTACCTTCTCTGGAATCTGGGGGTTGCAGTTTATAAGATGGCAGTACAATGCAGAGGGAGGGAATATCTTAGTAGGCTGGCCAAGATGTTCCCTGAACAGCCAAGCCATGTGATAGACTTAGTAGGAAGAAGGTTTATTGGCGGGGAGGAAAGGGGGGGGAGCCTGGAAAGGGGGTAGAGGCAGAGGGAGGAGGAGAGAGAGAAAGAGAGAGGAAGAGAAGTGGCCAGCCTGGAACACGTGGGAAAGAGAAAAAGGGAGAGGGAGGAAGGGAGGGAGAGATAGAGAGAGGAAGGGAGGCAAGAAGAGAGAGGGAGGGAGGGAGGGAGGGAGGGAGGAGGAGGAGGAGGAGGAGGAGGAGGAGGAGGAGGAGAGAGCAGGAGGGAGTAAGAGCTCCAAACTGTACTTCTTTTTTTTTTTTTGATACTTTATTTACATTTCAAATGTTTTCCCCTTTCCAGGTCTCCCCTTTGGAACCTTCCTATTCCTTCCCCCTCCCCCTGCCTCTAAGAGGGTATTCCCCCACCCACCCAGTCGGTCCTCCCTCCCTGGCATTCCCCTATACTGGGGCATCTAACTCCCTCAAGCCCAGGGGTTTCTCCTCCCACTGATGGCCAACAAGACCCTCCTCTGCGGCATATGTGGCCAGCACCATGGGTCCCTCCATGTGTATTCTTTGGTTGGTGGTCCAGTGTCTGGGAGCACCAGGGGTCTGGCCAGTTGACACTGCTGCTCCCTCCATGGGGCTGCAAGCTCCCTCAGCTCCTTCAGTCCCTTCTCCAACTCCTCCATCTGGAACCCCACGCTCAGTCCAACTGTTGCTGTGAACTGAATCTTGGGTGTTCTGAACTTCTGGGCTAATAACCGCTTATCAGTGAGTACATACCGTGTTCGTTCTTTTGTGACTGCATTACCTCGCTCAGGATGATATTTTCAAGTTCCATCCGTTTGCCTGCAAATTTCATGAATACTAATCAGCTATTAAAAACAAACTGTACTTCTTATAGGCCAGGTTAGATAGCACCTGGGAGGTGGCTAAGCAAGCAGTTCCTAGGCAGCTGTTGAGCGGGGCCTAGAGGAATTGCTAACAGGGATTGTGCCTTTTCTTACCAATGTTCTGCTTTAGCACGTATGGCCTGCGGTGGGGTAGAGGGAAAGCTCCAGTCTTCCTCTGCCCCTCCTTTCTTTCATATGTTGATTTTGAAGCTCCTACAATGTCCATCTCCATTCTGGTCCTACCTCCATGTGATGTTTGTTATTCTGTGTCTGGTGATCTCACGCTCTTTCTCCTTGCTGTGAGAAACTCAAGGGAGGAAGGTTTTATTCTGGTCACACTTCCAGAGGGACACAGCCCACTATGGTAGCAGGCACGGGAAGCGCGTGGTTGGAACAGGATGCTCGTTAGTTAGTAACAGTGCATCTCTGCTCAGCAAGCAGAGAACAAATAGGAAGTGGAGCCGGGCTACAAAGTCTCAAGGCCCACCCCCAGGGACTCACTTCCTTAAGCAAAGCTCCACCTCCTAAAGGTTCCACGACTTTCCTGAACAGCACCACCTGCTGGTGACCAATTATTCAAACACATGAGCTTTTGGGGGCTGTGGGGGTGGGTGGGAGCATTTCACACTCAAAACAGCACTGGCCCATTTCATTTGATATAAAAAGTCTTGTAGGCCCATTTACATTGTTGCAAATGGGATTTTGTTCTTTTTGACACACCATGAAATACCTACCTTTTTCTTCCCTCTCTTCCTTAATCTCAAATATTTATCATCTTGTCTATTGCTGCTACTACAGTGTGAGTTGACTGAATGCTCCATATTTGTTGAGAGAATCAGATATACGACAGGCAATATCTGTTGAAAAGATTCATCCATAGACAGAGCACAAACAAGGCATCCTATCTGTGTCCCCACTGCACCGAGCTGTACAAAGACAGGCCTTTGGCTTTGTCGATTCCTTGATGGAACCTGTGATCTAGCCAGCCCCGTGACTGAAACTGAATCTGACAGAAGATGATGCAGATGAGCTTCCCGCCAGCCCTGCCAGAAGTCTGAGGTTGGATTTCTGAGCTCTGAATTCCAGAATTGGCAGAGAGGTCTGCCCTGAGGCAGGATACTAATTGAAGCTTGTGTTTTGGAAAGCCTCCATTTGCATCTATTTGCCGCTTTTCTCCCAGTGGTTTAAGGTGGATTTTTGTTTGCTTTTATTTTTATTTTGTTTTATTTTTTACCTTATTTATATATTTATGTATTTATTTATTTATTTATTTTTACCACCACTACCAGTCCTGCCATGTGGCTAGGTGCTGCTGTGTCTTGTCTTGTGGTTCCTATAGGCTCCAGGCTGGCCTGATGCAGTCTGTCCTCCTCCTGTGGAGTGTCATTCACAAAGTAGTGGCATCAGCTGGAGTTGTCATTGTTGATGAAGGATGAAAGCCTCCTTCATATTCATGACAGGTCAGTGAGAAGTCTTTCAAAAATGCATCAGACACGCACAGAGTGTGGTAAAATGTGTTCCAAAGTAGAAGCAACCCAAGCGGCAGACAGTGCCCATGGGTTGAACCTAAGAAGAGCATCCCTTGGGCCTAGCTCCCTCCATCTGGGGCAGGGATGGGGAATGAGGCTTCATATAGCACAGAGGCTGCTGTGTTTTCCTTATAGGTGACTTGGGAGTCAGACACCCACGGTATCCTGGCTCCTTTCAGTCAGAGGGTGTGTACTCTGGGCACACAATCTGAGAGGCTAAGGGGACATGGCATCTTTTTACAAGGAGTTTTAAAGAAGGGCCAAGGTCCCCATCCTAGAGCACCTTGGATCCGAAACACTGAGCGGGTCAGATGGATGGCCAGAGAGTGGAGAGAGGAAAAAGCTAAGAGCAGCTCCTTCTCTGTCCTTCCTTCCGTTATCTTTGAGCCTGTTTCCTTCTCCAAAAGGTGAAGATAAAAACTCTTATATTGGTACAGGGGATGAGACAAGTGTAAAGGACCTCAAGGAGCTGTGCACAAACGTCCCAGTGCTGTCCTGATATGTAGGGAAAGAGTCAGGCGGTCCTCTGTGAGCTGGAGATAGACCCGGTGCCCTCATGTACCCAGACCACAGGCAGGCGCGCACACACACACACACACACACACACTCACACACACATACACACACACACTCACATTCACACCCATGAGACAGACTGGGGGAAGTTGCCTCTCCTAATGGGCAAGTGTTATATATTGATAGAATCTATTAAAATTATAACTACTTCTAATGCTCATTTTCCTGTAAATAAGTGAAAATGTGGGGGAGGGGCAATTTTATTCCTTAATTGGCTGATGTCAGATTTTTCTTTGGTGTTTTAGATGCCTTGAGCCAAAGAATGAACAGTCTAATAGCTAGCAGGCTGCCATCTGAAAACAAAACAAAAAAGATTTATTTTTATTATTTGTGCATGAATTAGTTACTTTTATATTGCTGTGATGAAATATAATGTAAAGCAATGGGGAAAAGTTCATTTTAGCCTGTGGTGCCAGAGGGAAAAATCCACAAAGGCATGGAAGGTATGGCACAGAGGCAGCAACAGGAAGTTGGTTGATCACACAGGAAGTAGAAAGAAGAGAGCAGGAAGTGAGACAGGCTTAAACCTTCAAAGTCCATTTCTCAGTGACATATGTCTAGCAAGGCTGCACTCTCCTTAACGATCCATATCCTTCTCAAACAGTGCCACCAACTGGGATTCAAGTATTCAACTACAGGAGCCTATGGGGGACATTTCTCATTCAAACCGCTACAACGTCTCTCTCTCTCTGTCTGTGTGTGTGTGTATGCAGGCGCATGAGTGCGTGCACACGTGCTTGTGTGCTTACATACTTACAGGTACCCATAGAGGCCAGAATAGGATGTCAGATTCCCTACAGCTAGAGTTATAGGTGATCATGAGCTGCCCAATGTGGGTGCTGGAAATCAAATTTGCTACAAGAGTAGCAAGCATTTTTAACCACTGGTCGTGTCTCCAGACCTAGTTCTGCCATCTTGACTGGGACTTCTCCAGTGTCCTGAGACTATCATGCAAAGACTTAAGCATTTGCTCTGGCTCTTAAAGACTTGGTGCCCACCAGGGCTGTATGAATAACTCCTACCAGAGTTTTTACTATTACAGGCCTTGGTGAACTCTAGATGACCGTGTTATAACCATTTTGACCTAAATCAGAGAGGCAGAACTTCACCTGGCAGATTATGAGCAGTGCTGAGAGGCAGGGCTCTCATTGGCACATCAAGGTTTAATAGCTGTGATTGATGTTAAAAGATAAGGCTGTGATGGGCTCCAACAAACATCTGGTATTGGTCTAAGAATGCCGATTGGCTTAAGCCAAGTTGGGAGGGAAAGGATTTATAGTACAACTCAACTCCTAGGCCATTGAATGTTATAATCCATCACCAAGGGAAGCCAGGGCCGGAATTCAAGGCAGGAACTGAAGAGGAGACCATGGGAGAACACTTCTTACTAGCTTGCTCAGGTACTCTTCTTGTATAGCCTGTACCTATCTGTCCATGAGTGTGTTAGTTCCTCCTACAACAATTGGCAATCAAGAAATACCCCACAGACATGGCTATGGACCAGTGTGATAGAAGCAATTCCTCACCTGAGGTTCCTTCTTCATGGATGGTGTAGAGTAGATATCAAGATTAGCATCACAGGTCACGTAAACATGGAGTTCAGATCTCTGTCAGTAGGCTGGGAGATGCTTTCCTGTGCTGTCTCTCCTGGTGTTAGAGTATCTGGTCCAATAATGGCTCTGAGCAGCTCTTCTTGCTTTCTTTGGGAGTGGTGACGGAGCTTCATGCTGAAGGTAGAAGCTGAGGCAGCAGAGTGTGGTGGCAGCGGACAGGTTTCCTGCATCTTGTGCCTGGTTTCTTATTCCAGGCCCTGGCCATCTGTCTCATGCCTGGTTCCTGAGCTCTAGGTTTTTGCTTGTGCAATTGCGGCTTGACAGCTGAAAATCCAGCAATGAGTTGACAGTTGACTGGCGATCTCTCTTTCTGCTAGGATTACATCCCAAGGCCAGCAATCCTACCAGCAGGGGATGATTGCAGAGTCTATTTCCCGTAGGCCCTGCCAGCTGTGTCTCGAGCAACGCTGTCAGGGGCAGGTACCCTGTTGTATCCCAGCAGCAGCACTGGGTCCGGCATCCTGCTTCCCGGTAGTTGAAGAGTTATTTCAAGAGTGGCCGGGGGCGGGTGGTGGGTGGGGGGAAAGAAGCTCAGAAGCCAAAGTAGATAAGAGAGCAGAGCCGATAAGAGCCCATGAGAACCCAGACAGGAGAATCTGCAGGTTCTGGTTGACAGAGGAGTCCAGAGAGCTGTCAACTTCAGAGTCACTATTCTGAGAACCCCTGCTGAGAGCTGTCACACTAGTCACTGCCCAGGGTCCTGGTACCCCAAGCCTGCACAGGGGCTGTGACACTAGAAAATGCCACTTGTGGCTGCTTCCATCTGCTTATGGTGACACTGAAGGAAACCAATAGCCATTAGAGACCAGCACTTGGAGAAGGTCCGTTTGCTTATCCATGATTTCTGTCAGGGAGCCAGCTGACTGGTGCATGCACACCTAGGCATGGACATTTATACTCACAGAGTACTCTCCAGACATGAAACACAATCTCGTGTACCCCTGTATGCATTCATTTGCACACACACTTAATTGACTCATATGCTAAGCACATTTCAATAGCCACTCCCACATGAAACACCTCCTTCTCTCTGTCTCTCCTTGTCTCTGTCTCTCTCAGACTCTTTCTCTCTCCCTCCCACTCTCCTATCCCCTATCTCTCATACTTGCTCTGCTCTTCAACATGGGGGCTTTTCCCTCCTGAGACCCACAGCTCCACTTGGGACTCCTCCCCTTTATCCTCTGTATCTCTGTCCTTCTCATCTGGCTCTTGTCAAGCTTTGTCAGGAAGTGTGAGAACCACTGCTGTGAGGACACCAGTCTCTGTGGGAGGTACTTCCACCCCAGAAGGATGCTTTTTGCTCTCTCTCTTTCCTTAAGTTCAGCTCCAATACGGAGTACTCTGGGAAGTGTCCTTTGGGTGGCTGGTGACAGATTCCTGCTGCTCTCCTAACTCTGGGTGCAGGACATTTGGAACAGAGCAAAGTCTGGTGCTAGATTCTCTCCCAAAAGGTTCTGTTCCTCATAACAGCTACCACAGACAGGACAAACAGCCTGTGATGGTACGGACCTGCCAGCAGGCAGAGCCCTAAGACTCAAAACCAGCTGAGGACTGATTCTGGGAGAGGGCTCCACCTCTGGAGAGGACTATTTATTTACTCCAGAAAGTGTACTAAGCTTTGTGTTGATGTGGTCGTATCCTTTCTCAGAGCTCCTAACAAGCTCCTAATTGATGCTATCAAAATACACCAAACTGCGTTCATAGCCTATTCTGGCCACAATAGGGAAACACTTGTTTGTTTAGCTCCCTGTGCGTGCTGGCTCTAACTGCTTGGCTTCAGGGAAACTGTCCTGAGCCACACTGTGTGGTTTTGCTGCTTCAGTGGATAAACCGATTTCATTAGTAAGTTTCTTCTTGAGAAAGTTTCCGACTGAAACAGAAGCAACAGATCTTGGGGAGAGACGGTCCTCTTCTGATAAAGGATTGTAATTGCCCCTGGAGTTTGGCACTTGAGCGCCAATGGGGACAGCCTGTCCACATTCATTTAGAGCCATTCCAGTCCTAAGTACCTACCCAAGACAAATAAAAATAGAAGTCCACTCGTAGAAACTTTATTCAGACGAGTTCAAAGCCGGGAACAGCCACAGCATCCATCCCTGGTGAAACGTGAGCAGATGACTGTTCCTCCACATGCAGGAAGACTGCTCAGCATAGGCAAGAACAAACAACTGGTACGGCACCAAAGATGAATCGGAGTGATGTGCTGATGCAGCAAAATCCTGCTCCAGTGGCAAAAGACTCTGATGCTCCATTTCTAGGAAGGTGATTAACAGGCAAAATGGATTTCCCAGGATAGAAACCAGCAGTGACCATTTTGAAGATAATTATTCCTTCCCTCTCCTTAGTATGTCTTCAGGAAAACCAGACTTCCTGAGGGACAGTCTCCTGGCCTGGTGATTGACAGGCACAGATGACTAACTCTGAAAGGAAGAGACAATAGTATGTAATGCCTTCAATAGGTTGTCCTGTCTCCACACAGGGTCACAGGGTGAACTTAGATCCCATTCTTCTATCAGGAGGGTATAGCTTTCTCTTATTGGCCTCAGCAAAGCCTTGATGCCTCCACCTCTTTATATGGTAGGTTAAATCTTAACAATTTAAGGGCATTTGTGAAGCCTTGTTTCTTTGACCCCAGGGCTTTTCATTTCTGCTTTTTTTGCACATCGACTTGAATCTCCTTACCAAGTAGTTCAATATTGAGTCCGGTGTCTCTACTGGCAAGGGAAGGGTAGACTGACTGCTCCAGTCATTGTTAATAACATTATCAATACTTAGAATGGCAATAGCTGTCCTGTGTTAGGTTCACTCACTAAGTCAAATGTCTTTGTGTGCCGTGCCATTTAATTCTTAGGACAGTGAAGCAGGCACACTCCACTATCTGAATTTTGTAGGTAGAGGTTCAGAGCTGGGAGTTCACGCAACTTGCCTCTTGCCTGGCTGCCATTTTAGCACATGACTTGACAACAAGACCTTATTGGCCCATAGATCTTCTTTGCTTTTTCACATCTGGTTTGTTAAGTCAAAATCTTTCTAAAATTGAATACAAACATATTTCAGAGGACTTATCTTATTCATTAGCTAAAGAGAGAGAACCAACAAAAGATCAAAATCAAGAGGACAGTGTATGAGAACTTAGGAATCAGGACTCTAATAGAATGTGAATGTGGGTTAAGATGAGTTTTCTGGTCAGCTTCAAAGCTAGTTCATACTGATAGCACACAGGATGGAACTTTGGGATAGTGACTAATTTTTTTTTTGTCATATAATGTCATCTTGAGGGGACAATTATGACCTTCGGAGAAGCCTATGGTGTCTCACTGTTGGCCCATTTGATGTGACATAACTTATCTTTGTCCATTTTCAGTTACCGTAACTGAGTACCACAGACTGGGTGATTTATAAATGGTAGAATTTGTAGGCTAAATGGTGGACCTGGAAAAGGTCTTATCAAGTGAGATACCCCAGACCCAGAATAACAAATGTCACGTGTTTTTTCTTATTGGAGGCTCCCAGCACCAAATCTTCAGATGTAAGTATATTCTTACTTCACCCCCTCTCCCCATCAAGGGAACTTTTCTTTTCAACAGATGGAGACCACTACATAAAACACAACCAGTCAAAACTCAGAGGTGTGGAATCTAGTCTCAATGGATGCATCTATAAAACACTCACATACCTAAGGCTCAGGGAGCATTGCCGAAGAGGATGCAGAAAGATTGTAAGAGCCAGAGGATCGGGGAGTTTGCTGTGAGACTGTGTCTCCTAGTAACATCAGAAGCGATACCTGTAAGGCCCCACCAATATGGCTGCCAAATGTGAGCTGAACAAGAAGGATGCCAAAGAACATGACAGATTGTGTGGAGAAAGCCGATGAGAGCTCAACCCTACACAAAGAACTACTAGCAACTGTGTAAAGCTGGGAGCACACCACGGATTGTCCAGTGTCAGATGGTCAGTCCATGAGAACATGCATGCAGGCAATATCATGTGGACTGTACAGGTTGTATTTAGGAACACACACACACACACACACACACACGCAATAACAAAAATTGATGACAAAAAGGACGAAGCCATGAATTTAAAGGAGAAAGGGGATCGGTATATAGCAGGGTTTGGAGGGAGGAAAGGGAAGGCAGAAATGTAATTAAAATACAATCTCAAAAACCAGTTGAAAAGAGCAGGGGTTAGCGCTGAGGTTACAAGTAGTAGGGACCAACATCGGCTTGGCAGCAGAGGAGGGCCTTGTGCTTTGCCATCACCCAGCAAGACGGAGCCGTGTGTTTGCTTGGGCATCTCTTTCCCCTCTTACAAAGACAAAGGTGCCATTAAAGGAGCCCTACCTCATGAGCTCATTTTACCCAAATTACCTTTCGAAGGTCTGCCTTCAACCACATTCACACATGCATTTGGGGACTACGTTTCCAACACTTGAACCTTGGGGGACACATTCAATCTGTGGTAGCAATGATTCTAACTAAGGTACAGGAATGATTTTGTTTTTGATTGAGGTCACCAGGATCTGCTTGCTAAACTTTATGTTGAGAAGATACATCTCACAAGGAGTTTGGGGACATAAGGACAAGACATAGAACACACTGTGGGTACTGACACCGCAAAGTCCTGTTAGGAGACAAATGGCTATAAGATATGACTGACTGGTCACTGGTACAGAAAAACACAACTAATCAAAGTATAAGAACAAGAGATTATATGGAGCATAGACACGCGACTGATGCATTTACAACACAACTTCTGCACATAATAGAGACTATATGGAGCTCAGTCCTGACAGATAAGACTATAACACAACTTGTGCACATAAGGCCCAGGAACATTGTGATGGATGGAGAGACTGTGAGAGCCAAATGAACAGGGAGTTTGTTTCGAGATTTTTTTTTTTTTGGTTTTTCGAGACAGGGTTTCTCTATGTAGCCCTGGCTGTCCTGGAACTCACTCTGTAGACCAGGCTGGCCTCGAACTCAGAAATCCGCCTGTCTCTGCCTTCCAAGTGCTGGGATTAAAGGCGTGTGCCACCACTGCCCGGCTTTGATTGGAGATTTTATCTTCTAGAAATGTCAGAGAAGCTACCCCTGTGAAGTCTCACTAACATGGCTGCCTAAACAAGACTTGAACAAGAAGGACACAGTAGATATGCTAACAGGGAAGGGGTAAAGCTCACAGGTCTCAACCCTAGACAAAGAACTAAGGTCTGTTCAGGAATGTTGAGAATAGAAGAATCAGTCTTCCCCAGGGAAGAGCAAACCAATGGTTATCCAATAAATACCAAATGGTTAGTCCTGAGACCATATCACATTATGTGGACTTCGTAGGCTGCAGAGGAGGGCTAAATGGTAGCTGGGGGGAAGGGATCAGGAAAATGATGTAATTATAACTTCAAAACCCAAAATATTATGATAAAAATGAAGAATGGGAGATCAAATGTATTCTTTCTGTAAGTCATGGCTGCTGTAATCACAGGCAACTTGACCATGCACTGGGCTGGTCAGGTACTCCAAGTTTAGAGCAGAATTTGAGATTCTACCTTGATTTTTCTCCAATGTACATATGTTTTTCATAGGCAATGTCAAACAAACTCTAAGTATATGAAATATACTAAATACTAATTTTATATTGTGTGTTTTCTTCATGTTTTCATGTGTGCATATTGTGTGTGTGTGTGTGTGCACATGTTGCAGGCATGCAGAGGCCAGAGGTCATCTTTAGACCTTGTTCCTCAGGGGCTGTTCACCTTGCATTTTAAAATAGGGTCTTTTACTGAAGCCTGTGGCTCGTCAGGTACTAGCCCGGCTGTCTAGCCAGCTTCAAGAATCTACCTTATCTGCCTCCTCAGTGCTGAGATTACAACGTGCCTATAGCTGGCTCTTTATGTGAGTACTGGAGATCAAAGTCAGGTCCTCATCCTTTTATAGCCAGCGCTTTATGAACTAAGCCATCTCCTCAGCTCCTAAAATATACTAAATAAAGTAGTAAAAATGCTAGCTTTTCTAAATTGCCAACCTGTTCTTCAGGCATACCTGTTCTAGGAAGTGATATAAAACAGGAATAAAATGGAATGAATAATCACAAATTTTGTTCCCACAGTGTAACAACCACCTTATCTATTGACCACATTCTCCCAGGATGTGATGGCACCTATCCCTCCACACCCTCCTCCTCTCTCCCCCCAGCCCCTATGACCCGATGGACGAGTGTAGTTCAAGGCCCTTCTGGCATCGTCATGCATCTAAGCAGCTGCATCCCGTAGGAGAAACTTTTAGTTTTTCTCTCCTTTTCATAAACATCGAACTCGGTGCCAGGAACGTGGCAGTGGAGTAATTGAGAAAGCACACACTTTAGACCTGAGTTAATTTGGGTTAGATTCTGTGTGATTTGGGGGAAATTGCACTATGTTTTAAACCTAGGCATCTTGCTGGTACAGTGGGAAACTAAGGATGAATCCCCCACACAGGTGATCTCAGGACATTCAGAGAATCATTATTTTTAGAGAAGAAAGGGACTGAAACTCACGTTTACAAGAAGACATGAGCTCAGCCACAGGGACATGGCTCTGATGTTCTTGGACTAATGGATGCCTCTCATACCAGTGCGCGTGTGTGAAGAACCCTGACTTCATAGGAGGCAGATAGATCACAGCAGCATTAACCAGTGTACAGTATGGAGAACCCTGACCTCACCGGAAGCAGGTAGAGCAGGGCAGCAGCATTGACCAGTGCGCATGTGCAAAGAACCCTGACCTTGCAGGAGGCAGGTACATCAGGGCATCATTGTGGAGCTGGCAGAGTTCTCTTTGAATTCTATTTTTGGAGGTGTGGAGGTTTTTATCTTAGCTTAATTATAGTGGGATTAGCTAACTCTAGGGGATAAAACATTTCTCTCCCTGGAAGAAACTTTGTGAATTCTGGGTCAGCTTTTTTGGCTCGGGCACGATCACACACTAATACCTCAAAAATATCACTACTGAGGCTATCAACTAGGATCAGACTTCAGGATCAGACCTCCGGGAGACGGCTGTTGGAAGAACAGCCGTCCTCTGCAGTCTTAGTCATTAGAACTTGAGGCCACGTTTTAAAACAAACTAAAAGCTGGTGAGTCGAATGTTCAGTCTCCGGGACCCACTTCCAGATAGTGGAAGGAAAGTACCGACCCCATAAGTTATCTCCTGACCTCTGCACACATGCACACACACAGAGAAATGCAATAAAATCAGGAAACAAGCTTAGAGCCTTCCTAAGGGCCTGGGGACACTCTCTAAGGGGAAAAGGGGTGTGACTTGAAGACTTGAAGGAAGTAACTTGAAGCTTACAGTGTCTGGGTGCATGCTTCATGGTCCAATGGCCAGTCTGTCCACTGAGAGGAGGCATGCATTCATTCAGAAGGCTCAGGGGAATCATGACTCCAGAAAGCAGGCTTCCAGGTGCTCAAATATGACTCATCTCCCCCAGAACACTCCATCCTATGTGAGAGCGTTGTTCTTACCCAGTTGGCATTGAGTGACATATCTATAAGGAACACTGGAATACAGTTAATGGAGCTTTTAGAAAACAGTTACTTGGAGAAGATTTTCATTCAGGGAGGCTGCAGAGGTCTCCAAAACAACATTAACTGGTTGCTTTGGTTACCCAGCCTATCTGTGCAAAGACCCTATTGCTTAAGACGCCACACAGTTTAGCTGCAAGATATGGAGAAATGAATCTCAAACTGACCAGAAATGCCCCTCTGCTCAGGAGCTTTCACAGTGCTGGAAGGTGCTATGCAGGCAGCTGTGGGGGGAAAGACACCAATGGACTTGCCTAGCCTTGGCCTACAGCACCCACCTGCCAGGCAAGATGTGCCCACAGGTGCAATAGTGTCAGGACTATTACCAGGTAACCAATCACTTTCTTATTGGATTTGAGGTCTGCCTCACAGGAGAGAATTCATGCTTGGTGCTGTAAACCTGGTCAAAACCTCACTGCCATGGAGGTCGTAGCCCCTAGAGGAACAGCTATTATTGTTAAGAGCTGAGGGGAGGGGCATTTGCACAAATGTCTTCTGGATGTGACGTGGCTCTTGTTCTCACTAACTTACAGCAGCTATAGTTACTTGTACATGATCAAGTCTTCCAAAATTCCAGCACAGACGGGGAAGGAGCTGGCAAGGACCCACCCTTACCCAAGAAGCTATTAGTAGCTGATAGTGGCTGGGTGACAGAGAATCTTTGGGACTGTAGTAGATTGTCCATGCTCCAGTGGATGGCCCCACGCTAATGCATACGTACACAGAGTTAATTGAACTCTGGGTTATTTAAGAAAAGAGATGAGAGTATAAATCCTGGAAGGAGATGTGCTGGGGATCCAGAGGGAGTTGGACTGGGAAGATAAAGGGTATGGTCGCACTACATTTGTATTCTCAAAGAATAAAAATTTAAGAATCCTCACATACCTAACACACTTAGGGTCTGCAAAGATAGCTCAGCCAGCAAGAGGCTTGCCTTAAAAACATGAGACCTGAATTCAGTCCCCAGAACCTGTGTGAAAACCTCTGGAAATGGAGGCATATGGTTATATTCCCAAAGCCTTGGAGACAGAGACAGGCAGATTCCTGCAGCTTCCCTGAAACCAGCCTAGACTTCTTGGTGAGTTCCAAGTCAATGATAGACCCCGTCTCAAAAAGAAAAGGTGGTTTCAGCCACAGAAGAACATCCGAGATTGTTCTCTAGCTTTTGCGAGGACACACGCACACATCAGTGCACACATGGGCAACTGCATTCCTGGGAACACACACCACACACATACATACACAAACACAGACAAAAAAGTGTTAAGATTATTTTTTAATTTTAAAATATTTGTAGACTCACAGGGATCTGTAAAATAGAAATGTAGGGGGGCTTGGAGTGTCTTTTCCTTGATTTCCTCCAATGAACTCAGAGGATGACTGAGTGTGTTTTGTGTAAGTATAGTTACACATGAATCACAGGCATTGCCATGTGCACACTCGGTGTCTACAGAAGCCAGAGAGCTGTTGGGTCTTCTGGAACTGGAGTTTTAAAGATGGTTGTGAGCTGCCATGTGAGTTCTGGGGACAGAACCTAGGTCTTCTGCAGGAGCAGCCAGTGCTCTTTCCCACCGAGCCACACCTCCAGATCCCCCAATCTCACTAGTTTTACAAGCGGTCATCTGCATATGTAGATGCATGTGGTCCAGAGTGATATCCAATTTCATCACATGCATCTTCATCAGCTTCCTGATACACAGCCATCCCAGCAAAGACCTTGTTATATTTTCTTGCCATTAAACTTGAACTTCTGTCTACTACTAAGCCTGGTTTCTACTGCTGCAGTTTCATTGTTGAGGAGTAACGCATAAATGGAGTCATGCAGTGTGCGACCTTTTGAGAGTGTCCTTTTCACTCAGCAAGCATGCATTGTGTGTGTGTGGCCCATGTGCACATGTTATGTATGTATGTATTATATGTGTGCTCATGTGTGGATGTGTTCCATGTACGGCTAGTTTGTCCACCCCTGAGCCCTAGGTTCTAGCCTATGCTGTGGATGCTGGGTGTTAACCATTCATCCAAAGAAGAAAACATGCTTTCTTCATAGTTCATGATAATGAGAGATGACAGTCTTCCTTGAACACAAGTTTTTATTCCTTTGAGGTAAATGCTCCAAAGCAAATTTTCTGAGCCCTATGTAACTACACACTTAGCTTTAAAAGAAGCTGCTAAACTATTTTTAAAGTGTCTTACCATTTTATATAAGGAATGTTCTACTTTCTCACCGTCTTTACCAGCATTTGGTTTTCACCATCATTCCTGGACCTCGACAGGCACATAGTGTTATCTTGTTATTATCATTTCTTATGTTTCTGTCTGTGCATGAATATACATATTTGTATGTATGGAGGTGTGTATGCATGTGTATCTGTGTATGTGGAGGCCAGAGGTGTTCTTTTGAAGGTATGATCCACCACAGTTCCTGAGCTAGGCTGATCAGCAAGTCTCAGAGATCCACCTGTCTGTGCCTCCCCATGGGTAGGATTTCAACGCTATGCAACTGTGCAGATTGAATTTAGGTCACCATGCTTGCAAGACAAGCAGTATATCAGTGGAGCCATCTTTCTGGCACATTGTATATGGTTTAAATGTACATTTATGGGTGCATAACTCTGTGGAGCATGTGGTAAACTGAAAAGACCATCCTTCTGCTCAAGCTGCCTTTGCTCATTTCTAAGTGTCTGTGTGGGTTTATGTACATGGGGCTGCATTTTTTTGGTATGTATATGTATGTGTAGTATACGTGCACGTATGTACACATGTTCATATACCTGTGGGTACATGCCTGTAGATGCATGTGCACGTGCACATAGAGCACAGAAGACAAGCTTGGGCATCATCCTCACGAGCATTTTTCACCTCCTTTTGAGATCAGGTTTTTTGTTTACCTGGAGCTCACAAATGGACCTAGACTGGATGGTCAGTGGGCCGTAGGGATCTACCTGCCTCTGTTTCCCCAGTGCTGGGTTTACAAGTGGGTTCCATCATTCCTGGAATCCTTCTGTGCCTTCTGGGAACTAAACTCATGCCCTAGTGTATCTGAGGAAAACACTTTAGTCAACGAGCTGTCTCCCAGCTCCCTTCTCCCTTTTTTTCCCCTGATCAAGGTACACTTCCTGCCAGCCCCACAGTGTCATGAGTTTGTGACTGCGAACGAGGCCTACAACATCTGGAAGGGAGCTTCCTCTCACTTTCTGTTCTTTATTTCTTCCTCTAATGCATTTCAACTATGATGATGTACTTTGACAAAAAAAATATCTTACTAGAATTTCTATAGGGATAGCATGAACGTCTAGAAAAATCCATTAAATATTGACATCTTAATTAAGTAATCCTTTAAATCAATTAATTAATCCCTTTAATCCATGAATATGCTACAATTTTAAAATATTTAAGCCTAATTTCTTCCATAAGCATTTTGTAATTTTTACTGTCTAATCCCACTCATGTTTTGTTATGTTTATAATTAAGAATCATTTATTGTTATTATTATCATTATTATTAATTTTGAGACAGGGTTTTACCTTGTAGTCTTGGATAGCTTGGTACTCACTGTGTATACGAGAATAGCCTCAAACTCACAGAGATCCTCTTGTTTCTGTCTTCTGAGCTGGGATTAAAGCTGTTCACCACCATGCCTGGGTTATTTCATTCTTGATAATGTCTGAGAAACTGTTATTTTCCCTACAAACATACACAACATCATAATTTCATATTTACACTTGTTTCCCAGCATGTTTTTTTTTAAGTAAGGAAGAATGGAATGAAAGCATTGGTCTTAATTTTATAACATACTCTGTTTAGTGTGAATGGCTCTGTAAGTAACTAGAACGTATTCTACCTGTACAGCTGTGTGTGAGCGTGTGTGTAGGTGAATCCGTTTGTGTGCACATCCCTGTGTATGAATATAACTGCGTGTTCATGTATGTCTGCGCGTGTCTGTCTGTGTTGGTGCTCGTATCTCTATATGCATGTTTCTGTATATGGTTATATCTATATATGTATCTGCAAGTCTCCCTATGTGTGCATGTCTCTTTGGGGATGTATTGTGCACCTATAGTGTGCATCAGAACAGACTAATGTGGAGGATAGCCTCCACCATGTCTTTTTCTTGCTATACTTCCTCACTTACACAAGGCAGGTCATTCTGGGTTGACAACATGTGGTAAAGGGCTGCACTGCAGATGTCACAGCCTGATTACCGTCCTCTCACATACATGCTCCTTCCAGGGACTGCAATAAATTCTTCAGTCATCAACCACCTTTGAGGAGTTTCCACACTCCTGAGGTAGATCTCGTTCATCAGGGAGAGACTCCACTTCACACCATATCCAGGAAGATAAGCCATCCCAGTCATTTCCATGAGGGACCATCCACTCTGAAATGGCTCTGCCATTGTTGCATATCTGCTTATCCACAGCAGAGGCCATTCCTATGGCATGGAATTCCACGGAGCCTGGAAAACGATGGGATTACACTCTAAGTATAAAATGTTCTTTATAGGCTCCTGTGTTTCAACACCTGGTCCCCAGCTGGTGGCGCTGATTTGGAAGGCTGTGGCCCCTTTAAGGAGTCGAGGCTTACTGAAGGAAGTAGGTTACTGAGATCAGGCTGTATAGCTTAACTCTCTGCTCACACTCTGCTTCCTGGCTGTGGATACACTATGATCATTGGCTTGCACTCCAGCCGCCATGCTTCTCCACTGTGACGAACTGCACCCTGGAACTGTGAGACCCTTCTTGTTTAAGTTACTGTTGCCAGGATATTTTATCACAGCTAACAGGAAGTGACTGAGACAGTTGGTTATATGGAGAACGCCTGCTAGCAATTTCTTCCATGTCAAATGGCTTAGCTTTAATTGAATGTCTTATCATCCAATGCGTGGGCATGCAACTGCTTCTCCCTAAGTCATCTTTGATGGTGATCCTTGTTTGGGCTCCAGTGGTTGGTACTATTTTTTGTGGGTGGGGGAGGAACATGAATGAATGTTTATTTATTCCAGATAGGACACCATTGACAGATCCACTCAAGCCTAGC
Organism: Rhynchomys soricoides; assembly: GCA_019843965.1. Lineage (NCBI taxonomy): Eukaryota > Metazoa > Chordata > Mammalia > Rodentia > Muridae > Rhynchomys > Rhynchomys soricoides. Next base: position 11,737,395 of record JADRCH010000031.1, read on the forward strand.
TTGGTGAATTCAGTAAGTTCCTTGGGAGTTACTTACAAGAGAATCAGGGATTACTCATAACAGAGGTGACTCCCAGGCAGCTGCATCATCACAAAGCCCATACCACCATAGATGACTCATGAAAGCTTCATCCTGAGAGTTCATTGCCCAACATGCAGAAAGCTCCGCCAAAGCCTCCTGCCCCCAGCAGCTATTTACTGACCCAATAACCTAGGTAGTGACCATGTGAATCTAGTGACTATCTGAGCTTCTGTGCCTCTGACATTCATGAGTTACCTAAGGGCTGTGCATCTGCTAGCTTTCTAAGTCCTTTTAGACTCTCTCTCCCCTGAAGAAATGTGTGTTTTAGTTTAGAGGAAGTAGACACATAACAATGAGTCCTGAGGGATATATTCAGGGATAGCTCCCCAGTTCTCCCCTCCCTTATCAACCAGACCCTTTTCTCTCTGGCCTCTGTGTGTGTGTGTGTGTGTGTGTGTGTGTGTATGTAGGCTTGTTGTTGCTTTTCCCTACTCCTCTACCAAGGATCAAACCCAGAGCCATTTACATGTTAAGAATGGCTTCAACCACCACTGTTTTCCTCTTTCGACATCTCTGTCATTGTGTTTCTGTGGCTTTATGTCCAACCTTAAGGCCCAGCCTTAGCTTTCTTTTACCAAGTGCAGATAGCTTCCAGATATTGGAGATAGCAAAGTTGCTGGGCAGTGGTGGTGCACGCCTTTAATTCCAGCACTTGGGGGGCAGAGGCAGGCAGATTTCTGAGTTTGAGGCCAGCTTGGTCTACAGACTGAGTTCCAGGGTGGCCAGGGCTACACAGAGAAACCCTGTCTCCAAAATCCAAAAAAAAAAAAAAAAAACAAAAAAACAAAGTGGTTCACTGCTGGTTAGTCATGGGATTTGTTGGTTGGCTGAATTCTGTGGGTGAAGTAATGAGTGAGGAGAGTTAGTACTGTGTGGAGAAGACCAGGTGATGTGCAAATGTAGTTTTTATTTATCAGATGTAATTGTTATCTTGGAGGCTTACTGTTTAATAAGCTCACCCTTTCTAGCTCTTTCTCAACTCTGACTGGCTGGCTCAACTCTGCTGTTCTGGCCCAAACTCCTCTCCAAGCTGACTGATTCAATCTGGCTTCTCTTGGCTTCTCACTGAATTACTCTGCTTGGCCTCAAACTAACTCTGGGAACTTGATCTAATCTTCTGACTCCTTCTCATTTTCAGGCTCATTTTGTCTTCACCTGCAACCCGTCTCTGTAAAATTGTCCTGGTAAAACTGCTGCCGCCGCCGCCGCTGCCGCCGCTGCCTCCGCCTCCTCCTCCTCCTCCTCCTCTCTCTTCTCTCTTCTCTCCTCCCCCTCTCTCACCTTTCTCTGCCCTGCTCTCTTAAGTCACCTCTCTTTCCTGTGCTGTTCTAACGAGAGTTGGGTGTATCCCATCTCTGACTCATTCTGTCAAATATTTCTCTGATTATCTGCCCTTCAATTATATGTCATTTTCAAGCATGGGTGCGTCCTTCTACAAACCAAAATTACCTTCATTGTTTTGGATTAAAGGTATGTGCTAAAGGTGTCTCTGTATTCCAGCCAGAGGGATTAAAGGTGTGTCATTCCAGATCACATAGACCTAGAAGGTCTTTGGATGTGATCCCTTGCCAGAGCAGCCATGTTGCTGGATTAAAATTCCTCTACAGTGATGTGTTGGTTTAGATCCATGAAATGGATAGTTGGTGGTAGTGCAGGAGCTAGACACTTACCTGTCCATCTTCCTCAGGGACAGTGGTCCCTCTGAAGGCAGCTGTATTTAGGAAGGGTATTTAGGGAGACTTCAGAGCCATGCTTAAGGGTGAATTCATACAAATAATTCAGTCTTTGGGCCACCAAGATCTTGCTGCTGAGATCCAAGAAGACCCAATTCCTTGCTTTATGCTGGCTGCTCAGTGCCATACCATCAGGACTTGGGCTTCTAGTCACTTTGAAGGAAGATGAAGCCCAAATCTACCCCTCTGTTTCAGTTGCCAGCTCAGTGGCTCAAAACCAAAGTGAACCATAATCAACCAAAGCAAAGCAAAGATATAAATCTAAGCCATAAGCTTTGGCATACTAGCTGTAATGATAGTGTGTGTGTATCTGTGTCTGTGTGTTTGTCTCTCTGTGTGTGTCTGTGTTTGTGTATTGGTTTCTCTCTGTGTGTCTGTGTTTCTCTCTCTCTCTGTTTATGTGCATGTGTATATGTATGTATATATGTATGTATGTATGCTCTTGGTCCTTTATCCTAGTTGGTAATGAGTTCTCAAAAATGTAACTCCCAGATCACAATGCGTTTCAGTTGAGTTTGAGGAAAAGTTGTTCTGGGTCTACGTCCAGCAATGTCCAACTGAGAGAACTTCAAGATGCAGGGCAAATGCAGACAAGGGTGGCCTTATAATGTCATTGCACCCCTTCTGGGAGAGAGTTGTCCCTGAGGATTAGATAGGCTGGGGGATGTTTAGGTATTTGAAGTTCTAATGATTGGATGGTCCCCACACCTCTCCTCACAGTCCTTACTTGTATCCAGACCTCACCATCTGTCCAGGAGCCATCTGTGGTCTAGGTGTGCCCCTGGGATGTTGGTCATCAGTACCTGGGCAGAGGTCCTGGTGGAAGATCTGGGAATGCGTGAGAAGCATCTTGCTGAAAGCTCACAGTCTGCTGGATCCTGAGTCCCACACAGCCTCACAAGGCTCTGTTGCTTTTACTGTCTTTAAGTGCTAAGGATTGAATCCATGCTCTCCTGGCCCAGCTCATAGGTTCTTTGAGCACATGTATGCACATGCGGTATGTATGCACATGTGCACATGTTCATATGGAAGCTGGAAGTTCATATTGGGTACCTTCCTCAAATCTGACTAGCTCAGTTGGTAGAGCATGAGACTCTCAGGATCATGGGGTTGCACCCCACATTTGGTGCCAGTTGTCGGTTTGAGTCCACCCTGCCACTGGGCATGGCCCCTTGGGGAGTCAGAATGCAGGGAGTTTGACTGCACTTATTCTATGCTACTACTGGGGCAGGTACTGGGCTGTAGGGAAGTGCCAAGATACAGCTCTGGGGATGAGAAAGCACAGTCTGAGATGTGGGAAAGCTAGAGCTGGCTTGGGGGTCCCGGGGTCTGTGATGAAGCTGGAGCTGTGGGGTTTTCAGAGTCTTGGACATCCAGACACTGTTGGGAGTCCTGGAAGAGCCAAGAACAGAGTTCGGGGCCCAAGGGCTGGGAACAGTGTCTAGTCTAGGGGTGGGGGTGGAGGGAGCTCTGGATTGTCCCAGCAGAGATTGTCTTTAGCTTGGCAGAGGCAGGCTTGGTGGTGGTTGTGGCTGAGAGCGCAAAGAGGCCTTAAGAATTAAACTGTGGCTCTGTAGTCAAATGGCTTCTCTATGGCTCCCCACAGGGGATCTTGATGAAAGAGACAGTCCATGGTTTAAACAGTTTATTGGTTGTTCATGGCAGAAAATGGATGCATAATGTACTATACTCACTTCTCAGGATAGTCCTGAGATTAAATACCTTTTGCAGGGAGGAATGTCTGGGAAATAAGCTTATTGGCTAACCCCTCACGCTGGAGCCTCTAGGTACCCCATTAGCATGGAGAACTCTGTTTTGAGTCTACATAACCATAGGGCACATCTCTTTTATGTGAGGGGCAAGGTCTCAGGACCGCCTAAGTCTCAGGTGTGTGCCACCCAGTTTCTGGGACTCAGCCTGCTCTACCTTACCAAACTTCCTGGCATGGTTTTACATCCCACATTCAATCACTCTCCCTCTTGTTTTTTTGAGAGAGTTTTTCACTGAAGGACACCCCAAAGTCTAGGTTAGGGTAGATCTAGGTCCTGGAGCTGTTCTTTGAAGGGTGGCTGGGTACCAGAGATACTCATTTGATTCACAAACTCTTCAATCCTCTCAGTAAGTTCCCCTTAGCAGGGTGCCCCAAGTTTCCTGACCTGACAGGGTAGAAGAGTGGATGAGCAGAAGAGCTTGTCTGGGAAGAGGCAAGCGTGCCTCAGTCTATAGAATGTCCTGTGGACTTTGTGGACCCCAGGAGATCTGAACAGCTGGCATGGTGATGCACAGGGCACCTCATCTCCTCCAGCAGTGATGTCAACAGAATCAAAAGCAGCTCAGTGGGAATGTATTGGGAAACTAAAGAGGTGAGACAGCAGGGATGTTTCTTGATCTCTTTGCCTTGGCATCTCTGTGAGGCCACTGGACTCCATGGATACAGTGTGAAGAGAACTGTTTTGGTGTGCTTTATTTTAGGTGTGGAGAAAGTCAGAGCATGCTCTACCTCAGCTCTAGCCACCACTTTGACCAGCTCTGGTTCTGTGTGCCTGTGCAGGGTACACACAGCTATGGAACACATGAATCCAGACAAAAGTGGGCCTGACTGACGGTCAGCCATCCTTTCCATTAGCTGTGCTGTGGTTGAGCCTCAATCTGCCTCAAAAGGCCATGTGGTATTAGACACACCACATTACTCTCGTGTCATATTAGCTCTCTGTGGGTAGCTGTTCTTTCTGTCTTGCTCTGGAGTGCCTCCATCAGGAAGAGAGGACATCTCTCTGTGTAGGCTAAACATCAGCCCCTGCTGCAGTTACAGTATGGCCTTCTGCTGGTACAGCTCTCGTTTTCCTCTGTCTCTGTCTCAGCAGGCAACAGATAGATAAATCAATGCATGAATAGAGAGGCTCTGGTACCCTAGCTGCTCCTGAGAAGGTCTAGGGAGGGTCACTGTCTTTTCTCTGGGAGGAGGAGGCTAGACTGAAGGTAGATACATACAAGTACCCTTTCTAGTGGCAGGACCCCCACCATTAATATGTGTGCATGTTTGTGTGTACGAGAATGTGTTTGCAAGTGTGTAAGCATATGTGTGGCAGCCTTAGGTAGGTTCTTCCTTAGGGCCCTGCCCACTTAGGTTTTTGTTGTTGTTGGTTTTGTTTGTATGTTTTATTTTTCGAGGTAGGGTCTCTCACTGGCCTGAAACTTACCAATTCAGCAAGGCTGTCCGTCCAGTGAGCTTCAGAGATCCATCTGTTTCTTCTTCCTCTCCTCTGGAGTTACAAACACTTGTCATTGTGTCGAGTTGTGTGTGTGTGTGTGTGTGTGTGTGTGTGTGTGTGTGTGTGTGTGTAAGTTATGAGAATCAAACTCAGGACCTTGTACAACAAGCCCTTCTGTCCCTGCAACCTCCAGCATTTTTGTTTGTTTGTTTAATTCCAGGCTCAGTGGCCTGCTCCATTAAGGTGGGAGCCAGAATCAACAGAGACACAACACAAAAGCCATCATGGCTCAGCAGCTCACCTGGCATACCTCCTTTGGCACCAGTCCAGACAAGCTGGTGTAATGGGAAGATTAAAGGATTTGTAGTTAAACACACCAGCCAAATCCCAGCCGGATTGCTGATTATACGCCTAATTGTGCATCAAATTATGTAATCATGTGGCGAACTGCATACTTCATTATGTAATATGTGCCAACTTGACTTTCTGCCACGGAGCCTCAGTGTCTGCATCTGTACAGTGGGTATGGTGCTAATGGAGACTGAAGAGGTTGCAGAAGAAATTGCCCATAATCCCCTGCATTTCACCAGTCCCTTTTCTACTCAAATTCCATGGATTTTCTGTTTTATTCCTGTGTGTTTGTGTGTGTGTGTGTGTGTGTGTGTGTGTGTGTGTGTGCACATATATAGAGAGGCAAGAGGTTAGTATTAGGTCTCTACTTTGATTGCTCTATACCTTATTTGTTATTAATTAATTAATTAATTTTGATATGGTCTCTTATTGAACCCAGAGCTCACTAATTTAGTTAGGCTGGCTGGTCAGAAAGTCCCAGAGGTTTATCTATCTCTGCCTGTCCAGCAGAGGACCTACAAGGACATGTGACCACACTTAGTGTTTGTTTGTTTGTTTGTTTTGATTCTGGGAGGATTTGAACTTAGGTCCTCATGTTTGCACAGCAAGTGCTTTATTGATGGAACTATCACCCCAGATCCTGTAATGCCTTCCTGAACCTGGATTCCCTTGCCCTCTTGATGCTGAGAAAGTCCTTTATGGCTGGACTTGGTTTATTCTGTCCCGCCCCTCCTTCATCTGGCCCATGCTGGCCTCCTGGTGCCAGCATCTCCTCTAACAAGGCTGTGGGGTTGCCGAGCACAGCTTTTTCTGAGTGCTGCCTGAGGCGCATGGCTTCCAGCTAGGCTGTGGGTCTAGTAAATACACACATGTGCACTGAGAAGAATGTTCTGCACCACATGTGAGCTGGCATAGAAAGGATACCAGGCAGCCACAGAACAGCGTGTTATGTCAGCTGGCTCAAGCGTGTCCCTAATGACCCAATGACAACTTGAACCATCTTCTTTTTTTTTTTTGCCTCTCAGATAAAAATGACCAACATGCATACTTATTGAACTGACTCCACTTCCAGGCAGCACCTGATGCATGGCTCTGGTATAGCAATTTCCTCGGAATTGAAACTTTCTCTCCTGGAGGAAGGTTCAAGCCACTCAAAACTTAAAAGGTTTACCAGGCTCCTCCCCAAGTTCCTATAGTCCCTGTGATGTTGCATAATCAAGAACAACAGCTTGGGTGAGAGACTCTGAGGAGAGGAGCTGCCTGGAGAAGACTTTCTGACCTGCTGAACGGCCTGCAAGTTATACAGAGAGTTCCATGGGTGTAGCTCGCTCTTGTGCATGCTGGGGTGGGCTGTATGCAATGCACTCTTGTAAGTCACTCCAATGGATGAAACAGTTTACCAAGTTGAGCTTCGGTGGGATCATTTGTAATTATTCTGTGATACGTCCCTCATCTGTGGTTTGTAGACACATGCTCACATCTATCCAGGAGAAGTCACACAACACTTTTGGCACCTGAACAGAGAGGGACTTGACGGGACCAGAAAGAGGATGTGGAAGAATGGTTACACTGAATTAGGCACCGAGACAACTGAAGCTGATTCTGGTAATGAGGGAGTGTCTGCAAGGGAAACCTTGATGTGGCCATGCTTGCCCACGTGGCACGAGATGATGAACTTTCTTGCTGGTGCTATGTGTAGAGCTAGGTAGCGAAGGGTGAGCCATTGGAAGATTGGAGAGTCCAATGGAGGATCCCAGTATGGATGTCGTTAACTATGAGGTATGGAGTTGTGTGTTTGGGGACACGCGGATAATGACTGAAAGATGACAGAAGACATAGCTGTCCGTAAAGGTTGCATGCATGGGACAGGAACAAGTCATGGTAGTTTATTTGGGCAACTCAAGGAAAATGCGGTAAGAAGATGTGTTAAGTTGGAATGAGAGAGAGAGAGAGAGAGAGAGAGAGAGAACCCCAGAAAGCCTAATGCTGTGCTAGTGAGATTTTGGAAAGCCTTAAAGCCTTAGCAGTGGTTCACAGGGAACATAAATGGTAAATCCTAGGGGTGGGCAATTGCTCCCAGAGTGTGCACTGTATATTTCTTCCTTGTAAGAAAGTCTAGAGGGGCTGGAGGTTCCTCACCCAGCCAGGTCTGACTGACAGAAGCCATAGCGTTGGCCCAGAGCCTGTAGGGACCAAGGGGCTGGCTCCTGTGGCAAGCATGACTAGAGTGCTGTCTTACGCAGGCCCTGAACTGGGAGGCAAAGCCGACTTTGGGGACTGCCACCTGAGATCATCTGGATCTGAATGGATGACAGTGGACCTTTAAGGATCATGTACTCTCCATGAAAGTTTTTGTTCCATACTGATCAACCCTGGAGTTTTGTCAGTTCTGTGAGGGCATCTGAGAGGATGGTGAAAACAGCAGTTAGGTGACTGAAAAGAAGGTGCCTGGCCAAGCAGAAATGGGCATTCCTCAAAGCCACACAGTGCTAGCACTAGGCTACCTCCCCAGGTGAGCCCCAGCTCGTACCACACAGGGGTCTGCAGATCCTCTCTAGTGGGCACCCAAGGCTACAGGGATACTAAATTGGAGTCATTACAGTTGCATGCTTCCTCAGACCAGTCCAGCATATGGGTGGCAGCCTGGCCAGGTGCAGAGCATGGTTCATAAATTGGCGGATCCAGAAATGTGGTTTAAATTATGTTTTCATTCTTTCTTGTGCACATAAGTATACGTATGTGCCCATGCTTGCATTTATACAGATACATTTGTATGTGCAGGTGCACATACATGCATGTATGCAAGTGGAGGTTGGAGAAAACACTCGGATGTTTCCTCAAATGCTGTCTACCCTCAAGTTTTTGAGAAAGAGTCTTTCATTGTCACCAAGCAGGCTAAGCTGGCGGGCAGTGGGCCCCATAGACATGTCTGTCAAAATTACCGGAGCACCACCATCCCCCACTCTCCACCCCACTTCCCAACCCCTGCTTATTTTACATGGGTACTGGGGATGTTTCATGTTCTGCTCAGCAGCAGGCAAAAGCTGATTTCTGAATTCATCACACCTGACGGAGACATCCTCGCCAGCCAGACACTAGGCCCTTAATCACCCTGTAGAATCTATTTCACTCCAGAATTATTTTGACTCTTACGCCTGGTCATACTAGGCAGAGGAAGTCATCAGCAAATAGACAGGGAAACTCAGCAGTTGGATTATAAAGGAACACAATTTTACGCAAAACGCCTTTGCTTTTTAAAAAAAGCGTTTGTGCATAAATTAGTCTGTCAGCAAATGCATACCGCTAATTGCAGGAAAAAAAAATGTGTTCCACCATAATATCAGCTACAGAGTCACTTCTTGCAAAGCAGAAGTGATTGGGCACATTATTAATGGAGCAGAAGAGTCAACTGCTTTCATTAAACTGCTTTTAGGAGAGAAGCCTATTAGAATTCATTTTATTACATACTTATCCTTTTTTACAATTTATTGAGTATTTAACTCTTGTTTGCAGACTGGCTCAAGTAGCGTTCTGCCCTTTTTGGAGTAAAACTAAAAATAAGAAATAAACTGTAATAATCAGTGTAATGATTAGATCCAGCAGGGTGGGAAGCACCGACATCTCAGTGTCTCTGCATCGGCTGGAGTTCTGACCCAGGCTGGGGAGCTGGGGTGGCTGCTGAGCCTGAGGGAACCTGTGAGGGGCGCTGTGGGCATTTAGATGTTCCGACTGGATGTGCTTGTGTGAATAACTTACATCTACTCAGACTTGGGGAAGCATACTAAACCATGTCATTGCTGCTTTTGCAAATCTGGCTGGGGGTCTCAAGTGGACGCCATGAATCTTCTGATTTCTGGATCAAGTAAAGAGCAGAAGCGTGGTAGTGGGTTCCAGGGGTCATAGCTGGCATGGTGAATGCCTCTGCCACTGGGTGTCTCTTTGGAATGTCTTTACTATTGATGGCAGTTGGGTGCAGCAGAGGCCTAATAACTATCCCATACTAAGCTAAGCTTCTGGCAGGATCTGGTGTGAGGTGAGGTCTGGGCCGGCACTAGAAGTAGTTTACGGTGTACTGAGACTCAGGGTGCTCAGGGCAGTTCCGTAGAAAGCAATCTTTGGCCAACTGTTGTTTTATGTATTCTAAACACTATGTGTCTTTGCACATTGACACATCTACAAACAATACCCTCCCTTGAGGTTTGTTTATCTCGGAGTGAGGCTGACACACACAGCTCCTCAGCATCCCCTACTCATTCCTTCAGCTGAAAGATGGTGGCTATCAATTGAGACTACTTTGCCCTGACTTGCACCATATTATATAAAATTTTTTTTCCCAGACTGCACCTTTCCTTGAACAACTCCATTTTATGAGAAGCTTTTGACTCCATTCTGAGGATAACAGATGGCATCTATCTATCTATCTATCTATCTATCATCTATTTACCAGTCATCTGTATCTATGTATTCTATCTATCATCTATATCTATGTATCTGTCTATCATCTATCTATCTATCTATCTATCTATCTATCTATCTATCTATTATCTGTATCTATCTATGTGTCTATGTATCATCTATCTGTCAATCAATCAATCTATCTATTATCTACATCTATGCATCTATCATCTATCTATCTATCTACTATCTATATCTATCTATGTGTCTATGTATCATCTGTCTGTCAATCTATCTATCTAT
>JADRCH010000031.1:11763180-11801557 GCA_019843965.1 Rhynchomys soricoides
CTGATATTTACAGTTTTACTGGCTTATCTATGAACAGAACTCCTATGCACGTCACTTCCTGTTAACTCTGATATTTACAGCTTTACTGGCTTATTTATTTCACTTTCCTTTTAAAAATTTTATCACTTTCCTATTTCACTCAACTCTTCATTTCCGTAGAAGGCCAACCGTGTGGGCAATGAAATCTAGAGAGAATATCTGGTGTGACACTCCTTCAGAGAGGATGCTCGTTTGCTTGTGGCCGATTCCAGGGCTGGGGGAGACCACTTTGTCTGAGGTGGCTTGGTACTGCATGTAGATATTTGGAAGGTGAGCCCTCTCTTGGACATTGCACCCGTGACATCCACTGGGTCCGACACACCAGTTTTTTCTTTTTTCTGGAGAGTTTGCCAAAAGTTCTTCTTGCCATTTGCTTGAGCATGGGAAGGCAACTCTCAACTGAAACCAGAGGGAGATGGAACTTCTGTGCAGTGTGGTTCTGCGAAGCCAGGTGGTTTATTATTGCCCAGTGGTATTTCTGAGGGCAGGGCCTTCCTTCTAGAAAGCTACAGGCATGGCTCTTCTCTGTCCTCCTAGCAGCTATCTGGGTTAGTTTTAATTGTCAACTAGAAACATCTGGGAAGAGGGAACCTCAACTGGGAAATCTCCTTGGTCAGACTGGCTTGTCCGCAGGCTTGCGAAGCATTTTCTTAAATGACAATAGATGTGCGAGAGCCAAGCCCACTGTGGGTGGTACCATCCCTAGGTAGGTGGGCTTGGGCTTTATAAAAAAGCTACCTGAACAAGCCAGGAAGAGGAAGCCAGTAAGCAGCAATCCTCCAGAGTGCCTGCCATGGCTTCCCTCAGTGATGGACTGTATGTAACCTATAAGATGAAACGAATCCTTTCTTTGTTGCTTTATCACAGCAACAGAAAGTAAAGTAGGATGGAAGGTCTGCGGTAGAGATCAAGCACATTTGCAGGGTGCTGTGGTTGGCAGGGGCTGGGCTGCTGACAACCACAGGGAGGGCAGTGGGCTTCTGCGATTCTGAAGTGTCTGCAGGGACTGGCTCTAGACCCAGAATAAAAAAGAAGGCTGCTCCACACTTCAGCCCTGCCCTGCCCAAACCCCAAGTCAGGAGAGGAGGAAAGCCATTCTCCAGCTATTCCTTGGTGGCTGCTATTTATTTATTTTTGCCTGGGTTAAAACTAAACTGAGATTTAAATCATGCTGGGAAGTCAAGACTGTGTTCTAGTTTTTCTTTTGTAAAGAGCATAGATCATTGTGTTTGGAGAGTGGAGTTTAAAATTTTTCTGCTGAGTCTAATTTTATGGCTCCAGAAAGGCAATCCATTTTGGGCACACAGATTTCCTGCTGTGTGCTGAGTCTGGATGCTGCAAAGTAGGCACAGTGCCAGACTGAAGCTGAGCCCAGGTTCACCTGCAGAGGTTGCAAAGGCTGTGGGCTGCCTGCTCTCTTGGTCCTAAGAAGATTGTGCAACTAGAAGCCCCTTATCAGGGGCTTCTGGAGGGAAGGGTTCATTACTATGGTCCAGTTGTTCACTGAGAGATGAGCAGAATAGAGGTCACAAATCTAGAAATGTGTCGGTAATTCTACAGAATACTATAGGATCGAATAGTAAAGTTGTGGTTGGGGAGAAGGCTCAGTGAGTAAGAGTGCTTGCTGCGAAAGCAAGAGGACCTGAGTTCAAATCCCCAGTGCCCATGTAAAAACGATGTGTACACTTACCTGTAACCCCAGCATTGGGGTAAAGAAACAAGAGGGTTGGTCCACTGGTTATTGGCTGGGGTAGGCTGGGTTCCCAAGAAACATGCACAGACCAGCTCTTCTTCAGAGTGGAATGCGATTTGGTTGTGGTTGATGTGTGAGGCAGGCACTTGTAGGTGACTTGTAGGAGTCAGGGCTGGGGAGCAGAGGATGGGAGCTAGGGATGGAAGGCACAGTCATCATTAGAGTGGAGTGAGACTCCTGGGGAGGAGGTCTGGGAAATTGTGCATGGGCTTGCTCTGTTAGGAAAAATCACCTATCTTCCCTCCCTGCATCCCAATCCCCGAGTCAGTGGCAGGGAGGTGGTGGTGGTTTGTAAGATGTGGGGTGGGGGCCTGCCCTGCTTCCCCATCATCTTCCCAGCATAACCACATGAAAGGTTCTGTGATACCCACACAAATTCAGACAGATATGAGAGATAGGCGTCCCATCTACACGCAGCTGTGCTTGCCTGGAGCCCTAGTTTTCTTTGCTCCAATGGGCTTACCTGGAGGAGAGGGCTTTCCAGGTGCTTGTAGCACTTGGTATAATAAGAACACATGTACATGACCACAAGATGGGCAGCTTGATACACATTCACTTCGTGTGTAGCCACACCAGTGTTGCTGTGGAGAAGTACACAGGAAAGAACCTGCAGAGGTGTTCATGGCTGTGGTGGCATCCTTGGTGACATTTTCCTGCAGAACTGGGCTCTCACTGGGCAACATCTGCCCCTCAGGGTGAGCACTTCCCTACTCTCTTCTCCTCCTGTGAATGTGTGTGGAGCTGCCTGCACCATTTTCCCAAGTGACAGGACCCAGATCATTGTCCGTTACTTAGTGGACCCTGATATCCACAGATCTGAACTCATGACTGAATGGGTGGGGTGGACTAGAAACCTTCTTTGGAGCCACAGGGTCTGGTCTGTCTCTCTCAGCATCTTGCATGTATGAGAAGGGATACTGTGGTCATTTTGGCTAAGAAGCTGGCCAGAAGAGCAGACAGAAGGCAGAGCAATTCTCAGAAGCTCAGGACTTGGCATGATTGCTAAGTCTGAGTCTTGAGGGAATCATGACCAGCCACTGGTCTCTAGAAGTCTACCCTCCTCAGCCCTCACAAAACTTAGGTCACGTTTGGACTTGAACTGGGGGGACTGTGTTGGGCTGCATGGCTGTCTGTAGGCTCCAGGCTGCAGAGAGCTGAGTCAGCTGTCAGGAGAAAATCAGGATACTCTTCTAAGTCAGGAGACAAAGGCAGAAATAAGCCCCTCACTGGAATCTGCCCGACGATTCTCACCAGCACAGAAGCAAGAGCTCTAGCACTGTTAGCACCTGCTAGACACCCTCTCCCTTTCCAGCCACAAAACACAAACCCCATTGATAGGGAAAGGTCATGTCCTAAACATCTGTGCAACACCAGTAGCTTCTGTCTTTAATTGATCAGAATATAACTCTGTGAAAGATACCTCTGGCTCTTCCTTACGTATCATGGAGAGGAGAGGAGAGGAGAGGAGAGGAGAGGAGAGGAGAGGAGAGAAAAGGGAGAGAGGGAAGAAGGGGGAGAGAGGGAGGGAGAGAGAGAAAGAGAGAGAGAGAGAGAGAGAGAGAGAGAGAGAGAGAGAGAGGTAAAATGTCTCTCCCACCCTTTTAGATGAAACTTGAGAACCACCAGAAATGGTATCTAAGCTAATTATACACTGGCGAAGGCTAAGACTTTTACTTGTGACTCTTGAGGAATGTGTCCTGTAGTTTTCTCCATTCTCCCCTGGGAAACACATACTCCACGTGGGTGTGTTTCCCTTTCTGCTTAAGCCTATATCAGAGTCTCTTTAATTCAACGTCCACATTTGCCTCCCTAGACTGGTTAGTCCTGAAATTCTTGTCAGTATCTAAGCCAGGAACTCTGGTTTAGCTGGAGTCAGATGTCTGAGACCAAGGGAGATGCATCACGTTGCTGAGGGTGACAGTCAGGCGCTGTGTTTCTGTCCTCCTCACTGCTGACTGGAGAGGTTAGACTGGTCAGCCCTGCTTAGGAAGGGAAGGAAGAGGGTACAGTCAGGGAAAGACTCCTGGGGTGCTGGGGTGGATAAGAGCCTGTGTGCAGCCTCTCTCCTTCCATGTTGCTGTGTGAGCTGATCGATTGCCTTGACTGCTTACCCCTTCTTCTTCCAACATCTCCATCATTCATTCACCCATTCCACCATTTTGTGGAGCTCGTATCTTATTTCTTGTTGGGTCCTGGGTGCCTCACACCCCTTCACCTGAGAACAGACACCAGCTTGCTCCACACCAGGCAATGCTCAGAGCAGAGCCCACCTCTGAGAAGAGTCGCTGAAGCAGCTTCCAGGGGGTGCCATGGGGGAGGTCACTTACTGAGAGGGCTACAAGAACAGACATGTATCCTTCAGGTCTGTACCTCAGAAGTCTGGAGTTGTTTATCCCTGGGATGAAGTCAAATGTTGGCAGGATTCCTAGGCTCTGGGATAATCCCTTCCTTGTCAATCTCAGCTCTGTAAACTTCAGTCTGTTCTCTACTGGTGATAGCCTTGCTCTCTTCTGTCTTCTTGTTTTGTAAAGTCCCATCAGGGAAATAGGGAATCTCCATCTCTATGCATCACCATGAGCCTTACATAAACTTCTTTCTATAAAGGTTTTATTGGTCAGGGGTTCCAGAGGGGGAGATCTGTCTGTCATATCTATTATCTATTTGCTATCTATCTATCTATCTATCTATCTATCATGTCAATATCTATCATTTATCTGTATATTCAATCTTTCTATGCATCTATTTTATCTGTCACCTATTATCTGTCTGCTCTTGTGAAGATTCGTGTCCTTAGCATTGCAGGCAGCCTGGTGGTGGTCTTAGTCTATCATCGCCTTCATTTTTGTAAGAATACCATCTGCTAGATGAATTCTCTGTTTGTGAAACTTTAGGCTTTAAGGGTCTCTGGGTGATTGGATGCGACCCATCCATTCTGTGGGAAGTGGTCTGCTTTACAGACACCTCACATTTAGCAATGACCTCATGAGACAACTTTGGGGAGAACAAAGACCTAGAAGAGAAAGGTTCTGTTCTTACCTAAAAAATAACCTCTGACTTCCCACAAGGTTTTGCTGGGCTGTGAACTGTTTCAGTACATTCCATCAAATGGAAGCCTTTATAGACAGTCAAGCCATGTATGATCTCTGTGTCTGGAACTCCCACCCCAGGGACAGTGCTAGCCAATGGGCTAACACACACACACACACACACACCCCCCGAGGCAGGCAGACAGACATACACACACAGAGACACACACACACAGAAGCAGACATCCACACACAGACACACAGACACACAGACACACCACCACCACCACCACCACCACCACCACCACCACCACCACCACAGCCCACCCCACCAAAAGATCCCATCCTCATTGACACATAAAGTCCATCACCACAGAGAAGAGTAGTTGTGGGTCTGGGAATGAGAGCACAGGTGTCTGGGACTGTTGCTCAGCTACCTTCTAGCCTCTGAGCCCAGTGTCCCTGGTTGGGTTTTGCCTTTGGCTCACCCAGCCCTATCACTAAGAAGGCTTGATTGCAAGGGAAATCTCATGCTGTGGTGTAGCAGGAGGGGTTCTGAGCCAAAAGAACTGGCATAAATCCTGTTTTTGTCCCCTAATGGTGGGTATGCCTGGAGCCAGTCACCTGGTCCCTTTGGGTCACAGTTTCCTCGTCTAGAAAGCAGGGACAAATCACCATGTCAGTATGTGTGACAGTGACACAGAGTAAGGTCAGGACCTTTCCCTCCTGTGTCCTCCAAGACGTACCCAGAGGCACTGAGCGGTTCCAGAGAACGCCTGTTGATTGATTGAATGCACCTGGCTGGACGGCATTTCATTCTGGTTGAGCTGACCTGGGGATTTTTATTATTTCCATTTTGCTTAGCCTAAGAGGCAGTGAATTTATTTTAAGGTAATGCTCTTGCTCTCTTTGTCTTGTTCCCATAAATTATGACCTGGTGAGTTGTACGCAAACAGTTTGGCTTGATATTTCCCATTAATCTTTGCTCTTTTTTTTTTTTTTAAGGCAAACTTCAGTTCAGTAGACTGGTTTTAATTAAAACTTGAATTTCCAGTATTTCATGACTTACTCCTGCTGGACTATAAAAAGGGCAGTTCATACAATTTCAGGGAGCAATTCCCTTAACTACAAATATGCAAAGTAGGACCTGCTTCCACAATCTTGCTAGGATGCTGTTCTCTTTCTGGTATGGATAGGGCAGTCAAGGTTGCCAGGAAGAGGGAAAGAAAAGCATGACACTGGCCACCCTCAGCAGCCACATCCCATAGCCTAAATAAATCTGACCACACCCCCTCTCCTGCTCCCTGCACTTCTCTCTGGGAAAGCTAAGAGACTCTGTGAGTACAATGTCACTTTCTTCAGACACAACATAAGAAGGCATCAGATCTCATTATAGATGACTGTGAGCCACCATGTGGTTGCTGGGAATTGAACTCAGGACCTCTGGAAGAGCAGTCAGAGGGAGTTTGCAGCCCCAGGGAGGGAGCAACAGTGGCAACTGGCCTGACCCCTCGATGCTCCCAGAGACTGGATCACCAATCAAAGAATACACATGGAGGGACCCATGGTGCTGGCCACATATGCAGCAGAGGAGGGCTTTGTTAGCCATCAGGGGGAGCAGAGGTCCTTTGGCTTGAGTGTGTTAGATCCCCCAGTAGAGGAGAATGCCAAGGAGGGAAGACAAGAGTGGGTAGGTGGGTGGGTGGGGGAATACCCCCATAGTGGCAGGGGAGGGGGGAGGGAATAGGGAGGTTCCAAAGGGGGGAGATCTGGAACAGGGAAACATTTGAAATGTAAATAAAGTATGAAAAGTTAAAAAATTAGATAAATAGCAAAAAAAAACCCAAAAAACAAAACAAAAAAAACCAAAACTCTGCTGTGCTATGTTTTCCCCTTTATTTATGGTCTTGCTTAGCACCATTGTCACATAGGCTATCCCAGACTAAATGGTGTAGTATCAAGCTCTCTGCCATCCCCTGCAAAGACATCATTTTATCTTTCTTTGAAAGATTTCTTTGAAGGCTCTCTCTCTTCTGGGCCTCATCTGTTAGTTGTCTTGTCCAAGGTGGCAATCTCTGTCACCTAAAGCTATACTTCTTAATGAAGCTCCTTCCCAGGATTTAAGAGGCAGTGAGACTTACCCTTTAAGGTCCTATTGTGCTGTCTATCATGAGTACTGTCCCTTTTCAGTGCTTTCTTTCCTCAAAGTCTGTTCATGGCTCCCATGGTCATAGTGTCCTCTTTCCTACTAAGCTCACTTCTGAGGGGTAATTTTGTATTAGCTCCTTTCCTGAACCACCTGTAGCTGAAACCCTTTCTCCTAAGAGAGCACATCTGTGTTTCTGTATATTTACTTAATCCTCAGTCTACCATCTTTCCACCCAGATGCCAGTGCCATGGTATCAAACCCTGCTGTGAACATTGGGGGTGCTGAGCTCAATCAAAGATGGTAATTTTCAGAGCCCTGGGGTCACCCACAGTACATTGGTTACCCGAGCCAGAATTCAGCCTCACATCGTTCATCACATGGGACAATGGTTTACATGATCCCTCTAAAACCTATGTTGAAATGTAAGCACTGGGTTGGGGACCCCCATCTGTTGGTAAAGCACTTGCTGCACAAGTGTGAGCACCTGAGTTTGATCCCTGACATCCGGATATAAGACTGGATGTGGCTGTGCACATCTGTAAAACAGATGTTCCTGCAGCAAGATGGGAGGCAGAGACAAGAGAATCCCTTAAATCTCATAGGCTGGAGTTTACAAGAGAACCAAGAGATCCCCATCTCAATGAAGGAAGGAAAGAACTGACATTCAAAATTGTCCCCTGACCGCCACACTTTCACTGTGACGTGTGCACACTCACACATACAAACACATACATACACACTTTCGCACACACACGTGTACACAAATCACATTTATTATACACAGATTTTTTTCATGTATAATAGTAACTTTTATTTACCCGATTTAATTGTCATCTTGGAGGCTCACTGCCTCTGTCTGCTAACCCAGGCCTATTCTGGAAGCTTCTAGCCTCCGTACAATCTAATCTGACCTAGAAGGTTTTCAGCCCCTGAGACATACTGTTGAATGAGCCCACCCATTCTAGTTCTTTCTTATCTCTGGCTGACTGACTCAACTTAGTTGTTCTCGCTCAAGCTCCTCTCCACTGATTCAAACTGGCTTTTTTTTGCAGCCTCTAACTTTTTGCTCGCTTGGCCTCATACTAATTCTAGCAATCTGTTCTAATCTTTTGGCTCCTTCTCATTCTCTGGCTTGTTCTGTCTTCACCCGTGTCTAGCTTGTTGTCTCTTCAACCTGTTTCTGTAAACCTCTCCTGGTAAGACTGCCTACTTCTCCGCGCTACTGTCTTAAGTAGCTTCCTTTGTCTTCTCTCTTCTCATGGGGGTTGGCAGATCCTATTCTGTCAAATCTTTCTCTGATTCATCACTTTGTCTGCCACTCCATTAGACATCACTTTCAAACATGGGTGCTCCCTTCTACAAACTACCTCTACTTTTATTGTCTGGGATAAAGGTGTGTACTAAAGGCACGTCTGAATTCCACCCAGAAGGATTAAAGGTTTGTGCTAAGGCTGAGCCACACCACAACTAAAAACAGGTTTTCCCAGTAAACAACACAGTCTTGGGGATTCATAGGATGATCAAATATCCTGCAACACTAATGCTTAGGGGCTAGCTATTTCAGTGACATCAATGAAAGAGCATTGAGTTTTAGGTTCTGTTTCTGGGATTTAGCTCTGCAATGCTGGCCAAGGCCCAAATTCTGAACCACCAGGGCAAGAATAACAGCAACTTTGGGAGTTTTCAGCCCTTCTTCTAACAAGTTCATGCCATTTTCTTGAGTAGTGAATAGTCTTTTAAGGTTGATATGCAAAGTATGTTTGTCCTGCAAATGAAGTGTCTGTGGAGTGTGTGTGTTACACAGATTTTTTTAAAAAAAAGATTTATTTATTTATGTACATGAGGACTCTGTAGCTGTCTTCAGACACACCAGAAGAGGGCATCAGATCCCATTACAGATGGTTGTGAGCCACCATGTGGTTGCTGGGAATTGAACTCAGGATCTCTGGAGGAGCAGTCAGTACTCTTAACCGCTGAACCATCTTTCCATTCCCCAGAATTTTTTTTTCTTAGAGATAGAAATGTTGAGAGGTAGGTCTTTTGAAAGTTGACTTCCTGCAAGGGTGATGTCCTCATAAATAAGGAATAAACTTAGACCCTCTTCTCCGTTTTATGTCTTTCTGTGGCGTCTTGAAGCAGCATGAAGCTCCCCAGATGCCTGTATCGTGTTCATGGGCTTTTCAGCCTCCAGATTGTGAACTGAATAAGCACAATCTTTGTGTTCATGGAGTAGGAATTAGAGTATAGAATTTATATACCAGGATATTACTGCAGGTGTTCTGGCGGAGACTCAGAGAGAGGATGTATGTTGGCTATGGCTGGGTGTGTGTTGTCTCTGTGTGTATGTGTCTGTGTGTATACATGCATGTGTGTGTATATAGTATGGTGTGTATGGACTGTGTGCAAATATGCATAAATGTATACATGTGTCAGTTTGTGTATGCATATGCCACATGCATATGCATGCTTGAAGTGCGTGGAGGTCTGAGTTCTTGGTCAACTCACAGAGCTTATGGGTACTCAATGGGACTTTCCTGGATTCTGACTGTGCTGCTCAAGTGTAGGCATAAAATCCTGAGTAAATGTGTGTTGTTGGCATGACCATGCCAAGGACCATAATGCCTCAGACCCATGGGAATGGCAAGGCCTCCCCCAGGTCCTTCTTAGAAGCATGGCAAAGCCTTTCCCTGGCCCAAGTATGAATGTTGATGAACATTTGGCCTTTAATTAAAGCTAGTGTGCTTAGAAGGTTCTTCATCCCAGAAACTGTCAACCACAACTTTTTCAGCTTTCTTGGATGACTGTGACAGAGACTGCTTCCATATAGAGATTTCCTACTGGATCACCTAGCTCTTCTCCTCCCTGTTCATGCTGTATAGAATAAATGGGCTGAGTTTCCAAGTCCTCCCAGTGCTGGCTTTCCTGTGTGTGTTTCTGTTGCTTCTTCATTCTCTGTTGTTACAGTTAGGTCAGTCACTAAGTTATACAGGCCACGCCATTTAATTCCTGGGGATCTACCCAGTGGGAACTGCTCTGGCTTCCTATTTAACCATAAGCACCTTGCCTCTACTCACAAGGATATGCAAGGGCATACCCTTTCAACAAATCAGTACCTTGGACAGTGACAACCCATGTTCAACTGTGTATACCATGGTCCTTGAAGTGGTCTGGCCATGAGAGAGTGGTTTGTTCAGAGGAAGGGAGGGGTGAAAGCTAGTACAACCTATATCTATGTATCCACATGTTGCTCCCAGAGAGGTAGGGCATTTTATATTACAGAGGAGGAATCAGGAGTCACAAAATTTGGGGATGGCCACTATCAAGAGCGAGCCCATTTCTTACCCTTATCCTTCCTTTGCTGTGAGGGCAGGGAACTGACTCTCTCAGTTCCACTCTGACCTCATGGCACCATCCAGGAGGGGTTTTAACCCTCCTCTGCAGATGAGAATATGGAGGCTTATATTCTTATGGAAAAGATCATATAAAATATCACCTCAATTCCTGGTGGCCAACGGATTCTGAATCTCAGGTCATCTTACCTGAAAGTCTTCCTACCTTCCAGAGATGGAAACTACACTTCTGTGTACCAAATTCCCAGAAAGGAGCCACACTTGCTTTAAACATTCAAGGCTGTTTAGAACTTCCATGACTGTGTGATTTGGGATAGTGAAGATCCAGATCCAAATTATCATGTTGATTCTTAGTCCCTAAATACTCTTTTATTTTCTACCTCCGCATCTGACCTAATATCCTTGTGATGATTGGATAAATCCTTTGGATTGTGTAAACAGTCTGTTCACACCTACCAGTCTGTTCACACCTACCATTCCAAAAGCCAAGAGCATCATCAAATGCCACCTGAGACCTGGGAGGAGTCCTGTCTACAGTGGGCAGAGCTTCTCACATTAATTAACATAATAAAGAAAATCTCTCACAAACTTTCTCAGAGGTCCATCTCCATAATTCTAGACTGTTCTAAGTTGGCAATTAAACTGGTCATCACATAGACCATGTTGGAATGTAGCATTTGGGGTAGCCCTTTCTGGACCATGCTCATTCACATTTGGCTCTAGAGTCAAGTGCATCTTACTCCCTTTGAGGTGAGAGCTGTGTTTTTATGTTGGTAAGGCTTGCAGGGATGGAGACTGTCACAGTGTCACAGGATGAGGGCTGCTGCTCCTGTGTGGGTGTCATCACACGGTAGGTGGTCAGGGAGAATGTATTTTGTGTTTTCAGCCAGCAAGGAAGTGTTTTCTGGATCATCTTCAGGCTCTACAGCACCCCTGCCAATTACTAGTGCTTGGAGCTGTACTTTTGGCAGAATTATACTCAGTCATGCTACCTGTCCAGGGCGTCAAGGGAAAGGCAAGGATGCTGCCTGTGAGAGTCAAGTAATTAAAAACCTAGCATTTTCCACAAAGAAAACATGTTTGAAAAAAAAAAAAAACCCGGAGCAGCATGAAGTTCTGGAGGTAAACAAGATTAAAAGTCTTCTCACAGAAAGAATTAATATTTAATCCCCATTCTTCTCAGAGCCTACTAGATGTTGAGACTACTTCTTTTCTAGTCTTGGGCTAAATGTCAAATTTACATTTAAATAGGCCTGTTTTGTAGGGAGCCTGTAGCTGCTGGAGTCCTAATGGGAGAGTTAATTTATCTAGTTTTAGGTGTTCAGACTTGATGTCAGCCAGGCCTTGAGACAGGTGGTGAGGCCTGTTTTCAAGGATGCTAATGGGGTTACTGTGGAAACACCCTTGCCCTCGGAGAATAGGCACTTTCGGTGGAACTTAGCAACTGAATGACTTCCCTGCGGACCCAGATTTTATCCCCCTTTTCTGGTCCCTGGGAGAGGAAAGGAGGCATTACCAAGCACCCTTGGAAGTCCCAGGCTGCTCAATTGCTGCTGCTGTGTGGTCAGGTCATAATACTCTGGAGCCATCAGTGCAAGGTTCTTTGGATATAGTGGCTTTCCCTCTGGAAGATGTCAGAGGAGTCTTCCAGACTCCTGGAAGTACAAAGCATTGTTGGACCTCACGGTGAAGCTGCTTTGGATTGGAAAAGGCAACTGAGGTGGGACCTGTCCCAGCATGCACTTTGGCGTCACTGGTAGCCTTTGGTTGTCATGGCATCCAGGTGAGAAAGGCAAGCTTAAGGGATCGTTTGGTAATGGGAACTTTACTGCTTTGGCTTATGCACCTCCTTCTCTTCTAATAATGCACTCGGCAGCCCAGTTCCTTTGCCTGCTGCTTATGCGCATACGTGTGCACATGAGCATAGACATGCAGCGCTATCGAAATCTGGTTTGAGGCACAACATTGGGATAAGTTTCTCTTCCTCCAACAAATTTAGATAGTTTCTATTCAAACATATTTCAGTGCAAAGAATTGAAAGGCTGATCTGGCTTGACCCGGTTTGGGGTACAAATGCAAAACTGGGTCTTCAACTGAATTTTTGGGGAGATCCCCCCCCCTCTTTACCATCTTATGCCTATGCATAGTTGGGCAGGCATAAGATTAAAGCCAGATGCATTGTGAGAAGGGAAGCGTGCAGGAGAAAAAGAGTCTATACCCTATTCTGTCAACTGAAACAGAGAGCCACTCTTACCATACCCATTAGTAACCAAACTCCTTCTCTTGAGTCCCATAAAGAGAAGCCCCAAAGAACAATCAGGATCCTTGAGTATCCTCACTCTTGTGGCTGGCTATCAATCTTGATAGTATATCACTCTCTACAATCCTTTATTTATTTATTTATTTATTTATTTATTTATTTATTTTGGTTTTTCGAGACAAGGTTTCTCTGTATAGCCCTAGCTATCCTGGAACTCACTCTGTAGACCAGGCTGGCCTTGAACTCAGAAATCCGCCTGCCTCTGCCTCCCGAGTGCTGGGATTAAAGGCGTGTGCCATCACTGCCCGGCTCTCTACAATCCTTTACCTCCAAATAAAATTATCTGATTCTGTAAATTGATATGGATTTGAGTTCTTTGACTAGGAGGCCAAGAACTGAGAAACACCCAACCTCAACCACCTTTAACACTGTGCGCATGTGGGTATATGGCATACACTTGTTTATGTTTGAATGCACATGTGTATGTGGGCAGATGGGCACATGCATGCACTCAAAGTCTCAAGATTGATATCAGATGCGGAAGATACACGAGGTGATATCACTTGCTTATTGCCAGCTGTTTCTTCTCATCTATTTTCAGGAGTGGAACAAAGTCGAAGAAGCTTAGTCTTCTGGACCCTGGATTTGCTTAGTCCCTTTGGATGTCACCAACAACATCACAAGATGTTTCTGTTTCTCTGCTGTTCTGTTTTCTGAGTTTTCAATTACTCATGGTCAACCACTGTCTGATAATTAGTAAACAGAAATTCTGGAAATAAGCAATTTGTAATTTTTTTATTTAGACCATTCTCATAATAAAATCACGTGCCATCTGTAAAAAAAAAAAAAGATTGATATCAGAAATTATCTACCTTATTCACTGAGGCATCGTGACTCAATCAGCCCTAGAATTCATAGATACGGCTACTCATTGCCAGCAATGGGTAGTCTCAATAGCCAGCCAGCATCCTTAGAGGATCAGTTTCTATCTGATCTGTGTGTTGCCTGAGTTGTCTGTGGTAACTGTCCTTTTTTGTATCATTTGTTGATATTCTTTAGGTGTCCAGATTTCTTTCTTTCTTTCTTTTCTTAACAAAAGATGTGGTGTCTGCATCCCACAAAGCCCTAAATTGAGTATGCCTTTGCCTTGCCTTTAATTCCTCTGACGTGTTTCAGGCACTGGCATTGAATTCCGTGCAGAGATGCACTGATTCTTCCTTCAACGTTTTGTACTACTTCAGCAGATTTCAGCCATGAAAAATATTCCAATAGAAACTTATTGTTCTGTTAATTAACGTCTTTATCTCCTGAATATAGAAATCAATAGTTATTTGGAACTGTGAATAGTCTTTGGGACACAAAGAAGGCCCTAATGGAGAAGGTGCTGTCAGGAAAGTTCTAGAAGACAGGAGGGAGGAAGGAAGGGAGGACAGGGTGTTTTCTCATTTCATAATGAGTGCGTCTTTAACAGAGCGACAGTATCTGTGTTAGTTACTTGCAAAATCCCTAACAAAAGTAACTTAAGGAAGGAAGGGTTTGCTTTGCCATTTTGGCAAGCATGGGGACCATAGAGCATCTGCAGTTGGGGGGGGGGGGAGATGCTGGTACACAGACCACTCATTGATGTGTTTATAAAAATACATAAAGATATATCTGTTATATGGGGTTATGGGGAGGTAGGTGTGTGTGTGTGGGAAGGGTGCTTCTCAGCAGGCCCAAGCCCAGGCATCCCTTCCCCCTGAGGGACCAGCCACACACAAAGGTACAGTATAGAAATAGAGTTTATTCAGGGCATGGGGAGGGGAGTTAAGAGGGTGGTAGAGGCAGAGAAAGGCAGAGAGAGGGAGAGAGAAGTAAAAGAGTAGAGAGTAGAGAAGTGGAGAGGCCGGCCATGACCACGTGG
Source organism: Rhynchomys soricoides (assembly GCA_019843965.1). Classification (NCBI taxonomy): domain Eukaryota; kingdom Metazoa; phylum Chordata; class Mammalia; order Rodentia; family Muridae; genus Rhynchomys; species Rhynchomys soricoides. The sequence goes on from JADRCH010000031.1 coordinate 11,777,661, forward strand.
AGAGAGGGGGGAAGGGAATGGGGAGAGGGAAGGGATAAGAGATGCAAGGGAGAGAGGTAAGAGAGAAGAGAGAGGAGAGAGAGGAGGGGCAACAGCCCTTTTTATAGTGGGTCAGGCCCACCTGGCTGTTGCCAGACAACTGTGGGGAGGAGCCTACCTGGCTGTTGCCAGGTAACAGTGGGGTGGAGTTTAGACAGAATGCTAATACTCACTACTTTTCATTCAGCCCAGGACCCTCACCCATAGAAGGGTACCATTAGGGTCTATCTTTCCACTTTGACCAACGTGATCTAGAAAATTCTTCAGACACCATGGAGGTTTTTCTCTTGGTTCTGGATCCTGTCAAACTGACAATCCATGTTAACCATTACAGAACTTAATACTGTCATAGGAATCATGCATATTCCTGACACCATTTGCCTTCTAGTAGAATGAGCTGTTCATAGGGATCAGGCCAGCCTTACCAGACATGGCTTCATTAAATAGCAGTCTTTATTTTACTGAAGTCATTCTTTCCTTGCAGGGTGTGGGTGAGGATCCCCAAGACATTCATTTATTTTTTAAATTCTAGAAGAGAGGGAGGGAGGGAGATAGGGTGTATATTATCTCATGATAAGTAACTCTTCATTGTCTGTGTCTATGACTAATAGGGGCTCTGTGTGCAGGTAGATGTACCAGCCACACTCTGCAGCTTCTTTAGTTTGGTCTTGGTACCCACAGATGGGATGTGTGTTGACCTTTCTCCATCAAGACCCAGCTCTAGAGTCAGGCTGGTCAGAGAAACAGAGTACCATGCTGTTGAAGGCTGGGGCAGCCCTACCTGGTCATGCTCAGACTGGGGTGATCTTCAGGTTGGAATGTGAGAAGAGATTGGGAGGTTCCCCATGGTCCTTAGACTAGACATGACATCATTGCCAGACAGATAGGAAATGAGCATACTGGACAGAACGGGTCAGATATTCACAGAGATGATGTCACTTAGTTTATAGCTTCAGACCTTGAGGTTGTGCTCTGGAAAAACACCAGTAAGAGATCTTCAAGTAATTGACTTTTAATGTCTTAGAGAAATTGCAGGTCCTGGCTGATAGAGCATAGAGTGCTAGAATACATAAAGTAATTCTGCATTAACTTCCTGCGACGATGTGAACACCCCAGATAAAACACTGATGACAGGCCAGAATCATGACTCTATCAGGATCCAGTGTGGTGAACCAAACCAGTGGGTTTATTGGGTTTACTTGCAGTTTTGTGAGCAATCCTCAAGTAGCTACATCTCTTCAAAGTCTTACCCCATCATAGATGATGACCTCCTGGAAGCTGCATCACCAGGTCCATCTTTTAGTTAATTTTACTCTACTTATCTACTCTGGCATTTCCCAAGATGCACCTGGAGGAGAGCAAGAGAAAGGAATGTTTGGAATCTGAGGTGAGGATCCTGATGTATCCCAAATTCTTTGTACTATGGAATCATAGTATTTATCACAAATGCCAGAGGCCTACCGGGCTGGAGAGATGGCTTAGTGGTTAAGAGCATTGACTGCTCTTCCAGAGGTCCTGAGTTCAATTCCCAGCAACCACATGGTGACTTACAACCATCTGTAATGGGATCTGATGCCCTCTTCTGGTGTGTCTGGAAACAGCTACAGTGTACTCATATAAATAAAACAAATCTTAAAGCAAAACAAAAACAAATGCCAGAGGCCAAGCTATTACTGTATTGTGCTGCTCAGTTGATTGTTGGGGCTTTTGGTTCATATTAATCTCTACTCCAAAATGGCAAACGTATGATAATGTTATAATCCCAAAAGCTATGCTTCAAGTGGAGGACCAGTGTGCCTGTACACATGCCATAGTTTGGGGCAGTACTGCCAGGGAAGAAGCAGGAACTGAGCATGCTTCATCCTTCCTGCCAAACGTAACAGAAAATATGACAGAAGTGGTCAGTCTAGAAAGGAAGCTGACATACAGTTCACAATCCCCTCTCCAGAACGAGATTTATTGGAACGAGATGGCTTCAAAGTGGGAGGAGGAATACTAAATAGACATAATAGGAGATATGGAGAGCTAAACATGATGGGCCTTTAAGGGACGGAGGACAGAGATGCTTCCTTTTAAAGCTTGGAGTGGAGCCTTGCTTAGAATGGCAATGGGAGAGAGGGAGAGAGAGACAGAGAGACACAGAGAGGAGAGGGAGGAGGAGGAGGAGGAGGAGAAGAGGAAGAAGAAGAGGAAGAGGAAGAGGAAAGAAAAAGGAGAAGGAGAAGGGGAAGGGAAAGGGGAAGAAGAAGGAGAAGGAGGAGGAGGAGGAGGAGGAGGAGGAGAAGACGAGGAAGAAGAAGAGGAGGAGGAAGAGGAAAGAAAAAGGAGAAGGAGAAGGGGAAGGGAAAGGGGAAGAAGAAGGAGAAGGAGGAGGAGGAGGAGGAGGAGGAGGAGGAGGAGGAGGAGGAGGAGGAGGAGGAGGGAGCTCCTGTGCTGGCTACAACTTGACACAAGCTAGAGCTATCTGAAAGGAGGAACCTCAATTGAGAAAATGCCTTCATAAGATCCAGCTGTAGGGCATTGTATTGATTAGTAATTGATGGGGGAGGTCCCAGCTCATCATGGGAGGTTCCAGCCCTGGGGTGGTGGTCCTGGGTTCTATAAGAAAGCAGGCTGAGCAAGCCAGTAAGCAGCACCCTTCCGTGACCTCTGCAGCAGCTTCTGCCTCCAGTTTCCAGCCCTGTTTGAATTCTTGCCCTGAAATGACATTTCTTCTAAGGTTAAACATTTCCTAGAGCCAGTGGGAAGTCACATGAAAGCAAGCATTTTATATGCAAACACTGACCCGCTCCCATCCCCCCTCTGCCTTCCCCACTGGGTACTCTCAGCGGGACAGCTTGTCTCCTCTAATCACCTAGGGCCAAGTTCCATAGCCTCAGCCTCCCCACAGGATGTTCTCAGTGGGACACTGTATTTGTCCTAGTCACCCGAGGCCAGGTTCCCTAGCTAGAGACCGTTCTGAGTCAATGCCCTCTGAGGAGGAGGCTGACCCTGTTCTGCTTGCAGCCTTTGTTCCCTGACCCTTCTCTATTAGTTTAACCTCCCATCTCATCCACTCCACCCCCACCCCATGGACTCTTGTGTCTGGGTGCTTGCGCCACAGGGATTGGCACTGTTAGCAGGTGTGGCCTTGTTGGAGGAGGTGTATTGCTGTTTGGGTGGGCTTTGGAGGCACTTAAGCTTAAGCTCTGCCCAGTGGTGGAATTCCAGTCTGCTGGCTGCCTTCACATCAAGATGTTTATAACTCTTGGCTCCTCAAGCACCATATCTGCTTGAATGCTGCCATGCTCCTGCCATGATAATAATGGACTGAACCTCTGAAACTGTAAGCCAGCCTCAATTAAATGTTGTCCTTTATGAAAGCTGCCTTAATCACGGTGTCTCTTAATAGCAATTAAACATAAACTAAGACACATGGATAGTCTAAGTCTACACAGCAGCTTCTGTGGGACCTCTCTCTCTCCCACTACCTGAACTGACTTTCAGAGAACACACTCATTTGAAAAGAAGATGCTTCATGTGAAGTCCCAGGTCTGGTGGACTTCTCAAGAGAGAAGGAGGCGGATCTCTGAGAGCCAGCAAATCTGACTATCCAGTGTCAGATTTCTGTCACTGCTGCTTGCCCTAGTTTCACGTCTGCTCCTGTGATAAAATGGCCTAATAAAAGGCAACTTAGGGGGAAAATCTTTTGATCATGACTCTCGATCTTTTCCCGTCACGTGACCTCATCTGCAGCGTGTCTCCTGCCAGGATTACAGCCATAGTCTTTTACCCAGTCATTCCATGTTTGACACCCTGTCATGACACTGCACAAAACCTTCCAGGGGTTCTCATGGCACTGGGAGCAAGCACAGTGTCATTCCTGGGTGCTCAGGTACCTGTCCACATGAGCCTTGTGTCCACCCATCCTTGCCTTCCTCTTCCCTCAAACGTGCTAATTGTATTCCTAACCTGCTTCAGTCCTTGCACCTCCACTCTGTGTATTCCCTCACCTCTGCACACAACTGCAGTATCTCATTACTCAAACAGCCTTTTAGGGAGGGTGTTCTTGGCTAGCCCTAACTGAAGCTACTGTCCTCAACTTTCTTCGATGTACCCATTTATATCCCTCTATACAGACATTGCCCCTTTTATCTGTTTATGTATTGGCTTCCTTTTTAATGTGTGTAAACATGTGCACATGCATGAGTTTGCAGGTGTGTAGAGGCCAGAGGTACCTAAGTGTTGTTCCTCAGTTTGTATATGCTTGGCCCAGGGAGTGGCACTATTAGAAGGTGTGGCCCTGTTGGAGTAGGTGTGTTATTGTGGCTGTGGGCTTTAAGACCCTCATCCTAGCTGCCTGGAAGCCAGTCTTCTGCAAGCAGCCTTCAGATGAAGATGTAGAACTCTCAGCTCAGCCTGCACCATGCCTACCTGGATGCTGCCATGGTCCCACCTTGATGATGATGGATTGAACCTTTGAACCTGTAAGCCAGACCCAATTAAATGTAGTCCTTATAAGCATTGCCTTGGTCATGGTGTCTGTTCACAGCAGTCAAACCCTAACTAAGACACTCAGAAACCACCCTCTTGGTTGAGACAGCATCTCACTGGGTTCTGGGGCTTGATGATTCTTCTAGGCTGGACGGCTAGCAAACTCCAGGGGTCTGCCTGTGTCCAGTTCCTCAGTACTGGGGTTACTAGCACACAGCACCACACTTGCCCTTGTAGGTGGGTGCTTGAGATTCAACTCAGGTTCTCCTGCTTGTACAATCATTGAACCGATAGGCTGAGCCATGTTTTCAGCTCCACGGACCATCTTTCTCTGGTGGATGAAGAGCCCTCTGAGTGCAGTCGTTCTATTTTATGTACTGTGCTGTACCCAGCATACAGTTTCTTCATAAATAAACTGTTTGCAAGGTACATACTCGTTATCTCAGTACTTGGGGGACCAAGGCAGGATCTGGTGATTTTTGAGGCCCTGGCTCAAAAACTCAAACAAACTCTCCTGTTGATGGGACCGGACATTCTTTGAAGTGAATAAAAATGCCCCTTTCCATTTTCAATTATGGTAAAAGAAAACAAAAACAAACAGACCATCAAAACAAAACAAAATTACGTGTCAGGTTTGCAAAGACACAGCTCTGTCTCCTGTGTTCACATCTACTTTCCAATCTGGAAGAGGTTGACCATGTAGTACCCTTGCTTCATTGTGGGGTACCCAGCCCAATCAGAGCCAACAGGGGAGCTCAGAGCCCTGCAGCCTCCCAGAGGGAGCATGGTACCACGTGGGATAGCTGCCCACACTGAAGGCTCTGCCCATCTCAGGTATGCCAATTAGGGTAGAGAGGCTCCCTTGGAAGAAAAAGTGATCAAGCACCTTGTCTTGGGAACAGATCGACACTCTGTTGTAGGATCTATAAAACAAGGTGAGGTCTTAATAAAGGAGAGGGAAACAGATCAAGTTCCAAGATGAATGGACTGTTCTCTCTGTGAACTCACTTCTCTTCTTACTCCCTGAGCTCTGGAAAGCTCTGTAATTTAAAAAAGTCAATATATGTGGGATCTTGAATAATTGATCGATGCTTAACACCCTGTCAGTAAGGTGTCGGGTAATATTTAATTTCCCATCCAAGGCATCATGCAAATAGCTCTGCAGACTGTTAATATGCACCAGGTCTCTTGATAAACAGTGTGTTCCTTTTTAATTAGTAAATAATTACAGAAACTGTAAACAAGGAGCTGATCACCTACTTTCACAACTGTATTAACTTTCTCTATGCTGCAGGGCTGAGATGGCCCAGACTTGTGTAGGACAGAGTTGCTTGTCACAGCTAGTCTTGGGAACACCAGGGTTCTGGGATAGCAGGATTCCTTCCAGCACAGGGAGCCCATCTCTTATGGGACTGGAGTTGTCGATTATTGGTATAAACAAGTAGTGGGTTAAGCACCCTGAGGAGGAGGCTATCAGTCTGCTGCTGGGGACCATGGCAGACAAGTGGCTGGCAGAAAGGGCTGCTCTTAAGCCCCATTTTAACCATGTGGTTCACTTGCAACTTCTTCCTCCAGGTCTGAATTTCTGACAGAGCGAGAGTCTTTTCACTTTTCCTGGGGAGACGCGAACAAATAGATGTCTGTTTGTTCCAAATAGAACCTCAATAACAGACCAGAGAAATGAGGCTACCCAAGTCTAGTTGAATGAGTCAGTGAGTTTACTGGGGTTACTTACACAGGAGCATGGACACCCCGAAGGTAGCTGCATTATGAATGAGCCCACCCAAGGCTGGGTGAGACTCCACAGAGCTATATTCCTGGAGCTTCCTCCAGGACTTGTAGGGAGCTCATTGGTCCTCATGTCCCTTTTCTTGTTCACAGTACAGTTAGTTGGTGCTACTGCTTATATTATCTGGGGCCCAGGTCTTGCACATCTGTAAGTGTCAGATTCCTCCTCCAACCAATGTGCAAGCTGTTTATTTCCTTGAAAGTTTTATCTATTTTCTGATGTTTAAAGGGCCTCCTCCCAGGACGGAATGGGTTAATGAGTAATAAATTGCTGTACAACCAAAGGCAAAAACCTGAGTTATTCTGGTGGCTGCTGGATCTCTGAAGCTCAGCTCTGTGCCGAACCTCACTTTATAGTAGTTAGTTTCTCTCCTGGTAAACTAAACTATATAGGGCTGGGGAAATGCAGCTCAATTTGTAGAGTTCTCGCCTCACATGCAGGAAGCCCTGAGTTGCAAGCCTCCAGCACCTTACAAACCCTGGCGTGCTGGCACAGGTCTTTAATATTAGCGTTCTGGAGTGGAGAAGTTCAAAGTTATCCTTAGGTACGTATCGAGTTCAAGACCCACTCGACCACATCAGACTGCTCTTAAAACGTTAACAAATGTACATCTGGCATACAGGAGCCACTGGGTGTTAATTTTTGTCCCTATTAGCGAGGGCCTCTGCTCTTTTCCTCTTATTTTTAATTTATTTCCTTAAATGAGGCCTAAAGAAGGCACGTACAGTACCACACGCTTGTAATGCCAGCATTCAGGAAGCTGAGGTAGGCAATTCATGAGTTTAAGTCTTGACTTGGATTTCATAGCTGGACTTCGTCTCAAAAAATTAACCTAATTTTTTTTTTTTCTCTGAGTGGGAAAGCATTGTCACTGTATGATAAAACAGATAAACACTGTTTTAAGGATGACTGATCCAGGTGGTCTGCCTGTAGTACAATCTCAAGAGACACCCTAACTGGTACTGGGGACAGTGGCAGAGGGTGGAGACCAGGTGGCTGAGCTGTGCTGAGCCTATGCTGAGGTCTATGCTGAACTGTGACACTATGGGGAGAGATTTGGCCCCAGTGCCTGTGGAGGGACATGACAAAACACAGTCATCCTGTACTAGAACATTCTGTGGGCTCTGACCAAGACATGGTAATTCGTAAGTTCCGGGGAAGGCTCCAGGCTGGTGGGATGGAAGGCAGGACAGAGACAGAGAGACAGACAAGCATGAGGATAGGGAGAGCTCCTCTCCCCAGGACTCAGATGTATTCAGGGCCTATTACCGGCCAGCAGCCCTGAGTCCTGGGGCCTAGACCATACTGAGGAAAGGCTCATGTCCTAGGAAAGATTCTGCAAGGGAGGTGACTGTGCGGCCCAGTGAGACAGTGGTTTTCAAGATGTCTAGCAGGGTGAATGCAGCAGAGAGTATGTTACTTTTTTTTTTTCTCTTATTTATGTGACAAAAGACTTCACAAAAACAGCTTAAGCAAGAAAAGGTTTACTATTTTGCCTCATGGTTTGATGGTATTTCCATCATGGCAGGGAAGGTGTGACAGCTGGAGGGTAGACAGGTAGAAGGAGGGTAGTGCCTGCACACTGGAACCAGAGCTTGCCGGGGTTCTACTAACTGCCGTCTTTTGATGCAGTCTGGGACCCCAGTACCGCCCTCATTCAGGGGCTATCTTCCTGCTTCAGTTAACCCTCTCTAGAAACATCCTCACATGCATGCCTCAAGGTTTGTCTTCTAGGTCATTTAAAATCTTACCAATTTGACAATCTGCATTAACCATCACAGAGGGAAATCCAGACCCATTACTCCAAATGAACTTGTGAGCCATTATTATAGTTTCAGACCCATCCCACGAGCTCAGAAGGCTTGGGTTCGCAGACACTTGTTACCTACCTGAAGCCTCGGTGTGCATCTCACATGGTGTCACTGTTTCTCAGAAGTCTCTTTGCCACCTAGCCAAGGAAAATCTAGACCTGTGGCCCTGGATGAGGGTGTTGCACCCAAGCTATTGCGTGTGACAAAGAGCTACAATTTGCTTGCTCTTGTGTGCCTATCTGGCCAAGAGCTGGAGGAGGCATCACTGTGGTTCCACTATTTCATAAGGATTGTTCCAGAACTAGATGGCAAGATTCACAGGACTGGGCATACAATGTTTCAAAAGTTTGTTTCATCTAATGTGCCCTGTTTAATGACTGAGAAAAGAGACATCTGGTCTGTGAGAAAGGATGTTTGGGTGAGCTTCTATCTCTGTCAATTTGGCCATGATAGTGATCTGCAGAACATGATGAAGTTGGTGAGAGATGAGACTGCAGCTAGGTGGAAGGAGGGTAGAAGCCATAGCTTTGGGGCTTGGAGACTTGGTCTGGCCTCCGTTGGACATCTTCTGTTCATTTATCACACACACACACACACACACACACACACACACACACACACACACCATTGGGTAAAGCCCTCAGGAGAGGAAGCAGTTTATAAAGCACAACTGCTTTGAGTAAGAGTTGGAGAGCTTCTGAGGACAGGTCATGAGCCTCCTTAAGGTCAGGACAGTCCCTCACATTTGTTGCTGCCTCAGTTACCCTCTGGCTCTTCTGGTTCTTGTGAGAATGAATGGAAAGTTACATAGCCTCTCATCTAACCGTGGAGTTTGAATGAATGGGAGTGTCCCCATGGGCTTGGATGTTCAAACACTTAGTTCTTAGTTGGTGGCACTGTTTGGGTATGTTTAGGAGGTGTGACCTTGATGGCAGAAGTGTGTCACTGGAAGTGAGCTTTGTGGTTTAAAAAGCTGCATGCCATCCTCAGTTCACTGTCTCTGCTTCTTTCTTGTGGCTAAGATGTGAGCTCTTGGCTTGTTGCTCCAATCACATTTTGCCATGCTTCCCCACTGTGGTGATGCTAGACACTTACCTGGAACCATAAGCCGAAATAAATCATTCCTTCTCTAAGTTGCCTCGGTCACGGTGTTTAGCACAGCAAGAGAAGAGCAATCTAGAACCCAAACGAAATCCAATCTGTGAAAAGGATCCTTTCTAAAAGAAACAAGGAAGGATAGTCATGAACAGCAGCCTCCCAAATAAACACAACCAACACCACTGTTATTCTTACTGCTACCACAGCTAGCATCACAAACATCATGTCACTGTTACCATTATCACCATAATCCATTTTATGACCACCACCACCACCAAAAATGTTATCACCACTACCACCATGAATATGACTGCCAATACCACCATCACCATTTTGACCATGTCTACCCTTACTTTCACCATTACCATGTCACAAAACCCATGGCCACCATGATCACTACTATTACATGCTCATCAAACAGCACAAAGAGCAAAGTCACGTAACAACCACAACCCTCACCATTACTACCATTATCTACTGCTGTATTATGACCCTGTCTGGAGACGCTGAGTGAAACTGAAGTCTGGAGTAATGCACTAATTTAATTGGCAGAGAAAATGTCATTGGGATAACATTCAGGCTATTCCTGATTGTCCTTATCACTCTGATCCAGATCTACTGTGTTTGTGTGTGTGTGTGTGTGTGTGTGTGGGTGTGTGTGTAAATGAAAAAAAGTACAGTTACTTCCATATTTTTCAAGGCCTAACTTTAAACTTGCTTTGCACACTTTTCAATGTGATGGCTGAGTTTAACGACAAAAGGAATTCAAAAACAGCTGGAATCATTGAAGAGAAACCTCAAGAGCTCTGTATTGGAAAAGTTGCCTTGGGGGCAAGACCCCACTCTGAAATGACTTTACTTGTTGAAAATGTAAATTCATTTGTAAGACAGGAACCTAAACTGAGAATGCCTCTGAAAGGTCCCCACTCAAAACTCTGCAATGAAACTTCCCCCAGAAATAGAGCACAAAGCGCTGGCACTGTGGTCCAGTGGGGCTAAGCTCCAGCCTAATCTGGTGAAAGAACTGTGTAGTCTCCCTGGTATTGATTTTCTAGGAACGAAACATGTAGGAATGGTGGATTCTGGAGCATGGTCGAAGGGTTCTAGAGACTTACTGAGGTCGTGAACGGTGAGGCTGGGTCAGAGCTGCAAGAGGGCCTGTGAAGGGAAGCTGTGTGGGGAAAGCCTAAGTTTCAGTGGAAAACTCAAGGTGTTGGTGATGCCATGATTATGGGGCATTTGCTGAGCATTTTTGCAGGCAAGGGATAGAGCCAGCCTAAGAGCTAGCGTATGTGTGTTAAGGGTAGCAGAGCTGGAGGAGCAGGGCTATCCTAGGCATTTGGAATTCAGGTGATTCTACAACTTGCCACATGCTTATAAATTACTTCACCCACTAAGCCATCTTCCAGGCCCATATTTCTGTATTTTAAGACATGGATTATGCAGTATGTTGTGCCAGCAGCCTTAGAAAACTAAAACCAGAAAATAGTGTTCCTCAACTTTTAATTTTCCAACACTGACTGAGCTATTAATGATTTCTGCTTACCATATACATTTTGCAATCAGTTGTACCCCTTCAAAAATGGTCACTGGATGTAAAGAGACTGAATTGAGTTTTAGATAACCTTGGAGATTATTGTAATTTTAACTGTATTAATTCTTCTGTTCTGTGAACTGGGTATTTTTTCCGTTCAATTAAGTCTTCTTTATTTTCTTTAAGAAATAGATTAATTTTTAATGTAAAAATTCTTGTTAAACTTATTCCTAGGTATTTGGAAAAGGTATTATAAATGGAAACACCTTCTTAATTTTCTTTTAGATTTTCTGTGGCTGCCATTTAGAAATACAACTGAGTTTTCAACATTGATTTTGTACCTTACAGCATTCTGGAATTTGTTGATTAGGACCAACTGTTGGTATGGATTCTTGGAAAGTTTAAAAAAACCTAAGATCATGTCAATATATGAATGAAGACATGTATTTCTTCGTTCTCAAATCAGGTGTCTTTTAGTGATTTACTTACTTCTTACTTATTTATTGTCTTAATTATGGTTTCTATTGCTGTGAAGAGACGCCATGACTAAGGCAACTCTTAAAAATCAACATTTAATTGGGGCTGTCTTATAGGTTCAGAGGACTAGTCCGTTATCACCATGGCAGGAAGCATGGCAGCACACAGGCAGACATAGTGCTGGAGAAGGAGCTGAGAGTTCTATATTTTGATCCAACTGTAGCTAGGAGAGGACTGCTGTCTTCCCAGCAGCTGGGAGGAGGGTCTCAAAGCTCACCCCCACAGTGATACACTTCCTTCAACAAGGACACATCTCTTAACCATGCCACTCCCTAGGCCAAGCATATATTTAAAATAATAATAATTATTATTGTTATTGTGTGTATGTACGAGAATGCACTTGTGCCATAGCACACAAGAGGTCAGAGGATAGCTTTGTGGAGTCAGGGCTGCCTTCCCACCACTCTGTGAGTTCTGGGGGTCAGCTCAGGTTACCATACTTGTGTAGCCTTTACCCGCTGAGCCTTCTCACTGGCCTTCTGAGTAGTTTTTAAACTATGGAATGGTGTTGGGTTTTGTCAAATGCCCCTGCACCCAGTCCTACTATGTGTATGTGTGACACAACTGTGTCACTTTATTTCCTAATCCTATCAATAAGGTATATTGTAGTTATTTTTAAAAATGTCGAACTAAGTAAGATATGTTTGGAAAACTGAAGAGAGACAAGTGTAAGAGGAAGTGAGTGTGTGCAGTGGGTCATGTAGCAGAGGAAGTCAGAAAGGCAGGGAAGGTGGATGGTATCTTAGCATCCAAGAGGCTAGCATATAAGGCATTCTGAGGGATCAGAACTGCCACAGATCATGTAACTGGAAGTGAGTCCAATGTGGGGGAAGGTGGGGGTTTAGCAGGCAGAGGAAGTAGAGGCAAAAGGGTCTCTAATTACTTTGAAGAGAGAGGGGAATTTAAAGTAATAAATTACTTTATTTACAGTGAGGGGAAGAAACAGAAATGTGGAAGTCACGAAGCACCTGTAACTAAAACAACATATAATCAGTCAGGGTATCTAGAGGGACAGAACTGGCTAAGTGTGGGTGTGTGTAACAAAAGGGGATTTATCAGAATGATAACCAATAAGGGCTGGGCATCACAATGACTGGCTGCATGCTGCAGAAGCTGCGAACCTGGTACTGCTAAGTCTGTGATCCTGGATGCCATAGTATGAGCTGTGTTTAGTGGTAGTAAAGGATTGACTTCTATGTTGCTTCTTACTGTTAATGGTTGCATTTGGTTCTTTTCCGATTGCTGGGATAAAATTCCTTTGGTAAAGGCTTGACTGGGTACACTGCATATTAACCCAGAGTTCTCCAGCTCTCCCAGTGCTGCTTGTGCTCTCAGATGCTCTCAAGGGGCTTCGTATTCTTGTCCCATCAAGGATCCCAGCTGGGGGATTTAACCCCTGACCTGCTGGATGCTCTGGTTCCCAAAGTAGTGTGGACTTCCTAACCTCTTTCCCTCTTTCTCCACAGAACAGAATGCTCTGTATAGGCACTATTCCCTCCATACCCCCATATAAAGCTGGGCCCTGAGAACTAGCTTGATTGGTCTACCAGCCCAGAAGAGTTCTCTAAGAGACGCTTAATCTCCTTTGAAGGTTGCTTATTTCAGAACTAGTAAGGGGAACATTAAAAAAATTCAATCCCTTCTCCTAGGGGGAACGTCTCAAAGTGGGTTTGTTTTAGTTAGGGTTTCATTTCTGTGGAGAGATACCATGACCAAGGCAACTCTAATAAAGAAAAAACATTTAATTGGGGCTGGCTTACAGTTTCAGAGGTTTAGTCCATTATCATCATGGAGGGAAGCATGGGCACATGCAGACAGACGTGGTACTGGAGAAGGAGCTGAGAGTTCTACATCTGGATCTGTAAGCAGTAGGAAGAGACTATGCTACATTGGCCCTGGCTTGAGCCTCTGAGACCTCAAAGCCCCGACACCTCTTCAAACAAGGCCACACCTACTCCAACAAGGCCACACCTCCTAATAGTGTCATTCCTTGTTGACTAAGCATCTAAACACTGGAGTCTATGGGGGCCATTCCCATTCAAACCACAACAGGGTCACATGTCTTTGGGGATTTGAAATGAGAGCTTCTCAGTGTCTCTTTTAGATTCCTCAGTTGTTTTCTAGCACCTAGTGAAGGATGCCTATTTAACAGGAGAGCCAATGTTTGTTCAGTTTAACACAGGGTCTGTCCAAATGAAAAAGGGTTTTGGACAACTGAGGAAGAGAAGAGGAGTAGAGGGAACAGTAGAAATCTTGTGAAGTATCTATGGGGTCAGGAATCTGGTCTGGATTATAGAGTGGTGATAATCAAACATGGAATCCATCTATGCTCTCATCTGTTCATCTTTGTGGTTAACCTGATCTTCCAGCTTTTAAGGACAACAGAGTTATGAGACCTTTTCTCCAGCAAAGGGCATAATCAGGCCTCCCTTGGGAGATAGGGATTTCTGAATTTCACATTCAATTAAGAGCTGGGAGACCCAGCCCTTTTCTGAGGTGAACAGGCCCTAAGAACTTAGGGCTTGAAGACTGGCTTTTGGGTCCAAATAGATCATTTGTAGTTTATCATTTATTACCTCTTCTTAACAAGGAGACAACACTCCCAATGCAAACCAAGATGAAGGGCTGGTAGGCAGTCCAGTTATTTAGCATTTTAAAAGTTGTCTGATCTTGGGTGGCAAACCAATTGCATAATTCCTTAGAGGGGTGGTGGTGGAAGATGCTTAAGAGAAGCAAGAAATACAAGAAACACAAGAAAATTGGCTTTCTTTTAGGAAATATAAAATAAGCTGTTAGAGAAAGCTGCTAAATATAAAGTCATAGCCAAAGAAACAGCCTGTTCCTGTCCTTCATTCTACAGTGGGAGAAACTAAGGGGCCCAAGGTCTGCTAGTTTCCCTAAAGATACTCTGTGAGTCATGGTTGTTTTTTTGTAGCCCAGTTCAGTATGCTCTGCTGTGCATATAGAAGACATTTTCTATGCTTGTAGTTTAATTTGTCTTTTCTTCCAAGTTGAACTCCCATTAAGTTCTTACCTTACCTGTTTGGTTTTTTTTTTTTTTTAGCAGAGCCACACCCAGGCCTCATGGAGTATAATCCCTCACATACCTGTTCTGACCTGTATAAACCAATAGGGTAAAGCTACCTGGAGGGAAAAGGGGGTTCATTACATTGTCTACTCTTTCCCCTCCCAGGTCAGGAGAGACAGAAACAAAGGTCAGGAAACTAATGGCTCTTTCTAATAGCTTGATCATTAGTTTGTCAACATCAATGAACTAAAAACAACCATTTAAATAGATAAATCAGAAAATTTTCTTGAATATTTCTTGCTTACTGTATACATTGCTTACTGTATATGATATTATACTATACATATCACTGTATATATCAGCTAAGAATATTCCTCACTTTCTTGGGCAATTCTCTCCATAACTTTAAGGCAGCTATGTTAATTTGTTGATAAGCTTGCAAAGCAATGTATGTGGGTGCCTGCTCCCTTGTATCCTAAAGAAGAGATAGCTTGGACATTGAAGTGCTTGACAATCATGAGGATGGGACCTGGGATCCCAGAACTCATGTAAAAGCTGGGTGGGTGACTCGACCTGTATCACTAGGATGTGTGATAGTGTGGTAGGAATCCTCAGAGCAAGCTGGCTGGCTAGAGTAGCCAGAACTGTTAGCTTTAGGTGCAATGAGAAGTTCTATTTTAATATGTAATGTGGAGAAGGATTGAGGAAGATATCCCATGTACATTTATGGCTGACACACACATGCATCCCTGAGTATAGCTATCCACACGCACTCACAAAATACACACATACATACACAAGTGACAGTCCAAGCAGGAAATGAAGAAAAAATTATATTTTAGATAGTACCAAAAAAAAAAAAATACTTAGAACTAAAGTTAACCCAGGAGGTGAGATATTAATACTCTGAAGGGTGTGAAACTGTTGAAAGAAATAAGGTTTAAAAATGGCGTTGGGGGGGGCGAAGTGTAGTAGTGCATGCCTGATACCTCAGCACTTGAGGGAGAGGCAGGGAAATCTGAGAATTTGAGGCTAGCATGGGCTATGTAATGAGACCCATATCAAACAGTAAAAAAATAATGTTCTTGTTTTGTATTTTTTAAACAACATAACATTGTTAATACTAACCAAAGAGTACTATGGATCAGTGCAATATTTATCAAAATTAAAAATTACTTCTTTTTCTGAAAAGAAATAGAGAGTCTCATGGGGATTTATTTTATATGTGTGTGATGACTATTCTTGATTGTTAGCTGGGCAACATCTGGAATTAACTAAAACATAAACAGGCACATTTCTGAGGAATTTTCAGGATTAGGTCATTTGAGGAAGGAAGACCCACCTTAAATCTGGACCATACCTTTCGGTGTTGGCCCACATAAAGGACATTACCTTCACAGGTGGAAAGATCATGTGAGAGGGGTCTCACCCTGAGGACACCACTCTCTATCTGATTCCCTTATATCTTTTTGCACAAACCTTGGCTCCAACATTAATTTCTTGGTGCTCATTGTCTCCTTAGACTATACATTTTGTATTTGAAATTTTACAACTTGTTTTCATTGTAGACCTGCATAGGAGTGATTACTAATAATCACATGACAGAGTTAATTCTAGGCTGCTTTGAATTCTCCTCTGCTAATGAGATTACTCTAAAACTCTTCAATTTAACATCAGGTGTATTCTTAGGGCAAGGGCAAAAAGAAGCCAGATTCATTGCTAAAATATCACAAGAATGACCTCAAGTTCAGTTGCTGATATTCTTTTCCTCTGAAACCTTTTGAACTGGGTCTCCACAGTCCACATTGCTCTCAGCATTACTATCTTCCAAACTCCTACCAGGATGGCCCATTAAGCCCTACTTAAACCACCATTCAACCAGTTTCCTAGTCCCAAGTCCCTAAAAGTTTTCCACATTCCTCTAAAAAACCTCATGGTCAAGTCTGTCACAACAATACTCTACTCCTGGTACCGACTTCTGCCTTAGTTACTTTTCAATTGCTGTAATAAGATGATATGACCAAGGAAACTTAAAGAAGAAAGAGTTTTTGGGATTACAGTTTTGGAGGGTTAGTCAGTCTATGACTATAATGATTGAAAGCATAGCAACAAGCAGTCAGTCAGTCATGGTGTCGGAGCAGTAGCTGAAATTTACAACCTTATCTGAATGTTGAAGGCAGATAGACAGGCAGAGAGAGGGGCTAACTGAGAGCGATGTGAGCTTTTAAAGCCTCAAAGTCCACTTTCAGTGATAAAACTCCTCTAAAAAGGCCATACTTCTTAATCCTTTCTAAACAGTTGCACCAACTGGGGATCAAGTACTCAAATAAATAATTCTATATTATCCTTACCTAATACTACATACAACAATGTATTTAAGGGTTACATGGAAGACCTAAAAGTACAAGATCCTGAGAAGAAGGAAGACAAAGCTTCATGACTGGCTTTGGTAGTCATTTTCTGGATTTGACATGAAAACACATGATAAAGGGCTATGAATGGTCACTACATCCTAGGAGGGAATGACCATTCAAAGCCTATTTTCCTTTTTAACTCCAAGTATGGTTACCAGGCACCTGCTTGCCACCAGCTGGCCCAGACTCCTAGCCTTGAGTCTAACAGGCACCATGACACATATGAGAAAGACCTTCGATTAAGTCACATTTCTGAAAATAAGGCACAGCCCAACCTTGTACCATTTGTGTTTAGTTTTCTTTAGACCAATCTCGGCCAAACACTTCTGTAGCTCTTTTGTATTTTCAGCACAGAGGCCATTGTCCCCTAGCACACTCCATGCTGCTTGTGTTCTCATGGAACAGTGGAAGTGTGGGAGAAGATAATGATTCATGCAGAGCTTTGATCTGAGTTCTGACACCTCTGAACTTTAAGGCCACAATCTATCTGCCATGCTGACACATTTTAAGAAATATGACAATGGTGCCAGCTGACATGAGTATCCTTAAAATTCTTGGAACACATTTTTAATATGTTGTGAGCTGTTGCAAATCCTAAGGGGTCATGGCCCAGGCAGGAACTTAGGAGGAGGTGAGAAGCTGGGCCATACAGCATGGAGTTCCTGCTTGGTTTTTTCCCTTCCTTCCTTCCTTCCTTCCTTCTTTCCTTCCTTCCTTCCTTCCTTTCCCTCCCTCCCTCCCTTCTTCCTCCTCCCCCTCCTCCTCCTTTCTCTTCCTCTTCTGCTTTTTTCTTGCTCCTAGTGCATAGGCCCTGGCACATCTCTTGTTTGTGGGGCAGGGAACATGGCCTGTAGTGTGGCCTTGGGACTCATCTTCAAATCTCTCCTTGTGGAGGACAGGGTTGCAAGCTCTCTCTTGCAAAGGGTTCTGGCAAGATACAAGCAAACAAACAAATAAAGCAAATAGCAACCTGATTCCGAAAAGACAAAGGGCTGTCTTGTTGGCAGGTGTTACAGCAATTGTTCTTGATAACATTTCAACAGGAGAGTCTCCACCAAACCCTTCTTTCTGTGACTTGATATCCAGTTGTGAATATTTTCAGACTTTTCAGTCTATTATATGCTGTAGGCACTAGATTGAAAGAAGCCTGTCAATAGAGTTATTTCACACCAGGATGGGACGTGTGTGGATGAGGAGACATGCATAGCGTGCTTTTCAAGGGGACACTGCCAGACTGTTGCTGGGCTTCATCTTCATTCATGCTCTAAGGACCACTTGTCTGCTGTCTGGACTACACAGGACAATTGAGGCTTGAGTGAGACTTGGGTTGACAACCTGCTTTGGGTTTGATGGTCCCTGGGTTTTGTCCTTATATTTATGAAGACTTAGGCTTATCTTGTAGTAGAGCAAGCACCCACAGAGGCCAAGCTGGAAGCTTCTACAAGACTCTCCCAGTGCAATCACATTTGGAGCACCAGGCTGGTTGGTAACAAGGGCACTATTCTTCCGATATCTTTGGGTACCAGGTTAACACAGGGCAAGTGGAGCCCAGGGTCCACCTCCATCTATGGTCTGACCATAGTCAGTTATCCAATTTTGCACAGGCACACAGAGAGACATGGAATCATCTGACACCCTTAGGCTTAGCACCATTTGGAGATAGCTTAACACATACATCATTTTTATAAGTGACAGTTGGATTGAAATGCTATTTATGTATCATAGCACCCCTGCAAGAGGGATCACACTGGAGGAAGGACACCATATTCTCTTGCTTGACAAATCTGGGATCTAAAAAAAAAAATCTGGAGGCAAACATCTTTTACTGCCAAAACCGTTTTGGAGGTCCCACAGAAGACCTTCCTCTCTCTCTCTCTCTCTCTCTCTCTCTCTCTCTCTCTCTCTCTGCTCTGTGTGTGTGTGTGTGTGTGTGTGTGTTGAGGCACACACTTCCTAAATGGATTTTGGAGGTGTTAAGTGTTCAAGAGTCAGAAAGGGGATGGATGACATCCAGAAGCAGGTTGTGAGAATGGAGATGGTAAAGAAGAGAGGGTGAGAACACATGGACTAAAAAAGCTGACAAGAAACAAACCAGCATTCTCTGAGGCCAAAGACCAGGCTCCATGCACACCTACCAGGCTCATTCAGGCCTTGCACCCCACTGTTGTTGAGCTCAGGGCCTCTCTAAGTGAATGTTCTAACTGCTGCCTGAAAGGTCTTGCCCAGGTGTCTGTGAAGCTCCCATGTTTAACTCTCACCCTACCCCTACTCCCATTAGAATTCAGAACCAGGAGCAGAGCTCAGGAGATGGGAGGCAGGCAGGTGTTCCAGGATGTCTACTTAATACGGAAAAATCTGGAAGCAAGAGGGCTGCTCCACTGCCCTTTGACTTCTCCCTCTGTCTCTTGAAAAGAATTATTTGCTGGATACTTGTTCTTCACTGAAGCTACTTGTCTTAGGTTGCAAAGAAATGGTATACATTCACTGATAAGTGGATATTAGCCCAAAATCTCTGAACACCCAAGATTCAATTCACAGACCACATGAAGAAGGAAGGAAGACCAAAGTGTGGGTACTTCAGTCCTTCTTAGAAAAGGGAAGAAAATACTCATGGGAGCAAATATGGAGACAAAATGTAGAGCAGAGACTGAAGGACAAGCCATCCAGAGTCTGTCCCACCTGGGGATTCATCCCATAGACAGTCACCAAACTGAGACACTATTGTGGATGCCAAAGAAGTGCTTGCTGAAAGGAGCCTGATATAGCTGTCTTCTGAGAGGCCCTGCCAGAGCCTGACAAATACAGAGGTGGATGCTCACAGCCAACCATTGGTCTGAGCGTGGGGTCCCCAGTGGAGGAGTTAGAGAAAGGACTAAAAGAGCTGAAGGGGTTTGCAATCCCATAGGAAGATCAATACCAACCAACCAGACCCCCCAGAGCTCCCAGGGACTAAGCCACTAACCAAAGAGTACACATGGCTCCAGCTGCATATATAGCAGAGGATGATCTTGTCAGGCATCAATGGGAGGAGAGGTCTTTGGTCTTATGAGGGCTTGATAGATGCCCCAGTGTAGGGGAATCAAGGGCGGGAGGCAGGAATGGGTGGGTGGGTGAACACCCTCATAGAAGCAGGGGGCGGGGGGATGGGATAGGGGTTTCTGGGAGGGGGAAACCAGGAAAGGGGATAACATTTGAAGTATAAATAAAAAAAATCCAATTAAAAAAAACCAAAAACCAGAAAATGCACGATCAACCAAGCAACCATTTGCTTGCTGGCAAAGTGTGGTGTTGGTAGAGGCTACCAGTTCTCTGTCTCATCTGGAGGTGATGGTGAGTAACAGCCCTGGGTGATACTGAGTCATCTCAGGATCAAGCACTTAGGTTTTATGACCTGAGCATGATTGATTCATCCCTAGAGCCCCGGTAGGTGCTTTTAGATGCAGACATCATGTGTGTGTGCGTGTATTTGATTGCTAGCAAAGTCCCATGGAGTGAGTGTTATAACAGACAAATGACAGTAGCAGGTCAGGAAAAGTGCTGCTGCAAAATTACCCTGCAAAGTGAGCAACCAAGAGCATGCAAGTGCGGGGGGGTGGGGGGGTGTTGGAGGGAAGAAGAGAGAGACACACACACACACACACACAGACAGAGAAAGAGATAGAGACAGGGAGAGCAACAGAGAGACAGAGATACAGAGAGCCCTTGACCGTGGGTGCTAATGAGAGAGTGCCTTGTGACCATGGGAACCATAATTGGGCCCTGAGATGAGATAGGACTAGAAAGGAGAATGCATCCCAACAGAGGCTTTCTTTTAAGGCCTGGAGAAGAGCTTCATTAAAAGCAAGAGCTTAAATCAAAGAGTAAGAGAGACAGCTGGTGGGACAGGGAAAGTCTAAAAGAAAAGAACCTTTAGATCAGGGATTCTCAACCTGTTGGTCCCACCCACTGGAAAATACGTGTTTCAGATGGTCTTAGGAACTGAGATGTTGCTCTTCTACAAAATTACAGTTACAAAGTAACTGTAGCAATGAAAATAATTTTATGGTTGCAGTGTGTGTGGGGGTCACCATACCATGAGGAACTGTATAGAACCATTACAGCATTAGGAAGGTTGAGAACCACTGCTTTAGATAAATGTCCCAAATCAAAGGGGATAATCTGACTTTTATGAGTCTTTTTATTTTTTATTTTTTTATGGAGGAGGAAGATTCACATCACATTCATTTTGATTTTTAGTCTACGTGAATCCAGGCGTGAAGCCAAGCTCAAGGTAGGACTATGCTGAGACACAGCAAAACACCATTCTGTAATCAATGTAAGTGTCATGTATCAGCCGTAATCAATGTTTATGGCACCAGCAGAAATTAATAGAGAAAGCCCCATAAAACTGCCAGTTCGGGGTTACCAACAGAGAAAGCTTCTGGCTTTGAGACAGAAAGTCTTCTCTGTCTCCCTCTTATGGATGAGCACCCCATTAGCTGTTCATGTGATAAGTACATCATGTGATAAGTACAGTAACTCTGCTGGAAATGGTTCGCCTCTCAGCTCTTCTCAGCAATGCTTTTATTCTTCTTGAGCTGTTTTGTTTTTCTCCCTTTCCCAGTCACTGGGCCAGCCTGACCCAGGCAGGGGGTTTAGAGGACAATTATAGTAAACATGCTTAGGTCTGAAGTGGGATATCCAAACTTCAGAGCCAGCCTCTCGGGGAGCTCAAACAGTGCTTGGCAGTTTCCCAAATACAACCTGTTTACAAAAAGGCCTTTGCTCCTCACTCAAAGGAAGATAGCAAAAGTCACTTCTTGAAGGGTCAAAGAAGAGAGAAGCGACCCAGAACTCTACACCAGACAGGAGACTTGCACTTGAGTCCCAATGATGGCAGACTGGACCCAAAGTGTCTGCCTTCTTTCTAACCTGTTTGAAGATGTCCAAATGAATCTTATCAGTTTGGTCATACACTTGGGATAGAAAAATCATGTATCAGCCATAATTAATGTTTATGACACCAACAAAAATTAATAGAGAAATCCCCTTAAATTGTCAATTTGGGGGGCAAGACACAGAAAGCATTTTCTCTTAGAGTATTATCAGACAGAACTTTTGATTTTGGAGGACCTAACTGTGTTATCCTTAAACTTCGCAAGGTCATGGCAGTTTACACGTATGGCCAAATGGATCAAGTTACCAGAAGTATCTGTCTTTATCCAAGGCTAACCTGAAATCCTCCCTTGCTAGACTTGGGATGACCAACTTCTTGGAAGCCTGTACCTGTAATCGGTTTGTGTGTCTATAAATGGAGGCAGACAATTAGAAAAACTTAACAAGAACCCCTCCTCCTATAAAAACTAAGGGCCTCTTTCTCAAGGCTTGGAGAGTTAGAATATTTTCAGTTCTTCAGGAGGCCAGTGATCAAGGAATCAGGGAGAATCTTGCAAGCATTGGTTCTCATTTGTAAGTAAAAGCAAGTGGGGGAATTGAGATGGGGTTGCCCTTTCTCCTATTCCTTTTCAGTCCTTGGTGGGGGGGGGCACACCCAGCCTAGGAGGAGGGAGATCTCAGCATGATCAGATGTGAGCTGGAGAGAGGTACAAGTGGTTGGTGTTTAGCTGTGGCTTGTAGCTCTGGTCCCTGATAACTTTGCCTATACTAGATAGCTCTGATTCTACCTCAGAAGGGAAAACAAAACTGGGCAAAATCCCTGAAGTTATTTCTTCTCTGGTCTGTCATTCCTATGTACTGAGAGATGACTTGGGCCTATGATATTGTAATGGTTTGTATATGCTTGGCCCAGGGAGTGGCACTATTTGGAGGTGTGGCCTTGGAGTAGGTGTGGTCTTGTTGGAGTAGGTGTGGCCTTGTTCGAGTAGGTGTGTCACTGTGGGTGTGGGCTTTAAGACCCTCATCCTAGCTGCCTGGAAGCCAGTCTTCTAGCAGCCTTTAGATGAAGATGTAGAACTCTCAGCTCCTCCTGCACCATGCCTGCCTGGATGCTGCCATGCTCCTGCCTTGATGATTATGGACTGAACCTCTGAACCTGTAAGCCAGCCCCAATTAAATGTTGTTCTTATAAGAGTTGCCTTGGTCATGATGTCTGTTCACAGAAGCAAAACCCTAACTAAGACAGAAGTTAATCAGTGTGATCCATCTGGGTATCCCTAAAATAAGCTTCTAAAGTAGGACTATTCTTGGAAAATTATCTAGAGTAGGAAATTCTTGCTTACCACTTCCTTTGATCCTGGTCCTTGATATTTCTGCGTGTAACCGAAATATTTCTGATGCCTCTGTGATGGCTAGCTTTATGTCTTCTGGACACATGGGAAGATGGAACCCCAGTTGAGAAAATGTTCTGAGCAGATTGCCCTGTGGGCAAATGTGGGGTGCATTTTTAAAAAGTAATGATTGATGTGTGAGGACTTGAGAGAATTGTGGGTGTTGCTATCCCCAGGCAGGCAGTGTTGGAGTGTATAAGAAAGCAGGCTGAGCAAGCTTTAGGACCAAGCCAGCAAGCAGCACCCCTGTGTTGCTTCTGCTTCAGTTCCTGTCTTCAAGATCCTGTCTCAAGTTCCTGCCCTGACTTCCCTCAGTGATGGAGTGTTGCCTGAGAGCTTTAAAATAAAATAAACCTTTTCTTCCCCAAGTTGCTTTCGTTATGGTGTCTATAAGCCTCAACTAAGACAATGCATACTCCTAAAAGTCCATTAAGCTTCGCTGTGAAAAGAAAGAAAAGCATGATGCTCAAGAGAGAGAGTACTCACACTTCACTGAGGGCTACCTAGTGAGTTAGGGTTCTATTATTCAGAGTTAAGTAGACTCAAAGGACCTTCCATTTCATGCAAAGGGGAATAGCACCCCAACACACCCCAAATAGTAGCTTGAATGAGTGTTAGCTAATGGAAAAGCGTTTGGTTCTCAGCAAGTTCCTAGTTGTCTGAGAGGATCAGGCAAGGTTTGTAATATCTCAGGTGAAATAAAACAGGGAGAAATCTCTTGGCTTTACTGTGTTCCCCATTTCACACCCACTTTCCTAATCTGTCAGCTTATACTACATTTTTTTTTTTAAAAAAAAAAAACCTACACAGGAAGCAAGCATGGTAGGCATTCATGATGACTTACTCCTCCTCCTTCTCCTTCTCCTCCTCCTCCTCCTCCTCCTCCTCCTCCTCCTCCTCCTCCTCCT
>JADRCH010000031.1:11801932-11814301 GCA_019843965.1 Rhynchomys soricoides
GAGAGAGAGAGAGAGAGAGAGAGAGAGAGAGAGAGAGAGAGAGAGAGAGATTCCATTTCCATTTCTGTTAGGGACAGCAAGCCTGGAAATACCAGGCAGAGAGAAAAAAGCGTTAAGAGCCAGCAGAGCCTGTATCTCCAGCCTCCCGCCCAAGCAGGCTGATCCTTCCTCAGATGCTTGCACCAAGCCACCCACTGACATCACCTGTCTAGCCCTCAGCAATTTATCCTGTGGGTTCCAGTTCAAATTTGTGCTTTCCAAACATTTGGCCTTGGGCTGCTCCAAATTTACATAAGCTTTCTAGTTTGAGCCATCTCAAAATGTCAGCTCCCTTTGTAAGTTGGCCAGTGTTGGAGGCACAGAGCTGGCAAAACTCTAAAGTGTTCTTTAAAAACCAGTAAATATGTCATGCAAAAACAACATGCCAAAGAACAAAACCAAAACTAAAAATTAACCACAGTAAGACTATCCACCTTGGAGGTCTGACAGTTGCCCCCTCTTCTGATATAGAAATGCATTGACCTTATCACTTGGCATGGAGCCTGTGTGGAAGTCTCTTCTGGACCTTGCTTTTGCACTTCTATGGTGCCAGGAGGCAACCAGAAAGGTCAAAATCAAACAAGGAAAAAATAAGATTAGATGATTTGTGAAGAGTAACTGAGTCCTTGTGGCATAGAAACCCTAGGGGTGTAGCAATTCCCTGAGGGCTCAGTGGTACTAGGAAATTTTGTAGGTATTGCCATTCTGTTACCATAGGTGCTACCTTGTGGTTGAACTAACCAAGATGGCCGTGAAGGCACATGACTGCTGCCATCTTGATGAGGTAACCATTCAAGTTGACAACAAAACCACTTAGTTTCTTTCTTTCTATGGCAAGTTTAGCTCTAGGACAAAATGTGACTAACCCTGACCAGGGTGTGAATGAATCCCTGTGGATCCATGGGTCTCACTGATTAAATATTGGCAGTTTTTCCTCCTTATTTTAAAAAACATGTACCTGATGTAGATTCAAGTGGAGACAGCAAGACAAATTACCAGGCATGTAGGCCAAAGGTAGCAAAGTGAAGAAACAGAGGAAGGGATTCCACCATCTTAACTCAAGGAGGCAACGCTCATATGTAGCTGTTAGAGGGACTAGAATCACTGTATGAGGTCCTTCCAAGATGACATCTAAGGAGGGAGAGATAATGAGCATTGTTCACTTATCAGATTAAAACAATAGTAGGCTTATCTCTTAGGGTTGAGCAGGGATAAGGGAAGTATGGGGGTAAGAGGTGGTTTAAAAGAAACCAAAGATCTCTGGGCTGAGAGTCAATTTCCCTGTCTCTAAAGAATGTGGCCCAGTACTAGGGACAATATGGTCTCTTGTAGTGAGAATTTTGGTTTCCTTAAAAACACAGAAATATTATAGGAATATATTTTCTTTTTAACTCTAGGTGTGGGATATGGGGCTGCTTTAGAATGTCCACAGCAGCTGACTATGATTTGCTTCATGCTCTAGGAGGAGCATGATTTTGCCAGCTACAGATAGTGTCTGCAAGTATATGAAGTTTGATATTCTGGGGACACTTGAGAGGGTATATAAATGATAGCGCTTCTGAATAAAAATTGTACCTCCCTGGAGCCAGATGTCAATGATCAACTCCAAGAACTTATCAATTAACCCTTGGGACCAGCTGCCTAGAAGACATACCAGTCTGAACTGGCTGAAAGAATTGCGTTCTTCCACCCTGTGACATACAGACCTTAGAAATAGACAGAAAGACGTCTAAGGAAACTTTATCTTGCCAGCTTTTCTGATGTAAGAGAAAATGTCAGACTTGAGGTTTGGCACTGCCACCCCCATCCTGGGATGCCAGAATGGCCTCTATCACTACCCCCTCATCAACCTTTCTGCTCTTTTGTAGATCATATTTTATCAGCTGTCTAAAATACACGTTTAAATTAGATTTCGGGGACAGAACTATCCCCATAAGCAAATACATTATGTAACTGAAACCTAGATACTGCACTTAAAAAATTCTCATTGTTCTGACATGAGATTAAGGAGTCAGTAATTTTAAGGGTAATTCTAATAGATGTGTCTGAGATAGACTGCCCATTCTCCATCATTCCTAAGCATGGAGATTATTCCAGAGCTCAGTCTATGAGAAGGACTTTTAAAAGACAAATAACTGTTTCTGGAGATGTGGCTGAGTTGGGTAGATTGATCACCTAGCATAGTAATAGCCTTGGGTTCGATCCCTTACTGCATAAAATAGGCATGTGGTACACATGTGCAATCCCATCACTCAGTAGTTGGAGAAAGAAGGATCAGTCGTTCAAGGTCATCCTGGGTTGCATAGTAAGTTCAAATCCAGCCTCGAATACAAGAAAACCTGTCTTAAAACCCCCCCCCCCCCAAATGAACAAACAAACAAGACTCATAAGGGACAGTTTTTGTCCAGGTTCCAAATTACTTTGATTTATTCAATAACATAGTCTATAATCAACCACAAGAATGGATTATGTAAGCACCAACATTTACTTAACAATCCAGGGTTACTTGATTTGGCCAGTGTGAAATGAATCTTAACCAGGCTGGGATAGAGAGGTTACAGTAAGGTTGAGGCTGTGACAAATTTATTGCAGCAATTAAACCTTTTATACTCTTATCAGAGACAGACTATAATGGTGATTGCCAGGATCAGTACAATAGTTTCCAGGATACACCAATGTTTGCCAGCTCTACAGGGTATACCCAAGATTAGTGTCTAAGACCAATTGTGCTGCCAAGTTTCTATATGTTTCATTTACTTCTAAGGAACCCAAAGAAACACTGGATGGCCTAAATGCTTCACTGCCTGAAAGTGCCTTGGTTTCTCAGGAACTGAAATGCACATAGTATCCCAGGAACCACAGCCTTTCACCTAAAAAGTCTATGATACATGCCTGTCTTAGTTGGGGTTTTACTTCTGTGAACGGACACCATGACCAAGGCAATTTTTATAAAGGACAACATTTAATTGGTACTGGCTTACAGGTTCAGAGGTTCAGTCCATTATCATCAAAGCTAGAACATGGCAACATCCAGGCATGGTGCAGGAGGAGCTGAGAGTTCTACATCTTTATCTGAAGGCTGCTAGGAGAAAACTGGCTTTCAGGCAGCTAAAATGAGAGTCTTAAAGCCCAAGTCCAGGTGGCACACCTACTCCAACAAGGCCACACCTACTCCAACACGGCCACACCTTGTAATAGTGCCATTCCCTAGGCTGAGCATATAAAAACTATCATAATGCCTCTCAAGGCAGCTACACTGGGCCAACTCCACGATTCGCTGATGTATGACACCAGCTATGGATAAAAACAAGCACAGATGTTTCTGGGTTTACTGAGAACTATAGATCCTAGAAACATTGCTCAAAAATCCTGGTATCTCCCAGGAAAAGTAACTTAAAGCTTTAGTGGAATACTTTACATATCTACATGTACATTTAAAGCATACAGCTGCACAGTGTGGAGACTGGGAAGTCATGTGTGAATGAAGGCCAGAAGTCAACCTTCATAGTGTTCCACATGGGCCATCTACAATTTTTTCTTTAGGTCAGTGTCCTACACTGGTCTGGAACTCACCAAGTAGATTAGGCTGGCTACCCAACAAGCCCCAGAGAACCATCTGTCTCATAGATGGCATTACAAGTGTGTGCTATCATATAATCTGCTTAAAAACAATTTTCATGCATGAATACCTCATGGACACTATCCATTCATCTGTTCAGGTATATCCAGGTCGTTAACATTCCCTGAATATAGTGAATAAAGCAGCAAGGAACATGGGTGGCCAAATATCTATGCCGTAGGATACAGAGTCCTTTGGGAATATGTCCAAGACTGATATGGCAGGATCATATGGTAGATCTATTTCTAGCTTTTTTTGGGACTTCCACAATGACTTCTATAGTAGCCATATCAGCTTGCTCCCAACAACAGCAAATAAGTATTCTCCTTTCCCTAAATCTATGCCAGCATTTATTATCATAAAAAACTTAGCTCTTCTAAATCAGGCAAGATGAAATCTCAGTTAGTTTTAATTTTCGTTTCCCTGGTATTTAAATAATATTGAAGATAGTTATTGGTCATTTATATTTTTTCTCTTGAGAACACTTATTCCATGCCTTGATTTTTAATTTTGTATTTGTTCTTGGTGTGTAAGGTTTTTTTTTTTTAATTCTTTTGTAAATCTAGACACCAATTCTCTATTAGATACATAACTGGTAAATTTTTTCCCCATTCTGTAAGCTTAAGGCAATAGTATTCTAGGGCAAGTTGAATATGATAATAGAACATACTCTGAAACTGGCCAGGTGAGGATACTGGCATGTCAGCACAGGTGTGAGGAGGGTAACACACAGAATACATTCAAAACAGCATACACGAACCTACTTGGGGTTCTTAGGCATGATGCCTCAAACAGCTGTTAAAGGAAAATGGAAATGAAAACTTTTGCTGTGTGGGAAGATCCGTGGTGAAAAGACAAGCCCCAGCTTGGGAGAAAATACTTGCAGATCATGGACATGAAGCTCAAAATTCGACAGTTAGGCTGGCAAAGTAGCTCACTGGGTGGAGTAGGTGCCTAGTATGCTCAAAGCCCTGAGTTCGATCCCCAGTACAGAATAAACCAGGCATGACTGTATGTTTCTATAAACCCAGCACTTGGAAGGTAGAAGAGGGAGGATGACAAGTTCAAAATTACCTGCCTCTGCTACACTGTGAGTTTGGGGGCAGCCTGGGCTACGTGAGTTCCCATCTCACACAACAAGGCAAAACAAATGAAGCAAAGCAAGTTGGTTGTCATGGTCAACTGGATAACCCAGCAGGAAAAGAATAAGCAATCTGTTTGATAAATGGGCAGGGCAGTGATGTGTATTTTAAAATGTAGGTATATGCGGATGACATGTTCATGGAAAGTGGCTCTGCACCCCTAGCTACTGCATATGGAAACCTCTGTGAAGGGCCGTTCCACATGTCAGATCAACAGCCTCAAATTGGCTGACAAGCTCACGTGCTGCCAATAAAGCTGAGAACCTGAGCTGCTTGCTCTCCCCATAGAATTGTGAAGCAGTGTCTCTCTTTGAAAGTGCGTCCATCCCTTCTCAAGTCCAGCATGTGGCCTATGATGCACAACCCTGGGCATTCATCTCAGAGAAATGAAAGCTTAGGTTCATAGAAAATCTTTATGTGAATGGTCAAAGAGGGCGTCTTTGTAGAAGCCCAAAGCTGGGAAGTCAGCTGATTGTGGGTGGCTCTGGGCTGTAGTGGGAATATGAATGAGTCCCCCATGGGATCATGTTTGAACACTTGTTTGCCAGCTGGTGGCACTGCATGAGAACATGGAGGAACCTTTAGGAGGTGAAGCCTTGCTGGGGAATGTGGATCACTAGAGCAGCAGGGATGGGAAGAGGGTGTGGAGCTTTTCAGCTCTCCATCTTCTCCCACTTCCTGTTCTACTTCTCTGGTGTAGATGTAATAGGCTGCGTGCCTCCCCTTCTTCCATGCAAATCCTACCTGCCTGATGTCTTCTCTGTCACAATAGACTATGTGCCACTGAAATAATAGTCCAAATAAGTCTGCTCTTCTTAAGTTTGATTTCCGTGTGTGTGTGTGTGTGTGTGTGTGTGTGTGTGTGTGTGTGTGTGTGAATTCATGCAGGTGAGACTTTTGGGAACTCCTTTGTAAGCTGTCAGTGTGGGTGCTGGGAATGGTACTGGGTTCCTTTAGAATAAAAAATACTCTTAAGGCTGATTCATTTCCCCAGCCCCTAAGTTTGTTCTTTGTCAAGGTGTTCTGTTTTTTTTTTTTTTTCCATGACAACAAGAAATTATCCAATAAAACCAGGCTACCTTCTTACCAGGTCATAAAAAGAAAGAACAAAACTCTACGGTGGTCTGGATAGAGCTCTAAGAAACCACGGTGAGAATCAAACCCCTGATTTTAGGTACCATGTTTTCATTCACAGGGTGTTGTTGGAAGGACATATATAGAAACCTAGATAGATTGTTACTCCCAATGTGCCAAACTGGAGGAGATGGGATGTTTGCTCCAACGTAATGGAGGGAGAGGAGGGTGTGCATGTGCCCCAGGGTGAGGGTATGGGGGTGTGTTTTATGTCTTCTTGTGACAGGAAAACAGAGGCTGGAGAGAGAGACATTAAGGTTAATGTACAGAAGAAGCCAGATGATAGCAAAAGGTGGAAAGCCCTTCTCTGTATGGGTGCATGTAGCTTAGAAAACCTCCCTCATAGTCCAGAGTACATGCTTCCCCCCAGCTTACTTACATCTTTGGGATGGTTTTCCTTCTTAGTAACCAGTTTCTATTTTCCTTTCTAATCATGTATCTCTGGTACAATGTTTTTGTCCTGCGACACAAGAATCTGGAGGCTTCAGCACATCGATCTGACACTGGGACCCATCCATCTGTAAGATCCCTCTGTGAGAAGATCAAGGCAGGGGTAGGTAGGATGGAACCAGTCATAATAGAAAAGTCTCAGGTAATGTTGAACGAGGACTAAAAAGGAAGATCCTAGTGTGCTTCCTGACTATAGTAATGTGGCTTTATTTTTTAAAACATTTCTTTTGAATTTATTATCTCAGGAATTTGCATTATGTAAAGTAGGGAAGTAAACACAGCATCATGACAAAGACCAATGGGGACAACCTATGGAGAATCTAATAATATTGTTATACTAATACACGTCACACAGCTTTAACTGTTATCTTTGATGAATCAGTTCATTGAAACCTTTCCCATCCTTCCAGAAAGTAAGACTCCCTTTCATAATTGCACATAGTACTTTGTAGTATTTACATTAACAGTATAAAAAATGAGATTCTTCTTTATGTGAATCATTGATATAAGTGAACAGTTATTTCCTGTTTTCCTCATATGTAAGATTTAATAACTAAATAAATTAAATAGCTAAATATCACTTTTATACCAGTTTTATCAACAAAAAATATAAGAACACTTGCACAAATTTATTGATTTATTAAAGTCAATTTATTGTGGAATAAACAATGAAAAGGAAAAGGCAAAATCTTTACAATATCCACTTGGGAAATTATACTACAACATGGAGAAAATAAATGTGTCATCACTACCTTCATTGTATCAAAAATATTTTATTTTTTAAATTACATTATTGTGGGATATGCATACCATGACAGTTGTGGAAGTCAGAGAGCAACCTGTGGGAATCAGTTCTCTGAACTGGAAATTTCTGGTTTCTTTGGAACATCAGTTATGTCAAATGATGTTCTCCTGGGACACACAAGTGAAAGGTTGTTTTGCTATAGCAGACACGTGAAAGGACCTGTGATGTTTAGAAAGAATATAAAGATGACCCCACAGACCCCATAGACAGCTGGAGCATTGGTTTGTCTTGCTCTGCCTCACTAGTATTGGTTGACAACACCCATGTATTGGTTCTCCTTACATTGCATTGCAGAGGTCCACTTGTGGTGACTTCAGAGGGAGGAACTCATCAAATAACTTCTAGTGAGATTCCTGCAGCCTCTTGCTTCTTCCACACACTTGGGCTGGTTGGTGAGCCTCGTGGATTCTCCTGAATTGAACGGCCCTTGCTGGTTCGTGTGTGGTGTCTGCCGAGTGGACTGGACTGCAGCTGCTGATTCATGCTTGGTGTTTGCTAGTGGACTAGACTGAGAACAATGAAAATTGGAATCATCCCACAGAACTATTTCTGAACAGACCCACTTCCCCGTATCCTAATAACCTGTCTTTTTCAGTAACTCTGGTGGTTGGTGAGCTAGAGGGGAGGTTGAAACCATATGAAAGTTGGTTGTGAAAAATTTATGCCTACAGTTCTCTTCTTCTACCGTATGAGTCCTGGGGATCATAGGCTTGGTAGATGTACCTTTACTGGCTGGGACATCTTGTTGGGCTGCTACTGTGAATTTGAACACGATGCATCCCCATGTGTTCTATGCCTTAAGCAGCAACCAGCCTGGAAGGCAACAGAGCAGTCTGTTCTTCCTCTCACTCCCTTCCTCATCCCCAACTCTCCCATGAACCTGTGTATGGAGAAAGGGAGACCTGGAGGGCCTTGCTGTTAGCTCTGGCCTAGAGCTCATGAAAGGTGATCATGCTGTGAATCGGGCAGGAGCACACACAGGCATCCCAGATCTCAGCAGGTCTTTCTGCTTTATTACCAGTGCTCACTACCCAACCTGGCTTCCTGTGCCACAATCTCTAGTGACAGAGGTTTGTTTTGCTTGTTTCAAAGTTCCCCGTTTATCCTAACATATAAGTGAATTCGAAGAGTCAATTAGTTTGCAGCAATGATCCAAGGTCATCGTTAAGGTATAAAAGTGTGTAGTAGGACAGGATAGTCGTCAGGGCTGGTTACCAGGCTTCAGACCTCCAAGCACAGCCATGCACCGTGTAACACCAGTCTGGCTAAGAAACATATTACACCCACAGTCGTGAGCTCTCAAGATGATGCCACCTCAGGATGTAGCTGCTTTGGTTTGTGCAAACATGATATCTGTCATGCAGTAACACACTTCTAGATCACACACTTTTATCATTAAGTAAAACAGCCCTATATAGACCTCCCTTCCCCTCCCAAGCAACCAGAAAAGAAGCCAGTTTCTAAAACAGTCCTGCATCCTTAGGAAAACTTCCTGATATATGTGTGGGACATGTTCACTAGCTCATTGTAAACCTCACGGGAGTTGGATGGCATTGTTCCTACTTCTTCGATGAGTGATGGAGGTCCACTGGGATTCAGTAGCTTTCTAAAATGGGATGTAGATCCATGCTTGTTTGCCAGCATCCACCCTTTTGATAATGCCCTTTGCTTGCCCAGCAATGCCAGGAAGCAGAAGACCTGGGGCAGGGGCTCTTCTCAGAAGCTGCTAATGGAGGGAAAAGAATAGGTTTAGCATGCATGGAACTTTTAGGGGACAATTAAATGGGGGGCAGTGTGGTGTTGACTACTGAGGACAGTGGGGAAGCCAGAACATGTAGCTGTGGGCATGCAGCTGATCCAAGAGAATGCTTCCTGCTAATGTCTTAAGGAATCACTAGCAGGAGGCTTTCTTAGACCAGCAGGTTGTCTCCCTGTGCTGACACCTGCCTGGATGATTGAGGTGGAGGGCATGCTCTCCTGTCTTTGTCTCCAGGTGAAGACAAGTGTCTGAAAGGGTGAAGGTGCCTCTTCCTCCCAGTCTCAGAAAACGACAGCATCCGAGCAGGCTGCTGCTAGGATCATGAAAGACCAGCATTGTAATCCGGGCCACAGTCCCAGCAAATGGCCAGGGTTAATTCACAGGTGACATCACAATTCAAGGGTATTGGAGGCAGCGAAGGGAGGGACAAGTATTTGCCTTACTACCGCTGGCTTTGAAGCATTTCCCCCAGATCTGTATTTTATAGCATGACATATAGTACATGTTGAAGAGAGGAGAGTGGACTGTCAGGTCCAATCATACCCCTGTCTCTCAGGATGATGAGCTTCTCCCTGTGTTTAGTCACAAAATGTAAAATCCTTTCCTTTTGAATAGACACCCTGTACGTTCGCTGGCAAGTGGACCCAATGATGCGCTATTTGGTGTTGAATAAAGAGTGTCAGACACCCTCTGCAGTGGTTGACTTCCATATTAATAGCTGCATGTCATTTTAAAATAGTTTTACAGTGCTATCACGTAAAATGTGAGACATCCTGGAGCTGGGTGTGGAGCTCAGCCATAGAGTGTTTACCCGATTCACTCTAGTTTTGATTCCTGAAAAAAAAAAGTAAGAAGAGAGGCAGGGAGGGGTAGACGGGGGGGGGGGGGGGGGGGGATGAGAAGAAAGGGAAGAGGGAAAGGAAGGAAGCAATTTTCTTTTCATAAATGCTTTGTAACCCAACTGTTAGCGATGTCGAATGAAGCCACCACACACAGCCCCTGCAGTGAAGTGGGAGTGTCAACACCAGAACCAGATGACTCCTTTGTGACACTGACTACTTAATGACATCTTCAGGATGCCGGTCCATAGCATCCTCTGCCTGCCATCTCTTGGAACTTAGGCATCACTGGGGGCATTGGTGCTCTTTCCTAAGCAAGCTGCTTAGATCCATCACGTTCAGAAAAGCTCCACTGGGTGCCAGCACTCCTGACTGGTCTGTTGGGTGGATGACAACTCTGCTTTACAAATGCCCCAACCATGCACATGCTCCTGGAGCTCAGGCTTCTCCAGGTCCCTATGGTGCATGTAGGGCTTTCTGCTGGCCTCGCAGCAGTCCCCAGGCTTATGGGAGGGTGGGCCAGAAAATGGCTGGAGTGTTGGCTGTGGGGCTGTGGGTTGGGGACAGTGGTAGAAATAGACATACATGAAGTCCTGGCTTCAATCCTCATCACTGTCATAGTGAGTCAGTGGAAGAGAGAGAGAGAGAGAGAGAGAGAGAGAGAGAGAGAGAGAGAGAGCGCACAGCTAGACATAAAGAAATGACAGCAGCTTGCTTGGGTAGGAGGCTGGAGATAGGGTGCCATTGAGTCTTAATGCCTGTTCTTTTTGCCCAGCATCTCTGATTTTGTTTTTCTCTATTCTTTCCTCTATCATCTGATTTTGTTTCTGTCCCACTGCACCTTGAGATCCCCCATTTTTATTTGCACTTTCAAGTTGGTGTGAATAACCAGGCTAAGGAAGAAGCATTTTATTTTTTCTAGGTTAGGGATGAATCATTCAGTGAGTGCTTGCTTACAGATTATACATTTGCGGAAATGGGCCAAAAGGAATCTTTATTCGAAAAAATTTTTGAATGGTGCATCTTACATAGGCAAGATGAGACAAGAATTCATCTGAGTTACTGAATATTTAAAAAGACTGAGCAGGGGCAACACCAATGGATATGCCATGGATGGGAGAAAAGCCCACGAGGCTTCAGCTCTACACAAAGACCTGAATGGGCTCCCACTTCTTTTATGGTCACTAGAGAGGAAGAGATTGTGGACACTCAGGTTCATGCTGGTAAAGTCTCCAGAGAACACCTGGAAGAGGTAGACAAAGAAGATTTGGGAGAAATTCCAATGTATCTTCTTCTTTCAGGTGGATAGTTGTCAGTAAAGCTGCCTCTAGGCTGTCCTTACCCATTCGGATCTACCTGTGGGCCTAAAGCAAGGAACCCCTGAAACTTTTCTGCACAGTGGCCTGGACTGGGGCAAAATAAGAAGTTTCCTCTGATGGGAAATAGCAAAGCTCAAAACCACCAAGGTAGAAGGTCCCCAAGGCTATGCGCAGATCCTGGCACTGGGTGAGGGGTAGACTGACTGATTTCTTATGGGGCTGAAGGTTCACAGGCTGCTCCAGTGTTTCCTAAGTATTTCACAGTTTCAGCTTAGTGTTGGCAATAAAGGAAACACCTTCAGGAAAGCCCCTAGAGGCAACAGAGCTAAATCACACAGCACTGTGGGGTCAGGAGAAGGGGAAGGAGTGAAGGTCTGGGGCTCTGAAATCAGGCACCCAGACTCAGAGTGCAGGGGGCCCCTGCTGGGTTCTCACTTCCCATGGTTGAGAGGGAGAGCAGTGTTTAGTTCATCTTTTTGGCAAGGGCATCCCAGGGAGGGCAGAGGGTTATCTTGGTGGCTAAGGGTGCCCACTGCTCGTTCCATAGATTCTCCCATCTTTATAAACTTTGGAACCATGGCTACTTTCCCTCCCCACTAGATATTCCCTGGCTGGTCAGGGATTGTGTTAGGCCTCCATTGAAGATAGCACTGTGATTTAGAACTATATTATAGTTGCTACTTGTAGCAACTTTGAACCCTTAGACTGAGTAGCAATGGCTGAACATTTTCGACTGACTCTAAAAGGACCTCTTTGCTTCATGTAACTTGTTTCAGTGGGGTGGGGTTAGACTCAGGGCCACATCACAGGGGCATAACCAGAAGTTGTCTCCCACAAAGGCCTCCAGCTTGCTTATCTAGGGACCAGATAAGACTGTAATGGGTACAAGAGGCAAACCTATGAGCTTCCTGCATGTCAGATATGGCTGATAATGAGCCAGCTAGTAGGTCTGGCTTGTGAAGCTTCAGGGTGAAGTAAACGCTCTATCAGGGCTATTTGTATACTCTGTGGTTCCTGTTAGCATTCTGTCTAAACTCCACCCCACAGTTACCTGGCAACAACCAGGTGGGCCTGACCCTCTATAAAAGGGGATGCTTGCCCCTCCTCTCTCTCTTATCTCTTGCTCTTGCCTCTCTCTTGCATCTCTTATCTCTTACCTCTCCCCATTCCCTTCTCCCCTCTCTCCACATGGTCATGGCCGGCCTCCACCTCTCTACTCCCCCCCCCCCCCCCCCCCCCCCCCCCCCCCCCCCCCCCCCCCCC
>JADRCH010000031.1:11814401-11832835 GCA_019843965.1 Rhynchomys soricoides
CCCCCCCCCCCCCCCCCCGTCTCTCTGCCTTTCTCTGCCTCTACTACCCTCTTAACTCCCCTTCCCATGCCCTAAATAAACTCTATTTCTATACCATACCTTCACGTGTGCCTGGTCCTACTGGGGGAAGGGATGCTGGCATGGGCCCGCTGAGGCACACCCTTCCTCCATTCCTCCCCCACACCCATAGAACATATAATCTTTATATTTTTATAAACACATCAGTTCCAGTTAATTGGGACTGAGGAATCATCTGTGATTAACAAGCGACCATAACCATGAAACAGAAATTTTTATATTCCTGGGACAATTAATACAGGTTAGCTGTGCCCAAGAACTTGGCTGTGATTAAGTAGACTAGTGTCACTGTGGTGAACTGTTCTGGCATGTATTTCCACAGGGTCAGCACCCAGAGTCTGTGATCCACAGGGATTCAGGCTGGCAGCCAGACTTGGTAATGGACAAGAGTCATCCAGGTGGTGCGGGGTTTGAAGACACCAGTACTATGGGACAACCAGCAAGGTCTGCATCAGCTGTAGAGTGGAGCTGGTCTGAGCTCATGAGAAAAGTTATGTTCTGTGGAAGGCAGAGATGCCCAGACTCTTTGGAGTGCCGAGATCTTCAGTGGGTCCCAGACAGTGGATACTGAGTACAGATTATAATTGTGCCCTGGTGTTTTTCTTCTTGGAATTAGGAAGCATGTGATTCTAATAATTTCTCTGGAATTTCTGCAAATGACTCTGAATTGGTAAGTAGGCTGATGGGGTCTCAGAATGAGGTAGATGGTCTTTGCTCTTGGTATTCTCCTGGTATACTTCTGGGCATTTGTAAAGTAGATTGTACTGGCTGGTTTTGAGTGTCAACTTGACACAAGCTGGAGTTATCACAGAGAAAGGAGTTTCAGTTGAGAAAATGCCTCCATGAGATCCAGCTGTAAGGCATTTTCTCAACTAGCGATCAAGGGTGGAGGGCCCCTTATGGGTGGTGCCATCCCTGGGCTGGTAGTCTTGGGTTCTATAAGAAAGCAAGCTGAGCAACGCAGGGGAACCAAGCCAGTAAGCAGCACTCGCCATGGCCTCTGCATCAGCTCCTGCCTCCTAGTTCCTGCCCTGTGTGAGTTCCTGCCCCGACTTCCTTTGGTGATGAACAGCAATGTGGAATTTTAACTGAATAAACTCTTTCCTCCTCAACTTGCTTCTTGGTCGTGATGTTTTGTGCAGGAATAGAAACCCTGACTAAGGCATAGGCTAAGGTGCTGAAGCCTCCTTTCTGCCTCTGTCTCTGTCTCCTACTCTGTGACTAGATCATGTTGGACAGGTCATGCAGAGCAGTGACCACCACATAGCATCTGATCAGTGGTCTTAGTAAATGGTGCTTCTGGTACCTCTAAGAGCTTGTGTGGTTATCAAACAGTAAAGGAAGAAACCAGAACATGACAGGGGACTGAGTCATGGGTTGGTAATGGAAATTCTGCTAGTTATTCTGGCCTCTCCCTGAAACAGATGAAACCACACTAGCTGCTCCCTGGCGACAGACTGGGTATACCCTTCCAGTGGACTAGGAAAGGAGGGTGGGAAAAGGGCAATCCTGAACCAGGATTTCTGTATCTTTCTACCTTTATCTCCTGCAGATGGGACAAACTGATTCCAAGATTCCTCCAAAGTTGCCATTTGACTGCCCTCTCAAATATTGGGCAGAATTAGACAAACAAAACCAACAAAAATGAAAATTGAAGCGTGATCCCAATATTACACAGAATATTCTCTTGAAGGAATTTTGAGCCATTTATATCATAGAGCCTTCTTATTGGCAGAGTCTAAAAGTAGCAGGGTATTACAGGTTTCTAAGCAGTTGATTGCTTCAAGTCTTACCAGGACCTCAGGTTGGACACTGACTACATTATAGTAGACATTTCTCTCAGCTTGATCCTCGTTGATCACGGTTGTTCACTGCCAGTCATTTGTGACCTTATGAACTTTAAAGGTGCTAAAAGGAAAGCTTGTCAATCCCTATTCTTAATTAATGATCTAATAGATGACAAGAGTCACTGGCCATATCTATACTGACTGTAAGGAAGACAGATGCTTTGGGTCTAGGCAGCTATTGCTGGACTCAACAGTGAGTCTCTTGCTCAGTGTAAACCATCAGGTTGAGTTTTATAGAGAATCAAATGCCTTTCATCTGTTTATTAAATTGCCATGTGCTGTTTGAACTCACTGAGAAGCTGGCTGGAGAGGGGATTTGGCCTCCCATTTCAGATCTTAGCATGTTTTGTTTTGAAAAATTCTTCAAACTTCCCTTTTTCTGAGTCATTCTGGCACCTGGACTGTCAGTGAACAAGGAGAACAAAGAATAGAGACATTGTGACTATTATTTATCTTGGGAAACAAAACTCCCTGTCTATCAGCTGTTTAGACCCATTCTAAACCAAAAGCATAGCTGTGATAGATCACTCCATGTGCACTATAAAGGCTCTTCATAGGGCTTTCTGGGAAATTAACAAGCCCATAGTGTAACAGTGTGTACACAGGTAATAATTATTATGTATGAAGTTTGGATTCCACTTTCTTTTGCGAAGCAATGTTTTTCAACACTATCTTCCAAGCCAAGCAACTGTCTTGACATTAGCTGTGTCAACCTGCCAAAGATTACCACAGTGGGGCTTGCTGATTCTTCGTTAGTTAATGAAATCAAGTCTCAAAAGGTGGATGAGTGTTTTTTTCCAGAGAGGAAAAGAAAGCTTGAAAACATAAGCAACTTCCAAGGGTCCGAGTGGTTATATATGGTATGCAAAAGGTCAATTTATTACATTAATATCAAGTCTCTGCTTAAAGCAATGGAGTTATTGGTCTACTCTTCATAACAGTTATAAAGTCTGGCTCAAAGAATCAAAATTTATTAATATGAAATATTTGTGTGTCTCATCCTTAAAAAGAAAATGTTTACTTGTTTTGACTGTAAGAACTTAGATATAAAATATAGGTGCCCCTCCAAATGGCATTTGGAAATCTTTTGGAAGATTTAAAATACGTCCTGTTTTATCAATTTAAATAGAATATTTTTAGATCCACATTATTCTCACTAATAAGACAAATACTTTTTTATAAAACAGTGAAAATACTTGAATTTTCTAAATATGAAAACTAATTTTCAGTAAAGTAGGGGCCTGAATAAGTCATTACCATGAAAAACCTGATTAATAAAAGGACATTATGTCTTCATATGTATCATCATTAAATCCAAGGTTGGCTTTAATCTCATCACTTTAGAAAAATACCAAGTAAAATAGTAATCAGATAATTTAAAAATGTTTATAAAAGGGTTTGAGTAACAAAGCAAGAGAAATGTTTAGTCCCTTGAGGCACCCAGTTGTCAATGTAGCTGATGATGGGCATCATCCAAGATTTCTGAAGTCCACACAGGTCTGTCCTTGACAAAGCTGACAAATGCTTCACGTGTGAATGGGAATTGGAAAGCTCATTTCCAAATGTTTAAAAAGCTTTCACCTATCATTGGAGTTTATGAGGTGTTAAAGCAGAATAAAAGTTGGTATTTTTGAGCTGTTTTCCTTTCTGAACCCATGATAGTTTGGATGAGGATGGTACCCATAGGTGCATATGTTTGAACACTTGGTCCCCATTTGGTGGGACTGTTAGGGAAGGATCAAGAGGTGTGACCTTGTTGGAGGAGGTGTGTCACTGTGGGGCTTTGATGTTTCAAACCCACAGAATTCCCAGTTAGTTCTCACTGCCTGGTACTTGTGGATCAAGATGCAAGCTCTCAGCTACTGTTCCAGTTGCATGCTTGCCTGCCGGCTGCCATGCCCCCTGCCATGATGGTCATATGCTCTAATCCTCTAGAACCATGAGCCCCAAATTAAATGCTTGATTTTATAAATTGACTTTGTCTTATCATAGAAAAGTAACAAGGCAGAGCCTCCATTACTTTTGTAGTGAAAATGTTAATCATTTAACAAGT
This sequence comes from Rhynchomys soricoides, assembly GCA_019843965.1. NCBI lineage: Eukaryota > Metazoa > Chordata > Mammalia > Rodentia > Muridae > Rhynchomys > Rhynchomys soricoides. The sequence continues at coordinate 11,818,380 of JADRCH010000031.1, forward strand.
GTTTGACTTAAACTATTTTGTCTTTTTAAGATAACTAAAAGCAGATGAATACCCACCTTAAACATATTATTATGTAACACAGTAAGATGATCTGTAAATTTTAAGCTATCTTTGTAAGCCTTGATGCAGGTGTTTCAAATGACCATTTATTAAAGTGCTTAGAGTTATCTTTTGCATAGGTTTGGATTAAGATATAGACCTTGTTGGTTTCTTTTTGTTTTTTTGTTTTTTTAAGGAATCAGAAGTGGTAAAAATATTCTTAAAAAGTTATATTTACATAGCACTCATATACATATACACATACATATATACAACCATGTGTAAAAACACTTGCATAAGTCACCTTCTTAATCCTTATAACGAAGAATTTAGTCTCAGTCTCAGAGGAGGGCAATTATTCAAGGAAGGATTGTACCGTTAGTCAGGAGTAACCATCTCTTCAACTTACACCCTCATGCCATAGGAAACACGTTGTAGAACCAGAATTGAGACAAGGATCAAGGTGATAAGATATTGACCACAACTGTCAAACTTATGTATAATCCTGCCTTTAATTTTTAATTAAAATTTAAAACTCATGTTAACTGTCACCCCCAAAAGTTAGACCCATTAGCCATTCCTTCTTGTTCCCCCTAAGTAATCAGATTGGTTTAATGCACTTTCTTTGAGCTTTGTCATTGTTATTCTGTCCCTTTAATTGGCATACCAGACATGGAGCCAAGCTTAGAAACCATTTATTAAAAGTTAATCACTGGCTGGTGGTGGTGGCACATGCCTTTCAATCTCAGCACCTGGGAGGCAGAGGCAGGTGGGATTTCTGAGTTCAAGAACAGCCCACAGAGAGAGTTTCAGGAAAGCCAGGGCTACACTGAGCAAACCTGTCTCACCACCCCCTCCCTCAAACTGTAGAAAGTAACTTAAAACCAGGAATTTAAGCAGCTATAAAGGGTTTGAGAAAAGTGTTCAAATAGGTGGTGGTGGTGGTGGTGGTGGGGAGCCTTCAGTACATCTCAAGGTGGGGCAGGTAGCACCAGCTGAGGGCTAAGTAATTCCTCCAGATAGCCAACTTGATGCACTACACTAGAGATAGGATGGTGACATTCAGGTGGCTTTTACCCACTGCAGAGGCACCCTCTGGGAGTTGACTAAGCTAATCTAGGACTTCTGGCAATCTTCTTTGGTAATCTGCTCCTCGAAGCTGCATACCTGCTCCTGAGGTGTGGTCAGCTTCATGGCTAAGCTCACGGTATCCTCCATCACAGATGTGGACATGTCCCTAGCTACTCAAAACTCTTTACCACACATACCTTATGTGGATCCATGGCACTCAGGGCCTTGTCTAGAACTTGAGTCACCTGTACCATATTCCAGGTGACCCTAGAATTCATGGTTCGAACTATATGCAGCTCAGAGGCCACTTCAGCCTCAAGAGATGCCATGTGGAGCCAGTCCATGCCTTATCCCGCTTGTGGATAGCATTTCCAGCATACCCGGTGCCATCTTCCAAAGTTTTCTGCTGAAAGGTCTTTTACTTTGCCCTGACCAGCCTTGGAGTCCTCCTGTGCCTTCTCAGCTAGCATCTTCTGATGCTTCACTGTTAAATCCAACTCAGGCATGGTATCATCAATTCTGGCCAGTCAGTCAGTGCAGCCCTTGGGTGGTACAGGGTATGAGGTAGCATGGATCAGCTGTGCCCAGAATGGTTATTTGACCAAATTCACTTGCCACAGTCCATAGTGAAGGAAAAAAGCAAAACAAAGCAAAGCAAAACAAAGCAAGCAAGCAAGCAACCAACCAACCCCCATCATTCCCATAGTTCCTCATAGTTTCTATCCCATAGTTCCTCATAGTTCCCATAATTCTCTGGCCTGATCTCTCAGGTTTGATATTTCCTCTTCCTGTAAACTCCACAGTTCTTCTGTGAAAGGCTCCTGCCCTACTTTGCCACTTGGGTGCTGGGAATCAAGCCCAGGTCCTCTGAAAGTGCAGCCAGTGTCCTTAGCTGCTGAGCCATCACTCCAGCCTCTTCCCTCAGTTGTTTATGTCAGGCCAATGCTCTTCGCATACATCCCATTCTCTCAACTGGAGAAGACATTTCTACAACTCTTTCACACTTACTTGAATGGTCTTGTGCTACTGTGAACTCCTATCACAATGGGGGCCTCCTCTGACTCAGTACAGAGCAGAGAGGCCAGTATGTCACACCCTGGAGTCTCTAAGACTGTGAGTCTAAATCATCCCTTTCTCTTGGTCAGTTTGTCTATTTCAGGTGTTTTATTGCATGAATGGAAAATTCCTGAGCATGTATAATTAATGTTCAGGCCCACGGCTTGCTGCTGCCCTCTTTGTTCTGCCCTCATGTTCACCTTACAGCCTGTCTTAAGCTATTGTCCTTATTGTTGTGAAAACATTTTAAGGAGAAGTTTGAGACCACAGTCAGTCACAGCAGGAGGAGGACGCAACATCCACAGTCAGGAAGCAGGGAGAGATGAATGCTGGTGGTCGGCTCACTTCATCTTTTTGATTCTTCCTGAGACCCTGGTCCATTCCATGGTCTCACCTACAGTAAAGGTGACTCTTTCCTCCTCAAATAACTGGATCTAAAGGCTCTCCCAGAGGCTTGACTCCTAGGTGATTCTTGAACCTGCTGACTTGACAACTGGCATTAACCTTCAGACACTTCCATATGATAATTTGCAGCTTTTATTATACAATGAACATTCCCCATAGGTCAAGCAGTTACTTGTCAAAACTGCCTTGTGAGGAACTCAGAAAAGGGGATCCTTTTTCCTATTCATCTGCTACATACATGGGGAGACGAATCTATACAGTGGGGGTATCCAGACTCTGGCCAGTCATGGGCCTCCCAGCCCCAGGAAGCCTGACTTCCACCATCCCTTTCTTTCTTCAACTTCCCAAAGAGTCGTCTTCCTTGTCTCACAGCGAAGCATTGTCTTTTCACAGGGTGCAAAGACCAGAGTTCATGAAGGGCTATTTTTAGAGTATGCACAGGCAACTGGACCAACACAGCACAGTGAAAACCCAGGTCCCAGCAACTTCAAAAGTCACTATGATCTTTGAACCTGGGGTCCACCACTGAGAATGTACAGAACCTGGTCACTGAGGATGATCCGGCTACAGCTGAAGGCAGAAGGACAGACTTCAGGTCTAGGAAAAGAACTACAACCTTGCCTTTCTCTGACTTAGTTGTCTTTTTTATTTCTGTGTCCTGGGCCTCCAGAATGGTGTCCCACATAATTAACCAAATTCAGCAATGGTCCTTCTGTCTAGACATGTTCCATCAAAAGCTCTGACTTGGAGTTATCTTCATGAAAGAGGTAGGAACTCTCCAGTGTAATCTGACACAACATGGTCACTATTCCTATGTACTGGCTGGTTTTGTGTGTCAACTTGACACAAGCTGGAGTTATCACAGACAAAGGAGTTTCAGTTGAGAAAATACCTCCATGACATCCAGCGGTAAGGCATTTTCTCAATTAGTGATCAAGGGGGGGAGGGCCCCTTGTGGAGTGGTACCATCTGTGGGCTGGTGGTCCTGGGTTCTATAAGTGGCTGAGCAAGCCAGGAGAAGCAAACAAGCCAGTAAATAACACCCCTCCATGGCCTCTGCATCAGCTTCTGCTTCCTGCCCTGCTTGAGTTCCAGTCCTGACTTCCTTTCATGATGAACAGCAGCATGGAGTGTAAGCTCAATAAACCCTTTCCTCCCCAACTTGCATCTTGGTCATGATGTTTGTGCAGGAATAGAAACCCTGACTAAGACATCCTAAAGGTCGGACAGGTCAGGAAATGGCTCTTGAAACTATCAGGGGTCATGGGGAGGATAAGGGGCTTGGAACCATTACGCCAGCATCCCATGTAGCCTTGGGTTAGTTATTTGATCTTTATATCCTCTCTTAAAATGATCATGAAGGGAAGCTTATTGACTAAACCCTCAGGCCCCATCTAGATACCTCCTTAACATGGAGAACTCTGCTCTGATCTATGTGACCATTGGCCAAGTTCATTTCTGTGAGGAATGCTTAGAGATGAAAAACTTTAGTAGACTACTTCTACTATTACAGTGGTTGGTCACTGTGGTGGTAAATATTGATTGTCAGCTTGACAGGTTCTGGATCCCGAAGGAACAAATCCTGGGCCTGTCTGTGATGGAGTTTCTAGATGAGTTTAACTGAGCTGGGAAGACCTACTCTAACTGTGAGCAGTACCACTCCATGTGCTGTGGCCCTACACTGAACAAAGAGGAGCGAGTGAGCTGAGATCCACCCCCACCCTTCCTGACTGTGGATGCAATGGGACCAGCTGCTCCAAGCTCCTGCTGCCATGCCTACTCCATTATGAAAGACTAACTGGAACCTTAAAGCAGAAGTGAGAATAAATCCTTCCTTCCTTTCTAAATTGATTTCTGCAAGGATTTCGTCATAGTAACAACAACAACAACAACAACAACAACAGTAACACAGTCACTCATATCATAACCAGTGTGGATTCTTTTCACGTTATCAAGCCATGCAAAATGTGTGGGAGTGGGAATGAGCTGTACAGAGCAGTTTAGAGACAGGGTCCTAGCCACTGAGAAGGGAGGTCGTGTGCATTGCAGCACAAGTCCAGGTGGACTGGTGGCTTCTATTTTTTTTAAACCACATTGTTACAATAAGTGTAGAGGAAAAAATAAAGGTGAATAGTCCCATAATCCTAAGAGAGAGCCCACTAAGGAGCCAGAGCATAGAAAGGGCTGACTGATTACTTGAGCATTTCAAACCAGCACACACAAAACGACAACAGAGAAAAAGAAAAACTAAAGACCCACTCCCTTAAGTATGTCTATCAATCAGAAGCAGGCTTCTGTTTCTCAAACTTAAATAGGTCTGAGTGATCGTTAAAAAGACGAACAGTCCAATACAGAATCTTTGAAAAAAATATGTATGGGCAATTTACAGACTAACAAATACAACTGAGGAATGAGCATATCAAATGTTTCCTAACAAAAATACAAATGTGAGGGAGATACCATTACATTGCCTATAAAATCTTCACAGATTTTTAAATAACGAGAGATAAAATAAAATGTATGCAAATGACCCTGTTAAGCTATGAGCAAGAAGCCAGAGGCAAAACGAAACAAGGACTGAAATGCCCTGGGACCTCTGCCTGCTATTTCTTTGTCTAGTAATTTGCCTCAAGAAAAGTTAAAATGTTTTAAGATAAGAGTATTCTGGCTGGGTATGGTGGCATACATCCTTAATCCCAACACTCAGGGGTGGGAAAAGGCAGCTGGACCTCTGTAAGTTCAAGGCCAGACTGGTCTACATAGTGAGGTCCAGATCAACCAGGGTTATATAGTGAGACCCTGTCTTAAAAAACCTATGGGGGGCGGGGGGAAAGAAAAACTGAAAACAACTACCCCCAAACCCCTGAAAACCAACAATAGAATCATTCAAGACTGATTTGTGCATAAGAGTGTTAGGTTCAGGATAAGCTGGATTCTTCATCAGAAGACCAAGACACGTTGCTGGAGACCAAGGTTCCTATCTTGCAACCATCTGCTAGACCCACCCCCATACCAGAGAATATGCCTATAACAGGCAGCTCGAGAGAGAAGCAGATCAGGGTCACAAGCTAGTGCCATAAAGCCCCTGATTTTCATCTTGAGAAAAGCATAATTCTGCCAGGCTGGTGAGATGACTCCAGGTAATAACAATTTGAGAAGAAATAAAACAACATTGGTGTACTTAAAACAACCATGCCATACCTCTGCTGTGTAGATTTCCTATCTGCCTAAGTGGCTAGACTTTCAGTATCCTGTCTCTGTTTAAATTGTTCAAGTGTAACCTGGAGCAAACAAACAAAACCTAACAAAATGCACACACACACACACACACACACACACACACACACACACACACGGAACAGACCCAAGGTGTTGGGCCTCTGACTTCATTCAAGCAGAAGGCAGAAGTCATGGCATAATGGTGGGACTTTCTCATCCAGAGGAAGTAGTCAGGTGTTAGTCTCTGAGGCAGAGGCTGGCATCTGTGTTTACATACCAGGAGGATGTTACTGAGTCCAAGTGAGATGCTGCCTCATATTCTGAATGAATGGAGCAGCATGCTGATTCAGGAAGGTCTGCCTACTGTGAGCAGAGACTCCTGAAAAGGAGCTGTGTTTGCAGATAGTGACGAATTAGGACTTCGGTGCCGTGGAGGGGTTGTGATGTTGTAGGTCTAGAGACTAATGATCTTAATCTTGGGCTAGTTCTAGCCCTTTAGAGCAGCCACCCGTTGCCCACCTCTTTGTTCAAGCTAACATCTTGTGACTAACAGAAACCTTTTGGAATGTATTAGCTTAGCAGACCACTAGCCCCCACCAATCCAAAGCTAAGATTATCATCAGCGTCTTGAGCCTAGAGAAGAGTCTCCCATCTCACTGTAACCACCTCTCTGACATGCCCAGCCATTTATTTTAGACTTTCCTTGATTTATGATTTTTCTTTGTTTTGTAAAACTATAAAACCTCATGAAACTACTGCCACATTGGAATATGGAATTTGGGGTAACTTAAATCTGTCTTCCCTGGCCATGGTCACTCAAAATGGCTCCAGAATAAACTCTTATTTCCTTTAAGAAGAGAGCTGTGGTTTTTGTATCGATGCCATGGATATACGTCAAAACAGTTATTGCCGGAACAATCAGAGATGTAGTTCAGGGAATCCATGGAGAGTTTTAAAATTTTCTTGAGTTGGAGTGGTTGAGAGAAGAGGTAGAGATGAACAGAGGAGTAAATAATGGGTCAGGCACTGGTCAAGGAGCACACACAAGTCTTCCATTCTTGGTAGAGATTTTGGGTCAAGGCCAAGAGTAAAGCTAATTCTTCAAGTCAGTACCATCAGTTTTTGAGTGCTAGTAACAATGAAGTTATGCCATATACAGAGGAAAACAATTCATTTGGTAATTTAAGAAAAGGCTAAAATAGTCCAATATAATTTTGGCTGTGGACCTGCAACATTCTAACTCTCTCCATCTAGCTTTGCCCATTGTTGAAGGGTAACAACTCAAGAGAAGATAGCTGAAGTTATGCAAGATGGCATCTTCTTTGGTTACAGAAGCCTACCTTAGTGATGAGGCTGAAGTATCCAGAAGGTCCTCCTCCAGTGAGAGAAATGATGACCAAAAGCCATTAAGGACGAGATTTTCTGATCATACTACCTATTATCCATGTTACAATTTGGGTTTTGTTATTTTTGTCTTCTCCATTTGGCAGAACAGTGATGTAATAAAACCAGTGGCTAATATTAAGATAATTGAAAACATATAAGAAAACCGTGAGGGTAACATGGAGGCAGCCACTTTAAGCTAGAAGACTGGGCCCCTTCTCTTTCTATTTGATCTCTACTGTAGTGAGTGAGGTTACAGTGAGAGGAGTGCTTATCTAATTATCTGACCCAGTTAATATAAAAAGAGGAAAAATTCAGGTGTAGGCTTCAAAGGCTTGTGTTTAAAATATCACTAAGATGGAGTTTGTCTTTGTTAATTTATAATTTTTCTAAGCTATACTGAGAGCACATTTTTACAAAGATAGGGACAACCTCTGTAGTTTAAGACAGTGGAAACATCTGGAACCTTTTAACATGGTAGGTCAGAGGTTCTGGGAAGTAAACAATTAAATCAAATGATGGGACTGAGCCAAGTGAGAATATTTTCATGTGAAAGGTATCCTTTTAGACACAGTGTGGGGCAATTTTAGGCCCACTGTGAGGCATTTTTTTTTTATTTATAATATGGCAAGAAGCAATTTCAATAAAAATTATTTAAAAAACCATTCTCTTTGGTTTGCTTTCTCACCCAGCATGAAGTGTTTTGAGTTTATATAAACATATCTGAGAGGTGGGTCCTTATGTGGGTGAGACTGAACGGAACCCGTGAGGCCCAAAGAATCCAACAAGAGAAGAGAACAGGAGAGCTTAGCATCCTCATGCTGATTTCTGCTCAAAGGTGTGATAGACAGCACAACCATGAGATCAAATAAAACATGGCGGGTCCTCCATACCATATGGAATGAGCAGGTGCTGAACTGAGCATGGGGATCCAGCTTTGTGCAGAGATTGACCAGGTTTGGAAATGAGTGAGTATCCCAAAGACTTGGAACACTTGGCTGTGTTGGGTACAGAAAGGGCAGGATCGGTAGCGGTGTCAAGCGAAGCAGAAGTCGGGAGTGGGTGGGTCCTACAGCATCAAGTTCAGTGGCACCCTGAGTCATGGCAATCAATCCATTAGGCTTTGGTGAATTATGAGGTCACAGATTGATTACTGGGGAGTAAAGAGTTAAGACCATGGACAGTCAGACAGAGGGTTAACAGCATAGTAAAAGGAGTGTTCAGGTTCTAACATCAGAGACAGACAGGATGGTGAAGTGTCTGATGAGGATCAGAGCCCACCAGGCAGAAGAAGGAACCTCTTTTATGCTCTCTAATGAGGGCTAGGATCAAAGCAAGAGCAGGCAGACAGACACTTTTATTCCCTGGCAGGAGGCAGAGAAGAAAAGGGGTGTGGGGGTGGGGATGCGGCTCTCCCAGGTACGGTGGGGTGGCACCAGTCAGTCTTCTGTCTCAGGGTTCTCAGATGATGTTGGAAGAAGCCTAAAGGTAGCAGGCCTGGCACCTGATCATGTATGAATTTTCTAGACCATGAACCCTAACCAGTCCAAAAGCAGAACTGATTGGCTGTCCTAGCTCAAAGCTTCCATGCTTTGTATCCCTGCCTGTGCTCATAAGCCAGTGTAGGTACAGTATAAAAATTTATGCTTTCCTTCCAGTCTTTCATTATTAAATACTCTTGGCTCTTATTTATGGAGATGTAGCTCCATCCTTTTTCCAGCCATCCTTCAGGAGGGACCCGCTTGTTCCCTTTCTGCCTGACATTGCTAATGGATTAGTTGATCTCTCTGAGAAATTTCCTCATCTCAAGAGTTTGAATTTAACAAAAACCACATGAATACTTATAAATGGTCGTGGATCATTTGGAATCTCTCCTGGTAAGACTCGAGGGTCTGTTGTCCCTCCCTTTCTGTCTGAGCTGGCCCATGACTATTGTAACCAGTAGAGACCAGTAGAGCTGACATCAGGCCAGTCTCCACTGTAGCCTTTGGGAGGACTTGGAGCTATCATCCAGAGCTCCCGGAGCTGTGGCGTGCCATCTTTCTTCAGAGCAGTGCATTTGAGCGGATGTGAACTTTAAGTTTAGACTGCTCTTGTCATGTTGATAGCTTGAATTCAGCAATATTTATCGGAGCATCTCTGGATGGGATGCTATTGGGAAAATGTGCATCTCAGACTGAGGCTCTGAGTACCAACAGATGGAGAGTGGCCTACTGGGTCCCTGCCTTCCAGCTGTCCCTCCCAAGGGTTAAGAGTTCTTAGGCACACACGCTCAGCCCCAAAGCCTCTTGAACATCATTATATCAACCTACACCAGCCCAGCTGAACTCTACCCAATCCCTGAAGCACAGAATAACAGGGTAATAAAATGATTCTTTCATTCTTTTGCTTTCAAAAGTATATTTAGTTATATGTTAAAGCTTAATACAGAGTACATTTGTAGCATTTTGGAAACACTTCACTAGTGTTTATCTGACTCTCCTTAACTTGATACTTGTGTCCCATTCACTGGAACACTAAGTGAGAGGTTACTGAGCTCACCCCTAGAGACACAGTGCACTGCCTGGTGCAGGGGCATTCCTCAAACAGTGTCCGAGTGTTCCCCAACAAACTTCTAACTATGGGCCATGTCAGTGGTGAACACAATCTTGTTAAGATCAAAGAGAGGGTACATAAGTGGCTGTGGGGAGATGTTTCACTCCAGAATCTGCCAAGCCTGACTTTGTCAGCTGTGTCACCGTAGAAAATAGTTCAGCACTTTGGGATAATGATTCCCCTATTTGGAAAATGTGAAGTAAAAGGAAATACCTCTGACTTTTCAAGGTTGCCAAGAGGCTGGAACAGAATAATGTGTATACAATTTTCTGGGCTAGAGACAGCAGCATGTTGTTGTGACATTATTCATAGTAGATCCAGGCTAGATGTCTATCATCTAGATGAATGAAAACAGAACATATACTACATATCTCAGTGGAATTTTCTTTAGCTATGAAAAACAAAATTATATCATTTGCAGGAAAATGGATGGAACTGGAGAACGTAATGTGAAAAGACAAGCCAGACTCAGGAAGATTGAGTATCACATGCTTTCCCTCATAACGTGGAATCTAGACTTTAGGTAATTATATGTCATGTTTGTATACACACATGAATAAACATATACGTATATACAGACCACACATAGATATATAGCTTTTGAGTCTATCTATCTACATCTAAATGTATATAGATGGAATATATATATATGTATATATGTATATATATGCATGTATATATAGAAAGACTATTATCTAGGGAGAAGAGGATCAGTAAATTGATATGTATGAATAAAAGAGGGTGAGGGCAGCGAATGAACAAAGTATGCACATACACACATGTAAATGTCCTAACCAAACACCTTATTTTGTAAACAAAATAAAACAAATAAACAACCTTCTGCTGTGATTTTTGTGTTCCAGGCACAGCACAGGATATTTTATATATATTATGCATACCACATTAAGAAGCTTATTATTTTTATTATTTTACGAATAAATTGTGAAAAGTGTCCTTAAGAAACTTTTAAATTGACAGAAGACCCCGGATCATAACTTGCACAATGGGTCCCAGGGCTTAAGACATGCATAAGTCAAAAGAACTAGCAAGGTAATAGGGCTGAAGAAACACACTGGTCCCACATAAAACCTATCAGAGGTAAGGATCCAGTCCATCCAGTCTATCTTCTAAGCTACATGCCCCAATTCCTAGAGGAAGTTCTGTGGTTCTTCTTTATTTAATTTCCTGGTGTCACAGTGGGCCACTGAATTCTGCTTATACAAAGTTATTCATTCAGTGGGAGGCACGAGGGCCATTGGGAAAGGTCTTGAGCTGAACACAGCACGTAGACTGTGAAGAACTTCACACCTGCCGGACTTCACACTGGCCAGGTTACTCACACCCACACACCCATGACTTCTCATCGCTGGTGATGTATATTATAGGTTATAACCATCTGGTTGGCTTAATTCCACGCTGAAGTTTGCAGTTCGGTGTGGCCTGAAGCCAGCGAGCTCTAGGAAAAAGGGTGTGCTCTTCAAGGTCATGCAGGGGAAGCCAGGCTGACAGATGTTGACAGAGCTCTCTGAGAAGAAAAATAGGCTCTCCACAGCTGTGGCAACCCTTCACTCCCAGTCATGGGAGGCACTTGCTAAGCAAGGCTGATTTTTAATTAAAATTTTCAATTATAATTCTGTAATTGAAAATGGAAAGGAACATCTTGGGCCGTCTTTAATTCAAAACAGCCCAAACCAGAGCAAGCACAGCTAACTCTCATTTCTCAGGGGGAGACCATGCATTGGACCCAATCCAGTAAAAAAACAGTAAACATCTTGATACACAAAGGTATTTTGGAGGCAGAGATGGGGAGAACAATAGTATGCATATGCTTCATTTAATTTTAAGAGCAATGCACATTCACTGTAAAAGCAACCACAAACAAGGCGAGAAAGAGGGAGACAGGAGAAACGAGACCAAAAGTCACCTGAGAAGTGTATAAACATTTCTAACAGGGCCATCCCTTCTGGAGGGAGGAGTAAGCATTTCTCTCACTGGCCCTACTAAGTGAGATAAAAATCTCTACATTTTAAACACAATTTTAAATACAAAAGAAGATGTTAGGTAAGAGTCCGGGATGACCACCCTTTGAGCAGGGATGCGGTTCCACTTGCAGAATCAATGGAGGTAAGTGTCTAGACCTCCAGCCCTGTAGCCAGAAGAGAATGTTTCATCTCAACCTATGGCAGTTGTGTCAGGGTAAAGGAAGACATTCATCCTCACCAGCAAACTATGTCATCTATAGTGTCAGTCTGTGGGAGCCAGACTGGGCAACATACTCAGTGCCTAGTGACCCCCAAATAAATAAATAGATAGATAAATAAATAAATATCACCAACCACAATGAAGGCTGGGAATACAGAATGGAAAAAGAGAGAATGTTCATTCATATCTGCCCCACTATGAGATGTTGGGAGAATTCATCACAAAACATCATCCAGAGCTATGTGAAGGTTTGGACAAACTTGAAACAAATAAAAACAAAACAAAACAGAAGTTTCAGAAAACAGAATCCAAGGAAAGAGACAGAAGTTTGTTTTTTTTTTCAAAAAGAGATAGAGTTTAGAATTGGAAAAACACAATAAGCATCCCCTTCAAAACAACAACATCAACCAACCCAAACAAACAAGAAACAAATGGACAATGACAGACTGAATACAGGGTCTTATAGCAGAATGCAGGCAAGAAAAGGGACCACGAGTGTTGCTGGGACATGAAGAGTTTGCAGTGTGAACAACGCAGAGGACACAGCTTGGAAGACCACAAATCGACACTCAGAAATCTCTGAGACCACAAGAGAAGATTCTATAGTCATGTTGGAGGGGGAGAGAATCCCACTGTGGTGAAAAGCTACTAAAAGGACTGCTGAAAGTCTCACAAGTTGGCAAAAAGTCAAAGACTTTCATATTCAAGAAGCTGAGCAGAGCCCAAACAGGATAAAGACAAAACCTTCTATAAGAGTCAGTCACTGTTCTACACACCAAAGACAGATGAATATTAGCCAGTGGGTGGAAGTCATATCTTATGCACTAAGGAGAAACATTAAATAATCATGGACCTCTCAGGAGCTCTGTGAAGTCAGAGAAAGTGGCAGAAAGCCATCCAGATGCTGAGAAAAACCACCAACCCAGAATTCTCTTGTAGGTAAATCCCCTAGAAAATAATTCAAGAACAAATTTTCAAAATTTAATAGTCAGGAGGGAAGGGCTCCCAAGGTCTCACTGTTCACTGAGGAGAACTATAGACAGTTATGGGTGCTGGGAAAGAGAGGCATTTTCTTGAGTAATAAACCCGCTGGTAAGGTGCCCATGTGCCTGCAAATATTTCCTCATCCACACTCCTGAAGGTGTGAAAGAAGGAAGGAAGCTGTGTTGGTTGGTTTGTTTATTTATTTAGTCATCTATCTATCTATCTATCTATCATCTCTCTCTATCATCTATCATCTATCTATCAATCATCTATTTATCTATCATCTATCTATCTATCTAATCATTTATCTATCTAATCATCTATCATCTATTTACCTATCTATCATCTATTTATCTATCATCTATCTATCTATCTATCTATCTATCTATCTATCTATCTATCTATCATGTATCTATCATCTATCTATCTATCTATCTATCAATCATCTATCATCAATCTATCTATCTATCTATCTATCTATCTATCTATCTATCTATCCGTCTATCATCTGTCTGTCTGTCTAGCTAATGTGATACAAACAAGGGTCATCTGTCAAGAGGAAATCTCAGCTGAGAAAATGCTTTGCTCACACAGGTCTATAGTCAAGTTGGTGGGACATTTCCTTGATTATTGATTGATATTGGGGGCTCAGCCTACTTCTGAGGAGGTGTTCCTGGGGTATGTTAGAAAGAAAACTGAGGAAACTATGGCGAGTAAGCAAGTTAGTTTCTCCGTCATAGCCTCTGCTTCAGTTCCTACTTAAGCAATCCATGAGGACCAAGCCGTAAACAGTTTCCTCCATAGCTTCTGCTTTAGTTCCCTCCTCCAGGTTTCTGCCTTCAGTGTCTTCTCCCAGGTTCCCACTTTGAGTTCTAACCCTGACTTCTCTCAATGGTAGATTATTATTATGAAGTGAATGAAAAATGAGGACATGACTGCTCTTAATTATGATTGAGGAAAAGCTTTTATGGCAGAGAGGAGGGAGGAGGCAGCCAGAGGTGTCTGGAAGTGTCCCGACCAGTGGTTCTCAACTTTCTTATGCTGAGACCCTTTAATAGAGTTCCTCATGTTGTGGCAACCCCCAACCATAAAATTATTTTGCTGCTATTTCATAACTGTAATTTTGATACTGCTATAAATTGTAACATAAATACGTGATATACAGGGTATATGATATGTGACCCCTTTGGGGGTCACAACCCACAAATTGAGATCTGCTGGTCTAGACTGAAGTTGGCCAGCACACTGAACTGGGTCATAAGAAAAGAGGGTCGGGGCAGTGAGACAGGAGGAGAAGAGAGAGAGAACAAAGGGAGCATATGGGAACTGAGGGAGCATGTGGACCGAGAGAGAACATGTAGCCAAAAGGACTAAGGTTATATAGGGAAGAGAAACTGGGAAAGGAGAGTATTAAGGTAGGGGATGGGGTGGGAAGTTCTGGGAGGAGCCAGGGGCACTGAGGGATGCTGGGCGAGCTGGGAGGAGCCATAGGTACTGAGGGA
>JADRCH010000031.1:11834296-11851062 GCA_019843965.1 Rhynchomys soricoides
AGAAGAAGAAGAAGAAGAAGAAGAAGAAGAAGAAGAAGAAGAAGAAGGGGGGAAAAAAAAAGGAAGAAAGAAAGAAAATATATGGGGGTTGGGAGATTTTGAATATTTTTTTCTTACAAAGGTAGCCAGCTTATGTAGGTCCAGCTTGTGTAGTGCATAAATCTGCCCTATCTCCTAAAACATTCATGGAAAGGAATTAAAATCTAATCTTCCCTCATTTTGTAAAAACATTTGTTTATAAAAAGACCTCAATGTCTTCCAGAAACTTGAAGTCCCATGAGTGGCCATCTCTTTCCTTTGTCCAGATTCTTTTAAAATTAGCTAATCTCAAAAGACTGTGAGGTCACACCCAAGCCAATGAGGGAAAGACACAGTAACCACCTGCATTAGAATCAAACCAAAGAAAACTTCCTACCTGGTGTTCTTGCTTGCCTGATTTGGGTCAAGACTCACCGTTATCCAAAACAGAAATTGTCTTGCAGGGTTACCTTCACTTTGTTTGAGTGTTTCTTTGTGCAAAACCGAGAATATTCATTTCCAACAATGCAAAACCAAGAATTTTCATTTCCAACAAGATCAAAGCTTCTGTATGACAATGTTATATAAAAAGCAAATGTTGTATATGATTAATATATGCTAACAAAACCTTTTAAAAGATCCTGGGCAGGTCAGTTTGGTCAGCTTATGTAAGCATGAGTGATCATGATTAATTGGTTTTATGGAAATGAGGGCAGCCACTCTGCCTATTTTCTGGCTGAACTGCACTGTGGGTTATAGTTCATGTCAGGTCCAGGCAGTGGATAAGACTTTCTGGGGGCTGTTGAACTTGGTACAGGGACATGGGTCTGTGTAATGGCTGGTCTACTGTGTGTGCTTCTTCTAGGATCTCAGAGTTCATGTATGACTCCACAATCACTAGCTTTGAGGGTGCACTGGATTTTAGGCCTAGTTGGCCACTTGAAACCCTTCTTTCAAATTCAGTTTTTCTTAAGTAGGGTCAGTGAAAATGGACTCCAGGAATGAAGACAAAACCAGGTTTTCTTCCTTCAAAAAATGTTTTTATAGCAAGCATGGGATGGACCTAAGCCCCCTACATGTATGTAACTGATGTGCAGTTTGGTCTTCATGTGGGTCCCCTAACAACTGGAGGAGGGGTTCTCCTAGCTAGATAGCCTTGTGTAACCTCAACTGGAGTAGATGCACCTAGTCACTGCAACTTAATATGCCAAGGCAAGTTGATATCCCATGGGAGATGCCCCTTCACTGAGGAGAAAGGAAGTAGGGAGTGGGGGGAGGGGAAGTGAGGGGGAAGGATTAGGAGGAGAGGAGGGAGGGGAAGCTGCAATTGGGATGTAAAGAAAATAATCAATGAAAAATGTTTCTATTAGTATATGTTAACTGTACATAGTAATGAGTTTATTATGAGAATTTCATGTTTGTGTATACATTATTTTTATAATATTTTTGCTTCCCATACTTTTTCTGGTCCCCACTCTCTCATATAAATGTCCTTCTTCTTCTCAGTCAGCCTTGATTTTACTTTCCCGGTCTTTTTTCCCAGTTAGTTTCATTAAGGTTATTTACAGAAGCAGGTGAGAGTTTGTTTTCTGTCGCTTATTAATGGCTACACTACTGAGGAATATGTCTCTGCCCTATAAGCAAGCCATTAACTGTGTATAAATATAAGTCCCTCCTTCCATGACAGCCTGTTGACAGACCCAAACACAGGCAGCTCTTGTGGAGAGAATCACAGCTGCTTTGGGTTCAAAAGTGTGACAACCATGAACCATGCCAGGCCTGAAAGGCAGCATTCCACACTGCTCCCTACACCACATCCCTTCCTCTGCCTCTTACAGTGTCCTTGCCTCATTTTCTACAATGGTCTCTGAGCTTTGTCCAAGATGATACCGATGCTGACCAATTATGAGTCTTTGAGGTCACTGCTGGCCACTACAAAAAGCATCCTCTCTGACTGAAGCTGGGAGAAGCTGAAGAAAAACACATAGTGTCTTAGTTTAGGGTTTTACTGCTGTGAAGAGATACCATGACCAAGACAATAATTCTTCTCCTTCTCCTTCTCCTTCTCCTTCTCCTTCTCCTTCTTCTTCTTCTCTGAAAAAAGATTTATTTATTGTTATTTATATGAGTACATTGTAACTGTCTTCAGACACACCAGAAGAGGGCATCAGATCCCATTAAAGATGGTTGTGAGCCACCATGTGGTTGCCGGGAATTGAACTCAGGACTTGTGGAAGAACAGTCAGTGCTCGTAACTGCTGAGCTATCTCTCCAGCCCAAGACAATTCTTATAAAAACAACATTTAGTTGTTGGCTTACAGGTTCAGAGATTCACTCCAGTATCAGGGTGGGAGCATGGTAGCATCTAAGCAGGCATGGTGCAGGCTGAGCTGAAAGTTCTACATCTTCACCTGAAGGCTGTTAGCAGAATACTGACTTCCAGGCAGCTAGGATGAGGGTCTTAATGCTCACATCACCAATAACACACCTACTCCAACAAAGCCACACCTACCCTAACAAGGCCACACCTACTCTAACAAAGCCACACCTACTCCAACAGAGCCATACCTTCTAATAGTGCCACTCCCTGTCCTGAGCATATACAAACCATCACACATAGCAATGTCTGTCAGTTTTAAATATATGTGTGAGATGATGAAGGTGGTCATATTCAGGGGAAGGAAAGGACACAAAGGGAATGTGTAAAACTTCTACATTCTACCTTCCCTGGTTGAATAACACTGGTGGGCACTGAAGAGACATAGACAGATACATCTATAGTATTAAACAGGGACAACTATTACAAAAAATCAAAGAAGTCCACTAGAACAACACTGGACAATTTGGAACAGAATTGTCAAAAATTCAAGTCACACAAAGGAAGTCAGGAGAGACTAAGCAGAAATTTATAAACAGGCAACAAGCACAAAGCAAAGAAAAACCAATATTCTGTTCACTGGGAAAGAACTCTGGGATGGTATATGGTTGATTGCCCAATAACAGAAGCAATGGTTAGAATATCCGAGTACCATTCCTAGGAAGGAGAGAGCATACGAGACACCAAGTAAGAGTTTATGCCTTTCATGTTATGTCTGCACCATGATGGAGTGTTGAGAGGAGAAGGGAGAGAGGGAGGAAAGTATTGTAAGTGTGGTCTGTGTAAATATGGCCTTGAGATCAGGAGCCTGGAACCTTTGCCTGCTTCAGCAGCCTGCCTGTGTGTGTTTGTCTGTGGGCTTGGGAAGGGACTGTGTTATCTCTGGAGCATGCTGTGACCTCTGAATACCATGGGAGGCTATGATCAAATTTCTGTTGATTCTGGAAGTCCTGGGGAAGGAAAAGAAGCCACTTCTATTGAGGCTTGCATTCGACTTGTAGGAAGAGCCTGGGAACAATGTTCCTGTGTCCCACCAGCACTAAGCCTAAGAGATGCAGAAGAAAATATGACACTGTGCCCAGTAGTATACACAGTGGAGCCCAGGATAGGGCTGGGTACTCTTTCCCCTTCCCTGTAGGTGTCTAGCAATAAATGAGCTATAAAGTGGGTAACATGAGCCAGTGGGAGAAAGCCTAGTGGACTTATCCCAGCTTCTGTAGAATCCAGTACTCTGCCTCCAGCATGACTCTAAGTTCAGAGGCAGAACAGGAGGCAGTCTCTGATCTGTGGTCTGGATAGTGGCAGTCCCTCCAACCCCAAACCCTAAGTCGATGGTTCCTCTTCTGCTGTGTGGGTATGCAACAAGAGGTCACAAGCTGTGAGCAGTCAGCCATCATTGAACAATGCATCTATCTGTGCCTTAACTTTGGGCTTCCCAGACCATAGAGCTCTAAGGCATAAGTTTCTACTTTTTATCTTTGACAGCAATAGTCAATGCTGAGCCCTGTCTCTGCCCACCTACAGCTGATCGATATGTCCAGGCCTACAGTGTTTTTCATTTCTTTGTAATTTAAAGATTTTGATGTGGAAATTTATGGTTTCTTTGGAAACTCAGATGTATCGTGTGATGTTTATCTGGAAAGCTGTTCTGTGAGAGGGCATGTGGTGTTTTTCTGGAAACTGTCTTGTGTCAGAATGTTTTGCTGAAATAGACATATGAGAGGATGTTTTGCTGAAGCAGGTGCTTGAGAGGGCTGTGGTGTTTGGAGAGTGTATAAGTAGTAACCCACAGACAGTGGAAGGATGCTCTTGCATAGCAATGCCTTGCAAGGCTTCACTGGTCTTTGCTTGCTGTGCCTTGCTTCATGGTCTTCTCTGGCCATGCAACACTTTGCTTGCCTTCACTTTGTAGAGAGAAACCTACCAAAGAAGTTTTCATGTCTGATTCTTGCTGCTTCTGCTGACTCATGCCAATTTGGCAGAGCCTTGCAGTTTCTGCTGGATCTGTCCACTGCTACTGATTCATGTTTGGTGTTTGCTATTGCACTGGACTGCTGCTATCTTGACAACAAAGAGTGGAATCACCTGAAAAAAACTACTTCTAAACATGTCCACAATCCTTTTCCTATAAACCTACTTTTTCCCCTACCTGTGGTTGGTAGGCTAGAATGGAGAATGAAGCATCCTAGAATCCTAAATAAAGTAGGTTTTAGAAAAATCTAAGCCGACAAGATTTGCTTATTTTTATGTTATGTGAATGTGGATTTTGGTCTGCATATATGTCTGTGTATGATGGGCATGCCTAAAAAGGAGGTTGAATCCACCGAGTCTTAGCTTTATTGCTGTGAAGAGACACCATGATCAAGGAAACTCTGGCAAAAAAAACACATTTAATTGGGGCTGGCTTACAGTTTCAGAGGTTCAGTCCATTATTGTTGTGGCAGGAAGCATGGCAGGTTGCAGATAGACACGGTATTAGAGAAGGACTTGAGCTTTTTACATCTTGATCTGCAGGCAGTCAGGAGACTCTCTTCTGCACTGGGTGGAGCCTGAACATAGGAGGCTTCAAAACCCACCCACACAGTGACACACTTCCTCCGACAAGGCCACACCTCCTCCAATAAGGCCACACCTCCTAATAGTGTCTCTCCCTATGGACAAGCATTCAAACACAGTGAACCTATGGGGGCCAAACCTATTCAAACCACCACACCCTGGAACTGGAGCTACAGATGGTTGTATGTTGCCATGTAGGTAGTGAAGACTTGAACCTGGATCGGCAAGGGCTCTTAACTCCCAGGTCATCTCACTTGTTTTTATTTTTTCCCCCTTTTTATTAGAAATATTAATTATACATAATAATGGGTTTAGCATGACCATTTAAAACATGTATATCATGCACTTTGATTCTTTTCATTGCCCTAGCCCTCACCTACCTTCTTCTCTTTCCTGCTCCTTCTTCTTCCCAACTAGTCTCTGTGATGTTTCCACACATTTGTTATTATTGTTACCCAATACTCTTTCTGCCTCTTTTTTTCCTCCTTGGGGTTCCCTGACCCTTGATGAGAAGGATTTGATGGAGCTGGTTCTTGACAGACACACTTAAGGTACTGGAAAGCTGGTCTAGGAGATTGAGAACTTCCCAAGCTTGAAGACTGTTGTTTGGATCCCCAGAACACACATAAAAGATGGACAAGTATGTTGGTTCTCCTGTAATTCCAGTACATAGGAGGCAGGGACAGGAGAATCCTGGCACATGATAGCTTAACTACTCAAATCAACAAGTTCCGGGTTTTGCCAGAGACTTTGGGTCAGGAAAGAAAAGTAGAAATCAAGGGAGACACTTGATTTTAACCTCTAGTGTGAGTGTTTTGATCCCTGGGTGAAGCCAGGAGGACAATAAGTGAAGCTTCCATACCAACCTAATAGTATGCGTGCCCAATGTCCACTGGCAAACCATGTTATATAAAATAGAAGATCCTAGCAAACTACTGTAACCTCAGAATGGGCCTGAAACAGGGCGATGTCTGTTCTCTGTCTTTATGGAAGTTCCTTCAGGTGCTGGCAGTCTGGCACCTCCACATAGTGACAGTGGGATGGTTGGCTCCTCCAGAGCTCAAGTTTTCCATTGATCCAAAGGCTGTACAAAAATGCTTCCCGCTTCTCAATACAATAGATCTATACCTCAATGCTGGTCTCCCAAGTCTGTTTCCTAGGTTTGTGACTCCACCTCCCCCACCCCTTCTTGAATCCCAGTTTCCACACTCTGGCCTCCACATGTACACACACACACACACACACACACACACACACACACAGAGTAACATGGACACGTATGAACAGACATATACATAACACAAAAAGATGCAAAAGCACAAGAAACAAACTTACTTAAAAAAACAAAACAAAACAAAACAAAAAAACCCCTGATGATTCCAATGTGTGGAAAGTAAAGGGTAGAGAAAGATAAACAACATTCCACCAGTAATTGGAAGGGAGTGGAGTTGTTAATAAAGGGCACAGGAATGGGACTGTTATCCTGAGGAGAGAGCGAAGTGTATA
Source organism: Rhynchomys soricoides (assembly GCA_019843965.1). NCBI lineage: Eukaryota > Metazoa > Chordata > Mammalia > Rodentia > Muridae > Rhynchomys > Rhynchomys soricoides. The sequence continues at coordinate 11,840,754 of JADRCH010000031.1, forward strand.
TTAACAGAGAGGCCAATTCTCAAAGACAGTGAAGCCATCCTTAATGACATCCAGGACAGACAAGGTAAAACTGATGGATGGGAAAAGAAATAGAGAAGCCCACCTCCCTAGTGGGAGACTGACACTCTTCTCTAGGGAATTGATAAAGTGGGCAGAAAATCAGTAGGGATATAAATGACCCATACTGCACCATCCGTCAACATGATCTAATTGGCATTTGTAAAGTACTCCATACAGCGGAAGGGGAATTCATATCCACTCCAGCTCACATGGAGTCAAGGCAGATCACGTTCTCAGCCATAAACATTTCCAAACAAGTCTCAAAGAGAAGAAATCACACAAAGCATGCTCTCATACCATAAGCAAACTAGAAAGAAGTCACAGAAAGCTAACTATCAAATCCCTAAGTATTTGAAAATCAAGTAATACACTTCCAAATAAGCTATAGGTCAAAGATATTTCAAGCCATATTTCAAATATATTTTCAATTAAGTAAAATCTTACCTTTAAAACTGATGGACATGAAATCCATACTTACTTAAATCTTACTTAATTGAAAATAGGGCATCAAATGTAAGGGATGTACAGTAGTTAATAATGTGAAGGAAATGTACCATTTCCTTAACATGAAGCTCCATTAACATGAAGCTTCCAACACAGGCAACTAGGAAATGAGAACTAAAAACTTTCTGTAAGCCTGAAGAAAATAAAAGAAGAGAGAAATAATAAAATATGAGAAGAGAGATCAAGGACTTAGCAAATAAGAAAACTAGAGAGTTCAAAGGAAACCAGATCTGCACTCTGAAGTGATCAGAAGAATCTAAATTCTTGGGCTTATGAAAAAAGTGAAAGAGGGCATAAATTACTAATAACAGAATGAGAGACACCTTTATTATTGATTACACTGACATAACAGGAATAACAAGGAAAATACTGTGAACAGTGAGGTCTGGACAGAGGAAAGATAGAGAAGATGGGTGGGAAAAGGAGAGGGATCCTGTGGTATTGGGGCTTTGCAGCTTCTTGGCTTTAGTGGAGCTTGATAGCCTGTGTGGACACACACACACACACACACACACACACACACATATACATATATACACACAAACACATACACACATACACACACAAACACACATACACACATACACACACAAACACACATACATATATATATATATACACATACACACACAAACACACATACACACACAAACACACATACATACACACACACACACACACACATGAGGACAAGTGAAACACACAAACTCAAGTATAAGTAAAATCTGAATGTGACTGACAGGTTTTCCAGTGTCTACACTCTGTGTATTACATTATACTACACAGCTTTAAAATGTCACCAGCAGAATAACCTGGCAAGAGCACAGGAGGTCTTGATCTGTTGTTTCTTTTGAAACATGAGATTCTCTAATTTTTTCAATTAAAAAAGGAAGAAAAAAACCTCATAAACTTTTTATGTCAGTGAACTAGTTTGTTTTTATCATAGTAGTACTGATAATATTTTAAATACTGTTTTTAAATCTTGTATCATTAGCATACAAAAGTTCTTCCTGATGCGAATATTGATAGAACTCTTCACAACAGAATCAGAGTAGAAACAACCCAATATCCCTGCACAGATGACTGGATAAGGGAGACAGGATATGGCAAAGCAGCAGACAGTATTTATTGACAAAAAGAGCTAAGTACTAACTAACTGACGTGGGAAATTTGGAAGCATTACTTGGAGTGAGAGAGACGAGATACATTATGCCACAAGGTTGATCCTGCTTAAATGATGTATAGAGCAAGCACATTTATGAGACAAAACAGAAATCGGTGTGCAGTGCAGTAGAGACAGGGAAGGAAGAAACTACCAGCGGATACAGAGCTCCTTTGTAAGGCAGTGGCATTGTTCTGAACTTATGGAAGATGTACACAACCTAGTGGGAATACCAGGAACATGAAGTTGAATATCAACACAACACTATCTCATAATAGTGCTACCCTGTCTAATCGGGGTCTCCTTTGTCTCATTGTGGTGTTTCCTTGATGTATAATGGAGCTCTGCTATGTCATCACAGTGTCCTATGACACATCATAGTGCTCCCCTGTCTCATCATAGTGCCCCCCCATCTCATAGTATTCCTATCATGTCCAATTGCAGTGCACTTCTTAGTGATCAGTAGATTCTTGGATCTCATCACAACCCTCTGATTTCTATAGCAAAGCTCCTCTGTCTTATTGCAATCATGCTGTACTCCCAAATAACACTCTACTGTTAAACACAGTGGTCCTCTATCCATCACAAAGTTCAACTGTTCTGTCACCATGCTCCTCTGTCCCCAAACAATGCTCAAGCTTGCACACTATCCTTCTTTCTTCTATTACAATAATCACTATAAAAACACATGTGTCCCCTCTCACACAGCAATGCAGCAAATATTCTGCCACAGAACTGCTGTCCCATGGCAGTTTTCCATGGGGTCATCACATGCTGCCTTTTTACATGCCAGTAGTATAGTTGTCCATCATATGACACGGTGGGCCCTTCTCCTATGTCAATATCACATAAGCATGTTCCACTGTCTCTTCACAATGGCCCATTACTCCTTCAAAATGCTCCAGTGTGACATCACAATGCCTTTCTCCTGTCACAATGATGGACAGTCCCATCACAATTTTCCCTGTTCCTTCACAATGCCTCATTTTTCCATAACAATGACTTCCTGTACTGTCATGATGCCCCAGAGTCCCTTCCCAATGACTCACTGTCTAATCACAATACTGCACCACCACAGAATAATGTCCCATTTTCCCATCACAATGTTCCACTGTTCTATGACAGGACACACTGTCCCATCACAGGGTCCCATTGTCACAACACAATGCTACTTTATCCAATCACAATGCACCACATCCCCATCACACCTTACTGTCTTATCACAGAGGCCCACTTTTCCATCATAATGCACCATCTCTCCTCCTCAATGTTTCTGCACAGGGCTCCAGTGTCACATCACAGCGGACTCATTTGTCATCTCAATACACCTACACTATCACATTAGTCCCCTGCCTCATCACAAAATTCCAATGTCCCCATCACTATGTTCCACTGTCCCATTAGAGTGGTCCCTTGTCCCACCATAATACCCACTGTCCCAATACATTGCCCCACTGTCTCAGCAAAATGTCCTAATTTCCCTTTCCAATGCTCCACCTCTCATCGCCTTAGTGGCCTGTTCAATCACAGGTGTCCTCTCTCCCTTGACAGTGCCTTACTGTAGCCTCACAATGTCCCCCCATCCTATAGCAATGACCTACAGCACCATTACAAGGTGACAATATAATTACCATTCTAAACAGAAGGAAAGGCAACATGTTGAAGAAATATTGGACCAAAGCAAGGCTGAAAACCAGCTGGGCCAACTCCAAACTCTGCATCTCCATGTCTGATGCCTTTCAGACCTCCAACTCCTTTCAGTGTTCTTGTCTGCAACACACTTCTATTTCTTGGGTTGGTTCCACTCCCTGGTAACAATTTTCCTCAGCAGGTTATTCCACCATTCCGGCATCTCTGACATTTTGTGGTCTCCAAGGTAATCCAGGCTTTAACTTCACAGCTTCAAACAATGGCTTCTCTGGACCTCTATGCAGAGACACCTCTGATACATGCCTGGCCTCAGAAGCTTTTTCCTTAGTTGTAGAGGGAGATTCGATAACCTTTTTTTAACCCTTGACTCTAAAGCTAGAACCACATGGCCAAAGTTGCCAAATTCTTCTCCTTATTTGGGTTGGAATATGCGCCCCCTCCCCCCCTTTCACATTCATTTTCTGTTTCTGATGGTTTCTTTCACTGCCTAAGTATGAATGTGCTGGAAGTCACTCTGTGGACCAGGCTGGCCTCAGGCTCAGAGATCTACCAGCCTCTGCCTTCTGAGTGCTGGGATTAAATATGTGGACAACCACACCTGGCCCCGCCCCAAGCTTTTCTTTCATTTCTTTTCATAAGATGGAAGCTTAGCTTGGTGGGGTCTTGCTTTGCAGTTATTATTTCCTTTACCCTAATTAGCATCAGGCTTCATTCTTAAGTGTTACCCCTTTTTTCTACAAATGTTCATTTTATTTTCTTTTTCTTGCTTAGCTTATTCCTTTTCTTTCTAAATCTGCACAAGACTGGCCACTATTAACCTCACAGTCAACACTAGGCTGTTTTGAATCTCCTCTGCCGAACGAAACTGTTAATCTATAACTCTTCAGTTAAGCCTCAGAAAGATTTTTCTCGGACAAGGGCAGAAAGTAGCCACATTCTTCACCAAAATATCATAGAAACTGTTTAGGAATAGATGTTGTAGACTTGTTGGAGAAGATGTGTCATTGTGGATGAGATCTGAGGTTTTAAAAGTCTACAACAGGCCCAGAATTTCTGCCTCTTCTAGTAGATCAGATGGCTCTAGAGCCAATGCTACTCTTCTGCCACAGTCCCTGACCACGATGATCATGGATAAGCCTGTCGAAATTGCAATCAAGCCCCCAATTAAATGCTTCTTCTATACGTTTTCTTGGTCATGATTTTAGTTATGACAATAGAACACTGACTACGAAGTTGGTATTAAGGACTAGGGTATTGGTGCAACAGCCTTGACCATGCTGTTTTTTGGAGAAATGTGGAAGAAATAGGGACTCTTGATTAGAAAAGTTATTAATTAATTTAAGCAAGGCTTCATGGGCCACCTCAATAGGAGCATGAAAGATGGTAGTGGCTAGAGAAATTTGAACTATAAAGGCCCTGTTCAAGAGGTTTCAAAGGGAAAGAATATTAGCAAGTGGCCTAAAGATAATTCTTATGATATTTTAGCCAAAAATGTGGCTGCTTTCCTTATTCAACATAATCTGTTGGAGGCAAAAATTAGCAGATTTATATTAATGTCCTGGGCAGAGAAGATTTCCAGACAGACTGTTACCTGGTTCTTAGTGATCACTCTTATGCAGATCTACTATGAAAAAGTGCAAGTAGAAAAAAAAACAAAAAACCAAAACCTCAGTTTGAGAACAAAAGAAGCATCAGGACATATAATTTTGGAGCCAAGCTTTGTTAGCAAAGAGATGAGAAGCTTAAAGAGAGGCCTGATGATAAATGGAATAAAGCTAAATGGGTCTTAAAGCAAGAGCCCACTAAGCTAAACCTCCCCCTGTCAAAGGCAAAGCTTATTCAACAACAGATCAACAAATTAAGCAAATGTGAGTCATGGTGGGGGCCAGGTTCCAGCCCAGCCCCAGCAGGCAACAAAAGTCAGCAGTTTTGGCTATAAGGTTCTGGCTTTATCAAGGAAGATAAAGACGATATATGGCAAGGGAGTCCCTTCATGGAGGCACACTGTGTGAGGTGCGAAAGCAAAGCCTAGATTGTGTTGGAGACGTCAAGATGATGAGATACCAGAACTCCAGAATTGTGGAATATCTGCCAAGGATACAGTGTGTAACTAGCCCAATACAGAGAAATGTGTTGCAGTCAACAAAGCTAGAAGTAGATTAAAATAACCATCCAAGACAGGATTATGGAATTTGTGCTGCTGGGTTTTGGTTCAGTATTTTCTCACTAGGCCCCCTTTCTTTCCTTTCATTTCATCTTGAAACTGCAACATTTATTCTTTGTCTTGTATGTTACACGTATGTAATTTAATTTCTGATTTTACAGGGAGTTTTAATTAGGTGATAGCTTTGAGTTTCAGAAGAGACTTTAGTGTTGAGACTGTGACAGACTATGAAGACCTTTGAAGTTGGATTGAATGTATTTTATATTATGATACGGTTATAAACCTATGGGGCCCAGGAAGTAGAATGTGATGATGGTCCACATAGTCTCATATTTTTGAATGCTTGTTTTCTAGTTGGTGGATTGTTTAGGAATAGGAGCTGTGGCCTTGTTGGAGGAGGTGTGTCACTGAGGGTGAGATTTGAGGATTCCAAACCCCATGCAAGACTAAGTCTCACTCTCTCTCTGATTCTTACCTGAAAACCAGGGAATAAGCTCCCAGTTACTTTTCCAGCACCATGCTCACCTAACATCAAGCTCCCCACCATAATGATCATGGATCTGAAGCTGTAATCAAGTCCCCAACTAAATGCCTCTTCTGTAAGTTTCCTTGGTCAGGATCGAACTCTACCACAACAATGTCCCACTGTGACTTGACAGTGCTCTAAAACAATGGCCCCCTATAACATGAAAATGTCCCACTGTCCAGCCAATGTGGTTCTGTGCTCCATCACAGCATTCCACTGTCCCATAATAATAATGCACCCCTATCCCATAAGAATGCTAGTCCGTCTGATACAATGCCACATTGTCCAAATGCAATCATAATGTCCCTATTCTCCAATCATGAAGTCCCAGGGAATGATCCACTATCCTAGCACCATGACTCACTCACAATGATTCGCTGTTTCTTCACCATGCCCAGCTACCCCATAACCATGCCCCACTCTCCTATTACAATGGCTACTTTCCCACAATTCCTCACTTTACTGTCATAATACTCCTTTGTCACACCATATTGCCCTACTTTCCCATAACAATGGTCCTCTATTCCATCATCATATTTCATTCTTTATACAGTGGTTCTGTAGATGGTCACATACCCAACTGTCCAAAAAAAAATGTTGGACTGTTCCTTATCAATGCCCAATTGTTTCATCACAAAAAATTGTCCCACCAAGATACCCACCATCACAACACATGCCCAACTGTCCCATCACAGTGCCCCATTGTCAGAACACAGTGCTTGACTGAATCATCACAGTGCCTCATTGTCCCATCACAATGCTCCACTGCCCCATCACAGTACCACACTGTCCCACTAAAGTGCTCATTGTCCCATCACAGTGCCCATTGTCCCATCACAATGCCTCATTTTTCCAACATAATGCCCCATTGTCCTATCTTAGTGCCCCATTGTCCCATCACAGTGCACCATTGTTGCATCACAGAGCCCATTGTCTCATAACAGTGCCCCACTCTCCCGTCACAATGCCTCATTGTCCCATCACATTGCCTCATTTTCCCATCACAATGTCCCACTGTCCTATCAGAGTGCCCCATTGTTCCAATACAGTGTACCACAGTCCTTTCACAATGCCCCATTCCCATCACATTTCAACATTGTCCTAGTGCTGTGTCCCATTGTCCAATCAGTGTCTGATTCTCTATTTACAGTGATCCATTGTCCCATCACAGTGCCCCACTGTCCCATCACACTGCCTATTGTTCCATCATAGTGCCCCACTGTTCCACCACAGTGCCCCACTGTTCTATGACAGTGACACATTGTCCCGTCACAGTTCCCCATGGTCGCATCACAGTGCCCCACAATCCCATCACAGTGCCAATTGTTCCATCACTCTGTCCCACTGTCCTATCACAGTGCCCCACTGTCACATCACAGTGTCCATTGTGCCATCACAGTGCACCACTGTCTTATCACAGTGCCATATTGTCCCATCACAGTGCACATTGTGTCATCAGAGTGCCCATTGTCCAATCACAGCGCCCCACTGTACCATCACAGTAACCCAATGTCCCATCACAGTGCACCATTGTCTTATCACAGTGCCACACTGTCCCATCACTGTACACAATGTGCAATCACAGAGCCCCTCTGTTCCATCACAGTGCCCCACTGTGCTATCACATGCCCCACTGTGCTATGACAGTGCCCATTGTCCCATCACAGTCCATCACTGTTCCATCGCCATGCCCCACTGTTTTATCACCATGACCCATTGTCCTATCACAGTGCCCCACTTTCCCATCACAGTGCCCAGTATTCCATCACAGTGCCCCACTGTGTGCTTCCCATCAAAGTGCTCCCCTCTCTTATCTCAGTGCACCACTGTTCCCATCAAAGTGTCCCACAGTTTCATCATCGGGACCCACTGTCCCATCACAGTGCCCCACTGTCCTATCACAGTGCCCCACTCTCCCATCACAGTGTCCATTGTTCCATCACAGCACCCCACTGTCCCATCACAGTGACCTACTGTCCCATCAAAGTGCACATCGTGCCATCACTCTGCCCATTATTCAATCACATTGCCTCATTTTCCCATTACAGTGTCCCGCTGTCCTTTCAGAATGCCCCATTGTTCCAACAGAGTGCCCATTGTCCAATCATAGCACCCACTGTCCCATCACAGTGCCCAATGGTCCTATCACAGTGACCCACTGTCCCATCACAGTGCCCCACTGTGCGATCACAGTGCCACACTGTCCAATCACAGTGACTCATTGTCCCAACACAGTGCCCCACTGTCTCAACACAGTGCCATATTGTCCCATCACAACTCCCCACAGTCCCATCACTGTGCCACACTATTCTACTGCAGTGCTCATTGTCCCATCACAGTATGCATTGTCTAATAAGAGTAAGCATTATTCTATCACAGTGCCCCATTGTCACATCACAGTGTCCCACTCTTTCATCACAGTGCCCTATTGTCCCATCACAGTGCTTCACTGTCCCTTCACAATGCCCCATGTCCAATCACTGTGCCCCATTGTCCAGTAAGAGTGCCCCATTATCTCATCACAGTGTGCATTGTCCTAATACAGTGTCCCACTGTCCCATCAGAGTGCCCCACTGTCCTGTCACACAGCATCATTGTCTTATCACTGTGCCCCAGTGTCCCATCACAGTACCTCATTGTCCTATCACAGTGCCCCATTATCTCATCACAGTGCCCATTGTTCCATCAGAGTGCCCCACTGTCCCATCACAGTGTCACAAAGTCCCATCACAGTATCCCACTGTCCTATCCCACTGTACCATTGTCCTATCACTGTGGCCCAGTGTCCCATCACAATTGCCCATTGTCCCACCACAGTGCCACACTGTCCTATCACAGTGTCCCATTGTCCCATCACAGTGTCTCACTGTCATACCACAATGCCCAATTGTTCCAACATTCCAACACAGTGCCCCACTGTCCTATCACAGTGACCCATGGTCCCATAACAGTGCCCATTGTCCTATCACAGTGCCCCACTGTCCTATCACAGTGCCCCACTGTCCTATCACAGCGCCCTAGTGTCTTATCACAGTGCCAAAGTATCCCATTACAGTGCCCATTGTCCCATCACAATGCTCCACTGTTCCATCAATGTGCCCCCCTCTCTTATCTCAGTGCACCACTGTTCCCATCAAAGTGTCCCACTGTTCCATCACTGGCCCCCACTGTCCCATCACAGTTGCCCATTGCCTCATCATAGTTCCCATTTTTCCATCACAGTGCCCAATGTCTAATCACAGCACCCCACTGTCCCATCACAGTGCCCGACTGTCCTATCACAGTGAACATCGTGCCATCACTGTGCCCATTGTGCCATCACAGTGCCCTACTGTTTCATCACAGGGCCCCATTATCCAAACACAGTGCTCCATTGTCCGAACACAGAGCTGCAGTGTCTCATTACAGTGCCCCACTGTCCCATCAAAGTGCCCATTGTTCCATCACAATGACTACTGTCTTAACACAGTGTAACACTGTCCCAATACAGTGTCCGTTATTCCATGACAGTGCCCCATTCTCCCATCACAATGCCCCAGTGTCCCATCACAATGCCCCATTGTCCCAACACAGTGCCCCACTGTGCCATCTAAGTGCCCCATTATCCCATCACAATTCCAAACTCTCCCACTAGTGTTCATTTTCTCATCACGTTACCCATTGTATCATCAGAGTGCCCATTAAACCATAATAGTGCCACATTGTCCCATCACAGTGCCCCACTGTTTCATCACAGGGCCCCATTATCCAAACACTGTGCCCCACTGTCCCATCACAGTGCCAAACTGTCACATCACAGTGTACCATTGTCCCACCACATTGCCCATTGTTCCATCACAATGCCTCATTGTCCCATCACAGTGCCCATTGTCACATCACAGTGCCCATTGTCCCATCACAGTTCTCCTCTGTCCAATCAAAATGCCCCACTGTCACATCATAGTGCCCCACTGTTCCATCGCAGTGCACATTGTTCCATTACAGTGCCCCACTGTCGCACCACAATGCCCGTCGTTCTACCAGAGTGCCCCTCTGTTCCTTCACAGTGCCCCATTGTCCCATCACAGTGCCCATTGTCCCATCACAGTGCCCCCCTGTCACATCATAGTGCCGCACTGTTCCATCACAATGCCCATTGTTTCATCACAGTTCCCCACTGTCTTATCACAGTGCCACACTGTCCCATAGCAGTGCCCATTGTCCCATCACAGTGCTCCACTCTCACATCACAGTGCCCCACTGT
>JADRCH010000031.1:11851072-11861438 GCA_019843965.1 Rhynchomys soricoides
TGTCCCATCACAGTGCCCCACTGTTCTATCACGGTGCCCCATTGTCCCATCACAATGCCATACTGTCCCATCCCTGTGTCTCATTCTCCCATCGCAGTGCCCCACTGTACTATCACAGTGTGCTACTGTTCCATCACAGTCCCCCCCTGTAATACCACAATGTGCACCGTCCTATTACAGTGCCCCATTGTTCCATCACAGTGCCCATTTTTCCATTACATTGTATCCTCGTCCTATAAGAGTGCCCCAGTGTCTTATCAGAGATCCCCACTGTTCCAACATAGTGCCCATTGTTCCATCACATTGACCCATTGTCCCATCACAGTGCTCCACTGTCCCATCACAGTGCCCAATTGTCTCATCACAGTTCCCCACTGTCCTATCACAGTGACCCATTGTCCCATCAGTGTGGGCCACAGTCCCATCACAGTGCCCATAGTCTCATCACAGTGCCCCACTCTCCCATAAAAATGCCCCACTGTCCAATCCCAGTGTCCCATTGTCCCATCAGAGATCCCCATGGTTCCATCACCATGCCCATTGTTCCATCACCTTGCCCCATTGTCCTATCACAGTGCCCATTGTTCAATCACAGTGTCTCACTGTCTTATCACAGTATAACACTGTCACATCACAGTGCCAAAGGTCCCATCACAATACCCCACTTATCCATCACAGTGCCCACTGTCATATCACACTGCCAAATGTCCCATCAGAATTCTCCTCTGTACCATCAAAGTGCCCCACTGTTCCATCACTGGGCACCACTGTCCTATCACAGTGCTCCATTCTCATCACAGTGCCCCATTGATTTATCACACTGCCCGATTGTTGCAACACAGTGCCCCACTGTCCTATCAAGTTCCCCATTGCCTCATCACAGTGCCCATTGTTCAATCATAATGCCCCACTGTCCCATCAAGTGCCACACTGTCCCTCTACAATGCCCATTGTCCCATCACAGTGCCCAGTGTTTCATCACAGTGCCCCACTGTCTCATAACAATGCTCATTGTCCCATCACCGTTCTCTGTCCCATCACAGTGCTCCACTGTTCCATCACAATGCCCATTGTTCCATCACAGTAGCCCCACTGTCGCACTACAGTGCCCATTGGTCTTCCAGACTGCCTCACTGTTCCTTCACAGTGCCTCATTGTCCCATCACAGTGCCCATTGTCCCATCACAGTTCTCCACTGTCCCATCACAGTGCCACACTGTCACATCACAGTGTCCCATTGTCCCACCACAGTGCTCACTGTTCCATCACAATGACTCATTGTCCCATTACAGTGCCCACTGTCACACCACAGCGCCTCACTGTCCCATCATGGTGCCCCACTATTCCATCATAGTGCCCATTGTTACATCATGCTGCCCCTCTGTCTTATCACAGTGCCACACTGTCCCATCACACTGCCCATTGTCCCACCACAGTTCTCCACTGTCCCATCACAGTGCCCAACTGTCACATCATAGTGCCCCACTGTTCCATCACAGTGCCCATCGTTCCTTCACAGTGTCCCACTGTCGAATCACAATGCCAATTGTTCTACCAGAGTGCCCCACTCTTCCTTCACAGTGCCTCATTGTCCTATCACAGTGCTCATTGTCTCATTACAGTTCTACACTGTATCAACACAGTGCCCCACTGTCCCATCACAGTGCCCCATTTTACCACCACAGTGCCCATTGTTCCATCACAGTGCTCCACTGTCCCATCACAGTGCCCATTGTTCAATCACAGTGCCAATTGTTCCATCACAGTGCCCCACTGTCTTATGACAGTGCCACACTGTCTCATCATAGGGCTCCACTGTCTTATTACAGTATTCCATTGTCCCATCACTGTTCCACACTGTCCCATCACTGTGACCCACTGTCCCCTCACAATGCAACATTTCCAATCACTGAGTCCAATTGTCCCATCACAGCTCCCCACTTTCCCATGACCGTGACACACTGTCCCACTACAGTGCTCGTTTCCACATCACTTTGCCCATTGTCTCATCAGAGTCCCCATTATCCCATTACAGTGCCACACTGTCCTATCTCAGTGTCCTATTATCCCACCAGAGTGCCCATTTTTCCATTACAGTGCCCCACAGTCACATCATTGTGCCCCATTATTCCATCACAGTGTCCCACTGTCCAATCGCAATGCCAATTGTTCTATCAGAGTGCCCCACCCTTCCTTCACAGTGTCTCATTGTCCCATCACAATGCTCATTGTCGCACCACAGTTCTACACTGTCCTATCACAGTGCCCCACTGTCCCATCACAGTGCCCATTGTTCCATCAGAGTGCCCATTGTTCCATCAGAGTGCCACAATGTCCCATCACAGTGCCCATTGTCCCATCACAGTTCTCCACTGTCCTATCACAGTGCCCTTTGTTCAATCACAGCGTCCCACTGCCTTATCACAGTATCACAATGTCACATCACAGTGCCAAAGGTCCCATCACAATTCCCCACTTACCCATCACAGTGACCATTGTCCCATTACTGTGCCCCACTGTCTTATCACACTGCCAATTGTCCCATCAGAATTCTCCTCACTACCATCAAAGTCCCCCACTGTTCCATCACTGTGCACCACTGTCCTATCACAGTGCCCCATTGTCCCATCACACTGACCCACTGTCCTATCACAGTGCCTCATTCTCATCACAGTGCCCCATTGATTTATCACGCTGCCCGACTGTTGCAACACAGTGCCCCTCTGTTCTATCAAGTTCCCCATTGCCTCATCACAGTGCCCATTGTCCCATCAAGTGCCACACTGTCCCTCTACAATGCCCATTGTCCCATCACAGTGCCCAATGTTTCATCACAGTGCCAATTATCTTATCACAGTGCCTAATCGTCATGTCACAGTACCACATTGTTCCATCACATGACCCCATTGTGAGGAAACAGTGCACCACTGTCCCATCACATTGCCCATTGCTACATTACCATGCCCCACTGTCTTATCACAGTGCCCATTTATCCATTACAGTGCCCCACTGTCCCACCCAGTGTCTGACTGTCTATCACAGTGCCCTATTCTCAAACCACAGCGCTCCACTGTACTATCTCAGTGCCTCATTGTTTCAACACAGTATTCCACTGTCCTATCACAGTGCCCCAGTGTATCATCACAGTGCCCCACTGTCTAATCCCAGCACCCCACTTTCCCATCCCAGTGTCCCATTGTCCCATCACAGTGCCCATTGTTCCACCACAGCCCCCCAGTGTCTCATCACAGTTCCAGAATATCCTATCACAGTGTCCCATTGTCCCACTACAGTGCCCATCGTTCCTTCACATTGCCTCATTGTCCCATCACAGTGCCCATTGTCACATCACAGCACCTCACAGTCCTATCATAGTTCCCCAATGTTCCATCATAGTGCCCTTTATTCCATTACAGTGCCCCACTGTCACATCATAGTGCCCCACTGTTTCAGCACAGTACCCATTGTTACCTCACAGTGCCCTACTCTCTTATCACAGTGCCACACTGTCCCATCACAGTGCCCTTTGTCCCATCACAGTTCTCCACTATCCCATCACAGTGCCACTCTGTCACATCTTAGTGCCCCACTGTTCCATCACAGTGCCCATTGTCCCATCACAGTGCCCCATTGTCGAATAACAGTGATAATTGTTGTACCAGAGCGCCCCACTGTTTATTCACAGAGCCTTATAGTCCCATCACAGTGCTCATTGTACCATCACAGGCCTCTACTGTCCCATCCCAGTTCTCCACTATCCCATCACAATGCCAATTGTTCTACCACAATGCCCATTGTTACATCACAGTTCTCCACTTTCCCATCACAGTGCCCCACTTTCACTTCATAGTGCCACACTGTTGCACCAGAGTGCCCGTTGTTCTACCAGAGTGCCCCACTGTTCTTTCACAGTGCCTGATTGTCCCATCACAGTGCTTATTGTCCCATCACAGTCCTCCACTGTCCCCTCACAGTGTGGCACTGTCACATCATAGTGCCCTACTGTGCCTTCACAGTGCCCATTGTTTCATCACAGTGCCCACTTTCCCATCCCAGTGCCCTGTTGTCCCATCACAGTGCCCCACCTTCACATCATCATACCACACTGTTCTATCACAGTGCTCATTGTTACATTACCTTGCCCCACTGTCTTATCACAGTGCCACACTGTTGCATCACAGAGCCACACTGTCCCATCATAGGGCTCCACTGTCCTATTACAGTGTTCCATTGTCCCAACACTGTTCCACACTGGCCTATCACTGTGACCCACTGTCCCCTCACAATGCAACATTTCTGATCACTGAGTCCCATTGTCCCATAACAGCTCCCCACTTTCCCATGACAGTGACACACTGTCCCACTACAGTGCTCATTTCCACATCACTTTGCCCATTGTCTCATCAGAGTCCCCATGATCCCATTACAGTGCCACACTGTCCTATCTCAGTGCCCTATTGTCCCACCAGAGTGCCCATTGTTCCATCACAATGCCTCATAGTCCCATCACAGTGCCCATTGTCATATCACAGCGCCTCAAAGTCCCATCATAGTACCACAATGATCCATCATAATGCCCATTTTTCCATTACAGTGCCCCACTGTCTCATCAGAGTGCACCACTGCTCCATCACAGTGACCATTGGTACATCACGGTGCCCCACTGTCTTATCACAGTGCCAAACTGTCCCATCACAGTGCCACACTGTCCTATCACAGTGCCCGATAGTCCCATCACTGTGCCCTACTGTTCTATCACAGTGCCCCATTGTTCCAACACATTGCCCCACTGTCTTATCACAATTCCCCATTGATCCATCAGAGTGTCAGTTGTTACACCAAAATGCCCTACTGTCCAATCACAGTGCCATACTGTCAAATTAACGTGCCTATTGTCCCATCACAGTGCCCCATTGTCCCTTTACAGTAACCATTGTCCCATCACAATGACTCACAGTCCCATCACAGTGCACATGGTGCCATCACTGTGCACATTGTCCCATCACAGAACCCTACTGTCCTATCACAGTGCCTCATTGTCCCATTACAGTGCCCCACTGTTTCATCACAGGCCCCCATTATCCAAACACTGTGCCCATGGTTCCTTCACCTTGCCCCACTGTCCTATCACAGTGCCCTTTGTTCAATCTCAACGTGCCACTGTGTTATCACAGTATCACACTGTTACATCACAGTGCCAAGGTCCCATCACAATTCCCCACTTACCCATCACAGTGACCATTGTCCCATCACAGTGCCCCATTTCTTATCACACTGCTAATTGTCCCATCAGAATTCTCCTCACTACCATCAAAGTGCCCCACTGTTCCATCACTGGGCACCACTGTCCTATCACAGTGCCCCATTCCCATCACAGTGCCCCACTGACTTATCACGCTGCCCAATTGTTGCAACACAGTGCCCCTCTGTTCTATCACAGTGCCCTATTGTTCCAACACAGTGCCCCTCTGTTCTATCACAGTGCCCTATTGTTCCAACACAGTGCCCTACTGTCCTATCAAGTTCCCCATTGCCTCATCACTGTGCCCATTGTTCCATCATAATGCCCCAGTGTCCCATCAAGTGCCACACTGTCCCTCTAAAATGCCCACGGTCCCATCACAGTGCCGCACTGTCACATCATAGTGCCCCACTGTTCCATCACCATGCCCATTGTTACATCACAATGGCCCACTGTCTTAACACAGTGCCACATTGTCCCATCACACTGCCCATTATTCTACCAGAGAGCACCACTGTTCCATCAGAGTGCCCATTGCTCCATGACAGTGCCCCACTGTCTTATCACAGTGCCACACTGTCCCATCACAGTTCCCATAGTCCAATTACACTTCTCCACTGTCCAATCACAGTGCCCCACTGTCACATCATAGTGCCCCACAGTCCCCTCACAATGCACCATTGTCTGATCACAGCTCTTCACTGTCTCATCACAGTGCCACACTGTCTCATCACAGTTTCCCACAGTCCAGTCACAGTGTACCATTGTTCCATCACAGTGCCCATTGTTCCATCACAATGCCTCATTGTCCTATCAGAGTGCCCATTGTCACATCACAGTGCCTCACTGTCCCATCATTGTGCTTCAGTGTTCCATCATAGTGCCCATTATTGCATCACAGTGCCTCCCTGTCTTATCACAGTGCCCCGCTTACTCATCACAGTGCCCATTATCCCATCACAGTTCTCTACTTTCCCATCACAGTGCCCCACTGTCACATCATAGTGTCCCACTGTTCCATCGCACTGCCCATTCTTCCATCACAGTGCCCCACTGTCGCACCACAGTGCTCATTGTTCTACCAGAGTGCCTCACTCTTCCTTCACAATGCCTCATTTTCCCATCACAGTGCTCATTGTCCCATCACAGTTCTCCTCTGTCTCTTCACAGTGCGGCACTGTCACATCACAGTGCCCCACTGTGCCTTCACAGTGCCCATTGTTTCATCACAGTGTCCAGTGTTCCTTCACAGTGCCTCATTGTCCCATCACAGTGCTCATTGTCCCATAAATGTTCTCCACTGTCCCATCACAGTGTGGCACTGCCACAACACAGTGTCCCACTGTCAAATCACAGTGCCCATTGTCCCATCACAGTGCCCCACTGTCTTTTCACACTGCCAGTTGTCCCATCAGAATTCTCCACTGTACCATCAAAGTGCCCCAATGGTCCATCACTGGGCACCATGGTCCAATCACAGTTCCAGATTGTCCCATCACAGTGACCTACTGTCCTATCACAGTGCCCCACCCCATCACAGTGCCCCACTGTTTTATCACGGTGCCCGGTTGTTGCAACACATTTCCCCTCTGTTCTATCACAGTGCTCTATTGTACCAAGACAGTGCCCCACTGTCCTATCAAGTTCCCCCTTGCCTCACTCCAGTGCCAATTGTTCCATCACAATGTCCCACTGTCCCATCAAGTGCCACACTGTACCTCTACAATGCCCATTGTCCCATCACAGTGCCCAGTGTTTTATCACAGTGCCCATTATCTTATCACAGTGCCTAATTGTCACATCACAGTACCACATTGTCCCATCTAAGTTCCCCATTGTTCCACCACATGACCCCATTGTCGTGAAACAGTGCCCCACTGTCCCATCACAGTGCCCATTGTTCCACCACAGCCCCCCACTGTCTCATCACAGTTCCTCACTGTCCCATCACATTGTCCCATTGTCCCACCACAGTTCCATTGTTCCATCACAATGCCTCATTGTCCCATTACAGTGCCCATTGTCAGATCACAGCGCCTCACTGTCCCATCATAGTGACCCAATGTTCCAACATAGTGCCCATTAATCCATCACAGGGCCCCACTGTCTTATCCCAGTGCCCCACTGTCTCATCACAGTGCTCATTGCTCCATCACAGTTCTCCACTGTTCCATCACAGTGCCCATAGTTCGATCACAGTAGCCCCACTGTCACACCACAGTGCCCATTGTTCTACCAGACTGCCTCACTGTTCCTTCACAGTGCTTCATTGTCCCATCACAGTGCTCATTTTCCCATCATAGTTCTCCACTGTCCCATCACAGTGCCCATTGTTTCATTACAATGCTTCACTGTCCCATCACACTGCCCATTGTCACATCACAGCGCCTCTCTGTCCCATCATAGTTTTTGAATGTTCCATCATAGTGCCCATTATTGCATCAGAGTGCCTCACTGTCTTATCACAGTGCCCCTCTGTTCCATCACAGTACCTCGTTATCCTATCACAGTGCATATTTTCCCATCACAGCTCTCCACTGTCCCATTAAAGTTCTCCACTGTCCCATCACAGGGCCACAAGGTCACATCACAGTGCCCATTGTTCCATCACAATGACTTATTTTCCCATCACAGTGCCCATTGTCTCGTCAGAGTCCCTATTATCCCATTACATTGCCCATTGTCACATCACAGCCCCTCACTTTCCCATCATAGTGCCCCACTGTTCCATCACTGTGCCCACTCCTCCATCACAGTGCCCCACTGTCTTTTCACAGTGCCACAGTGTCCCATCACAGTGCCCATTTTCCAATCACAGTTCTCCACTGTCCAATTACAGTGCCCCACTGTCACATCATAGTGCCCCACTGTCCCCTCACAATGCACCATTGTCTGATCATTGTGTCCCATTGTCCAATCACAGCTCCCCACTGTCCCATCACAGTGCCAAACTGCCTCATCACAGTTCCCCACTATCCTATCACAGTGTACCATTGTCCCATCACAGTGCCCATTGTTCTATCACAATGCCTCATTGTCCTATCATAGTGCTCATTGTCACATCTCAGCGCCTCACTGTCCCATCATAGTTTCTCAATGTTCCATCATAGTGCACATTATTGCATCACAGTGCCTCCCTGTCTTATCACAGTACCCCACTGTCTCATCTCAGTGCCCATTTTCCCATCACAGTTCTCTACTTTCCCATCACAGTGCCCCACTTTCACATGCTAGAGCTCCACTGTTCCATCACAGTGCTCATTGTTACATCACAGTGCCCCGCTGTCTTATCACAGTGCCACACTCCATCACAGTGCCCCACTGTCCTATCAGAGTGCTCCATTGTTCCAACACAGTGCGGCATTGTCTTATAACAGTGCCCCAGCATCCCATCACAGTGCCCCACTGTCCTATCCCGGTGCCCAATTGTCCCATCACAGTGCCCTACTGTCCCATTCCTGTGTCTCACTCTCCTATTGCAGTGCCCCACAGTACTATCACAGTGTACTATTGTACCATCACACTGCCCCAATGTCCTGCCACAATGCGCACAGTGCCCCATTGTTCCAACACGGTGCCCATTGCTCCATCACATTGACCCATTGTCCCATCACAGTGCACCACTGTCCCATCACAGTGCCCATTGTTCCATCACATTGACCCATTGTCCCATCACAGTGCCCTGCTGTCCCATCACAGTGCCCCTCTGTCTCATCACAGTTCCCCAGGGTCCTATCACAGTGACCCATTGTCTCATCACAGTGTTCCACTTTCCCATATAAATGCCCCACTGTCCCATCCCAGTGTCCCATTGTCCCGTCACAGAACCCCATGGTACCATTACCATGCCCATTGATCCATCACCTTGCCACAGTGTCCTATCACAGTGCCCATTGTTCAATAACAGTGCCCCACTGTCTTATCACTATCCTATCACAGTATCACAATGTCACATCACAGTGTCCTACTCTATCATCACAGTTCCCCACTTTCCCAACACTGCCCCTTTCAGCTGTTAAAATGGCTCCATGTTCAATCATCATGCCCTACTCTCTTATCACAATGTTTTTCTATCTCAGTACAGTGTTCCCATGACTCACCTCAATGTTTTCATCCCATTATCCCATATCAGGTCCCCACTACAGTATTTTCTTGTCTATCCACGTCTCACTTTCCTATCACAGTTCCTCACTATTCCATCAAATTTCTTCACTCTTCCATTACAGTGTAGTTCTATCTCATCACAATGCCCCACTATTACATCATCTAGGTCCCCATCCACCACCATCTAGGTCTCATCTCTCTTCTCAGTTTTCCTCAGACCAATCACAATGCCTCAGTGTCTTATACAATGTTTCTATATCCCACCAATGTTCTCCACCATATCATCACCATGCTTCACTGTCCCATTATGATATCCCACAGTTCTGTACTTGTGGTTCATAGCTCATCACAGCGGCTCTCAGTCCTACTACAGTGGTTCTTTGTCCTATCCCTATGCTCCACGCTCCCATCATAGTAACCAGTCTCATTACCAGGGTCTCTACCCTCCAAGGATGCTTTACTATCTCATCATAGTGTTTCATTGTCCTATCAAGATGGCTCCCCTGGTGCACCACACTCTGGGTCCCCTTCCTTTTCAAAATGCTTCAGTGGCCAATCACAATGCCACACTGTTTCATCACAGTGGTCTCCTGTCCAATCACAAAGCCTCAGTGTCCAATCACGATGCCCCACTGTCCCATCACAATGCACTACCTGTTTCAGGATATTTGATGACAAAACACTGAGATCATGTTATTTATTGAAAAAAAACAAAAAACAAAAAAACATGTTCCTAGTTGTGGTGTGGCTCAGCCGTTAGCACACCCCTTTAATGCCTCTGGCTGGAATACAGACATGCCTTTAGTACACACCTTTATACCCAAACAATGAACTTGTGTTTGAAAATGATGTCTAATTGGGTGGCAGACAAAGTGATAAACCAGAAAAAGATTTGACAGAATAGGATATGCCCAATTCTCATGAGAAGAGAGAGAGAGAAAGAAAACTACTTAAGAGAGCAGTGGAGAGAGAGAGAGAGAGAGAGAGAGAGAGAGAGAGAGAGAGAGAGAGAAGAGGAGA
>JADRCH010000031.1:11861538-11898427 GCA_019843965.1 Rhynchomys soricoides
GAGAGGAGAGGAGAGGAGAGGAGAGGAGAGGAGAGAAGAGAAGAGAGGAGAGAAGAGAAAAGGAGGCAGTTTTACCAGGAGTGTTTTGCAGAGACATATTGAAGAGAGAACAAGCTAGGAAGACACAAGTAAAGTCAGAAGGAGCCAGGGAATGAAAAGGAGCCAGACAATTAGAACATATCGCCAGAGTTAGTATGAGGCCAAGCAGAGCAATTCTGGAGAAGCTGAGAGAAGCCTGACTGTATCAGGCAGCTTAGAAAAGAGTTTAAACCAGAACAGTTTAGTTGAATTAGCCAGCCAACCATCAGAAAGAACTAGAAAGGAGTGAACTTATTTAGCAGCAAGTTTTAGAGGCTGAAAACATTGTAGGTGTAGATTAGATTTTATGGAGGCCAGAAGCTTCCAGGACTAGGCCTAGCTTAGCAGACAGAGGCAGTGAGCCTCCAAGACAATTACAACAGGAAAATAAGTTACTTTTACACCTACCAATCATTCACAAAGCCTTTCTGTCCCTCTACAATGATCCACAGTCCAACCACCATACTCTTTACTCTTCCATCAAAGTGTTTCCTTGTCTGATTAGAATGGGCTACTGTCCCAAGACAGTTGTCATCTGTACCTTCCCAGTGGTTACCTCATTCCATCACAGTGTCTCACTCTCCAGTCACAATGCTCTACTGTCCTAACACAGTGGTCCCCTGTGACTTCCCCGTGGTTCCCTGTTTTACTACAGTGGTCTATCATCCCATCCCAATACTCCATCGTTGTGATGGTTTGTATATGCTTGGCTCAGGGAGTGGCACTATTAGGAGGTGTGGCCCTAATAAGTTCGAGTAAGTGTGTCACTGTGGGTGTAGGCTTAATACCCTCATGCTAGCTGCCTAGAAATGAGTCTTCCACTAACAGCTCTCATATGAAGATGTAGAACTCTCAGCTTCTCCTGCACCATACCTGCCTGAATGCTGCCATGTTCCTTCCTTGATTGATACTGGACTGAACCTCTGAACCTGTAAACCAGCCCCAATTAAATGTTGTCCTTAGAAGAGTTGCCTTGGTCATGGTGTCTGTTCATAGCAGTAAAACCCGAAGACAATTTGTCCTATCACAATATCCATTTTCCTATCACAATGTTCCACTATCCCATAACAATTTTGTACTAACCCATCACAATTCTTTCTCCCATCTCAAATCCTCTTTACATTTCCTATGCATTACTTTCTCATCACTGTGCACCCCTGCTCCATCACTGTGATCCCTCTGCCCATCACGCTGTTCTTTTGTCCCATCACAATTCAACACTGTCACACCAGGATGTCTCTTTGTTCATTCATAATATTGTTATCTAATCACTCTCCCCTCCTAAGGCTCCCCTGTTCATCCCAATGCTCCCACTCCATCACGGCTCGCCAGTACTCGGTCACAATTTGCCACTGTCCCATTAAAATGCCTTCTGTCAAAACACATTGATCCACTGTCCCATTAAAGTCTTCTCCTGTCTAATCAGAATGCTCTACTATTCCAAGAAAATGCCCCACCATAACAGCATGGAGATCACCTATATTAACCGTGTGGTCTTTTGCTCCTCCATAGTGGTCTTTAGTTCCACCACAGTAGTCCGATGACCCATAACAATGCCCCATTTTTCCACTTTGATGTTTCACCGTTTCTTCTCATGGACCATCTCTATGCATCTCACATATAACATTGCACCTTTGACCATCACAATCAATTTTAAGCTCAATATCTGCAATTCATTCACAACCCTTTGAGTTTTCCCATGGGGCTTGCATCACCTCTTTGGCCCCTATCCTTGGCAACACATACATAGTTTGTCTGCTAGATTCCAGCCAGCTCCATTTCATTGCAACTGGTGTTTCTGATGAATATCATATGGTTCCTTTAAGATTATCTTTGCACAGACTTTTAACCATCAATCCCGTTACAATTTTAAGTTAACTTTTTGTTATAGGAATTACAGATTTTTAATCATACCCAATAAATTTATAAGTCATTCATCCCTGTTCTGTTCTTTCCCTGCTTCTTGACAGTTTTTGACTTGAGACACAGAGATTTTAAAGGAGTGGCTAGGTCTGAAAAAGGGTGAGCCATAACCCAATTGCAGAGCCAGCTTATCAATAAATTAGAGCAGCATAAAAAAACTTTATTACTATCCATATCCAAATGACTTTTGAATCCCAATTACATTTGATGCAGTGGCCAGAAAGCCTAGAAGTAAATTCTGAGCCCAGGTGGATGGTGGCAGGAGAAACTGTAAGGAAGAACATGTTCAAGGAAGACCATTTATACAACACAGCAAAATTACACACTAAGTTCACACATTGAAGGAAGATCAGTCAGAACACACCGCATATTCATACATAAAATACAGACAGACAAAACCAACCTTTCATTGCAGCTGAATGACTTTATGAACTTCTGTAGTAAGTGGGTACAGGAGTACTTAGAGTGGCTATAGGGTGGGTCACTGGAGTTGATGTTTTGCACTGGACACAGTGGGGACCAGCCCTTGGGAATTCCATGTGCTTTTCTTCAAGCCACCTATCAAGTCCAAAGCCTGGCCCTGGCTACTGCACACTGCAACATACTGCCTGAAATCCCATGTCCTGAAAGTTCTGCTGTTTAATACCAGTCAGAGTACATAAGGACAGATACAGCTACAAGACAAGAAACAGAATCAAAGCAGCAACAAGACTGCACTATTTAAAGATTGGAATCCTCTGCTTCTTAGGTCCATCAGTCCAACAAAGAAAATTTAACAGGCTTTCTTGCACAACCCCTGCACTGCCCTTCATTCCTATGTTGAGCATCTCCAAACTCTAGGTCTGGCTCAGAATGTCCTGGAGCATCCTTATCTTTGCTCTACACCTAGAAGTTGGAACCCTGCTGACAGTGCCAAGGTGCTGGGTCTACCTGAGTTTCCTGACCTTGTTCCTAGTGTCACCAGGGCATCCTCAGAGCTCCAAGACATATCAGAAAACAACTGGTGGCTCTGGCTGAACTTCCAATTATCCAGAAATAGTTTGACTAAGCCTAAATTCCACCCCAAAATAGCCAATCAATTAACCAACCAACCAACCAACCAACCAACCTACCTACCAACCAACCAACCAATAACTACCACCACCACTACTCCTACCACCGCCACCAACAAAAACACTAAATGAGTATTAGACTTGGTGCCCAGATGGTCTCTGGAATGTCTCTGCCACTGACTGACTAGAGGAAATATGCTGTGTTTAGCTTTCCATCTAGATCCCTAGTACTGGCCCAGAACAGATGACACAGATGAGACATAGTTAAGACACACAGACAAGACACAGGAATGCCTTTTATCTTGCAACCTGGTAGAGACTGAGGACCATAGGGAGGAAAGAGGGCTGGAACTGAGTAACCTTTCTCAGTGGCCATCCCCTGACAGTTCTAACATAGGGCAGGTCACTCAGATCTCAGTGAGACCTCCAAATACCATAGTGTTTGAAAATCTGGAGCTAACACCGAGAATTTGCAAGGTAAAAATTTTATTTTTATGGCCAGGCCAAACTTATGGTTCCCCTTGGTAAGAGAATGAAGCAGCCCAGATCAGAAACAGAAAGATCTTTTCATGGCAAACAAGCAAGTGATTAAAAAAAAAAATAGAATTTTGCAGTTATTTTTGTGATCATGGGAAAGGTGCCTGTTATGGGTTTATGTTTAGACATTTAACATACCATGAGACATTTTATGGTCAGTCAGTTCTCTGAACAATGGAAACAATTTGCAGTATGTGATTCATATGATTATTGAGAAAGAACAATTTTAAAACAAAAAACAAGTTGACTTCTAGCTAAGAATATGATCAAAGTCTAACATTGTTTAACTAGAAAGAAAAATGGAGTCAACTGTCCCTTAACAGCAGTGTCCCACTATCCTATCATAGTGTGCCACTGTTCTATCACAGTTCTTTGCTGTTCCATCATGCTGGTCACCTGTACCATCCAAGTGATCCCTTGTTCTACCAGAATGGTCCCTCGTTTTTTACAATGCCCCATACTTTCATCAAAATATTTCACTATCTCATGTCAAGTCCCCATTTATCCCCTCTATGCACCATTTCTCCCTTACAGTCTATCTCTCTTCTGTTCTGACTGTGGTCCCCTGTCTCATCACGATATCTTATTGTTCTGTCATATTGCCCCACTGTTCTACCACCATACACTCCTGTCCCATTATACTGCCCCACTGTCTCACCATGGTCTTTCTATATCCAAAAAAGTGTTCCCTTTTGTAGGGAAAGTGGATCGTGCCACTAGACAGAAGAACTGGTAAGGTTGAGTGAGCTCAGACCCCATGAATCTCAGGATTGAGAACAGTGGGAGTGGAGCCATTCCCTGCCTACCTCTATGTGATCTGGAACACGTAACACTTTGCACAGTCCTTATACAATGCCTTCTATCTAACCACAACAATCTACTGTTTCTTCAAAGTATCTTCCTACCTTATCAGAATGCTCTACTGTTATATCACAATCTACCACTGTCCAATTACAATGTAGCACTGTCAAATCATAATTCTTCATTCTCCTAACAAAGTGGTCCCCTGTCTCATCAGAATTTCTATTGTTCACCATACCGTCCACTACCTGTACTATTCCACAGTCCTCTGTTCTATCACCCATGGTGCCCTGTTCTTTCAGGGTAGTGCCCCTTTCCATCACAATGCTCAAATTGTTCAATTACAACTCACCACTGTCCCTGAACAGTGGTCCCTTGCCCCACCACAGAACACTATTCCATCACAGTGTCTTGATATCCCATGGTTCTTTGTTCCAACACAGCAGTCCTTCATTTCATTGCAATACTCATTGTCCCATCACAGTGCCCCACTGTCCCATCAAAGTGGTCCTGTATCTTGCCACACTTTGCTTCTTTTTCTTCTGTTTCACTGCCCAATGATAATGTCACAGTATTTTTTCATGGTGCTTCTAGGTCCCATTACAGTCATCCCCTGTCTTGACACAGTTGTCACTTTGTCCTTTCACAGTGTTCTCATATGCTATCACAGTGCTCCACTCTTCCATCATATCTTTGAACTGTCCCATTACAGTGTCTTCTGTCCATCACAATGTCCCACTGTCTTATCAAAGTTATCTTTGGTGTCATCAGAATGTTCTACTCTCCTACCACAATATTTAATCATAGTGGTCTCCTATATCACCCATCACAGTGTTCCCATTTCCACCACAGTGGTATAACAAGTGGTGTCAGGCCTCTTCACAATTCTCCTCTGAAAAATCACAGTGCCCTACTGTCATCATAGTCATTCCATGCTGCATCATAGTGGATCCTTGTCCAACAAATGTCCTACTGTCCCATAACAATACCCCCTTTTCTATGCATAACACCACTGTCCCATCTCAAAGCCCTATGTCCCACCATGATGCCACACTCTTTTAATCACAATTATCTGGTGTTTCATTACAGCCCGTCTGTCTTATCAGAATGGTCTTCTGTCTCATTAGAATGCTCCACTGTTAGACCACAGTTCCCCATTGTCATCATGATGGTCACCTATACTATCCCTGTAGTGCCCTATTCCATCTAGGTGGCCCTTGTTTCATCACAACACTCTATTGTCCCAGTGCAATGTCATCTTCCCATCATACCCCCCTACTGTCTCATCTCAATGCAGTAGTAACCAGCCCTGTGCAATACCGTCTTATCACAATGCACCTCTGTCCCATCACAGGTTTTTGTACCATCATGATGTCACATCTTCCCACCAGAAGTTTCCGAAGGTACCACCACAATACCATTCTTTCCTATTATAATGCCTTACTGTCTCATTGTGGTTGTTTCTTGCCTCATCACACTGGTCTTCTATTTTATTATGATGGTCCTTCCTTCCACCACAGTGCTCCAGTCCCCATCACAATGCTTTACTGTCCTATTTCAATGTCTCATCTTATCATCCCAATGAACTGCTTTCCCATCATATTGCACTATTGTCCCATAACAATGGTTATCTGTCCTTTCACAGTATTTCACTGCTCTGTCACAATGACCCAACATCTCACCACAGGGCTCTTCTGTCTCATTACAGTGCCCTACTATTCCATGTTGGTCCCATGTCCCATGTCCCATCAAGATGGTTCCTTATTCCACCACAATGATCCTCTGTCCATTCTCAGTACTCCACTGACCAATCACAACACTCTGTTTCATAATGGTCATTCTATTAACATCACAGTATTCCCTTGTCACATCACAATGCTCCACTCTCTCCTCACAAAATCTTACTCCACCACCACAATGCACATTTATCTATAGTGATCCTTTGGTCTTTTTTTTTTAATCACAATTCTTCACTGACCAACCACAATGCCTCACTGCTTCATCATGGCAGTTCCATGATCCAGCCTAGTAGATCCCTGTCCCACAAAGTGGTACCCTGCTCCACTATACCTTTGCTATGTTCCACTGTTCCACCACAATGCCCATCATCCCAACACAATTCCCAACCCTATCTTCACAATGCCCCAGGGTCATTCCACAATGTTCCACCTCCTTATCACTATATCCCACTGTCCCATCACAGTGCATCACTGTCTTTTCACAATGTGGCACTGCACAATCCCAATACCCCATTGTATCATCTCAATGTTTCCTTCTTTTCAAAATGTCACACTGTCCCTTTATAATGCCCTAGTGTCCAAGCACAATGTTCCATTATCATATCACTGTGGTCCCCTGTGCAGGGCTCTACTTTCCCATCATTATGTCCCATTGTCCTGTCTCTGTGGTCACCAGTACTACTCAGTGATCCTCTTTTACCACAGTGATTCTTTATTTTAACACTCCATTGTCCCATCACAATTATCCACTGTCCAATCTCAGTGTCTCATTCTATTAACCCAGCTCATCACTTTTGCATAGCCCTTCCTGTCGAATATCTCACCACAGTGGTCCCATCTCACTACAGTGATCCTTTGTCCCATGAAAATGCTCCAATGTGCTTTCACTATGCTCTCCTATCTTACCACAATGATCTACCTACCCATCACGGATTCTTTGGTGTCAATAGAGAGGTCTCTGGTCTCATGACAGTGTTTTACTCTCTCATCACAGTGCCCCAGGGTCCCATCAAGTTGGTCCCATGTTCCATTGCAGTCTAGGTCTATTTTTCTTTCAAAATTCCCTGCTGTCTCATTACAGTGTTCCACTGTCTCCATGCTATGTCATGGTGGTCACCTTTCCTGCCTCAGTTGTTCTGTCTTCTGTCACAATGTTCCAGGGTCTCATCCTAGTGCTCTACTGACCCATCATTATTCCCACCATTTCACCTCAATGTACCGCTTTCCAATCTCAATGCTCAACTTTTCCATCAATGTGGTCTCCTATCTGATCAGAATGTTCTATCACAATGCTCCATTGTCCCATCACAGAGGTCACTGTACCTTCCAGTTGTTTTCTGTTCTGCCAGAGTGGCTCTCATTCCATCACCATGCCCCACAGCACAATTATAACTCTCCACTGTCCCATCACTCCCATCCTCCATTTCATCTCACTTCTTTACTATGCCATCACAATGTCCCTTGGTCCCATTACAGGGATCAACTGTACCATCCCTATGCTCCCCTGTTCTACCACAGTGGTCCTTTGCTCCATGAGAATGCTTCATTGTTCTATTACAATGCCCCATTTCCCTTTACTATGATCCACTGTCCCATCCCAGCCCCCACTGCCACTTCCTAATGCCACTCTCAGCAGAATTCTACACTGTCCCATCAGAATGCCTCCTCTTCTATCATAAATGCCCCAGTGTTCCTTCACAATTTCCCATCGTTGCATTGCAATGCCTTCTATTAAGTCACAATGATCCATTGTCACATCAGAGGTCTATTCTTCCACCAGAATGCTCTTCTCTTCCACAACAATGCCCCAATGTCCCACCCCAGTGATTTTGTGTTTTCTCAGAGTAGTCCTCTGTTCCATCACAGTATTCCACTGTCTTGTCACAATCCTCCACTATCTCACCCAACCATCTTCATCCCAATGTATCACGTTTTCACCACTACACACCACTGCTCTACCACAGTGGTCCCCTGTCCTTTCACAATACCCTACTGTCCCACCATAATGATCCACTGTCCCAGCTCAATGCTTCTCTGTCCCACTACAGTGCCCTACTATTCATCACACTGGCCCCTAGTCTCATTGCTGTGATACTGTATTCTACCACAGTGGTCTCTTGTCCCTTCTTAGTGTTCTATTGACCAATCACAGTGCTGGACTGTCTTATTACAGTGGTTCCTTGTCCCATCACTGTGGTGCCCTGTCCCAACACAATGATCTACTCACCAGTCACTATGCCACATTGTCCCATCACAACAGCTCAGTGTAATATCATAATGCCCTACTGTTCCATCACAATTTCCCACGGTTTGATCTCAGTGCCCACTGTCCCTTCACTATGTCCCATTATCTTATCACAATGTCCCACTGTCCAATCACAATTCTCTACTTCCTCTGTCCCATCATACTGTTCTATAGTTCTGTCACAATGTCCCATTGTGCCATTATGGTAATCACCTGTAGCATGTCAGTGGCTTATTGTTCCATGATAATACTCCGCTTTACCATCACAATGCTCCATTCTCCCATCAAAATGTCCCACTGCCAGATCAACATCCCATTTCACATCTGTACCACTTTCATGTTACAGTGATCCACTGTCCAGTTACAGTGGTTCCTTGTTCCACTGTATTGTCTTATTGTCCCCTAATGCTTCCCTGTTCCATTACAATACCTCATTGTCTCATCATGGTGATTTCTTGTGCCATCACAGTGGTCATGTGTCTTTCATAACAGAATGTTCAACTCCTCTCTCATCATGCTCTATTGCTCTATCACAAAGTATACAAGATCTTAGGGTCAAGGAGCATGACTGATTTAAGGTAGTTGCATCACCCAGCCCACTCCAACATGAGTGATGACTCATGAAAGCTTCATCTCTGTAGGTCTCTGCAAAACTCACAGACTTCTTGGTCCAGCGAAGATCTCCTTTTCCAGAAGTTTACTGATTTTTCAGCCTTGTGATGCTTTTAAGTTTCAGGAGTTTCTGAGCCTTGTAAGTTTTATTTCCCAACTTTTATGGATTGCTTTCTTACCTCCACAAAGAACTCTTTCAATTTGCTGGAAATAGCTACACTGTAGATAATAAATGGCAGATGTTATGTTCCTTCATTTTCCCTTCTAACACTTATATCTAAACACATACACACACACACACACACACACACACACACACACTCCTTTCTTGTCATGTATGAATCTCAACTCCATGAGAACAGGAAAAGGTGTCATTCAATGGTGCAGAACAATACTTGGGATGTATTAGATACACCGTTCAGATTCCATGGAACAATAAATGAGTGGATGAATTGTTAAGAGTTGTTTTCTGTCACAGAGTGTTAATGGCAGGTAAAAAAGCTTTAGTGATGTCTATGGTGAGACAATGGTCTATACCACATCCTTTTTCTCCCCAGAAAATAATTCTATGGTGATTGGTTTAGTTTTTGAGATGAAGAACTCTTGGTCAGAAGTGACATGGAGTAGAAGCGACATGGGGTAGAATTTCAAGTATGTAATTGCCCTTGAGTACCTCCTTGAGTTGCTCAACAGCAAACATGAGCTGTAATGCTCACAAATGCAGTGTATCACCACCAGCCCTCTTCTATGTCCATAGAAGTCCCCTGAAAGAATAAAGAAGGGAAACAGAGTGAGAAGCTATAACGGACATGGATCAACAATTGTTCACTGTCTGGCAAATGCATAGAAAGTTACAGGTCATAACATGTAAGTTATTTCCTACCTCTTCCTCCACTAAGCAAAAGTACCAGGATGTGAATGAGAAGCATGTCTCAGTATCCCTCAATATTTCCCACTTTATAAAATTTATACAAATGTTCATTACAACCATGCCTTCCCACAGAGTGATATTGACCCGGATGCTGAAGATAGAGACCAGAGACCTGAGCCACACTGCTGACTCTCAACACTTTATCACTGTTTCTGAGCACAGTAGTCATTTTTTATCCACTAGGATTTCTCTTCTTCCTTTCCTCTGCCAAGCAGGCTTCTCTTTGGTCTACCTGGCATTGTTGGTTCTTCCTCTGGATACCATCTTCTGGTTGAAGTGCTGCCCGTCTCTCCAGGTCCCACAGTCCCCACACCTGTAATAGCATCTCCTTATATTTCACATCTTCCTGGTCTTCAGTCTTTTGTCGGTCACCCTAAGATTTTCCAAGAGCTGGCAGCTGGTATTTACCCTTCTGGCATCAGTTGAGCACTTATTATGCTCACGGTTAAATGTCATTATTTAACTTTCAATTTCTGTGTCAGAGATCCTCCCTTCCTGCTTCATTAAAGTGTAACTGACTGATAAAATTATATTTGCTTATGATACAAGACCTTGTGTCGTGATACAAGTGTACACTAAGAAGTGATTAAATAGTATTAAGAAACATTTTCTTCATCTTACATACTTATATTGTTGTGGTAAAAACACCTAAAATCTGCTTTCGTGGAAGCTTTCAAATATATAATAGTGTGCTGTTGGCTATAGCGTGCCTGAGGTCTACAGTATTTATTTGTATTTCTTAAAACTTGCTTAAAGTTGGTTATCTTTGATAAACCACTCCATGAATGATGTACCCCTTTCTCAACCCCTGTTGGACATCCCTGTGCACTTTATTTTGTACTTGGCTCATTAGATTCTACATAGAAGTAAGTCCTTCCCTGTGTCTGATTTACTTCACTCTGTATGGTACTCTCTCATTTTCACCCATGTTGTCACAGATTAAAGAGTCCCTTCTTTATTCAGGTGGAGTAGCATTTCTCTACCACATTATCTTTACCTAGGCACCTAGCACATGTAGACTTTATCTCCTGCGAACAGACACCCAGTACGGGGATCACTGGGTTATGGTGGTCCTATTTTTAATATTCTGTTTTTTACAAAGGTTATGCTAACTTACACTCTTACCTGAGCTGTCTTTCTTCACTACAGTTGTCATATTGGAACATAGGCTATCTTTATTTTTTGATGTATGTCAGTGTGCGTGTGTGCATGTGTTACACATGCACATATATATGGATATGCACTCCTGTGCTTGTAAAGGGAAGATATACAGTGTCCTTTGAAATCACTCTCTGCATTATACATTTTATACAGGGTCCCCCACTGGACCTGGAGCTAAGTTGTTAGCCAGAGGGTACCAGTGATCTACCGGTCTCTGTTCCATAACACTGGACTTATCTGTGCACTATACCTGGCATTTTACATGGGCACTGAGGATTTGAACTCGGGTCTCATGCTTGCATAGAAATTGCCTTTACCCCATTGAGCCATCTCCTCTGGCCCTCTCCTGTCTTGTCTTTTTTGCCTCTTGTATTGCCATACAGATTCTGAGATCAAATATGTTCTATATCATCTGCTAAAGCACAGAAGTAGAAGTAGAATATTCAGTCCTGACTCCAGCCTGCATGTGAGGCAGATATGAACATAGCCATTTAATCTCTGGACCTTGAACTTCTTTTTCTCTGTACAGTCAGGGTCAAAGTAGAAATTAATCCAAACTACAATGCTCATGCTATGGAGACCATTAATAACAACTTGATTATTTCTCTACTGAATCTTCCCTGCCTGGCTACTGGCCAAGCAAAGACAGAAGCAAAATTACATGGCTGATAGCTCTGACCTCTGTGTTGTTATTCTTATTGCATGTTCTCTCTTCATTATCTAGTTCTTCAGACACCATAGTCACCAGCATGTAGGCTCTAAAATCAGACAGGAGGAAGGACCTTCTGATGACTTGTTAAGTAAAGGGAGTTGCTTTGATTAATGGTCACCATCTTAGTCAACAGGTAACTATGTGAAAACACACACACACACACACACACACACACACACACACGGAATAGGAACAGCCCTTCAACAGTGCAACAGCATGAACCTCCAGGGGCTACTTGTATGTTTGCATCCCTTCCTGCTTTCACCGTCAATGGTGGTTAGTGGTACATGCCTTTGTTTCTGGAATTGCTAAGATAGTCACTCACTATAGATTCCTTGGGACTCATTTTAAGGGAAGTTCTATTAAACTCACCTACTATTCGTTTACGTGAAAAACAATATTCTGTGAGAATGCTAAAATAATTTGGGGGGTAATTTCACAAATTATAGCTTTAACATTGCTAGTGTCAGCATATCTCCACAAAACAAATAAGAAGCTTCACAATGAGAACACATTTAAAACACTAAACTATGGGAAATAACTTCTGACTTCAACCATCTTAGCTGTGGGTGTGTTGTGCTGGGACTGGGAGCCGGGCATTGTGGGAAGACAAGATCTATGGCATAAGGTATATCTTGAGAAGTGTGTCCTTGTCTGGCTGCCATTTGGCTGCTCGGAATCACAGACCACTGTCTGTAGCATAAGGACTGTGAAAACAGGCTGACATACCTGATGGTATCCCATTCACAAGCCCGCTGTCCTGCTGTATGTATTGGAAGTTAGGTCTTTATGCTTGCACAGAAGGTACTCATGTTTTCTCGTTATTTTGAGGGCTTTCCCATAAGGCACATTCCCCTTATATAAAGGAGACAACTCATTTATAGAGGCAAAAAATAAAATATACTCAATATCACAACTCCTAGGCTGCTGTGTTCCATACCCTGAAGCTCACCCTATTCAGTTCACCCTCTCCTCATCCACTGGATCACTGCAGTTGGCTTCCCTCTATTCTCACAAACTCTCAGTAGGAAGAGAGGCGATGGTTTCCTTTTTCCCATATCTAGAACACACATTCTCCCTGTAACTCCAGCTGGACTATCATGGGAAGAGTTTATTTTTATTTCCAACTGAATTTCCAGAGTTTTGCAGAATATCCACCATCATTCCATCTGGCAATGCTTTTCATACCACACACGTCTCCAACTGACATTGCTCAGCAAAGGTTGGGACAGAGAAATAACAGGATCCTTGTGGAAAACAAGCATGCAATATGGTATGGTGGACATCACAGCAGCTAGTATACCAGCACAGACTCGGTGAGGCTTCATTTGCAAACCCCTCACAAATTAAATAAAGGGACTTGGAAGTAAAAATACCCCAATCCCACCTGCCTCTAGCCCCAGCCCCAACCCCATGATTGGCTTTGTCGAGTCTTTATTCTCCCTGGGATTGTGCACCTGTCAGCTGAGACGAGAGCCGCAAAGGACTAATTTTTCCTTGTATCACTCTTTAGAATCTTAGCCCATTTCACACAGGGCTCACCCAGCTACAAGCTGGTGCTTGCAGAGTACCCGTAGAGTCTGACGTCTGGTCCAACACAGCAAGCAGCATTGTGACCCACAGGTTACAGGGTGGTAGTTATTTGCTTTCAGCGACTGTCCTATTGTTTATTACTCTGGACAAGAAGGTAGGAACTAGTTTCAAATCTCTCTAGTCAAGAACTGGAAGGGGACTTTCTGAAAGTACACATGTTCTCTGTCAAGTACGTTTCTCCCATCAGCCCTCGAGGCTGCGTTCTGCACGGCTGTTGCTCCAGCATTCGTTACCAGCAAATACAGCAAGTGAGAGAGTAATAGAAATAACACTGAAGAAGGAAGAATGTGTTGCTGCCTCACCTGAAGCTCTTGAGTCTACTGTGTGGCCCGCCACAGCACCCCAGAACCCTGCTAGTATCAGTCAAGTGTACTACAGCTAGGGCACAGCTGGAAACTCTGTCAGCCTAGTGCTTTGGGATTGCAGGTTTCCCCTGGTAGTTTCCAATCCAGTCTTCCTCCGGTCTATACTCGAATTTTCTGACTACACCTAGGTACCTGCAGTTCTCTGAGACCCTTTCCTCCTAATCAGTACTAACTTAGCTGTTTCTTGGATGCTGAAACTAGCCACGCCCACCAAGAGCCGGAGAACACTCAGTGTTGTCTCTTTAATATTATAGGACACACAGATGTTGGCCACAGCAATCGGAGGGTCTAAGGACCTCAGACTCTCACAGTCAGGTGAATGCAGAGAATTTCCTAGGCCCTTGATTCTGGGTCCCAGTGTGGCTAGTGTTCACCGTTTATACCCTCAGGATGAGATGGAGAAGATGGTTTGTGACAGAGAAGACTAACCGTGTCTCTTCTCTTGTATTTGCTCCTTTAGTTTTTACTTACAGAAATGCTCCTCTATAACCACAGAGCATGTGCTAAGATGTCAATGTCCACAGTGTTTGGGATAGAGAAATTATGATGTTAATTATGGCCAAGCAAATATGTCAAGGCCCCAATCTTTCATGCAAAGGGACCAAGTGAGACCGCTGGAGAGAGAATGAAGGGTTGACATCATTTTTAATGCGAAACCTTTTCTGTCTTTACTGGATAGTCTTCGAAGCTCATATTTGACCACCTGAGCAAAGCTACATAGCTCCCTGGAGGCAAAAAAAAATCCATATTTCTACAATCTTGTCTAGTAGAGATATGATTATCCTTACTGTTCTACAGGACACATTGTATAAATCAAACTCAAAGTTTTGTGTGGGTGAGCATCTCCTGGAACCTTGAGAGTAGGATGAGGTCCATCAGTCCCAAGGGCACCTGCATCCAGGAGCTCTGGGCTCTCCAGACTCATTGCTTCTGAGTCAGTTTCAGTCAACATTTTAAAATTTGTATTTAATTCTGTCTCTCCTCTCCTCTCCTCTTTGTGTGCTATTGTATGTGTGTGTGTGTGTGTGCGTGTGTAAAGGTACATGTGTTCCATGGAGCTTACACAGGTCAGAGGTCAACCTTGGGTATCAGTCTTTGCCACCCACCTTCTTTGTTTGAGACAGTTTCTTTCTTTCTGGTATACTAGCCATCTGGCCTGTGAGTTTACAGAGAATCTCCTGTCTCTGCCTCCTATAATCACGTAAGAGTGCTGGGATTACAGATGCAAGCTACTACATCTGGCTTAATGTGAGTTCTAGGGAACTGAACTTACACAGCAAGCATGTTAACAGTGGGACCATCTTCTAAGCCCCCCGGTCTTCTTTTCAGGGGGGTTTAAAATGGAATCCCATCATCCCTCCAGGCTGCTGCCTGCACAGCTATTGCTCCAGCATCTGTTACCATGTGCAAATATGTCAAGTGAGAGAGTAGTAGAAATATCATGTCTTCTCTTTATACTTAAGGAGTAATAATGGAAAGGCTCTTAAATAGATTGTGCACATCTGTGGCCAATATTCAAATAGGAGGCAGCCACAAATACAGTATATTGCTAACTTATACATACCTTAGATGCATACATTTTACATATTCTGTCATCTTTAAATCTAGTTTAGGAACCAGCCTCAAGTTACACTTCGAACAATTAAACAGTGACAAGAAACTGCAAGTCTGGCCACTTAGGAAGATCAGAGATTTACACAGCAAAGATATGGTCAGAGTAATTTAAGGAATACTAGCATTGTTGTTATATTTTTTCAAAAGGCTGTTATCTAGGGCCATCTTGTCAACCTGACAGAGTTATACTTTCCCAAGAAGAGAACTTGGGGCTTTATGGCAAGCTAAGCCTTAGCATTGGTTGTGAGTGTGTGAAGTCCCCTTGAGCTGCCTGTTAGAGATATCTTCTTTGATATGGGGATGTACCTAATGGCTGGCCAATCCAGGTGAACAAACATTTACATCATAGCAATGTAAATTTCTTTGCCTTTAACAGGCCTGATTAGCAGACTACTTAGTCTTGGGAGATATTGGAGCCAGTTCTTCCTTAGCTAATTCCATTTGTGTGACTTAATGTCTCCTAAGCGATTCTATTAGCAAAGCCGTTATCACATCAGTTTTATTACTTTGAGTTTCTTCTACATCAAGAGCAGTTCCCTAAGTCTAATATCAGGGAAAACATGGGAGAGTGGTCTTTTCACCCTGTCAATGTCCTCTTCTGCTTTACTTGTCTGGGGAACCTTGGATCCATCTTCCCTGGGACATTTTGGATTCTCCACGCTTTCCCTTTGATTGTAATAAAATGTGCAAGACATAAAACTGACTGCTTTAATAGTTGTGAAGCATACAGCTCATTGGCATCAAGCACATTCCTATTGCTGAGCTACTGTTGTCATGCTCACCTGGAGCATGTTTCTGGAGATCCCAAGAAACAAGAATACCTCACATACTGGATCTCAGCATTTGGCTTCTTATCACTGAATTTGGTTCTTGCAGGTTTACTAGGATAGTTCTGGAAGACAGAATGTTAGAAAAAGAAAAGAAAAGGAGAAGGAGGAGAAAAAGGAGGAGAAGAAAGAGGAGGAGGAGGAAGGGAAGAAGGAGGAGAAAGAGGAAGGGGAGAAGGAAGAGAAAGAGGAGGAGGATGAGAAAGAGGAAGGGGAGGAGGAGGAGGAGAAACAGTGGTAGAAAGAAATTTTGGGGTGGAAGCTGTAGGCCCACAGCAGACAATGGAGAGAAAAGAGATCTCCTGCTCCATGCTTCGTACTCCAGGTGTTGGTAGGATGGCACAGTGTGGCTAGATGCCCTAGCTTGCTTGTGGCTAAGGAGCTTCCTTGAACACTGTTCCTTAAGTACAGAAATTACAATGGTTTTAGGGGTATGCTGTAGCTTGAAGGTGAAATGTGCCCCATGGGTTCATGTATGCTTTAAAAAAATTGTTTTATTTATTTACATTCCAAATGTTGCCCCTTCCTTGTCCCCCCTCCAAGAGTTCTTCACCACCTCCCCCTCCCCTTTGCCTCTGGGAGGGTGCTCTCCCACCAACCCCCTCAGCCCCACTTTATCCCCCCCAGCATCTCCCTTCCCTGGGGCATCAAGTCTCTACAGGATTAGGCTCATCCTCTTCCACTGAGGCCAGACAAGGCAATCCTCTGCTACATGTATGCCAGGTGGGCCATGGACCAGCTTATGTATGCTCTTTGGTTGGTGGCTTAGTCTTTGGGAGCTCTGAGGGATCTGGGTTGGTTGATACTGTTGTTTTTCCTATGGGGTTACAATCCACTTCAGCCCCTTCAATCCTTCCCCTAACTCTTCCATTGGGGTCCCGATCTCAGTCCAATGGTTGGCTGTGAGTATCTGCATCCATCTCAGTCAGCTGCTGGTAGAGCCTCTCAGAGTACAATTATGCTAGACTCATGTCTGTAAGCCCAACATGGCATCAGGAATAGTGTCAGGACTCACGTGTTTGAATGCTTGGTTTCCAGATGTTGGTGCTGTTTGGAAGGTTGTGATGACTTCGTGGGGAAAGCCTCTCTGGAAGTGGTCAACGGGAGGAAGTTGTCAATGAGGTGGCCCTCACTTTACCTTCATTCTCTACTTCCTGTTTGTCGAAGCCATGTTTTCCCAGGATGAAATGATTCCTTCAAACTACAGACCAGAATAAATCTATCCTCCCTTATCCACCTCCCTTAAGGTACTTTGTCAGGCTATTTTATCATAACAACAACAAAAAAAGTAGCTAAAACATGCTGGCTGCTCTCCTTGATTTACAGATATTAGGGTGTGTTAGAAACTCCCAACTCTCTTCATTTTTCTCCTTTGATTATCCAGCATGGAAACACATGGTTATTCACCATTACCTCTATATACTGGCTGAGTGATGTCACTAGGCTTCCTGTTATGCTGCTTGCTTACTTCCCATGGTGCGTTGAACATGTGCATATCTGACACTCCTTGACATCACAATACAGACTTGAGCTAGCTCCCTATTCAGCCCTGATCAAACCAGGAGTGTCACTAAGTTATTGAAAGAATCTGTTGCCTCTCTTTCTGTCTCTCTTCTTCCATACTGCACAAGCATGGATGAAGTACATGCATCTTTGCAAGTGGCTCTGGGACTAGAAAGGCACATACAGAGAACATGTAACTCATGCTTCTACCTGGTGGCTAAGGCACAGATTCACAATTGGTCAAAGTGCTGGGAATATGTGATGGGAAGTGTTCAGCCATATATGGAGCTGTATCAAGCTCCTCCTCTCTGAATCTGAGAGAGCACTGAGGGAGGAGGGGCAGAAAGAATTAAGAGCCTAAGGACAGGGAGAAGAGCTGTGAAATGGATAAGACATGGGTTTTGCCCACACAAAGCACGAGAGCAAACCAGTCAAAATTCCAGCATAAACTGGGTACTAGCTCCCCAGGCCCAATGGCTTAGCTGAGAAGCTATTGGTATTGGTGGCAGAGGGTAGAGAGTCACTTTTTATTGAGAGTGTGGCTGCCCACACCCAGGTGAATACTTTTATATCTATGCACACTGATATCTCTAGTTGGACTCAGTGGGTTATTGGTTTAAAAAAAAAAAGAAGACATAAAATTGGGAGGAAGACATGTTGGGTGGTTCTTTGTTGGGCTGGAAGGAGGAAGTGGGGGTTGGTCATGATAAAAAAACCACATTGTATATAATACGAAGGTTTCTTTGAAAGTTATATCAGTCTAAAAGGCAACTAAGTTTTAAAATAGTCTTATTCAATGTTATGACTACAAAATTACTAAATTTCTAAGCCTAAAAGGTCTGGTTTTACAATGGTACCAGTGTTCTTATTGGCAAGGCTTCAAAGTAAATTGATTGCAAGCCAGCCAATCTTTTCTCAGTGTGATTCACATTCACAGAGACTGGACTTAGAACATATGTCTGTACAGTTAAAAGAAATTGTCAGAATAGGTGTTACTGGGGCCAGGAGTTAGATACTACCAGGCAGTCAAGACAGGAACTAACCAATCAGGCCTTCCATTGCTGAGCTGACGGCTTGACATTGGCAGACAACCACTTTCCAACAGCCACTGGGGACATCCTGGATCCTAGACAACTATGAGGCAACCAAGAGATGAAGCATTGACTGTCAGACAGCCCATGGCTGCTCCTTCTACAGCCCCCTCCCTTTCAAAACCAGACAGTGGCAGCCCATCTTGGGATCCCTCCTGTTCAGTTGCCTGCCATGACTGGTGTTCCTGTCACCTAATTTGTGACACTTTTACCCACATCCTAGGAGCTCCCCCATGCTGATAAACAAAAAAAGTCTTCATTTTCACACTTACCCAGTGCCTGCAGATTTCAGTAATAACCCTGATGAGTTGAAGCCAGTGCTCAGGTCTGACTTTGAGAGCTCTGGCAGCCTGTGATTGTCTAGTATCTTTGCGTTACCACCAAGTCCTCCTTTACCTTTTGACCAGACAGAGTCACAGTCAAGTAGATCATCTGGATCTCACTACTTTCTCCCTGTGTATGTAGAACCCATACCCCCACTATGTCCCCATTTGCAGACCCTGCAACCCACTGGACCCATTGTTCTCCAGGCAGATTTGTTTTTATTACATCACCAGTATGCATGATTTTCTGGATCTGAAAAGTCTAGGCCAGTGGATGCTTCTTCTTTGTCTTAGCCACATTCCTCACAGTCTCTAGTGAGGGTTTAATAACCTTCTGCTTCCCAGACCTTCAGAAACCACTGCTCCTGCTTGCAGATGCCCCTGGCAGCAAGACACTCCCTCTCTTTATTCTGCATGAGATTCTTTGACATGTGACATGAGATCCTTTAATAGGTGGCGATCAGATGGGCAACAGCTCCTGAATAAAGCAATTCAGAAATAAAAAGGAGTCATGACCAGAGGGGTGTCTTTAATATTATCCTTTCTTTGTGTTGGGGACTCCCAAGGTCATTTCTCTTGGCTGTATTGAAGTGAGCAATGAATTGTTAAGATCCATAGGCACACTTTTGGCTATAGAGAATTTATCCAACTGGCTCTGGCCTCATTGTCCTAGTTTGCTTTGTATTGCTGTGTTACAGATCACGAATAAAAGCAACTTGGAGAAGGAAGGGTTTATTTGCTTTAAAGTTTATAGTCCTTTATTGAGAGAAGGAAAGTCAGAGACTCAAGACAGGACTCTGGAGGCAAGAACTGAAATAGAGACCACAGAGGAGCTCTGCTCACTGGCTTGCTCCTTCTGGCTTTCTCAGTTCATTTTCTTATACAACCCAGGAATCTGCCCAGGATAATGCCACTCATATTTCAATGGGCACTTCCAAATCAATTATCGGCTAAGAAAATTCTCATAAGTTGGTCTGCAAGGCAATTTGGGGGAGGGCATATTTCTTGTTGAGGTTCTCTCTTTTTAGATGACTTTAGCTTATAAAACAAAGAAACCAACAAAGAAGCCAACCAATCAAAGTCTAACCAGAGTGCCAATTAACCACCCATTCTCTCTCACTCTCCGTATCCCTTGGGAACCACTGTGGCATTCATGACTTGTAGAGGATCAACTGTTTAAGATTCTATACCTCAGAGGGCCGAGTCAGTAAAATGCTTGACTTGCACTTTGCACAACTTTCTGGAGTCCAAAGAGTCTGGGGACTGATGTGTAAGTGGAAAGGAGTGCAGCCCAGTTCTTGAGTATTGGACCGTTTGTTTCCTTTTTCGTTTTTTGCTTTTGTTTTTACAATCCCTCAGCCAATTAAATGTGATCAATACTAAGGAAGGTCTTCTGTGCCACTCCATTTAGACCCTCACAACTAATCTCCTCTGGGAACTTCACTCCCAAACAGTACTGCAGGAGGTTTCTAGTTACCCAAGAGTGTCTGATTACCAATCCTAGCATTTCATACCCATTGGTTGACCACTCTGCTGTTTAGTTTTAAGTGTCAACTTAGCATAACCTAGAGTCATTCGGGAAGAGAGTTTTAATAAGGAAAAATCTAGAGCAGGGTGGTCTGTGGGCATATCTGTTGGAGAATGTCTCGATTATTGATTTATACAGGGAGATCCAGCCACTTGTGGACAGTAGGAGATTCCAAGCTGTGTTAAGAGTGAACAAAGCTGATAGCAAGCAAACAATGATGTGCACATTCCTGCTTTGCTCTCAACTATGGGTGGCATGTGATTAGCTGCTTGAATTCCTACCTAATATGCCAAAAAAAGTAAAGGCTGTAACTTAGGATTGTAATGTTGGGGGTTGGTCTTGTGCTGCTATGCATTCAAATGCTAAATTCTGGACCCCAAGATCTGGCTTCCCCCCAAAAGAGTGAATTCCCATGTACATCAGCCTTTGCTGTATAAACCTTGCTCCAAAATTTAAAGTTGTTGTTTAAATAAAGAAAAATGGTTAGAGCCAATTACAGGGCAGAATATGTACAGAGAGGTGGAATTTGAATTACCAGGCTGGGGATCGCAGGTACAGACCATGAGGAGAAGGAGGTGGAGGAAGAGGGAGAGACAGAAGACAGAAGGTCTCCATTAGATATGATGGACCAAGAGCACATGCCCCCCAGGACAGACTTCTGGAGCAGAAATACCCCAGGAAGACTCAAACAGCAAGTATTTGGGGAGCACAGTTTGGGAAGTAATCAGTCTAGTGTTAGAGAATTACATTAGGGGACATCCTGCTGTAATTGCACTAAAGCTAAATAAATAAATCCACAGGACTCTGACTCTATTATTGGGGCGCTGGCAGGGCCATATTAATAATTGATAGAGTTTATTAAAAACCATTCCCATTGTAAGCTAAAATAAACCTTTTTTCCCAAAGTCACCCTTTGTTGCAGCAATAAAAATGAAGGTTGGGTAGCCACTTATTCTCTCTCCATTTGAAGTGCTTCATCCCATTTCCCTTCATCTCTGTCATAGATATGTCACTGCCAGAGTTACTCACCAGTTGGGATAAGCCACTTCTTTCTTCTTCCGGTATCCACTCCTTCCACTTGCGCATCATCGTGGATGCCAATCAGCAGTCTTCCGAGCAGGCCACAGATGGCCGTAGGCAGCAGGCTCCCCATGTGTGTGGTGGACTGGTCTGAATGACAGCAGCCTTCTTCTCCCACCAACATCCAGCTTAATAAAGGTGTCAGTGTGGTGAAGAAATGAGGTTGAGGGCTGGAGAAGCAAACTGTCCAAATGGAATGCTGTCCATCAGCACAGAGAGGAGCTGATTCTTAGCCTTTGCTGGAGCTAGTTTCTGTCTCCTCCTCCTCCTCTCCCTCCTCTTCTTCCTCCTCTGTGTCCTCTTCCCCTCCTTCCCACTCCTCTTCCCCTCTCTTCTACCTCCCCTCTTCCTCCTGCTCTCTTCTTTCCCTTCCTCCTCCCCATCCTCTTCCCCTCCTCCCCTTCATCCTCCCCTCTCTTCCTCCTTTTCCCTATCCTCCCTCCACTGCTTTCCACATCCTTTTCCTCCTCTTCCTCTGTTTTTCATGTGTATACACATGCTTTTGCATGTGTGTAGCCATGCACATGGAAGCTTGAGGTTGATGTCAGGAATCATTCTCTATGTCTTCTATTTATTCACAGAGGTTGGGTTTTATAATTAAACACAGAGCTTGTAGATATGGGTTGTCTTGCTGCCAAATTGCTCTAAGGAATCCCTTGTTTCTGTCTTCAGTCCAATTCCAGGTGGGTTACCATGCCCACCTGACATCTACATGACTTCTGGGGATCTGAACCCCAACCTGCAGTTGTACAGCAAACATCTCAATCACTGTCCTATCTCCTTGGGGGCTGGGAAAGATGCTTCTGTTCCTTCACAGACCCACAGAAAGAAATGATTTCTCAA
The DNA here is from genome assembly GCA_019843965.1 of Rhynchomys soricoides. NCBI lineage: Eukaryota > Metazoa > Chordata > Mammalia > Rodentia > Muridae > Rhynchomys > Rhynchomys soricoides. Next base: position 11,884,097 of record JADRCH010000031.1, read on the forward strand.
GAGGAATGGTTCCTCTGGAACAAGAGGCAATGTCATCTCTTCAGAGAAGACTGGGGTAGGAGGAACATCCTGGCTTCTGTTATTTAATACTGTGTGGAATGACTTTTAGTTTGATGTGTACTGGATTACACCAGATACCTGGATGCAAAGTTCCCTAACTAGAGTGACCCTAAAGAGCATATACCTTACCCGCACAAATGTCACAGAGATCTCCCAACCCTTCAAAATAGATCCTTTGCAAAGCCTAAATGTCAAGGACCACTGACAAGACAGGTGTCCACCACCATGTCACACACTAAGCAGGGCCACAGTTTTTTCTGGGTGCCAATTACCCAGAAACATGCTCGACCTTTCAAACACAGCATGGTATGAACTTTAAGAAAAACATGGTGTGTTTTAGTTTAATTTGGTGACATTAGCCAGTCTTGGAACTACATCCTTACAGCACATCTCTGCCTTCCTACACCCTCTCACCTTCCAGCGAGAGCAGAGGTAAAAGAACACACTCTGCTCTCCACCCCTCTGACTGACTGATGACCCTTTGCTGATGACAGGTTGGGCTGACTCTGTCTCCTTAGAAATTCATTCTCCTCTAAACTTTAGAATGATACCTGATCCTGATCTCTCTATACTTCTCTCTCTCTCTCTCTCCCTCTTCCTTCCTCCCCCTCCCTCCCTCTCTTTAATTTTTTTTTTTGAGACAGGGTCTTACATGACCTTGAACTTCCTATGTAGCTGAAGATAACCTGTAACCACTGATAATCTTGCCTCCACTTCCAATGCCAGGGTTACAGGTATACACCATCACACTTGGAATACTGGCGCTTGAACCCAGGGACTCTAAGATGGAGTCACACTTCCAGTTCCACCTTGTCTTCCCAGTGCTGTGTGAGCACTGAGCTCTGTGGGATCCACTTTGTTTAAGCTTCCTGGGTTTAAGCTGAGTCAGCTTCCACAGAAGGGATGGGGGCTGGGCAGCCCATGCTTCCTGGAACTACTAGTCAGAACAAGTGGGAGCCCAGTTAGACTTGTGTTTTTAACCAATAAAGTTTAAGTTGAACAAAACCACAGAAAGGAGATTGAAAGTTGGGTGTTCCAAATTTCGTGCTCATTAAGCAGTGGGGTTCAGGCACCCCTGTGTTGGATAGAGCTATTAGAACTTGTAAGCATCAGGCGTTGACTTTATGAGTAAGGTTATATCCATTAGTGGTAACTGCGCAGTGTATGCTCATCTCCATGATGTGTGCTTGCCTGCACTTCCATGGATCATGTTCTTTATAGACACAGGCAGGTTTTTACAGGGAAATGTGCAGTGTTCTGGGGGGTCTTTGAGCTGGGTTTCTGCCCAAATTCTCATTGTCAAATTGCATAAATAAGGCAAGCAGCCACATGGTGCCACACGGCTGAGAATGTTCATCCTTTGAGTAGTTTCTGGGTCCAAGCTGCTGGAGATTGCATGCTGAAGCAATGCCTGGTGGCTTGCCATCTTCTCCAGTTACCTAGAAATGTATGGCAAAGGAGAGTAGATACCAAGCCAGCTCCCAGGGATGCTGCTGCCCAGCGGGGAGTCTGAAATCTTTTACATAGTCTCTCTGACATCAGCCCTAAGCTTCTGATGTGATTTCTCTTCTCTCTGCTGCTGCACCATGAGTCCCCATCACTTACTAAGACCTTTGAACATGGGTAAGGACGTCCTGTCTTGCTTTTTGCTGAAGCCTAAGCAGGGCTGGTGCTCAAGCTGACTGCCCCACAATGGCCTCATTTTGAGCACAATTCCACCTTTGTGGTTACCCACTTCCTTCCTGGCAGTCTGGTTTCAGTAAGTGTTGCCGGGCTAGTGTAAATCACCGATCATGGCTTTGCTCCTTGCCAAGATTCATTGATGTGAGAATAGTAGCTGGAAGACACAGGGAGATGCAGTGTGTGTGTGTGTGTGTGTGTGTGTGTGTGTGTGTGTGTGATGTCCTGAGAAGTGTTTCTTCATGCCTATGAAAAGAGAAATACATGGTAGCAGGTATTGGAGGAGTATAAGCAAAGTCTGGGGCAAACACAGATCTTGCACCCATGAAGAATTTTCTCATGAGAACAACCCAACATGTAATGTGTAAGTATACACAGGATCTGAGTTTTGAGTGACAGTTTTGGAGCTGCCAAGATAACCAATGATTCATTCTAGACTTCTTCATATTAAGATATTTTGAAACAAACGTTTTCCTTATATTTAAGCAAAACAAATCAGGGGTTTCTATTGCTTATAGCTGATGTGTCTAACGAGTTTATGATAGCTAAAGTCAAGCTGCTTCTCGTTACTGATTGCATCTGGCATCCCTGTAGACCCTACAGTGCCCTGGGAGAAATCATCTGTAAGCCAGACGTGTTTTTCTTTCTTACTAGATGCTTGCCTTTGTTCTCTCTCTCAAAGACATATTCTGTTTATTAATGTGTGCATATGTGTGTGCATATGTGTGTGCATGTGTGTGTGCATGTGTGTGTGCATATGTGTGTGCATGTGTGTGCATGTGTGTGCATATGTGTGCATGTATATGTGCATATGTGTGTGTATGTGTGTGCATATGTGTGTGCATGTGTGTGCATGTGTGTGCATGTGTGTGCATATGTGTGTGCATGTGTGTGCATATGTGTGCATATGTGTGTGCATATGTGTGTGCATGTGTGTGTGCATATGTGTGTGCATGTGTGTGCATATGTGTGTGCATGTGTGTGCATGTGTGTGCATGTGTATGTACATGTGTATGTGCATGTGTGTGCATATGTGTGCATATGTGTGTACATGTGTGTGCATATGTGTGTGCATGTGTGTGCATATGTGTGCATGTGTGTGTGCATGTGTGTGTGCATGTGTGTGCATATGTGTGTGCATATGTGTGTGCATGTGTGTGCATATGTGTGCATATGTGTGTGCATATGTGTGCATATGTGTGTGCATGTGTGTGCATATGTGTGCATGTGTGCATGTGTGTGCATATGTGTGTGCATATGTGTGCATATGTGTGTGCATGTGTGTGTGCATGTGTGTGTGCATATGTGTGTGCATATGTGTGTGCACATCTATGTACTACTTTGCATGACTTGGAGCAGAAGACAGGAGAGGGCACCCAACCCTTGGAGATGGAATTACAGGTGTTTGTGAGATACCTGGCTTGTTACATGGGTGTTGGAATCCCAACTCTGGTCCTTATGATTATGTAGTGAGTGTTCCTAATTGCTGGGCCATCTCTCTAGCCCCTACATGGTTTTCTTACCTTCATTGTACAGGATCTGCAAGCACAGTAAATGATGCCCAGTTTTTTTTGTGGGGTGGCCTGTGGTTACTCCGGGCTGGCATAGATAGTACTTCGGGGTCAGCCTGAGAAGGCTTCAGTCTGTCTTCTTGCTGGCTATTTAATGGTACCCTGGGTTAAATAGTACTAGCTGATCAGCCTATTATGTATCTAGGCTGGCTTCTCAAAGACACTCTTACTAAGGGGTTTTATAAACTTGAGATGAAAATTCCAACTTTATTAACACAGATCATCGGACATCTGGACCAAGTGTATCCCTCACAACATGGGAGAGGGAGGCTAGAAATCCACCTCACAATTATCCAGAGAAGATGGCTCCATGGTAACATTGCTCACAAGAGTGTTAAAGTGCATTAGCCCTCACACAAATGGACAAAGAGTGAAGCCAAAGACATACTGGAAATCCTTGTACTCCAGAAGCCAGGCACTACCGTAGTCTCCTCTTCCTGGCTACTTTTGGATAGAAATGTAGAACTCTCAGCTCCTCCAGTACCATGTCTGCCTGGATGCTGCCATGATTCCTGCCATGATGATAATGGACTAACCCTGTGGAACTGTAAGACAGCCCTAATTAAATGTTTTCATTTACGAAAGTTGCCATGGTCATGGTATCTCTTCACAGCCATTGAAACTCTAACTAAGACATTCTCTGACTGCACACCCTCACTCACAGACATGAACACACACAAACGTACACACACAAGCAGACATACACACACAAGTGCACACACACACCATAGACAAAATGATAGATTTACCGTAATTACTATTTGCAATGTGTTAGTTTTATGACATTGAACACACATTCTTGTGAAGCTATGGCCATTGTCTGTCTGAAGTATTCTCCATCTGACTGGAACTGTGCCTGGGAAATCCCAACACCTCCAGCCCCATCTTCTACTTTCCATCCCTCTGGATTTGACTCCTGGAGCCCCTCACACGAGTGGACTCACAGTAATCTGTCCCAGCTGGTCTGATTGGTTAGCATGCTTCAGATTCATCCCTGTTATATCATGTGCTGACTTTTCTTCCCTTTATGGATGAGCAGTGTTCTACTGTAGGTGTTATTCATTAGCTGCCAGTTTGGATGTTCCTTCTGTTGGCATTCCTTCTAGGTTCCACCCCATAGTTACCTGGCAACAGCCAGGTATGCCTAACTCAGTGTAAAAGGGGTTGTTTGCCCACTCCTCTCTCTCTTGCTTACCTGCTCTTTTACCCTCTTCTGCCTCTGTCCCTTCTCTACCCATTCCCCTTCCCCTCTCTCTCCACCTGTTCATGGCCAGCCTCTCCTCTTCCTCCTCCTCCTCCTCCTCCTCTTTCTTTTTCTTCTCCTTCTCCTCCTCCTCCTTCTTCTTCCTCTCTCTCTCCTCTCCTCTTCTTCTTTTTCTTCTTCTTCTTCTTCTTCTTCTTCTTCTTCTTCTTCTTCTTCTCTCTCTCTCTCTCTCTCTCTCTCTCTCTCTCTCTCTCTCTCTGCCTTTCTCTGTCTCTATTACCCACTGCTTCAGTAGTCTGATAGCCAAAACATGGAATGCAGTATCTTCATCCTTACGCTGTGTGACATGTGCACATATAACTGCCAGATATAGAACCAATGGCTGACCAAAGTAAGGATATCACCTAAGTCCAATATGGTGATTCAATGAGCTTATCGGAGTATGGGTGAGGGGATTCTTACAGGAGTAGAAATAAATCAAATATAGCTGCCTCCCTAAAGCCTACCACAGTGTAAATGATAGCTCATGACAGCTGGACCTTTGGAGATCTCTGTACCACTGACAGGCACCTTTACTGCTTGATGTATTTCTCTTCCAGGCAGCTCAATCTCATAAGCTGTCTACCCCACATATAGCCTTGGGGATAAATAGGTCAGTTTCAGGGACTTCCTGAGATGTCTGAGTTGTTTACTTTCAGAGCTTTAACGTATTTTAAAGTTATTTGTTATGTATGTGTACGTATATGTGTCCTGTGAATGAATGCCATGTATGTGAAGGTCCCTGTGGAGTTCACAAGAGAACATCCAACTTTTGGATCTAGAGTTGTTACAGGAGTGTGCTGGTTAGTTTAGTTTAGTTTGTTTTACTTTAGTTTAGTTGTTGTTATTGTTTGTTTGTTAATTTGACACAAACTAGAGTTACCTAGAGAGGGGACTTTGATTGAGAGAACAACTACTTTGGCTTGACCTATAGGCAGTTCAGTGAGGCATTTTCTTGGTTAATATTAATGTGGAAGGGCCCAGTCCACTGTGGGTGGTGTTGCCCTTAGGCAGGTGGTCCTGGGAAATCTAAGAAAGATAGCTGAACTTGATTCTGAGGAGTAATACAGTAAGCAGCACTCTCCTGTGACTTCTACATTAATTCCTGCCTCTAGGCTGCTACCTTGAGTTCCTATCCTGACTTCCCTTCATGATGTACTACAAGCTGTAAGATGAAATAAACCCTTTCCTCTCCAAGGTACTTTTGGTAGTGGTGTTTAGCAGAACAGAAAGCAAACTAGAACAAAGGAGGTGGTGAACTACCTGACAGGTTCAGTTGAGAATTGAACTCAGATCTTCTGGGAGAGCAATGTCTTAGTCAGGGTTCACTAAATGAACAGAACAAACAATATGAAAAAGTATTTATGCTCACACACACACACACACACACACACCGGCTTTACTTGAGTGATTTATAGGATATGATACAGGCAGTATAGCAATGGCTGTCCTGCTCTGGAGAGGCTGAGAACCCAGTAGCTGTGAATCCCAGGATGCTGGATATCTCAGCTCTCCCAGCCTGATGCTGAAGGTCTGGGAATTCTTGGAGAGCTGTTGGTCTACACTGGAAACCCTAAGAAGTTGGTTCTAATAACAGTAAAAAAAATGCAGCTGCAGCAAAGTGGATTAACTTGCTTGCAAAAATGAGAGCAAGCAGGCAAAAAGCAAACTTTCCCTTTTCCATGACTTTTTTAATCTGGGCTGCCACCAGAAGGTATTACATCCACATTTGGTGGTGGTGATGGGTGTCTTCCTGCTTCAATTAATCTGATCAAGAATGTCCCTTACTAGAGGGCTCACAGGCTAATTTTCTAGTTGACTTCAGGTCCAACCAAGCTGATAGCCAAGACTAACCATTAAAAGCAACTTAGCTGCTGAACTGCCTTTCAAGCCTCAAATTTCTGAGTCTTGAGAAGCATCCATTTAGAACTTTCTGGGTTTCTACAAGCTTTGGAGGAAACTGGATATTGCTTCTGACATAACACCCTATAAGGCCAGTTGGACAACATAGTCTCTTGTGGCTGTAACGTCACAAAGTAGACCTGACTGACTGGTCCATGATCTTTCAAGGATCCATCTGGGTCCACTTCTTATTCCATTTATGCTGGAGTTAAAAGTATGTGTCAGTGTACCTGTTCTTTGTTGTAGAAATACTTAATTATAATCCGGGGTTTCTACCCCACCTTTGACCATTTCATTTCTGGATAAAAGACACACACAACCTTTATGTTTATACTAAGCCTTCATAAGCACTGGATCTGGGCAGATATCTATTTTCTATTTTCCAGCCATTAATCCCATTATATAATTTGCCATGTTTCATCTGGGCAGCTCTTAACTCTAGTTAGGCAACTCACAAGGCCATTATTTTAAGATTTTTACCCCATGGTGCTTTCTCCTCTGTTCACCCTAGTTTTGTTTTGTTTTCTTTCCTTTTTCCACTTCCTAGCTCCTCTCCACCCCACGCCCAGGAACCCTAAACCCCACCTATGTCTCTTCTGCCCAGCTATTGGCTGTCAGCATCTTTATTCACCAGCCAGGGATAACTGGGGGTAGTGGTGGTCGCATAGCATCACCTGGGTCTGTGTGTGGTCTCTGGGAGCAACCAGTATTTAGCATAGAAAAAGACCAAAGCTCAACAGTTCTTTCTCATAGGTTCTGGGGATCCAAACTCAGGTTCTCACACTTGCTAACAATGTATGACAAACACATTATTGAGTAAGGGATCCCTCCAGGCCCAGGCTATGACACCCAGTATTCAGTAGCACCAAGAGATGCTGCTGATTGCTTTACCTTGTTTTCATCAGTCTGGATAGTTTGCCCAGAAAGCCTGGACGTATCTAGTAAACCATGGAAGGAACCAGGTTTTACATGGTGCTGGGGATCTGAATTCTGCTGTTCTTGCCTGCACATTTGTACCCACTAAGCCATTTTCCCAGCCCCTGTAACCTTTTAATAGTATATATTTATTGGATTTTGGTATTGTGGCAATTTAGAAACTAGTTATAATTAGCAGGTATTTCATACCTTCTTATGTGATGTGCACCACTGTATAGATGAAGTTGGTTAGTCTAGATCATTTCTCATTCACAAATGAAGAAAGATAACACTCGAATGCCCCACTGTGTAACTGGGAGTGAACTAGTGGGTCTAAGTGTTCCAGCTGATGGCTGTTATCTTCACAGAGACAAAAGTATTGTGTGTCTTCTAAGATAGGACACAGCATCCCTGATGGAGCAAAGAAGACTGAAGAGGGGAGAGAGAGATAGAGAGATAGAGATAGAGATAGAGAGAGGGGGGGGAGGAGGGAGAAGGGGAGAGGAAGAGGGAGCAGGAGGGGGAGGAAGGAGTTAAGAACTAAAGTAAACCCAAGTTGTTTTAACTAAGAAAGACTTTTCAGGTTTGGTAGAGATACTAAGGTAGACTTGGGCTAAAATGCTCTTTAGCAACACTGACCACCTGCAGCAAGAGAAACTAGGATAGGAGATCCAACAACAATCTGCAGAAAAGAGAAAGATCTTTCCTTTAACATACTCTTAAAGGAGTCTTCTAGTCTCTGGCTAGAAGTACGAACTTAATGAAAAGTTAATGCTCCTCAAGGGCTGCTGTGAACGTGCCTTAGGGTTGCCTCGTGCTAGAAGCTATGTAGCTTAGGAAAAAATAGGATTTAAAGCACAGTGCACGTTGCTTTGTACATGTGCAAGTGTGTGTATTTTAGTATGTGCATGTACGAGAAGCACATCAGCTATCCTGCTCTGTCTTCTCTCCTTTGTTCTTTGTTATTGGAAATTAGGCTGGTGGTCAGCAAGCCCCAGCTGTCCTTCTGGCTCCATCTAGTACAGTGTTGGAGTTAAATGCATGTGGCCATAACTGTCTTTTTACATGGGTGCTGAGGACTCATACTGAGGTCCTCACAATTGTGTAGCAAGTGCTCTTAGCCACTGTGTCGTCTCTCCAGCCCCACTTAATAGACCTTTAAATATGACAGGCAGTTCAGGAATCCCCCGGATGCCTAGCAGATGTAGCCAGATCTTTGCAGGTGTGTGTGAGTGTGCATGCGTGTGCATGTGTGTGTGTGTGTGTGTGTGTGTGCCCTCGTGTCTCCCCTTTCTCATTCAGGCAGTTAGTGGCCTCACAGGTCATCACAGACCAACTCAAGAAGAGTATGACATACAGAACTGTTTCTCCCACCTGGCATCACAAATCTCCTTCCCTGGCACCCAGTGATCCAGGCCCCTGGCAGAAGCAGAGCACAAACACCTCTCATTGTCTTCTGTCCCTTCCCCCAGAGCATCGGGCAGATTTGAAGACCATGATCTTCTCATCTCAAGCAGATCTAGATGCAAAGGCAGCTACCTCCTAGCCACAGTTTTGAAGGTCTGTGTAAAGGGAGGGCGCATCTCCCCATCATTATTCAAAATATGATCATTCAGAGAAGAATAGCAGACCATCCACCAAAAAAGTTAATCACAGTACACACTATGGTAGATACAAACAGGAAGCAGTGGTGGGGACTGAAACCACAGAGGCCACCAGCCCGTGACAGCCATGGAACTGGTTTGAACACATCTCTTTAGTCTACTCCTGCCTTGGCCCTCTCCTCTGTTTTCTGTAGAAACGGACCTGTATGCAGATGAATATAATTCTTTTGCTTTTCTGTGCATTTTTTTTTTTTTTTGAAATTTCAGACATGCACTGTGTAGGATTCTGACTGGGGGCTTTTCAGAGATGGCAGAGGCAGCACAGACTGACTTTGATTTCAAACTGTATCCATCCCTTTCCGAACAAGCTGAGAAATTCTATCTACAACTTATATATTTCTTATGTATTGATTAAAAAAAAATTTTTTTTTAAAAGTTTATACAGATGAATCATATGTGAGGTGGATGTGGGCAAGATCTCCTAAGGATCACGAAGAGACCCTTTGGGTCTCTTTGAAAAGACTTACCAAGGAATTTTTAAAATGTGCCTTTGATCTGATCTGTTCTGAGATTATTTTGGAAGACAGAATCTTGCTCCATAGTGGAGGATGTGGCCTGGAACATGGGATCCTGATCCTTCTGCCTCAGACTCTTGGCTGTTGGAATTGTGGGCATATGGAACCATATGAGCCTGATCTAATCTCTAGTCTGAGCTAATTTTCTTCTGAAGCATTAAATGAGATTTTAGCATTTACTTTCCCTCTGCTAGTCATACAAGCTGTGTGCTGTGGGCCTAGTCCTCTAGAGTTACATCAACGCAGAAAGCCGAGTGATGACTCCAACCTCAGCAGAATGGAGTATTGATAGCCACACATTTTAGGTGAAAAGAAACAAAAAGATGCATTTCAAAGATCAAGAAGAAAATATGTTTAATATTTTCACCATAAGAGATCATAAATGCTTGAGGAGATAGATATGCTCCCTCTGATTTTAATCCTACATGTCATACATGTTACTGCATGGCAGCCTGTAAATAGGCACAGTTGGCAGAGTTTTTGTATGAATTTGAAACAAATTTGAATGCAAAAAGAGTTGGTTAAGAGAAAAATCAATAAATGGAGCAAAAAATCAACAGAGAAGAACTGATTGACAAAGATGATGTAAGACTTTTTGTATGTTGGACAGAAGATACTTGTGATGGTTGACTGTAATTATCAACTTGACAGAACCTAGGAGCTCCTGGGAAGAGCTCAGTGAGGGATTGGCAGCACTGAGTTCATGTATAGGCTTGAGCACCAGGTTGGTCGTCAGGTTTGAGCACTGAGTTGGTCTACAGGCAGAGCACTGGTTTAGTCTACAGGATGAGCACTGGCTTAGTCTACAGGCTGAGCGCTGGGTTGGTCTACAGGCAGAGCACTGGTTTAGTCTACAGGTTGAGCACTGGCTTAGTCTACAGGCTGAGCACTGGGTTGGTCTACAGCCTGAACACTGGGTTGGTCTACAGTCTTGACCATCAGGTTGGTCTACAGCCTGAACACTGGGTTGGTCTACAGTCTTGACCATCAGGTTGGTCTACAGGCTTATCTAGGGGGTTGTCTTAATACTCAGTCCACTGTGGGAGTGAGGGGGTCTGGCCTGTGCAAGAGTACAAAAGAGGAGCTGAACAAGCAAGAACAATGCTTTTACTCTCTTTGCTCTTGAATATTGATCCGGTCTGACTAACTTCCAGAATTCCTGCAGGGCAATGGAAGCATAAAAAAAAAAATGCATTTTTGTGAACAAAGCCTGAAACAATCTGATAATGTTCTGTAAGGAAATAGGAATTTTAAAAGAGAGTTCTTCATAAAAATGGAAACTGTCTGTAATTGGGTAAGTGAGAAAGGCAGGAAGACCATGGGAAAAGAGAAACCCGAATGAGCCCTGCGTGTTTGAGAGTGCCACACTGTTGTCTCATGGGGTTAGACTATGTGGAAAAATGTATGCTATTATTAACACAGATCATGGGAGAGGGAGTCAATGACTTTAAATAATTTTGAATTGTTCTGGAGGTGTCTAATGCAGGCTGTAATACATCAAGTGCATGTATTTGTTTTGTGATACTGTTCCTGGGAAGACCTGGTCTTCAGGGTTTCCCAGCATCCCTCAGTCCCTACCTGGCACTCCCTGCCCTTCCCCCGGAGGCTCCTCCCTATATAATCCAGATATTTCCCCCACCCTCTCTCTTTTCTTCTCCTCTTCTCTTCTCTCTCTCTGCACGTGTGCCCTTTCTCTCTTTCTCCCCCTCCCCCTGCCTCTGCCTCCCCATGGTGACTCCACTGGCCATAATACTTGGGGGACAGTGAACTCACCCCAGAGCAGTTTCCCAATAAGCATGCCTTTGATATAATCTAATGTGGCTTGAATTGGCTCATTTCACTGGTGAAGAAATAACCTCTCAATGAAGTTTTTAATCTTGGAGGAACTGCTACACAACAATATTATTAAATAATACAGCAAACATTAACACATACATATGATAGAGAAAATATAATGAAAAGAAAAAATAAAAGCACATGATTGGCATATATAAGAAAAATAGGGAAAGTTACAGAGAATGAGACAGAAGAAAGAAAACAGAAACAGAATTAAGTTTAAATGTACACATATATATGAAACTATATATATATATTTTTGCTTTTCAATCTATGTAAAGCTCAAAGATCCCAAAGACATCAATGATGTAGTCACAATAAAAGTGGTGCATAGCATGACTCCTGAGGACTGCAATGATAACAAGTGTTTAAGGTAAGATAAACAAGTGTCTTGTTCTTTTCTTTCTTTCTTTCTTTTAAAAAGAATTATTTATTTATTTTATTTATATGGGTACACTGTAGCTGTCTTCAGACAAACGAGAAGAGGGAATCAGATCCCATTACAGATGGTTGTGAGCCACCATGTGGTTTCTGGGAATTGAACTCAGGACCTCTGGAAGAGCAGTCAGTGCTCCTAACCGCTGAGCCATAAATAATTCTTTTTATTGTGAACAAACATATACATTTCTCTAGTTACTATTATTAGAAAGCAAAGGAAATCATCAGACTCAAGAGCCACCCACTTAAGAACTGACAAATTTAAGAACTAAGATATAAATTTATTTGGCTACATACAAAATTAAGAGCTAATATAAATTCTAAGACAGTGGCATTAACTACCATGGGAGCATTACTAATACACTATTTTGTGGAAGAAGAACATCCAGACATACCTAATTTCACAGAGAACTCACTAGACAAGTGGATTTACAAGTTTCACTTAGAAATGGGCCAAAGCAGTTTTCTTCTCAGAATCAAAATTCAGAACAAATAAAAATATTATGGTATTTAACCTTCACAAGTTTGAGCATTTACAAATAATATAAACCAAGTTTCACATTTTTTACAGCCCTTTGCGTGCTCGTTTTTTTCACTGTTGCTCCCAAGTTTATCTCCATTCCCAATTATGCCAGTTACATTGTTAGTAACAATGTAATAAAACAAACAAACAAAAATAACAATGTAACAGAAAACAAAACTCAGAGAAACCTTTCCAGGGCATGGAGAGATAGCCCAGGGTTAAGAGCTCTTACTGCTTTTGCAGAAGGTTAGAGTTGGGTTCCTAACATCTATGCAACACCTGTCATCACCACTCCAGTTCCTAGAGATGCAACAACACCTTCTGGATTCTGTGGTCATCTGCACACACAGACCGACACGCAAGTCTGTCTGTAAAATAAATAAAAATAATATACATGCAAGCAAGTGCATGTTTAGTAACCCAGGTTGTTTTTCGCCTCCTGGCAAGGCAATCATCAATACAACTTCATGATCATACTTGTTAGGTCACTTTGGTCCTCTAACTCTACCATCTAAAGGAGCATTTTGAATAACAACATAGTCTTTATGGATTGGAAAATATGACTTTTCATTCTGACCCAAATCAAACTGCACTACACAGATACAGCAAGAACACGTGGGCACTGTGGCCATTAAGCACAAAGGTTCTTACTGATCTTAAAGGCAGAACTAAGGCCGTGTGCATTCCTAGTTGCAAAGTTAGCAGAACGTAAGCACATCAAACTTCTCTCCGGAACCTTCTCTCCCACAATTCCATGGTTTCATTTCTTCCATAAAATACTCATCAGAAAATTCCTCATCACCAAGTGGCACCCACTTGAGGTGAGCAGCTAATCTGGATTTTATCTATGTCAATATCATAACATTTTTCAATTTTCAATTTATTTTTAATTATATGCATTATGTGTACATGTGAGTGTAGGTCCCCTTGGAGACCAAAAGGTGGTGTTGGATCCCCTGGAATTGGAATTACAGGTAGTTGCAAGCTACCTGATATAGGATCTGGAACAGAGGATAGATCCTCTGCAGGACCAGCAAGTGATCTTAACCACTGAGTCATCTCTTCTGTCCCCAATACACAAATATATTTTGTATATAAATGTCCTATTGGGATTCTTTCTGTAAATTTTATCTCAAAACTAGGCCTCTAACGTACTTCAAATGGGAACTTCCTTCAGCCTCCCCAAAGCCAAACTTGCCACAGAAGGGCCAACCACTGAGGTGACCTCTTGCTATTTCTGAAGGTGGATCACAAGGATGAGGACTGAGACACATTACTGTGTCTTCTGCATCATCACATGCTCATCTTCTTCAACAGACGGCTGAGAAAGCTTGCCTCACCAAGCTTGTCTTCTTCTGTGCACATAAGACATCTGTGTTCCTGATCTCCTGGTCTTTCCAGACCGTCTTTTTATCTCCAACTTTCTGTTCTGTATGCTCTCCTCCTGTATCCTGCCTGCATTGGCTCTCTGGCCCCAAGGACACCAAGGTCAGGTGTTGTGAGGTGGTACTGCTGCTCTTCTGTGTGGCATCTGTTCCATGCTCTTCCAGGGGTCAGCCCCCTGAGCTGGCTTCCATCTCCCAGCCCCACCTGACTGTCATCCAGCATAGCCATGCCTTCCTCTTCCTGTCACCAGCCATGTCTACTGCTTGAGACTTGAACCATGCTCAGGATAGTGGTTGCTACTCCAGGGTAGGTGGGCTTAGCTATTTGGGATCCCTTTAAGCATTAATTTTAGGATCTGTGAAATTTTCCGTAAAGGAAGCAGCTGAAATTCTCATGTGAATTTATTGATCTTGAAGATGAATCTTGGAAGTTTTATCATCTTAAGAATTCTAGCCTTCTACCTTACAATCCTTCTGCCTTATAATCCCAGTCTTCCACACCTTACAATGCTAACTTCCACCTTACAATGCTAACTTCCACCTTAACAATGGTAACTTCCACCTTAACAATGCTAACTTCCACCTTAACAATGCTAACT
>JADRCH010000031.1:11898437-11909964 GCA_019843965.1 Rhynchomys soricoides
ACAATGCTAACTTCCACCTTAACAATGCTAACTTCCACCTTAACAATCCTAGCTTCCACCTTATAGAGCTAGCCTTCTACCTTAACAATGCTAGCCTTCCACCTTAACAGTGCTAACCTTCCACCTTAAAAACCTTAGCCTACTGCCCTTCCACCTTAACAGTGCTAGCCTTCCACCTTAAGGATTCTACCTTCTAATCAAAAATACAAAATATTTTTTCAATTATTTAAATTTTTCTTAATTTCTTTCAAAGGTATTTTGCTTTTATACTTTTCTGCTTCCTACTGAAGGAATGAAGGAGTTTGTCCCAGGCTGACTGCTTGTTGTCTTGAAGTAAGAGAAACTGAGTCTGTGGAAAGGAGACAAAGCTCTCTACCAGTCCTTGGCTGACTGACATGATCCCCTTTGCAGATCACCTCAGACCTAGCAGCTCAATGAGAAAGAGGAACGTAGTCATTGGGAGGGAGGCTGGGCTTGAGGGGGCTGACTCTGCTCATCGGAGGTTCCCCCTCCTCTCTCTCTCCCTTTCTTTCTCTCTCTCTCTCATCTCTGTCTATCTGTCTATCATATGCCTCTCTCTCATCTCTGTCTGTCTGTCTATCATCTCTCCCTCTCTCTATCGTCTGTCTACTTATCTATGTCTATCTACTTATCTGTCTTTCTATTTACATATGTATGTATGTATCTATTTATCTATCTCTATCTACTTATCTATCTATACATTCATCCATCTATCTATTTACTTATGTATGTATGTATGTATCATCTATCTATCTATCTATCTATCTATCTATCTATCTATCATCTATCATCTATCTCTATCTATTTATCTATCTATCCATTCATCCATCTATCTAGTCATCTATCTATCTATCTATCTATCTATCTATCTATCCATCTATCTATCTATCTACATATCTCTCTCTGTATTTTAAACAGAGACTTATCATTCCCAGGCTGGCCTCAAGCTCATATATGAAGCAGAGAATGGCATTGAACTTCTGATCCTCCTGACTTCATGTCCGTATGCTGTGATTACAGGAATGTGTCACCATGCCTGGCTTTCTTTCAAAGTTCTTAATTTCGTTCATGGCATAGATCTCAAAATGTGTCAAGAAATACAGATTCCTACTATGTATCAATAAAAATATATGGAGATTTTATAGAATTTCAGTGATGTCAGTAATATTGAAATAGACCTATGAACATCAGGGTCGACTTTTATAGCACCAAGACTCTAGCAGGTGCTTGTGCATAAAATTCCTCTCAGAGAGCTATATGGAAGTAGCTAGCACCACACAAAGGAAGGCAGAAAAGAGAGACTGTCTATAAGCAGGTAGGCCAACTGGGTAGATGAGGATCCTAAATGTTATAAAAATCACAATATCTGAACAAACATGAAAGATGACATGCAGTACTTTTCTGACCATACTCCTTGCTCTCCCTCCAGACCCATTACCTACACACACGCACCTTGTGTGCTCTGAAAAACGCCAGTTTTGTTTTAGCAGAATTGAGTAGGCCTGTCTGCACCAGGGTGGAAAGGAGCACACTCCTCCAACTGACTGCAGTGAGAAGGCTCTCTTCTCTGGTACTGTCTTACAATCAGCCCAGCTCACGAAATAAAACCAAGCTCTGAACAGCTGCATAGCCACAGCTAGAGGAAGGTCCCATTTCCCCACGGCTGCCAAGGATTCTGTCCAAATGGCTCAGCATCGTGACATCTTCTTTCTTATGTTTCAACAGGACTTTGTTGTGTGCATCATGGGCTTGAAGGGGTAGAAGGAACAAGCAGCTCAGTGTTAGAATCGGTGTTCACTGAGTGTTCATATGTACTGCTTTTCTGCTCGCATATATATCAATATGTATTGCTAATTCAATGTCAAAAATTGACCTCTTTTTTTGGTCAATATATGCTTCTTGGAGCAATAAATCTTTGTAATCACCATGGTTTAAATCAATTCTCACTTATGATCTATACATCATCTCTCAGTCAAACTTCCCATGCTTCAGATACATTGGGCACCGGATTACTAGTGTTGGAGTGCCAGCAAAGCTATTCTGAGAGTTGGGGATGCTTATGGCCTGCTCTTGGTCAGAAGAGCTGAATGTAACATGAAAAATAACAGCAAAAGTATGTAAGGTGCTTTCCTTGAGATTGAGACTGCTTGTTGCAAAATGTGTATAGTGTAAGAAGCCTAAGGGCATCCAAACAGTACCTCTATTGTAGTATGCTAGAATCCTATCTTTCTAAGACCAAGTCATCTAAAAAAATGTCATCAGTAGCATCTAATACCAAATTGACTTTTCTTTTCATGGGGATCTTAGGTTAGCAATAGAAGTTGTTTTAAAGATGAAGTCATGAATCAGATCAAGTTCCCAAGGATAAAGCCTTCAGGTGAGAGCTCCCAAATGGCTCTGCTTGGTCACAAGGCAGAGCCCAGTGTCTGGCTGTAGTGAGCATGAGGAGTGTTAGGAGTGACAACTAGCCATGTGGGTTGTAGCAACCCCACAAAATCCCCCAGTTCCCTCTTTAGAGCACTAAGAAAAAAAATCCCTCATCCTGGAGGTCAGGAGCACACCAAAGCCCAGGTCATGGCATTCCATCTCCTGACCTTCAAGGACCGGTTGACCAGAAGATTCTTTGCGTGGAAAATTCTATATTGTAGGGATCCTTATGGCATCTCTAATGGGACTAACCCACACTTCTCATCTCATGGATAGGTCTTATTGTATTCATGCTCTGTATGTTGACACAGCAGGAAAGGTCTCCAGGTGGCCTTAGATCAACCTAATTCTTTGCCTCATGTGGGTAGGTAGCTTTCCTAGTCCTCCAACTGCTGTGCTGTGGGAACACTTAGGTACAGATTATTCACATGAAATGTCTAGGGTTAGATTTTTCAAAACCTACTTTAATAAGTGTTCTCAATACTCCCCCCCCCGCCCATTGTCCAAAGGTAGGAGAGAAAAGATGGTAAATAAGACAAGGGGGTGTGGACCTGTTGAGATGTAGTTTTCCATTGTCAGGACACCAGCAATCCAGTTCAGTAGTGTCAGTATACTAAACATGAATCAGTGGTGGTGGCATGATCCAGCAGAAATAGCCAGTCCTCTATTGAATCAGTACAACTCAGCAGGAACAACTAGAACCAGCTGGGATGCCAGGAGAAGTTCTTTGCTATGCCTCTCTCAACGAAGTGAAGATCAGCAAAGACTCAAGACCAGTGAAGAGCTGCACAGCCAGCTAGCTATGCCATCACACAATCACTGTTAATTGAATCACTTATACTCTTTCCAAAGATCACATGTCCTCCCATGTGTCTTGCCTCAGCACAACATGATGTGAATCTGCATCATGTGACACAACCAGAAATATCCACTTAAGAAGTGGGATCCCTGAACCTCACAGAAGCAGCTTATAAGGACTTGCAGCCTACCTGACTATGAGGGGTTTTTTGTTTTTTTGGTTTTTTTGGTTTTTTCGATACAGGGTTTCTCTGTATAGCCATGGCTGTCCTGGAACTGTCCTGGAACTCATTCTGTAGACCATTATGAGTTCTAAGGCTGCATGGTGCCTTTTTGTTGGAGGTTCTACCTCCTTGGACTCAGACAAGTTGGTAACAAGGGCGCTCAACTCTGATTTCCAGACAGCAGATCCCACAGTGGCTTGGAATAAAGAAATCACTCTGGGTAGATTCCTGAATATTGAGCAGATATTTCCAAGACACTGGAATGCCTAACTTACTCACCTTTATTTTCTCTAGCAACTGAAGTAGTCAGTCATAGCCCTCTGGTTGTGTGGGTTTGGTGGAATCTGCCCTGTTTCTTAATGGCTTAATGCTTCACACATGGCCCATATTGACATCATTTCTCAGACACTTATATGCCAATCCTGTCTCTTCTGCTAATTCTGCCCAGTGAGTGGTCTTATTTCTGTTAGGACATGAATGACCAATTTTGCAGCAAATGCGTTATGGGTATTTATCATGAGTGGTGAGTGCAGTGCAGAGATGAAGAAAGAAAGACTCTTGAACTAGGAAGGTCCAGATCAACCTTTAGACTCTTTAGAGAACAGTGAACTAATCCATATAATTGGGATGGAAGGTTTTTAGACTTGATACATCCATTAATATTAAATCTCTGCCCAAAGTTTGATGTGGTCATTCCCTGCCTCCTCTTTGTCCTCTCTGTTCCCTGTTACCATGGCTGGTATTACTCTATAACCTCATACTAAGTGTCAGCAAATATAGAAGAAAATAAAATACAGCCTATATTTTAGCTGAGAAGGCAAAACTAATTTATATAGAAGAAATGAAGCCCAGGAGTAGTGAAATTGTGATCATGGTGTATAAATTGGCCTGTGACAGAAGCAGCCTGGTTATCTAGACCTGCTCTGACTTACACACTCTGCATGGAGTCTTTGTAAGCTCCACCCTCTCCCCCAGCCCAGCCTCTGAAATAGCATATTTCCATATTTCCTTTCCCTTAATGAGAAGGGATTTAAGCCTTAGTGAGACAAACAATTTCTCCAGTCCTGCGACCAGAAGTAAGATAACTTTCCTCACCGTCAGGTCTCCTGGAGATTCAGCATCTTTGTGAACACTAAAATACAAGCCAGTGTTGAACTTGTCCATTCTTGTCTGTTTTTCATTCATTCTTTCTCTCATCATTCCTTGTTCTTTTTTTTTTTTTTTTTAAATTTCTGTCCATCTGGATTCCTCCCCCCAACATTTTAGATAAATGATTACATAGTTAAACTTTTGTTTGCTTTCTTAACTCGTGAGTGAACTCCAGGCTGCCTTTCTCCCTCTTGGCCCTGTCTTAATTTACCCCACAAAATTTAATGTCATACTTTTCTTGTTTATCAAAATATTTTCTAATCTCCAATTTAACTTCATTTTGACCCATGGGATTTAAAACATTATGTAACTATTGGGGATTTTTTCCAATTATTGATTTTTTTCTGTGATTCAGATTAAGTTTTAATCCTCTGTGGTTAGAATATTCTGTATAAATCCAATTGTTTTGGCAATCTACATTCTGTGGTGAAATCCTGTGGTCTTTTTGGTAAACACTTGTGAGATTGAAATATCTTAACTACAATGAACACTCTAACGTTGGTGACAGGAGGCTCTTTATGTCAGTTATTTAAAATTTGCTAACCATGTTTGAATATTTCACATTTTTGCTGGGCTTTTTTCATTTATTGATTCAGTGGAACAGTTTTAAACTCAATGATAATTAATTGTGGAAAACTGGTAAAGTGTTGGGTAAGTTTATAAAGACCGGGTGAAGTCTTGAGTAAACATGTATTGTTGACATGGGAATGACCATGTCAAGGACCATGACTAAAACCCACAAGAAATTGCCAAAGCCTTCCTCTCCCTGGGTCAGGATCAGAGGGATAGCAAAGACTTCCTCCAGATAAATGCGAGTGTTGAATAGTATGTGCAAGTATGAGTGTTTACCAATAACTGACAAGTATACTGGCTGGTTTTGTGTGTCAACTTGACACAGCTGTAGTTATCACAGAGAAAGGAACCTCCCTTGAGGAAATGCCTCCATGAGATACAGCTATAAGGCATTTTCTCAGTTAGTGATCAAGGTAGGAGGGCCCAGCCCATTGTGAGTAGTGCCATCCCTGGGCTGGTAGTCCTGGATTCTATAAGAGAGCAAGCAGAGCAAGCCAGGGGAAGCAAGCCAGTAAGTAGCACCTCTCTATGGCCTCTGCATCAGCTCCTGCCTGCAAGTGCCTACCTTGTGTGAGTTCCTGTCTTGACTTCCTTTGGTGATGAACAGCAATGCGGAAGTGTAAGCTGAATAAACCTTTTCTTCCCCAACTTGCTCCTTGATCATGATGTTGTATGCAGGAATACAAACCCTGACTAAGACAACAAGTGTGTGCAAAACCTAGCAACTGCAGGTTTTCTCGTATTGTATGTTAACAATCTCAGACTACTTGCCTACAGAGACCTACCCAGACCAGCTAACACCTGCCCCCCTGGGGGATGCTGAACATAGTAACCATGCTGAGGGTCTGGGTTGTTATGCAGTAGGTACCCTCTATGAGAACAAACACAATCTAATCCCAGATTATTCTTTCTTTGTGTCTATTCTTTTTTCATTCTCTCACCTCTCCAGACAGGTTTCTAGGACTAAGCCAAGCAGATAGGGCAATTAATGAGTTGTTTACTTCTTAATTAATTTAAAATTTATGCTGTTTAGTGATGTGAATCTGAATAGTCCCCATAGGCTTGTAGGTGTAATTGATTACTAGGGAGTGGCATTGTTTGAAAGGATTAGGAAATAGGCCTTGTTGGAGGAAGTATGTCACTGGGGTGGGCTTTGGGGTTTCAGAAACCTAAACTAGATCTAGAAGCTTTCTCTCTTCCTGCTGCCTGCAGATCTGGATGTAGAGCCCTCAGCTCCTTCTCCAGCACAACGTCTGCCTGTGTGCTGCCACGATGAGGATGTGCTAAACCTCTGAAACTTCAAGCTAGCCCCACATAAGTGTGTTCCTTTATAGAGTTGCTGTGGTCATGGTGTCTCTCTTTAGCAATGCAGGTCGGTATTTGTTAGGTTATGCTTAGGCTCATTGCAGATATAAAATGTTTGCATGGTCTGTTTATATTAATGCATTTATTATCATTGATATTCTTATCCTGATCACTATATTCTCTAAGTCTACCAGATTTGACATTAATATGTGGATAATTGAATATTTTTTAGGTTAGTGTTTCTATAAAATACAGTTTCCTTTTATTTTCAACATTTCTGTACTTCTATGGTAAAAGTGTGGGGTTTTTTTTGACCATAGATATTATTTTAGCATGTCTAATAATAAAATAATACAATTTTGAGGTGTGTGTCTCCTTTTCTTAACATATGATTGTGAGAGTCAGATACATTGTTGCATATAGAAATAGATGTGTTACTTTCTGATTCTGTTAGTCATTCTCACTGCTGCAATAAAATACACAAGAAACTTAAGGAAGGCAGGGTGTATGGGAAGGCATGGCGGCAGGAGCTCTAGGCAGCAGCTCTCATGACATCCTCAGCCAGGAAACAGAGAGAAGAATGGCTGCTGTTTAGATTGCTTTCTCCTTTTAATTAAGTAGGAGTCTGGCCAACATGTAGAAGAATGCAAATTGATCCATTCCTATCTCCCTGTACAAAGCTCAAGTCCAAGTGGATCAAGAACCTCCACATAAAACCAGATACACTGAATCTAACAGAAGAGAAAGTGGGGGAAAGTCTCAAACTCATGGGCACAGGGGAAAAGTTCCTGAACAGAACACCAATGGCTTATGCTCTAAGATCAAGAATTGACAAATGGAGACTCATGAAATTGCAAAGTTTCTGTAAGGCAAAGGACACTGTAAATAGGACAAAACGGCAACCAACAGATTGGAAAAAGATCTTTACCAATCCTACATCCGATAGAGGGCTAATATCCAATGTATACAAAGAACTAAGAAGTTAGACTCCAGAGAACCAAATAACCCTATCAAAAAATGGGGAATAGAACTAAACAGAGAATTCTCAACTGAGGAAACTCATAGGGCTGAGAAGCACCTAAAGAAATGTCCAACATCCTTAGTCATCCAGGAAATGCAAATCAAAACAACCCTGAGAGTCTACCTCACACCAGTCAGAATAGCTAAGATCAAATACTCAGGTGACAGCAGATGCTGGCGAGGATGTGGAGAAAGAGGAACACTCCTCCATTACTGGTGGGATTGCAAACTGGTATAACCACTCTGGAAATCAGTTTGGTGGACCCTCAGAAAAATGGACATAATACTACCTGAGAACCCATCTATACCACTCCTGGGCATATACCCAGAAGATGCTCCAACATGTAATAAGGACACGTGCTCCACTATGTTCATAGCAGCCATACTTATAATAGCCAGAAGCTGGAAACAACCCAGATGTCCCTCAACAGAGGAATGGATACAGAAAATGTGGTACATTTACACAATGGAATACTACTCAGCTATTAAAAACAATGATTTCATGAAATTTGCAGGCAAATGGATGGAAGTTGAAAATATCATCCTGAGTGAGGTAACTCAGCCACAAAAGAACAAACACAGTATGTACTCTCTGATAAGTGGATATTAGCCCAAAAGTTTCGAATACCCAAGATTCAATTCACAGCAAAGGTTAGACTGAGCATGGGGTCCCAGCTGGAGGAGTTGGAGAAGGGACTGAAGGAGCTGAGGGAGTTTGCAGCCCCATGGAGGGAGCAACGGTGTCAACTGGCCTGACCTCCCAGTGCTCCAGGAGACTGGACCACAAACCAAAGAATAAACATGGAAGTACCCATGGTGCTGGCCACCTATGTGGCAGAGGAGGGCCTTGTTTGCCATCAGTGGGAGGAGAGGCCCTTGGGCCTGAGTGTGTTAGATGCCCCAACTAACATAGGGAAAGAAGACGGGAGTGGGTGAGCGGGTAGGGGAATACTGTCATAGAGGCATGGGGATTGGGGATGAGATAGGGGGTTTCTGAAGGGGAGACCTGGAAAGAGGAAAACATTTGAAATATAAATAAAGTATCAAAAAAAAAAAAAGTAGGAGTCTTGGCTGTGTACGGTGCTGCCACAGTCAAAGTGACTCTTCCCTCCTCACTCAGACTTCTGAAAACCCTCTTACAAACAAGTCCAGATCTTCTAGATGGTTCTAAACCCAGTCAGCATCGAAGGTCAATGATGACACATCCCTTCATTGGAGTGTTTTAGAAATTTGGTGCCCTTTATTGACTAAAAAAAATTCTACTTTTCTTTATCAAGACTAGAAAAATATTAGTAACATAGAATTAGGACATAGTTTCCTGAATTGTGGGTCAGAACACACATTAGGTTGCACACCTGAATGCAAGGGTATAAAAATCAGGCAATAGTAAGTTAAATGATAAAAAATTATTTCAAAATCTAGTGTAGAGTGATTCCAAGATGTTCTCTGCAGAACCTGCCTATGTTACAATGTGTGATTTCCCTGCAGCCTGTGTTATGAATATGACATGGGTACTTTCCAACGTGCCTGACATCGCTCCTTACAACACCCATGTGCACTGAATGGAACAGGATCCGATTTGGAAACTTTGTATATTACAGACTGGAGTGTTCTTATTTTGCATATTAAGTTTTCTGCTCTTACAGAAACAATGGTTTAATTACAGAAAGCAAACATTGTTTTTATTGTCTTTTCTTGGCATTTGGGGAGTGGGGGTTGAATCTTTAGTACTTTTAAAATTATGGTAACAGCTTTGAGAAATAAATCTTTTTAAAAACTTTTTATTGGTTCTTTCACATCATTCACCCCAATCCCACTCATTTCCCTCTCTCCTCATACCAGCTCTACCCTGATGCTCCAACGAGGTCAGGACCAGCTCATCTGAATGCTGTATCTGGTGAAGTACGCGGTAAGTTCTCCATTCTCATGACCTTAGGGCCAGCTCTCCGGCTTGCTATAGATGGGAAGAGACAAGAGAGGGGAGAAGGGCATCCTTCCCTTGCTAGTTCCACTGCCCAGCAGACAAGAGGCAGGGCTGACTTTCTTTTGCTCATGCCCTTGGGGCAGACTCTACTGCAACCCCCACAACCAGGGCCAGCCCTACTGTGCTGCCCAGGTGAGGTCCAGGACATGCTTTACTGAGTGCTGCAGAAGCTGAGGGACAGGGACAGCTCTCCTTCTCTCGTGAATCCTGGGCCGACTCTTTCACTGCCATAGGTGGCAAGGGGTGAGAGTGGGAAGAGCATAGCTCCCTCATCCATGCAGACACATGGTAGACAACTTGTGGTGCCAGCTCTCCCAAGCTCATTGCCCTCAGGGCTGGCTCACCTGTACTTCCACCATCAGGGTCAGCTCTACTGTGCTGCCCACGTTAGCTACAGAGCCTTCTCTCCCCAGTGCTGCAGCTGGTGAGGGGCAGTGACAGTCATTTCACTCTGATGACCTTGGGACCAGCTCTCCTGCCTGCTGTAGGTGGCAAAGGGTGAAGTGAGGGGCATTTCTCTCTCACCCATGTTATCACTTGGCAGAAAAATAGCAGGGCCAGCTCTCCCATGCAAATGCCCTTAGGGATGTTTTTTTCCTATTCCCCTGCCATCAGAGTCAGTTCTATTGAGCTGCCAGGGTAATGTTCGGAGCCTGTTCTTCCCAGTGCTGCAGCTGGTGAGGGGCAGGGATGATGGCAGGGAGATGGAACGAAGCCTAAGATAGGGGTCCCTGCTGGTGTTTATCCGGGTGAGAAACGGTGTGGTCTAAGATGAAAGCTGTAGTTCTCAAGTTCCTGAGCACCCAGATGCCACTGAGAACTTTGAAGAGTTAAGAATGGGTGTAGGAGGCTGAGACAAACCAGATATGGGATCCAGCTAAGCTCAGGGTGAGTCCCATGGTGATCCTTGAGAAAGGAGATAGTCCTTGCCTGTCCAAAACTGCTTTATTTATCATGGAAAGATATATATATATATATTTTCCAGTGGTGGTTCAGGGTGGACCAGAGATTAAATACCTTTTGCAGGATGGGATGCCTGGGAAGAGACGCTTATTGGCTAAACCCTCAGAGCCCATCTAGATACCTCATTAACATGGAGAACTCTAAGCTCTAAGCTACATGACCAGTTGTCATGATCCTCTTAGTGGGGTGTCATGGTCATGTGCTCCAGGACAGGAACTTGGTTGGGAGTATATTTAAATGCCTTTCATTCTTGTACTGGCTGTTTTTGTGTGTCAACTTGACACAAGTTGGAGTTATCACAGAGAAAAGAACTTCAGGTGAGAAAATGCCTCCATGAGATCCAGCTGTAAGGCATTTTCTCAATTAGTGATCAAGGGGGGAGGGCCCATTGTGGATGGTGCCGTCCCTGAGCTGGTAGTCTTGGGTTCTATAAGAGAGCAAGCTGAGAAATCTCCTGCTTCCTGACCTGCTTGAGTTCCATTCCTGACTTCCTTTAGTGATGAACATCAGTGTGTTAGTGTAAGCTAAATAAACCTTTTCCTCCCCAGCTTGCTTCTTGGTCATGATGTTTTGTGCAGGAATAGAAACCCTGACTAAGACAATTCTCAATTATGAAAGTTGCTGAGGGTCCTGAATCTACTCGACCTTACTAGTTTTTCAGTCTGGTGGCACAGTCCACTGCATGGTCACTAGGTAGGAGGCTATCTCTCCATCATCCATGCCATTGCATGGGAGATGAGTGGTAGAGCCAGTTCTCCCATGCTCATACCCTCAGGGTCATCTCACCTGCCACTTCTGCAATATGTGGTGCCCAGTATCCCGAACAGCTGGCTGAGGGCAGAGTCAGCTCTCCTTTTATGCCCCAGGGCCAGTTCTCCCGTGATATCCAGGCAAGAGGTAGGCCCATTTCTGCACAGCCCTTAGGCATCAACATGTCCCTTGATGGCAGCCCAGACCAGGGCTGTAGTGGTAACAGACTTCTGCTGCTGCAAGGTCTCAGACTCAGATTGGTCCCCCAGTGGCACCATAAGCTAGGACACCTCTCCCCATTGGTCCCAGGTAG
>JADRCH010000031.1:11909974-11989188 GCA_019843965.1 Rhynchomys soricoides
TCTTCTCTGTCACCTATTGGCACACATGTGGCACAGCAACCATGCCTGCAATGCCTCTGGGGGCAGTTTTCTTCTTGTATTTAAGTATCAGATTAATATACTTTGTATTATAGTGCTAGAATGTTTGGTTTTTAAAATTTGTTGTTTTACTATAGAAATATCTGCTCATCCATATCCATGGCTGCCTTACACTAGGAAGCAAAAATAGCCTTGATGAACATCAGCTGTTGAATGGATAATGGGAATGTGGTATATTTATACAAAAGGAAATCATTTAGCTATTAATAAAAATGAAACTCACAGATGAATGGAAGGATCTGGAAGAATCACTGTGTGTGAGGTAATCCAGCCCAGAAAGACAAACTTTGCTTATTTTCTCTCATTTGTGGATGCTGGCTTTGCATATTCAGGTCTGTGGCCTAGCAGCCTCCGCAGAAAGTGATTTACAGAATGTACTTGTTTGAAGGGCTAAGTAGGAATGACAGAACACAAAAGGTTGAATTGGGGTTTGTCCTGGCTGGATTTTTGTCAACTTGGCACAGGTTAAGAGTCATTGGGAAGATAGAACTGCTGTTGAGAAAATGCTACCACCAGATGAGCCTGTGGGCAAGACTGTAGAGCATTTTATTGATTAACAATTAATATAGGAGGGCCCAACTCATGGGGGGGGTGCCAGCTCTGGGGGGCAGGTGCTGAGCTGCATAAGAAGACAACCTGTGTGAGCCATAAGGAGCAAGCTGTAGAGACCAAACCAGGGAGTAGTTTCATTACAACAATAAAAAACCCTGACTAAGACAGGGTTGAAAAGGGGAGGGTAGGCTGGAGGAGAGAATGTGGAGAGGGTTAAATAACACTAAAGACATTTGAAAAGTTATATGGAAATCTATACCATAGAAACACACGCATGCACACACACACACACAGAGAGAGAGAGAGAGAGAGAGAGCGCTAAAATGGAGTTACCCTAAAATAGAGCAATAAATAGCCCTACTAGACACTATAGGCTAACACATAAAAAGACAAGTTCCAGAAATTGATTATTTCTTTTGGAGTTTTTGGCCAGTGAGGTGCCAAAGACCTCCAAATTACAATCTATTGCTATTGCTCTAGGTTGACCTCCAGAACTTGACAGTAAGACCCTATTGCTGAAAATAACATCTATTTGTATCATAGGACATGAAAAAGTCAGGCTGATACTGATAGTTTTCATAATACTGAAAGTTGCTATTCTTAGAACATGGAAAAATAATCAGCAATCTTACATAGATGTGGACCCTGGGATCTAGAATAATGTCTGGCCTAGAAAGACATGCTCACTGGTTCGATACTTTGTGATTGTATTTAAGTTTGCTTTACAAGATGAAACCTATAATTGGCACTATTATCAGGCCAAGAAACCATGGCTAGGTAGGTCTTAGGCCCGAGAGGAGAATCTACTACTATCATTCTGCTAAATACAGCATTAAAATAACTCCTAATGACATCATTTAGACAGATCAATGCATTTCTAAACCCTCATCAAAGAAGGTTCTATTTGTGATTAGTGCAGAGACCCAAAGCTGGCCAAGATGCAGAGAGTAAGAGATTGCAGAATGCTCAAACCCTAAATGGAACATGTGTTCCACATTCTTTCCTTCCAGTTCTCAGGGTTCATTGTGGTAAAGGGGTTGGAAAGGGTGTGAGAGGCAGAAATGGTTGATAACTATGCAAGAACAGTGTCTTCTGGACACAGGAGGTCAGTTGTACATATGAACTGAGAGTAATTGTGACAGACCTGTATACACTATAGACACAAGACCTATGTATGCTCAAGCTAAACTAAGTATATAGAAAGCGGAATTGGGTATAAAATACCACCCCTAGCAGAGAAAGTATTGGTAATGGTTATCTGCTTGTAGGGGGAGAGTCAGTTTTCTCTGAGAAAACTTACCACTGGTAAGTCAACTATGCTCCATTGGAAGACTGCACATCCAGGAATATTTGGGTCACACAAATTGGTCTTGATAGGGTTAAAATAACAACAAAAGGAATTGGAGTAGGTATAGAAGTGAATCTGGATCTGGAAGGAGCTGGAGGAATGGGGCTCTGTGATCATAATACCCAGAAAACTCACAAAGAACTAAAGTATGCTGTTTGAGTTGCTGACTTAAGTGTCTTCAAAAAGTAATTAAATGAATATTGGCTTCAGATGAGAGGAAAATTTCCAACAATTTCTGAAGTGGCCTTAAACATACTTTTGCCTCTTTGCACTAAACATTTATGTAAAGTGGTATTCTCAGAGTTGCTGACTATAAAATCAAACTATCAATCTACACTGGAAAACATTGAAGATACTCTGCATCCTGCAGTATCAAATAGTCAGCCAAGATTTAATTCCTTATGTAAAACCAAGTACATCCACCTCATTAGCATGCAAATTTGCTTTTGTCTTTAGTGGTAAATTACATCCATACCAAAATAGTAAAATTATATGCATACCCAAGGATCATTTTAAAATAAGTTTCTCTATGATTTATTATTAGCAAATGTTTATGTGTATATCTAATTTGCAAACCTATATCTCAGGCTCACATGAAAATTTCTCTGTAAAAGTAACATTTATTTGTTTGAAATAATTGCCATCTCAGAGGTTTACTGCTGAATAAGCTCACTCCTTCCAGTTCTTTCTGAACTCTTGCTAGCTGGTTCAACTCAGCTGTTTTGGCTTAAACTCCTCTCTAAGCTGACTATTTCAATCTGGCTTCTCTCAGCTTCCCATTGAATTGCTCTGCTTGGCGTCACATTAACTCTGTCAATTTGTTCTAATCTTCTGTCTCCTTCTTATTCTTTGGCTTCACCTGTTTCTGCTGACCTACACTGTATGAATAATCAACTCTATTGCACTGCACTCATTGCACTGCACTCACTGCACTGACTCCCAGTTGACTGATTTAACTCCACTGCACTGAGCTCAACTGACTGAACAGAGCTGACTGACTCTTCCTGTCCCTGGTCTTAGATACTTTTCTCCTGAGAGTTGGGTATATCCTACTTCTGACTCATTCTGTCAAATCTTTCTCTGATTCGCCTCTTTGTCTGTTCCTTAATTAGATGTCATTGTTTGGGATTAAAGATTTGTACTAAAAGCAGATCTGCATTTCAGTCAGATCATACTGTACACCAGGGCATACCTGTATTCTGGCTGGATCATATAGACCTAGAAGGTCTTTGGATATGATCTCTTGCCTGAGCAGCCTTGTTGCTGGATTAAAATTCCTTTACATTTCTTAGGTGAAAAGAAGTTGAGAGTGGAAAAGTTTAAGAAGTCTTACACTAGAAATCCGAATTAAACTTCAAAGACTACACAAACTATTGAGATGTATAGGCCTAAAGAGAATATGATGTCTATTCAGCAGGAGTAAACCTGTGAACCATGCAGACTACTGGCCTAGGACTACACCTTGAAAATATGAGATGATCCTGCAGCTCCCTCCCAGTGTTTCCATAACAACACTGGGGCTACTGGACATGCAGCTAGGTGAGTACAGAGAAAGCATGGAATTAGACCCAATCCATGCTTGACATAGGAGAGCAATGAAAAACTAGCCAGACTGTGAGATGCACTGGTGTCCTGGTGAGGTTCCTGCAAGGGTGTGAACAGCAGAGAATTCTATGTCTGTCTCTGGAATCTCTGTGCCATCTTTACTAGCCATGACTTGTTATCTGAGGTCTTTTGGCATTTGGGTATCTATATTGGTTACTGTTGTGATTGAAATATGAGATGTACCTTGTAGGTACATGTTTTTGGACTCTTGTGCTTGGTTTCCAGCTGGTGATAATATCTGGGAAGATTATAGAATCTCGAGGAGGTTGGTACCTTCCTGGCCTGAGGGGTAGAGTCCCTCCTGGAAGGGTATACCAGGCAACAGGGAGGGGGAGTATGGAAGCTGATGGACTCTATTTTCCTGAAACTGGTAGCTATAGAAGCCCTTTCTTGCTTCAGTTTCCTTTTCAGTATATTTGCTCACACCAGTGAAAAAGAAACAAGTATAGATTCCAGTTTTCTGCTCATTCACCAACTCCTTCCCACTTCTATTATCAGTCAAGAATAGAGCCAGTTGTTTAAGTTTAGAATTTGGCTAGTTTTCCTAAATGCCTGGTGCTACTGGGAAATAGTAACAACTTTAGGAAATGGGCCCCATGAAAAGAGCTAGGTGGTCAGAAGTGTGGAGGAGATAGAAGGACCACAGGCCTTTCTCCCATCCTTTGCTTCTGAGCTGGCATGAAGTGAGAAGCCACCTCTATAAAATGCTTTTAAAATAACACAACTATGTCCAGTCATTAAAAAAAACACAGCAACTTATAAACTTCCCTCCTTAACTGGTTCTTAAGTTCTGTCACAGTGATATAAATCTGACTAACAAACTAGCCCTTTTACTTAGAAGCTTGTGTTGCTCTCTGTTGACCCTCCTTGGATGTGGTTAATGCTGAGATTCTGGGTAACTTGTACACCTAGGGTATGACCTGATACAGAGCTATCCCACACTCAAGAGAGATCCAGAAAACACATGTATGCAAAGAAATGTAGCCAACGTAAGGAGGAGGATGCCACAACAGATGGGACAAGTAGACGCCATACTTAAGGGGTCAGAAGGTTACAAGAATAGGTAACGTGTGGGAATCTTAAGGTAAACAGTACATAGAACCTGTTGGGATGGCTGAGGCTGGTAGTGATCTCGCTAGGGCTCCATTCTGGGGCTCTGGTCTTTGGATCACTGTCAGCAGGGATCAGCAACGTTTCTCCCACTCTATATAAGGTAACTAAAGCAACATAAGTCATCCTTTTATGTGACTCTTAATTATTTTCCCTCCATGAATCAAAAGACTGTCAATAAGTGAGCTCTTCCTCCCCTCTGCATGCATAACTAAAGCGCCATTCATTAGACTCCAAGCAGAATTATTGATAAAGTGTGCAAGGTTATTGAGAGCAATAAAACAACATTATGTTGGTAGCGATGGATGCTTTACAGCTTTCAGGGCATTTTGTTGCCTATTAATTCTTCCAATCCTTCAAACTTCCCAGAAGATATCTGACAATGGAGGCCATGACTTCTCATTCTTTCCACTAGGCCATTTCTGAAGGTGTTGATGCTGAGGAACTCTGGTCAAGGTGTGCACATGACTGTAATTCTCCATGTACCTCTATTGTTATGCCCATGTCCCAGTGCTAAGCTCTACACACACACACACACACACACTCACATGCACACGCACACACCCACGCATACACACACATACACACAAACACTTGAAGAGAACATGAATTTGAGAGGGAAAAATGCAGAGATGTAGGCGGTGAAAGAGGGAAGAGTGGCAAATTTGATAACGGAATATCCAGAGTCCAAATACAAATGGAAAAGAGTCATCTTTCTCAGACCATGACTAAAGGTTAATTCAATGTTCCACCCCTAGCTGAGGAACTGTTGGCAATTGATGGCTGAGTCACTTTTCTTTGAGGCTGTGTACACTGGTAGGTTGCTCATGGAGCCTGGTACATGGCTCCATACCCATGAACTTATGAGCACAACTAAATGTACTTGGTTGGTTATAAAACAACACAAAAAGACATGAATTTGGGAGAAAGATGTGTTGGAGGGGGCCTGAGAAGTGTTGTGCAGGGAGTAGATGGTAGTTATGGGAAAATATGATGGAGATATTGTCAACTTGGGGCAAGTCTGTCATGTTGGCAGAGAGAACCTCAGTTGATTGTCTTGGTCAGATTGTTCTGTGGCCATGTCCATGAGGAACTGCCTTGATTGATGACAATGTGGGAGGGCTCAGGTTACTGTGGGTGGTACCATCCCTAGGCAGGAGGGCCTGGGATATATGAGAAAGATGCTGATTATAAGCCAATGAGTGAGCCAGTAAGCAGCATACTACAGTGGTTTCTGCTTTGGGTTCCTGTCTTGGCTTCCATTCATAATGGACTGTGAACTGGAAATGTGAGCAGGTATAAACTTTTGGTCAGAAGGTTTTGTCCCAGAAACAGAAAACAAAATAGAAGAGATATATTGTACACATGTATGAACATTTTGAGGATTAAATAAAAATATCATTTAAGAAAAAAACCCTCAAGATGGATCATATATGTTGACACATCAAACAAAACTGTAAAGAAGATATTGTGAGATGTTTGAATAAACATATTTCTAAGTGGGCACAAAAGTTAATTCAATCCAAGGACAAACGGACAGCTAATTTGATGTCCTGTAAATGATACCAGTAGGGAAATGAAATGACAAGACTCAGGCAAAATGTCAAAGAAAACATCTCTGAGAGAGTTTGGAGAATATATGAAGAATCCAAGAAACTCAATAAAACGATCGTCACATTACAAATGGCTGAATACTTGACCAACTGCTATGCAACTGGGGGTGTGGTGATGGCCAGTAGACACATGAAAAAATGTTTGCTTTACCAGTTAGCAAGTAAGTGTAAAGAAAAATCACAGCATATGCCACTGTTGTCTTATAGAAGGTTAAAACCAAGAAACCTGGCCACACTCCATCTTGATAGGTAGGAGAGAAGTCAGCATAATTGGCTGATGTGCTATTCCTCATGTGAAAATGGAGTGTTCTGGTTCATAGAAAATACAGCAGCAGAAGGCACTGCCTTATGTGACAGATAACTTAAACGTTCCCTCGCCCTTGACTATGGCATTCCACTGTTGGCCATTACCTAGAGGAAGTGAGAGTGCGTATCCATGAAACAATTAGCAACAGATGAATAGCACAGTGGCTTTCTTCATAACAGATAAATATGGACAAAATCTAAATGACTGTCAATGCAACATGGACAAATTGTGACATGGTTAAACAGAATAAGTCTTCTTGGCACTGAAGAGAAACAATTCACTCAGGCACAGCCCAACAGAAAGAAATCTCAGATCAAGGAAGCAAGATAGAGAACTTTGTGATGGTGTTCATGTACATGAGGTTCTGGAGGAATCCACAAGTAACTAGCACACCACAGTGGAAATACTTAGAACAATAGATGCTTGGGTAAGTTTAGAGACTGCACTATAAGAAAAAGAAGCTCCGTGGAAATATGCAACAATTCTAAATTATGAGATGTAATAGCTATCTTTAACCTTCAACTGGACATAACCTAGAATCACTTGGGAAGGTACTCTCAATGAGATGCTGTCTACTTTACGTTGGACTATGGGCATGTCTGTAGGGAATTGCCTTATTTAAGAGACTTTATGCAGGAAGACCCAGCCCACTGTAGGCAGCACCAGTCTCTAAGCAGGAGGTCTTAAACTAGGAGTTGAGCATGCACATGCTTAGTTTTTCATACTCTTGACTGTGGGTGTGATGTCACTTGTTTTACATTTCTGGTGCCTTATCTTTGCTATGGTGCACTGTAACCTGGAATTTTGAGA
Organism: Rhynchomys soricoides; assembly: GCA_019843965.1. Taxonomy (NCBI): domain Eukaryota; kingdom Metazoa; phylum Chordata; class Mammalia; order Rodentia; family Muridae; genus Rhynchomys; species Rhynchomys soricoides. The sequence goes on from JADRCH010000031.1 coordinate 11,917,398, forward strand.
TAAAATAAGTAACTTTTTGTTCAGATATTTTATCACAGCAACAGACATGAAACAGGAGACAAGAGGAGTAACACACAAATATCATTTTTTGGCTAAGATTTGCATGTACCACTATATATGTATCTATGTATATATGTATATGAGTATATATGTATATATGTGTTTATATGTATATGTGTATATATGCATATGTATATGTGTGTATGTGTAAGTCCATATATGTGTATATATGTATATGTATACATGTGTATATGTGTACATGTACATGTGTGTATATGTGCATTTGCACATATGTGCATGTGTGTATATATATGTGTGTATGCATATATATGTGCATATGTGCATATGTGCACATGTGTATATTTGCATACATGTATATGTATAAATGTGTATAAGTGTATATGTGCATGTGTGCATATGTGCCTATGTGTATATGTATATATAATAAGAATCACTTTGATAATGATGACAATAATGATAATGTAGAGATAGAGTGGTCAAAGATATAGATGGAATAGGAAAGGCAAAACATCCTTTCTGTGCACAATAAAACACATGTAACTCATAATCTAAGTCTTTCATATGAGCCATGTATCTCGGCATTCACTGGAGTTGCAGGTAAGCAAGGTCAGAAACACCTCAGACTCATTACAATGTTGACTTTGAATGCATTTTTCTTATGTGCATACTTAGAAACAAGCAAGCCAAACTGACAGAAAAAAAAAAAGGGTTGGTAATTGTTACAAATGGGTGACGGATGCATAAACATGTGTAACAATAAGTGTGTTATACTGTTTTGTTTAATTTCCCTGGTTCAAGTATTTTCATTCATAACACAGACTTAGTCTGTTAATAGCACCTGGGGGACTGGACTTTTAACAAAAGTCACACTATCTGATGCATGCATGCAGCTAGACATTTACATTTTTATACAAGCACTTCAGAAAATGCATAACCCAGTAAGCCAAATAGTGGGGACAGGTGTTGAGCTTGGTGTGTGTTTTGGTTACTTGTCTCATGGTCACAACAGCTATCTGATGGGAACATTTTAAGAAGGAAAGATTTCCTTTTCCTCACAGCTCCTGAGCACAGCCCATCGAGACAGGGAAGGCATGGAGGCCAGAGTATAAGGCAGCTGGTCACACTACACCCACACACAGGAAGCAGAGGGAGGCTGATGTCTAGCTTTCTGCTTCTTATTTAGTCAGAATCTCTGTTTTGTGGAAGTGTGCCACCCACATTTAGATTGGGCCATCACACATCAATTAGGTTAATCTAGACAATTTCTCACAGACATGCCTAGAGCTTGACTCCTATATGAGTCTAGATCTCTCACACTGACAAATCCAGGTTAACAATCCCAGCATAGTTTACAGAACTTTCTTCTCTAACATGTGGCATTCTGGTGGGAGGAAGGTGGATAGCAACATGTCCCAGGTGTGGATACAGACAGATCAGCAGTGAGATATAAACATGGGCCTGGGAGGAAACATTCAAACAATGACTAGAGTGAGCAAGCTTTACTTTCTCACTACCCTTCTGTACTGGCTGGTTTTGTGTCAACTTGACACAAGCTGGAGTTATCACAGAGAAAGGAGCTTCAGTTGAGAAAATGCCTCCATGAGATCCAGCTATAAGGCATTTTCTCAATTAGTGATCAAGGGGGGAGGGCCCCTTATGGGTGGTACCATCTGTGGGCTGGTAGTCTTGGGCACTATAAGAAAACCAGGTGAGCAAGCCAGGAGAAGCAAGCAAGCAAGCAAGTAAGTCACATCCCTCCATGGCCTCTGCATCAGCTCCTACTTCCTGACATGCTTGAGTTCCAGTCCTGACTTCCTCTGGTGATAAACAGCAGCATGGAAGTGTTAGCTGAATAAACTCTTTCCTCCCCAACTTGCTTCTTCGTCATGATATTTATGCAGGAATAGAAACCCTGACTAAGACACCCTCTGTCTTAGTTAGGGTTTTAGTGCTGTGAACAGACACCATGACCAAGGCAACTCTTATAAGGATGATATTTAATTGGAGCTGAGGTTCAGTCCATTATCATCAAGGCAGGAACATCTTGGAGGAGCTGAGAGTTCTACATCTTCATCTGAAGGCTACTAGCAGAATACTGGCTTCCAGGCAGCTAGGATGAGGGTCTTATAGCCCACACCCACAGTGACACACCTACTCCAACAGGGCCACACCTTCTAATTGTGCCACTCCCTGGGCTGAGCATATACAAATCATCACACCCCCCAACTCCCTAGAAGTGACACCCAACAATAAAATATTTTTTCAAAATTGAATTTCTTTTTCATTTATTTTGTATTGTGTACAAATTTGTATAATTTGTATGTACAAACTTATTTTGCATGTGTGTGTGTGTGAGCATACATGACTCAGTATACAAGTTGAAGAAGCTGGTTCTCTCCCTCTACCATGTGGGATAGAACTCAGTTTTGTTAGGCTTGGAAATAGGTACCTTAATCCACTAAGCCATTTCAAGCAGTCCAAAAATAGAAATTAAATTTGTAACACTAGAAAAAAATCAGGCATGTGTATGTGTGTGTATTGGGGTGCACATGTGTGTGCTTGCCTTTCTTCTTATGATTATGAACTGTTTGTTTCAAGTTGGAAATTAGAGCAAAATAGGACAAGCACATTGCCAAGATCCTTCCAACATGCAGAAAAGGCAATCACAGACAAACAGAGACCAGCAATCCCGCAGTCAGGCATGCCGGGAGAACCATGTGAAGGCATGCTGGACAGAAGAAAGCAGTGACTCTCCTGTGGCGTCATAACAGCACAGTATTAGGGAGTGGACAGGATAATCCCAAACACCACAGTAACAGAATCTATAAAGACTGAAATAAACCTCATTACACCTGCATCATGTTTTATGACATTCCCATAAAACAGTTTAAAAAGTCACAAAAAGATAATGAGAGGGGCCAGAGCACATTTTTATGTGAAGAATTTTGCTGCTTTAAAGATGTCAGGCCTGAGTCTGGCCACCTATGCCTGTGAAGTCTATCCTACCTCAGCAAGGTTCTAAGAATGTCCAAATAAACAAACAAACAAACAAACAAAAACAAAAACCAAAAAAAAAATCATGAAGTTTATAACAGAGTGTTCAAGAGCAGCAGCTGGGGTAATCGGATATAGGGAAAAGGGAGTGAATTAAATAGATAAATAGAGTAACAGCAGAAACTTCTTGAAATAGATACTCACACATTCAGTCCATAACACACATGACTTTTCTAATCAACAGGGGAAAAACATCTATGCAACAAAATGTTTAGGACCAATTGACTACCTCTAGTAAAATTTTATATATATATAAAATTATATATATATATATGTATATTTTATATATATAAAATATATTATTTTATGTATATATATAAATATATATATTCTAGCAAAAGTTACTTTACATGTATTTTATACACACACATACCATAAAGCTACTAAATAAAAATATGTAAATATATTTATAACATTGGAAGAGACTTTATGTAGACATATTTCTTAAATAGACACATTGCATAGGCAGAGATCCTTAAACAGACATAAAATGTCTTTAAAATCCATAAAGTGAAAGACTGGTAATTTGAGCAACAATCTGAATGTCTCACATGATGCCATAAACAAAGTTAAAAGATAAGACGTGAGTTTTCAGTTGTGGCCAGGATAAGACAACACAGTGAGCATTTAGCATCTACTCGACCCAAGAGCATAAATCAGACAGAGTATATAACTCCATGGTGCTCAGACCTCAGAATCAAGCAGAGCATCCTAACCAGACTGGCTTCTGGCCTGGTGCTTGGTATACTGACCTACTGTGTCCAAGATTCAGTTCTTAGGACAAAAAGAAAGTCTTGGGGAAATAGCCCAGTTGGTGAGTCACCTGCTATGCAAATATGAGAGCCCGAGTTCAGTCCCCAGAACCCACGTGGAAAATGTTAAATATGGTGGCAGATGTTTGCAATCCCAAAGCTGAGGAGGCAGAGACATGTGGATCTCTGAGACACGCTAGCCAGCTAGGATAGCCTACAGACAGGTCCTAAAGTAATAAGAGGCCCTGTCTCAAAACAGGTGAGCATTGCCTGGGACACAACACCCAAGGTTGTCTTCAGGCTTCCACACATAGCACACACATACACACAAACCTGTATACCTAAGGTACCTGTGTTTGTATATAATGTGTGTGCTCATGCACACAAACACATCAGACAGTTTGAGACTGTGCTAGTACACATAAAACCCTGGGTTTCATCCCTGGTACCAAATAAGCTGGAAATGGTGACTCATATCTATAACGCTAGCACTTTGAAGGAGAAAACAGGAAATTCAGGAGTTCAAAGTCACCTTGCTTGGGAAACAGGGAGGCAGAAGTCATGCCATAATACTTTAGAAAGAGAGAAACAAGACAACAGAGAAGCAGCTCTGGTGGCTTCCTGGAGATGCCCAGACTCTAATTTGCTGTGTATGACCTGCTTTATATGGCCTCAGCTGCCTCAAAACTTCTGGTCCTTCCCATCTGCAGAGGGCATGGGCACTGGTCTAGTTCACAAAGCATTCTGCTGGTTCAGTCACTGCCCACCGTAAGCAGATTTCTTTGATAGCTGATGTCACCATAAGCACTGGAAATCTTAGGCCACCCTTCTCCTCTACCGCCATGGTCAGTTCTTGGGGGCAGTAATTCCCTACTCGCTTACATTGCAATCTCTCTGAAACCATAGTCCAAGTTAGAGAAAACCAACCAATGTTTTGCAAACCTACTTTAGGCTAGTACTTGCTGGGCGGGTCTTCCTTTCCACTTAATTTGAACTCAGCTGAATGAATACTTTGGGGAAATAAATTCTTACCATTGTAACATTCCCCTGTGGGCACTTAAAGAATGTTGTTCCAGCAGAGCCCTTTGGGCATGAGTAGAATTAAAGGCATTTGAAAGTTATGGAGAGTAAGAAGCACTAGAAGACTGTCAAAGAAAGTCAAAGTGAAACCAGGAGAGCTGGGTAGGAAGTGGAATCCCCAACGCTGGTGGGGTCTCCCAACACCAGAACAAGAAGATGACAGAGATGGGAGAGAGGCTGGGTGACATGTCTCCCTCCTGTTATGGGACAAATAAGGCTGCTGTCTCAGTTTGTTTGTCAGTTGATGTGATAAAACACTCTGAAGGAACTTAAGGAAGAAGGTGTTCATTTTCACTTTTGGTTTAATGCAAGTCCATCACAGTAGGGAACTCAAGACAGAGGGAGGTAGAAACTGAAGCTCATATTATATCAGAGGAAGAAAGGGAAATGGGAGGGTCCTATGCACAATGAAGACGAGCCCTCCTGCATTGGTTAAAGAACTGGCGGTCTACATGTAGAAGATTGCAAATTGATTCATTACTATCTCCCTGTACAAAGCTCAAGTCCAAGTGGATCAAGGTCCTCCACATAAAACCAGATACACTGAATCCAATAGAAGAGAAAGTGGGGAAAATCTTGAACACATGGGAGCAGGGGAAAAGATCCTGAACAGAACACCAATGGCTTGTGCGCTAAGATCAAGAATCAACAAATGGGACATAAAATTACAAAGCTTCTGCAAGGCAAAGGACACTGTGAATAGGACAAAATGGCAACCAAAGGATTGGAAAAAGATTTTTACCAATCCTGCGTCCAATAGAGGGCTAATATCCAATGTATACAAAGAACTCAAGAAGCTAGACTCCAGATATCCAAATAACCCTATCAAAAAATGGGGAAGAGAGCTAAATAGAGAATTCTCAACTGAGGAAACTTGAATGGATGAGAAGCACCTAAAGAAATGTACAACATCCTTAGTCATCAGGGAAATGCAAATCAAAACAACTCTGAGATTCCACCTCACACAAGTCAGAATGGCTAAGATCAAAAACTCAGGTGACAGCAGATGCTGGTGAGGATGTGGAGAAAGGAACACTCCTCCACTGCTGGTGGGAATGCAAGCTGATACAACCTCTCTGGAAATCAGTTTGGTGGACCCTCAGAAAAATGAACATAATACTACCTGAGGACCCAGCTATATCACTCCTTGGCATATACCCAGAAGATGCTCCAACATGTAATAAAGACACATGTTCCACTATGTTCATAACAGCCATATTTATAATAGCCAGAAGCTGGAAACAACCCAGATGTCCCTCAACAGAGGAATGGATACAGAAAATGTGGTACATTTACACAATGGAATACTACTCAGCTGTTAAAAACAATGACTTCATGAAATTCTTAGGCAAATGGGTGGAACTTGAAAATATCATCCTGAGTGAGTTAACACAGTCACAAAAGAATGATCATGGTATGTACTCACTGATAGGTGGTTATTAGCCCAAAAGTTCAAAATATCCAAGAGTCACATCACAGCAACCATAGGGCTGAGTGTGAGGTCCCAGCTGGAGGAGTTGGAGAAGGGACTGAAGGAGCTGATGGAATTGGCAGCCCCATGGAGGGAGCAACAGTGGTAACTGGCCTGACCCCTCGATGCTCCAGGAGAAAGGATCACCAACCAAAGAATACACATGGAGGGACCCATGGTGCCGGCCACATATGTGCCAGAGGAGGGTCTTGTTAGATATCGGGGGAGCAGAGGCCCTTAGGCTTGAGGGTGTTAGATCCCCAGTATAGGAGAATGCCAAGGAGGGATGATGAGAGTGGGTAGATGGGTGGGTGGGGGAATACCCCCATAGTGGCAAGGGGAGGGTGGAGAGAATGGGGAGGTTTCAAAAGGGAGAGCTGGAAAGGGAGAAACATTTGAAATGTAAAGAAAGTATGAAAAAAAGAAAATAAAAAAACAAAACTTAAAAAATTAAAAAAATAAATAAAAAAAGAATTTAATCAAGTCCATCTCCCACAGGGCAACTCAGTATTGACAATTCTTCATTGAGACTCCTTTCCCAGGTGACTTTAGAGTCTATAAACAACCCATACTAACTATCACAGTTATGGTATGAGTGCACACACACACACACACACACACACACACACACACACATGCATGTGCACATGCACAGCACATACCCTGTATTATTTAGCTGGGCCTACATGGTGTATCGTGTACAACTACAAGGATGGACATAAGAAGATCTGTCCAGTGCCGGTAGGCATTTATTTACTTTGGCTTCTCTAGCAACCACACCCTGGCTCTACCACTGACAGCAGGTCACATCCTGCTGACCACTGACCTCCTAAGTGTGCCTGTGCCTTCAGCCCTTGCACCCTTGCTATAAGGATCCTGATCCTAATCTTCTGAGTACCTTCTCATCCCCAAAGATCTGGTCCTTCATCCCATTAACATTGCCCTGAGCCTAGGAGACAGAGCGTACAGCACCACTCATTAGGAGGGACTTGATAACCCATAGATGTCAAGTAGACTTCCTGTGTTTCCAATCTTGTTTGCACTGAGTGGGATTCACAAGCTCACATGTGTAAGACTACAAGTATAATTTATTAAAGAGTCCTGAGCACAATGAAGATGGGTCTCCTCACATCAGTTAGTGAATGCAATCAAGTCAAACCCCTACAGAGATACCCACAGATCAACTCGATAAAGAATCCTTCAGTGTGATCCCTTCCATAGATGACTTCAGATTCTGTCACGTTCACAATTCACACAAACCATCACAGTCCTGAGATCTAAAACCAGCAATCTCAGTGGGAATGGCAGAGGAAGGTTGTGGCATCTCAAGTCAAACACTTGCCTTACTCCCGCTATCCTGTCCCACAGTACAAGAGGCATGTGGTCCCACAACATTTTCCACTTGGGGCCAGTGAGTTCATTGATAAACCTAAGCCCTCTTCCTGCCCTGGGGGAGACTCTGGCTAAGGTCTGTACTCCTGAGAGTGACTTGCAACACCCATGTATGTGCCCAATGCTTGACAGGTGACTAAAGGGTAGCTGTGCAGCAGAACGGCTTTCAGAAAGGTGAACTTGAGTGTTTGGAACTTGCATAATACTGGTCTCAGTGCAGGTTGGAGCTGTTCAGAAGACGAGGGCAGCTTCAGATCCTAAGGGAAGTGGGGACCTAAGATTGTATCCTTTAAATTCATGTTCTGGTACAGAACTCTGAAGAATCAAAGGATCATCAGTCCCAATCACCTTGTGCTGTCTAGTTTTATGTCATTTGAGAGCAGAGAACTTTGAGAAAATGCTTCCAAAGGATCTTGATGCAGGCAAACCTACAGAGCATTTTCTTAATTAGTAATTGATGGGGGAGGGCTCAGCCCATTGTGGGTGACGCCACCCCTGCACTGCTGATCCTGGACTCTATAAGAAACCAGGCTAAGCAAGCCATAAGGAGCAAGCCAGTGTGAAGTACCCCTTCATTGCCTCTGCATCAACTCCTGCCTCCAGGTTCTAACCCTGCTTGGGTTCCTGTCCTGATTTCTTTCTGTGATAGATGATAATGTGGAAGTGTAAGGCAAATATGCTCACTCCTCCACCCATCTTGCTTTTGGTCATGGTGTTTCATCAAGGCAATAGTTATTCTAAGACACACCTGGATTGTTATGAGGTATGCTCTCAAGGAGGAAAAATAGATAGTAATTCATCAATTACACATCCTTTTCAGGTGTGTGGGCACGTGATCCATGGACTTCCATTGCTATTTTTGCTTTGAGCCCCACAAATGTCAGGTGCCCATTTCTATTACAAATAACAATCCTCAGAGAATAAATGTGTATTCTGTACATACTTAAAGGTTTTCATATGTTAAACTCAGAGTTGTGAGCAAAGGTCCGCCCTTGCCTGGTTTGCCTCATATCCCAGCATTGAGGTCCGTTTTTGTTACATGGAAAAACTAAAAAATAAATAAATAAAAATAAATAAAGAAAGAAAATAGTTCATGGTCCTTTGAACAGGCTGCTATCTTCATCTGATCAATTCTTGAAGGGTTCCTCAGGGCTGTGTTTGTTGAGTATTGACATTCTCTCACAGAAGGAAAAAATAAGAAGGGTCACTGGACACTCACTGGAGTGTCCAGCCATTCATTTGTATGCAATTCTGCTGTAATTGCATGTGGCTTTGGAGTCTTGGCAGGTGCCAGGGTTCTGAAGCAGGTTAACTGAGAGGTGCCCCATCTAGCCATACTATGACAAAGCTATTGCCTATGCCTAATAAAGACTTTCCTATGCAAGTGCTTTGGAATCCATCTGACTTTAGCCAGTAATTCTTTACCAATGTTCTGTAAGTAAAGCCAATAAACACATTGGGTCCTCAGGGTGAACTTTGCTGATATCATTCTTTGGTTTTTCATTGACACTTTAGGAGGAGGAAGAGGAAGAAGAGGAAGAGGAAGAAGAGGAGGAGGAGGAAGATGAAAGGAGGAGGAGGAAGAGGTGGTGGTGATGGTAGATATTATTTATTTCTTCCCAGAGAAGGAATTCTAACAGCTCTCTGTCTCTCTGTCTCTTCTCCATCCCTCCCTGTCTGTCTCTGTGTCTGTCTCTGTCTGTATCTCTCTGTCTCTCTTTCTGTGTGTGTGTGCACGCGCATTCATACTTGTGAATATGAACATGTGCATACCATGTATAAGTCAGAGGACAACCTTGGGTGTGGGTATGAGTCTTTACCCTTCAACTTGCTTGAAGCTGTGTTGTTTTTTGTTCTTTCTTTGCTGCTATTGTGTACACCAGGCTAAATGACCTGCAAGCTTCCAGGGATTCTGCTATCTCCACATCCCACTTAGAGCTGGGATTTTTGACAAGTGCCTGGCTTTACATGGATCCAAACTCAGATCTTTATGCTGTGAACAAGCTATCTCTCCAGCACTGAGATACAAGTTTGTGTTAATTTGTCTCAGTAAAAGAAAGCCTCTAAAGTCCATAGAGTGAAGATTTTGTTCTTTGTCTATGGCTTATGCAAAAGGAAGAATGAAGACATTTTGCATGCAGATGACTAAACTGAGTATCTGGGAGATCCCGACGGTGTGACGTAGTTTGATGACAGCAAGAAACAGCGAAGAGAAAGGGGCCATGAAGCTCTGGCTACACAGCTGACAGCTAGCATCTGCTGCCATGAGGATTTTCGTGTACTCTCCTTTGGCCTTCCCAGCTTCCCTTTTGGCTTCTATCTTCAGGAAAGTGTTACTAGTATCTCTCCTAAGAGCACTCGTTGGCGTTGAGCACTGCTGGAGTTTGCTGGAACTTTGTGTAGATGTGGTACTTACTGGAAACATGTCTGCTGCTCAGTGGACTTTTCTTTCCATCCCACCCTTTCTTACCAGCTCTCTTTGGGATGCTCAAAGAACTCCACACTATTACCTTACCCCATTTTCTCTGCATTCCCTTACACACCCCTAGGGAATGCCGCTCATTTTCAGGCAGGCCTTTCCACATCAGTTAACATAATTGAGACAGTCCCCCACAGCCATGCCCATGGCTGTGACCTGGACAGCTCCTCACTGAGATTTCCCAAGTGATTCTAGCCATCACAAAAGCTATGCCTAAGACTTTCTGTCACAGGGGGTGGGGCATTATTTTCTATTGTCCTAGCAATCTACAGTCTCGCTTTAAGCATGCACAAATACACTTGGGTACCACTTCTTGGCAGTTTTCCGCTCTAATTTTTAATTATATAAATCCATTTGTCACCGGTAGCCACATACATTTATTCAACGTCATGTGTAATGCTGAGAACTTTACATCAATTCCTTAATTTTATTTCCACAGCAAGCTACGGGAGATTTGTTATCACAATTTCCATATTGCAAGCAAGAGGACAGTTTGAGGAAGATTAAAGGATGTGGCTCGGCATAACATAAGACATTAAGGCAATGCTGAGGTTCCAGAGGATGCGCGCTTTTGATCATGAGCACCTTTCACCTTGGCGCTGGCATTTCCTGCTTACACTCTGGACTTTTGAAGCCTATTTTTAACTGCACACTGGGAAGTCCCCAGACTCTCTAAGCTATTGTTCACTTTCACTGGCCTCTCATGAACACAAATTCAGAGTATGTGTCAAGAGACATACGCATTATTCTGGAGATACTGCCTTCCTCTGCAAGGGTGTGGCAGATTGGTAGGCTACTAGGATATACAGTTAGATGCCTGTTTAGGTGTTCACTCTAATGATGAGTACACTTCATAAGACGGCAGTGTCTTGTGCCAGAAAATCCCAGGCTGGTCAATGCTATTTGACAATGACCAGGTTTTTCAACCTTTGTGATGTCATATTTGTAAAAGACCACCAGGAAACCCCATTGTTCTGTAACAGGTGAAAGACTCCTGAAGCGACTTTCAGCAAATTCTGGAGGAGAAATGCGGAAGAGGATTCCGGACAGGAGAGAGGGTGATTTGAAGCAACAGTTGCAGACAGAGTGGTTTTAATTGAGGGACAAATGGAAGAGACTGACGGATGCCCAAATGACGAAGATATGATGTAACCTATTTCCGATGGCTCATGGTTCTATCTTCCTAGAGTCAATATGTCTTGAAGCACATATCAGTTTTCAAACCTCTATTGGTTCAAGCTGACTTAACGAGGAATAAAGAAGTTCGTCCAGTGTGGTTGGAATAAGAAACTGGGAAGGGCTGGGCATGGTGGCACAGGCCTTTAGTCTCAGCACTCAGGAGGCAGAGGAGGGCAGATCTCTGAGTGTGAGGCCAGTGAGGTCTACATAGTGAGTGAGTGCTTGCGTGTGTACGTGTGTGGGGAACATTTTCTTTCTTATTCCCCGAAATGTGCCTCTGCACCTGCATGTGTGCCTGCGTGCTCGCATGTTTGCCAGTATGTCTGTCTGCTTTTTGTCTTTAGTTCCTCATTCATACTTCCCAGAGCACTTTGTATTTTTTCAATGACTAAAACAATGAACAATCTTTTCTTAAAAGTGGTTTGCCTTTTTTCCTCATGTCTTAGTTGGGGTTTCTATTCCTGCACAAACATCATGACCAAGAAGCAAGTTGGGGAGGAAAGGGTTTATTCAGCTTACTCTTTCGTGTTGCTGGTCATCACTAAAGGAAGTCAGGCCTGGAACTGAAGCAGGTCTGGAATCAGGAGCTGATGCAGAGGCCATGGAGGGATGTTCCTTACTGGCTTGCCTCTCCTGGCTTGCTCAGCTTGCTGTCTTATAGAACCCAAGACTATCAGCCCAGGGATGGCACCACCCATAAGGGGCCCTCCCCCCTTGATCACTAATTAAGAAAATGCCTTATCGCTGGATCTCATGGAGGCATTTTCTCAACTGAAACTCCTTTCTCTGTGATAACTCCAGCTTGTGTCAAGTTGACACACAAAATTAGCCAGTACACCTTGGTTCCTGTAGAAGCTTTTAAACTGCTCCAGAGCAGTGGAGGTAAAAGGTCATTCTGTTAGAATATCGGCACACCTCCAGAGACAAGCCAAGAAAGCAACATCTTTTCCTTCTGACTTTCCTTTGCTCTCTTCTACCTGCTTGGTTTTCTTTCCAAAGCAAGCCACAGAAACTAAAATTCATTTGCCTGATGCAGTCATAGAAGCTAAAAGTCCTCTCCGATCTTCCTTGTTGTCTGTCTTGGAGCTGACCATAAAGAAATTCTCTTACCCATTTCATTTAATAGTAGAGTCTAAGACCCCATTTTTATAAAAGTTTCTGCCCTGTCCCTGTGAGGAAGGAGTGGGCACAGAGTGCTTATTAATTGGTTCTGTGGCTTTCTCAGTCTGCCAGCCTTAATTCACACCCTTCTGGCCAGCCACGCTTTACTTGGCTGTCCCTGATTAAGTCAAGATTATGAAATGAACTTGAGGTTCTTCAGTTCACTGAAGGCATGGAGCCTTATAGGAAGGCAAACAAGAGTTTACCCATATGCAGAGAGGATGTCAGACCCTAACTCCACAGGAACAAAAGTTCCTCTACCTGGACCCCTTTAGAGCTTGCTTGTATGTGGCAGGGGAATTGGCCAGGGAGAAGAGCATCAATACTAACAATTAGAAGAAAACAATGGAAGAAAAAGACTGGAAACTACAGGCAAGGGTCAGAGCACATGCAAGAAAAGCCCACAAGAAAAGGCCAGAGCTATGTAAGTAACCAATAAGAGACTTAAACTCTCTCAACTAAGGATATTTGAGTTCCAGACCTTCCCAGGCTGTCTGGCCTACTTCTCTCTGGAGCACTTCCATTCTTGGAACTCATTTATCTCTCTTTAAATGTATTTCTAAAGTCCAGGGCCCAGAGGTAGAGCAGCAACACGGTTGAGATGGGAGCTTTAGAGAAAGAGGAAGCCCATAGTACCAGAAAAAGCACGCATAGGTTTTTGCCGGCATCCTAAGACACAACAAGAAAAATATAAATAAAAGAAAACAAACCAATAAAGAAAGAGTTATGCTATGTTTAATCAGGACTCAGAAAAGCTGTCAGACACACTAGGACCTAATAGAGGTTCCTATAGGAGCTTCATTAGGAGTACCTGAATTCTGAAAAGAAAACCACATGGTCTCATTAAAGGGATGGTTATTTCCTAGTTTCTTTAGGTATTCCTGCCTTCCTAGTAGTGGTCCTACCTTCCAGAGGGGTTGTCTCTTGGCCAGATAACTCATCAGCTCAACTGGATTGATTCTTTTGTTTTGGTCACCTCAGAATGCAAGGTCTTTCCCAAGGCCAAAGAAATAGATTTCCATAATGAGCCCTCACAAATTCCCAACCAAAGCTTCTGTAACATCCCCCTCTAAAGAGTTAACTCTAAATCGCTTAGGAACCAGGTCACAGGTCAGAACACCTAAACATTTTTGGTATTTCTGGCATCCAATGAAGACATCCCGAAGACATTTATGGAGCTGCTGCTTCTGAGGTACCTTCCCTGACTTCCTGTCCAGTTTCTACTTTCTGTTTCCATCAACACAATCTGGAGTCCAAGGGACACTCTACAATCAGGCTCAAGATTCAGGGTCTCCATCTGGACAGTGACATGTGGATTTTTGTTACTGTAGTTAGGGTATAGGCTGGTGTTTCCAGGTTCTTGACCTTTTCTTCAAGGATCTGAAATAAAGGTTCATACCAGTTTGCAAAGCATCAAGCAAATTTTCTTTAGAGTGAAGTGATAGAGTGTTCAGATGTACTGTCAAGAGTTACTATGGATGTTGGGATACTTCCCATAGGCTCAGATATTTAAACACTTGGTCCATGGTTGGTAGCTGTTTGGGAGGTATAGGAGGTGTGATTTTGATGGAAGAAGTGTGCCACTGGGAGGGAGGAGGGCAGCATGTATCTTTGAGAATTGAACCTTGTAAAACCACCAGTTCTTTCTGTTTGACTCTTGTGTTTGAGAATGTGCACCTTCAACTTCTGTTCCCACTGCTTTGCTGCTGGGTGCATGCTTTACCGCAAGGGTGGACTCTGATTCTTTCAGAACCATAAGCTAAAATAAAACCTTCCTTTTGTAAGTTGCCTTTGTCATAGTTCTCCCCCCCACCCCCCAAACCAGAAATGTAACTAATACATTCAAGGCCCTGGTTAGAGTTTGGGAATTTCCTTTATGGAGTTAAGAATAACTTTGTTATTAAGGTTGAAATTTGGGTGGGCCTCTATTTTGATTGGCAATTTTGAGATTATGTATCATTTTCTCCACTATGCATGTCCTTCCAGGTAATGCATCTGATCTTAACCACATGCCTACCCAATCATGTGTTGGCATAAGATGATAAGTAAGGAATTGTCCTAGTTTGCTTCTGTGTTATTATGATAAAACAGTGACCATACTAACTTGGAGAAAAAGGGGTTTGTTTTACCTTATACTTCCATGGCACAGTCCATCAATGAGGAAAGTCAGGGCCAGCTTCTCAGTGAATTCAACTGGCCCATGGCAATTTTCCAATTGAATGCACATTCTAGAAGTATTTTTGAGAAAAAATCAAAAGATTCCCCATGAAAGCAGAAAATTCTTTTACCTCTCACAGTCTCAAGGAAAGAGAGTGAGCCTGCAGAACAACAGGGACCTTTCAGTCTCATTATTTGATTTTAGTTTTGAGACAGGGTCTCATTATTTATTCCAGGCTAGCCTGGAACCTGTAATCCTCCTGTCTCAATGTTCGCAGTTTAGAGGTTACAGGCATTTGTCAGCCTATTAGGGGTTACATGTTTGTCTCAGCATGGAGACCATTTAGTTGGGGGCAGGAGGCATGTGCAATCATCTCATGTAAGGAGTGAGAAGATGAGGGGCTGCTGTGCATGTCTTCTGCTATTCTCAGGTACTGACTTGCCTCCAGAAGCATTGGCTGTGAAGGACAAGTCTTAGGGACTTCTCTCTTGCTGCTCTTCTTTGAAGCAAGAAATCCAGGTAGAGTGCTGTGGGCACTGGCCTTTTCTAATTTTTTATAAGAGACAGAAAGTAGCACTGACAGAGAAAAGAGGGAGACCCTTTGTTACCTTCACCACAACCTTTCATGATGCTGCCAGACATTCTTGTAGCTGATGAAGATTCCTGTCAGATATTGTCCCCTGGATAAAATCAATGCTACCTGCATTCTCTAACTCCTATTCCCTCAGCGGGCTCTGCAGGAAATTTGCAGTTCAGCAGGATTCAGTAACACTCCTGTCATCACGGTTAATGGAAATGACACAGTTCAGTCTTTACACTCTAGGTGGAAACCAGCATCCCTAGTGCTATGACAACGTTCCTCCCCATTACTTCTTAAAGAGCATCATGGAATGCCAAAGGAGACGTGTCTGAGGGTGGAGGTTAGGCACATGTCTTATCAAAACCAAATCATGTGTTCGCTTTGCCTTGCCATAAGCTTGCATCTGATTTAATCACTGGAAACTGATTATTTGTAGGCATATGGGGTGGGGGTGGGGGAGGAAGGAGTCACTGTGTTAGATAATGTAGCTGCTTGCAGTGAAATTCTGTTCCGCATCAGTATTTCCTCTTTTAAACAGAGAGGAAGAGGGTGTCTCTTTCTGGAAAGGTGGCTTTCTGGGTTAGTGGCCCTCCTTGGGGGACAGTAATGGCCTAGAAAGTTCCCTTTAAAAACTCCTTGAGTGCTTCATCCTGTCTAATGACTCATAGAAAAAGAGAGCCCCCCATGGGGTATGGAGAGGGCACCAATCACAGACAGTGTGACAGCACTGCATCCCCAGAGTTGGGGCAGATCCTTTTTTCTCCGAGAAAAGGCTAATGGCCTCATTTCTTTTGGCTACAGAATGGGAACCCTTCCTCCAGAGGCCAACACTGTGAATGTCAACCCACTGATGAATGAATCCTTTCAGCAATAACTCTGCCTCCCTGTCATGCTGGAGGAGAAAAAGGCCTTTTTGCAAACCCAGATTGCAACTTGATGGGGGTCTCCTCTCACTGGGAGCCTCCCTTGGCCTAGTCCTGATGCAGAATCTATGGGATTTCCATCCCAGGATCCAGGATGCCAGAAACAAAACCTGAACTCAATGAGCCTGCTCTGCCAGAAGGCTATTTTCAAATTGTAGTGCTGTCTGAGACCCATAGGTCATGATCAGTGGGCTGAGAGAGAGAGAGAGAGAGAGAGAGAGAGAGAGAGAGAGAGCAGGATGAGGATAAAAAGGGCAGGCTTGGCTGGAAACAGAAGCTATTTCTAGGTCTTAGCAAGCTCTACTAGAGGAATAGAAATATGTTTTGCTTCTAAAATACCATGTAGGAAAATGTTTATGCCAGCAGTCCACTTTTACACTTTTCTTTCTTTATTCTTCAAGAGATGACCAAGAAAAATGCATATTTAGACCGGACACAATTATAGCATGTCCTAGGGAGTCTCAATGTAGGGGCTGAGGTTTATGACATTTAGACTGTTGGGGCTTTAGAGAAAACGCTCCCAGCTGCACTCTGGGTAGTTGCAAGTGTATTCCAACTTTTGCAGAGGCTGGTAAGATCATGGCTCATCTGTTGCCCACTGTGAGGAGCAGAAGCTTCCCTGAGTCACTTTGGAGTTGGCCTGATCCTTGGCTACTGTGGGATTTGAGTGGTTCCAGCACACAGTCAGTGTGTCTGGCTTCTCCACACCTGTGCCATCAATATTCTATGACTCATAGGCAGAGCTACTTGAGATGCTCCAGGGTGAGCGACTAAAGACGAGCATCATATGTTTCAGTAGTGGCAGAGCCAATAAAGGAATCATTACCTTGCCACCTGCCTCTGTGGCACACAGCAGAATGCACCAGACAGGAGGGGAGAGTAGCTTGTCTGCTGCAACGATGTCAGGAATCAGCACTTGGGAAACTCTATTCCTGGGTTTGCTGTCAAATTTCTGATAATTTAGAATGTTATAGCTAGCCCCAAAATGTACACAAGTGTATTTATTTAAATAAAACTATTTTTAGGGTCTAGGGAAGTGGCTCAGTTGGTAGAGTATGTTTGGCATGTGTAAGACCTTGGGTTAGAATCCCAAGCACTGCATAACTAAAGTGTGGTACCCCTGTAATCTCAGTACTTGCGAGGTAGAGACAGGCCATCCTATGGCAATATAGTGAATTCCAGGGCAGCTTGGGACACATGAAACCCCCTGAATAAATAAATATTTCAGTTCATAGTGGTTTCAAATTTCTACAACAATTACAAAATCTCCCTCTCCCCAGTCTATTCATTTGACTTATTAGGAGCATCTTACATTAGTAGGGGGCATTTGCTATAATCAATGAGCAAATCTTGATATATTCCTATAAAGTAAGGTCAGTGCTGTTCATATTCCTTTGGTTTTATCTAATGGTCTTGTCATCTTCCAGGATCTCATTTAGGATACAAGATTTATTTGACACACCTCTTTCCTACTCTTGCCAGACTGTGATATTTCCTTGTCATTCTTGACTTGTTTTAGATGACCTTGGCAGTTTTGTAGCTTATTGGTCAAGTGGTGTTGAGACTGCCCTTTAACTTGGGTTGATCTGATTTTGGTTTGTTTGTTTGTTTGTTTTGTTTTGTTTGTTTTCCCCATGATTACACTGGGTCATGGGTATGGGTGAGGAAAACCATGAACAGTTTCCATCACACCAATCAAGGGTCAGCGGTGTTGCCTGGCTCATTATGGTGGCTGCTCATCTTTCATTTCTAACAAGGCAGTGTTTGTCCAGTGTCCCTCTTGCTAGGTTGTTCAGACCCCTTTCCTTTCCATATTGCTGTTCTGGAGAAGAAAGTCACTACCAATATCCCACACTTCAGGTTTCCTCACACTTTATTCCTTGTATGATGGGACAATTTCTCACCTTATTTGGGCACATCCTTCATTTCCCAAGATCTCATCATCCCAGCAGTAAGACTTGAATGTTTCTCAGCTTTGTTTCTTTAAGATTCTGGAAGCCACTTTCTACAGAAGGATTAGACCAGTGCCTGCCACCTGGTGCCCAGCATGGCAATATGATGAAATGAGGATTAGGGTCTATAAGGCTGGGTGTGGGTAAAGCTGGCACATCAGAGCAGGCTTAAAGTGCTCTTCCACTCTGAGCACTGGCAGGGCCTGCAGAATCTGAATTGCTGAGAAGCAGTTCTCCTGGATGATTCTAACATTGCCAGTTCTAGGGCTACACCTTTAGGACTAGAACCTAGCCATAGAGGAGGTCCTGATCTTTCTTGGCAACTCTTGCTATGTATTGGGCTCTTCTGAATGGTGCTGTTAAAAGTTTTTACTGTCTTATTTGGATATTTTGTTTTTCTTATTCATTAGACATGATTTTATTTATTTTTAAAGTTTTAATTTGATTTATGTACAGTGTGTGTGTGTGTGTGTGGTGTGTATGTATGTGTGTGAATGTTTTGCACATCTGTGTTAAAGCCACAGTGCATGTGTGGAGTCATAGATCAACTTGTGAGACTCAGCTCTCTCTTTTTATCATGTGTGTCCTGGGGATCACCTTTAAGCTATCAAGCTTGGCAGCAGATGCCTATATCCACAGAGTCATCTTGCCAGCCCTCAACCTATAATTTTAATCTCTAGGGTTTTTTTCAACGTTAATCTCTCGAACACATATCTTCAAACTTCAAAGTCATCAAACTTTAAAGTAAGTAATAAACTAAGTTGAAGTATCATCTCTTTGAGGATTGGGGGACATCACGGAATGAGGAACATCAAGAATTCGATAGCTAGAGAGTGGGTGGAGGGGCATTGAGCAGTGTCTTCCAGGTCTGACATGGCCATTGCATTTATAGATGTACCTCAGCCATGATTACCTGCACAAGATCTGTGCAAGATTGGGCCTGTAGAGACTTCGTTATGGAGGGGACGGTGATCACGAGGTTCTGTCCTTTCTGAGATGTATAGGCAATTACTTGTTGCTGGGGGAAGAGGAGACAATTTCTTCAGTAATGTAGGGTGTCTATACTGCCATCATTCTCCCCTCACCCCACGCTCCTGTAAGCAACCCTAATTAAGTACATTGGAAAACACACACACACACACACATACACACACACACATATGCAAATACATGCACACATCCACACCTGTACACATGCACTCATACACAGATATACAGATATGAGGAATAGTTCAGAAGAAGAAAGGGATCAGGAGGAGGGAAAGAGGCTGATGGTATGGACGGATCTTATATACGCAGATGTCGAACGCCCAAGTTTAAACATGTTTTGGTGTGCTGTTTTTCAAGGTGATGCGCTGATACTAATGAATTTCTTACTTCCAACTGACACTGAAGATTTTTGATGTTCTCATCATAAAAACTTAAACATGATGGCAATGATACCAGTATCTTAAACTGACCATTCCTTAAGGTAGTGTCCTAAAGAAACACATTGTATCTGATAAATGTACATAATTACTATGTGTCAATTTGTAAATAACTCTGGATCATAAGGGTCAGGAAATTGAGCCCTGCAGTTTCTAGAAATCTGAAGGATTATCAAGGATGGATCCAGAAAGAAGAGGGCAGCGGGAAGTCTCACTTGAGCATGGTGTGTTTCATTATGCTGCTGCCACTGGAAGATTGGACTTCCGTGTGGCATGAGATGTCTACCTGTTGACCTTGTTACAGTTGCTTGCTTCAACTACTTAGACTTTCTATAATTCAGTGCATAAGCCTGAACAGGTACACTGGCCTCAGAACCAAGTGGGAAAAGAGATGCAAACCCTTTTTATGAACCCGGACTATTGGCTAAGGGTCTGGAACCATTGCTTAAAGAACCACAGACACACAGACAAGGCATTTGCTCTTATCTTAATCCCACATATGAAGCGCTGTTGGGAGTGCTTGCTTTGCAAACATGGGGATCTGAGTTCTACTCCCCAACACCCACATTAAGAAAAAGAAAAGAAACACTGGAAATGGCAGCAGCATGTATTTGTAATTCCAGTACTGGGTAGGTGGAGGCCAGAGGATTCCTGGGTCTTGCTGGTTAGTCAGCCTCTCCTCCGCCCCGAGCTCCAAGTCAGTGAGAGACCTGTCTCTACAAACGGTGGATGCTGCCTGAGGAACGACAGCTGAGGCTGTTCTCTGGCTTACACATGCATGTGTACATGTGTGCATATGGACCCTCCCACGAAAACGTGCATGTAAATACATTCACAAGCACACACACGTAATAAAACAGGAAGATGCCCCCCATCTGCTTGTACAATTGCTACTGCACTTGGGGAGCGGTGGAACCACTAAATGACAGATGGGATTGTAGCTGTTCTTACTTCGTGGCTCCGGAATACAGATTTAGTCTCCACCGTTGTAAAGCACGGAACAAAAAGGTCAAGCTGGTTGTGTGTTTGTTCCTCCCCTGCTGCTCTCTTTGCCCCGCCCCCACCCATGTATGCATGCTTCCTGTTGGCAAACTCTCATAGACGTTTCTCAGCCGGGTGTGCTTGCCTCTTTCCCCTCCTGTTTTCCCTTCGGCTCAGACCCCATTACTAGAGTGAGCTGCTCCAACCCCTCTTGAGCCTCTCTCAGATCGAGAAGCAAGTCTGGCAGCATCATGCAGCCTCATTGGTATGCCATTCCACAAGGAGCACGCTGGGCACTCTAAATGACACGTGAATTATGTATGCTGGGGCTGGCATCGCATTTAGAAGACCTGGAGCAGCATTCTTTTGGATGGAAAGTCATTTTGATTTTGTGATGTATTACACAGCCGAACACTTAGCAGGAGCTGGCTCTGAGAACACAGTGGGGTCGGCACGCTGTGACTGCAGCCTGCTGCTCAGCATTTGAGGTCATGGCAGTCAAAGCTGTCCAGGCAAGAAGGCTGTTTTCTTGCTGCCTTTCTTCCCTCTGTGGCCAGTCTTTACAACTTAGCCTTTCTGTCTTTTTTTCCCCCTACAATGCACTGATTATTCTGGTTTTGAGTGGAATGTTAGTTAAGGTTAGCCTCTACTAAGTTTCAGGAAAACAAGGTTATCCAAACTTTCTTCTTGGCTCCCCAAAGCACAAGACTATGGGTCCTGTAGTTCTTTAAGCAGTGGATACCACTACTGTTCTCTGTGTATGTGTGTGTGTACATGTTCATGTGTGTTGGCATACATGCCATAAATAGCACATGTGTGATAGCCAGCGAATATTAGGCAGTATCGATCCACTTGTTAGGGACTGTGTATGCCAGGCTGACTAAAGCACAGGTTTATGAGGGAGGATTCTCCAGACTCCACCCTTTATCTCACCGAGGCAACACCGGGATTACAGACAGGCACTACAGAGCACAGATATTGTGCAGCAAGTGTATTACACACTAAGCTATCACACCCACACTCTTCTTTTGTTTTCAACACTCATTTCTTTTTCTTTTTTTCTTTTTCTTTTCGAGACAAGGTTTCTCCGTGTAGCCCTGGCTGTCCTGGAACTCACTCTGTAGACCAGGCTGGCCTTGAACTCAGAAATCCACCTGCTTCTGCCTCCCAAGTGCTGGGATTAAAGGCGTGCACCACCACTGCCCAGCTTCAACACTCATTTCTATTCCATGTGTTGATTACACCAGCCAGCGAATATTTCTGGCCTCATGAACCTGCTTCATCCTTCTAGCGACATTCACAGGCATGCTTGTCTGCTTTTCCAGCTACAGGAAATGAAGAGTTGCTTAGCCTTTAGGGAAGTGTGGCTATAAGGCATAGCCCTGGTCAAGGTCAGAGGGCCCAGGGCAGTCTGATGGACTTTGCCCAGGAACCCACCTGTGTCCCTGTTATGACATTTTCCCTTGGGCCATGGGACTAAGTAACAAGTATAGCCTCCTGATAAGGGCCCAAGGACAAACCAAAGTTTAGTTCCACCACCGTTCAACCTGGGGAAACAGTGAATGTATTGGGCTTACTTACAGACTATGGTAAGGGGTTGATGGCAGAATCATGTGTGACCCCAAACCACCACAGTAGAAAGTACGCAGCACGGATAATGGCTTCCCCTTAACTGCATAGATGGAGCCCATTTCCCTAGGCTTCCCTAGCTTATGCACATAACTGCATAGATGGAGCCTCTTCTCCTAGGCTTTCCTAGCCTATGCAATCTTGCCCCTCCCTGAGACCTTGAGGTCACTCAAAATTAAGGCATAAATGTCTACATCTGGCTAGGAGGAGTAGCTGAATACTCAGGCAAGGGTACAATGATTTGTGTGACCCTCCCTTCTAGGAGGTAACCTCAGCAGTCAACAAATCCAGCTGCGGTGACCTGCCATATAGCTGATCTTATGGAGACAGCTGTAATTTTGCTCAGAGGGCAGTGCTATGTGCCACCACAGCTCAGAGTGTGGCTCCAGGACTAGTACTCATGCCTCTGCTCCCCAAGGGCTTTGTGTTCAAATTCCTTGGCATTTGCTCCAACTATGATGCTCCCTGCTGTGATGGCCCCACAACAAAGAAAATTCTATGAATGAGAATTTCTTGCTTCCTGGGTGCTCAGGGAAAGTCCTGTTCTCATCTATAGCTTAATCTTGCTATAACAGGAGCTCAGTTATTCAGGATCATGAGAGGAGACAGGTGAGGGGACAGGAGAGTGACAACTGGCATGGGCTTGTCGTATCTGGAGCTTCTGTGCAGGGTTTCAAGTTATGTATAGTGCACTGCACAGCCTAAACTACCACCATCTCAGTGTGCTTTCTCTCCTGAAAGCTCATCTGACAAGCTGTCAATCTTCCTCTAGCAGACAGATTCCTCCATTGGCTGCCCCCAGGGCTTCAGCCATTTCTTTTCCCAGCAGGGGATTCCTGTGGAAATTCTAGTTTCTTGGTCCCCACTCTTTCCACGGTCTGAGAGCCAAGGAGCAGAGCCCAAATGTCTCTTTAGAATGTATTCATTCCTGTCAGACATCTCAGTTACACAGTAACAGGGCGAGAGGACCAGACTGCTTGGCTTACCACCTGCTTAGTAAACCTTACAGCAGCTTCATCCTGCAGGCCCAGATCTCACTGTGTACCAGATAAACTGACCCACACATAAACAACTAAAGAGAGGCTGATCTCTTGTCACCAGCAGGATTCACAGAAACTCCCAGGTTCCTGCCATATCCACGTTTTCTCTCTTACCATCTTGGCTCACACAGGTTCCCATACCAGCAAGCTGTGGCTGCACCAGTTCCCCTTATGGGTGTGCACGCCTCTGTCAGTCATCCAGATAGAAGGCATTGGCTAACCTCATGGCACTCCCTGGCCCGCCCTCTCTCCCCCAAGATTTCTTTCATTTGCCCCTTAGTCTAGCCTTGGCTGTTGTTACTTTCAAGGATGATCCATTACTTTTCTGACTGGCCAGAAACATGTACACCCCCATGACCATCCCCATGGCATGGGAAATTAGTGTGTTTTGGCTTCTCACTGACTAGCACTGTTCAGGATCCCCTCAGTGAGGGCCACTGAGCACACCCCATGGAAGGCATGGATGCTACTGCATGTCCCCTCATGGCTCCCATTTTACCAGGACCATATCAAGTGTCTGTAAGTTGTTCCCTCTTTTCCTTTCTGAGTGTGTCTCCCAAGCTACTCTTTGGAGCAGGGCTGTTGTCCCCACTGCACAGAATGAGTGGACTAAAGACAAGACTTAAAACCAGGTTAAATCAATGAAAGAGGAAGGGGGAGCTCTCCCACCCCATCCTCAACTTAGAGGTGATGTGCTGGTTTGTATATGCTTGGCTCAGGGAGTGGCACTATTGGTAGGTGTGGCTGTGTTGGAGTAGGTGTGTCACTGTGGGTGTGGACTTTAATACCCTACCTAGTCCTAGCTGCCTGGGAGTCAGTCTTCTGCTAACAGCCTTCAGGTGAAGATGTAGAACTCTCAGCTCCTCCTGCACCATGCCTGCCTGGATGCTGCCATGTTCCTGCCTTGATAATAATGGACCTGTAAGCCAGCGCCAATTAAATGTTGTCCTTATAAGAGTTGCCTTGGTCATGGTGTCTGCTTACAGCAGTAAAACCCTAACTAAGGTGAGCAGAAAAGGAAGAGGCCAAGGAAGTGTGATGTTCTAGTCTGTGTCCCTCAAATTAATCTATGGAAGATCCCCAATCCTAATCTCAAGTGTGCCTGAGGTAGGCCCAGTCTTTTCTTTTTTTCAGTAATCTTTTAAAATTTTATTTATTGATTTGTTTATTCTTCTCTCATATATTAAAATCCAACTGCATTTTCCTCTTCCTGTCCTCTTCCCAATCTTCTCTCCCAGATCCACTCCTTCTCCATTTCCCCTCAGAAAAGAACAAGCTTCCTGGGGATATCAACATGGCATAACAAGTTACGAGAAGACTAGGCACATCCCTGATATTAAAGCTGGACAAGGCAACATAGTAGGAGGAAAAGGGTCTCAAAAGCAGGCAAAAGAGTCAGAGATAGCCCCCACTCCCACTGTTAGGAGTCCCATAAGAACACCAAGCTACACTGCCATAACATAATACAGAGGACCTAGGTTAGACCTATACAGATTCACTGATTGTTGCTTCAGTCTCTGTGAGCCCCCAAGAAGCTGGTTAGTTGATTCTGAGATAGGGTCTTTAAAAAGCTGCTTAGGCTAAAACAGACCATTAGAGTCATCTGAATTGAACATGACTGGAGTCCATGTTGTAAGAGGAGAAGACATGGTGGATACACCTCAGAGGAGCACCATACAATGGTAGTGAAAAGACCGACTAACTACAGGATGTGGAGGCCTCGGTTTCGGAGACAGGACCGGGGGGAGGGAGGAACCAACCCTGCTACACCTTGGACCTAAGCCTCCAATTGACAAGACAGTGGATTTATGGTGTTTAAGCTGCCCAGTAATTTTCTGTGTCTGCTTTCATTGATAAAGACAGTGAGTGTCAGAAGCCCTGGAAGCACAAAGGGGGATGATCAAGGAGATCAAAACAGTACGTTTTGTGGAAGAGGCAATGACCAGTGCGAGTACTAGACAGTCCAGGCTATGAGATGATAGCTACTGAACCTGTCCCTAGTATAGCCAATCCTGTCCCCTGTCAGACAGGTTTTCTTGTATTCTTGAGCCTCCTTCTCGCCCTCAATGCACAGAGGGCAGCTGTTTTTATCACCACTTAGCACAGACATTTTGAGACCAGGGGAGTTGCCAATAACCTTTTTGTTTGTTTCATTTGGTTTTGTTTAGGAGACAAGGTCTTACATAGCCCAGGCTGGCCTCAGACTTTCTGTGCAGCTGTGGATCATCCTGAACTTCTGACCCTCCTGTTATCACCTGCTGAGTGCTAGGATTCTAGGTATATATCACCACACCCAGTTCATATGGTGCAGGAGATGAAATCAGGACTTCACGAATACTTCAAAATAACCCTACCAAATGAGCTACTTCCAGTCTCTTTGTATAACTTCATGATCTCCGGGTCTTGTTTCAGCCTCTGGAACACTAATCTGAGGTGTTCCCTCTCCTTTATTCTCCCCAAGGATAATGTTTTCTTCAGAAAAATCCCCTTTCCATTATTGAGCAGGTCACTGTATTGATTCATCCCAAGTCATCCTATAAGACTTCAAGTCTTGTCCTCTATCCACACTGTCCCCAACAATTGCTACTTGGACGACTATCTGGTGTGACCCTATCAGGGACCCTGAATGCATCATGACGGGCATAGAAACTGTTAAGGCTGAGGTAACTGTTACTGTCTAGCCTGCCATTTTGTTCTGTTACTTATATTATAAGGAAAATTTTTCATACGTTGTTTCTGCTTGTGGTGGTTTGAATATGGTTGGCCCAGGGAGTGGCACTGTTAGGAGTGGCTTTGTTAGAATGAATAGGCGTGGCCTTGTCAGAGGAAGTGTGTCACTGTGGGCGTAGGTTTCAAGACTCTCATCCTAGCTGCCTGGAAATCAGTCTTCTCCTGTCTGCCTTTGGATGAAAATGTAGAACTCTCAGCTCCTCCAGCCCTATATCTGCCCAGATACTGCCATGCTCCCACCTTGATGATAATGGACTGAACCTCTGAACCTGTGAGCCCAACCCAGTTAAATATTGTCCTTTATAAGAGTTGCCTCGGTCATGGTGTCTGTGCACAGCAGGAAAACCCTAACCAAGACACTGTTACTAGAAGACTTTCTCATGCCTAAATTGATTACATATTTTGTTGTCGTGCCTAGGAAATGTTAGTGATCTCCAAAAAGACAGACAGGAGCCGATCTGATGCAACTCACTGCAGGGTCTTTATTCTATTTCAGCTCTCTCCCCACCCCCAATGCACCACCATCACGAAGGACAGGGCAAGGCTTTATAGTAAGCAACAAGCAGGGAGTACATGTGCAAGCATCTATTAGAAAGTTACTGTGGCCTTTAACATAATTGGTTGCTGCTGGGAGTCATATCATTAACTTAACTTCTGCTCCCTTCTGCATTGGTGGTCATTAGGCAGGGAGTGGGCTTGTAACCTGGGGTGCAGATTTGTTGAGGGAATAACCTGGAGACACTGGTCTTGTTAGGGGTGTAATCTGGAAATGTTGGTTTTTTGGGGATTAGCCTAGAGATTGGAGCTAAGCTCAGGTTTTGTTGGGGGACAACTTGGAACCTAATGCTAGGTACCAGCCTGTTAGTTTACCTGGGTTCAAAGATAGGTCAGGTTCTCTAAAATGGAGTCTGAACTTAAAAGATTTGGCATCTCACTATTATGTTCTGTGCCCTTGGAAACCAATCATGATAGAAGTCAATAGAACTATTTTGTATAGTTACCCAGAATAAGCTTGGTCCTGAACCAACCACTCAGCAACACTTCCTGCACCTGTGTATAAGTTTTTATGGTATTTGCTTTTATAAGCTACCCCTAGGATGGACCCCAACCTAGAAAGACACCTATAGCGATATAAAAAACTATTTGGAATAAGATTTCCCATTTTGAGTAGTGATTGAGTAGTTTACCCAGACCTCCCTGGGAACCGACATCCTACTTGACAGAAAGAGACATGTCTTTGGGTAACTGGCATCCTAGTTGGTGAGTTAAGACATGAATGTTAGACAAGGCAAGTCCCCTGCCACAATTGAATTCCTTAATCAATGGGAGCAGAAGTGTACAACAAAGACATCTAATCCCCTATCCCTAAATCCTGGTTGGTGAAATAACTTAGCACAGGATGTTAATAGATCTCAGGCTTAAAAAGCCCTGTAGGACCTTAACTGGGGGGTCACAATTCAGTTCCCCAATTCAGTGGCCCTGGTTGATCAGTCCTGGGGTCTGTGCTCAATAATCTATCCCTGTCTGACTGAGATCAGTGTACACACCATTTGTGAGGTGACCCCTGCACCTCAACAGCAACCTTCCATGTAAGAAGAATAATAGAACTTGAGTCAGCGCCAATTTTGCAGGCTCTGGGTCAAAACTTCAGAGTTGGACCTCAACGTTTATTTTTCATGCACATTTCAACACAATAAAACTTTGGGAAAGGTTTCCACATGGCGATTATCACAACAAAGCTTTAGGCATAGCTATATGGAAACTCCCTAGCAAAGTAGAAAACCACCTGTTGACCTTTACTGTAATAAGTTCTGCTGACTGATAACAGTGCTCAGCACAAAGGCCTAATGAGAAAGGATTTGTATTAGCAGGATAGATTCTATTGGTGGAGGATGCAAAGTATGGGGCCCTTTTTTATACTGATAGGTTCTATTCCTCCAGAGACAAAGCTCAGATATAGGGCCTAAAGGATGCTCAGGATTGGTGGGGGTGGGAAATGGGGGGGGTAGGAATTTGTAGGGGGCGATTCCGATGCTAATGTCTAGTTCCCCAATTGGTTCTTGATCGACCAATAAAGATGCAAGGGTCCTTTTGCTGTGTGGAAGGAAAGAGGTGGGACTTCTGAGTCCCCACAGGAGTCAAGGAGAGGAGAGGAAGGGAGATTTTCACCATGCTTTGGAGGGAGAAAAGGTGACCAGCCACATGAGATCTCGGGCAGAGCAGCCATAGGCTGCTTCCCCAGCAGGAGATTACAAATGCAAAGCTGAAGGCAGACTTAGGATGTTGAGTTGGGTCTAAATGTAAGTGAACAACTAAAGTTGAGGGCAGATTTAGGGTGCTGAGCTGGGAGTGAAAAGAAGGGCACACTAGGTGTGGGAAATTAGAAGTGCCAACAATTAGCCAATAAGGCAGGTTGAAAATAAGTGTGTGTGTGTGTGTGTGTGTGTGTGTGTATGTGTGTGTGTGTGTTTCATCCATGGATCTGAGGGAACCCGGGCAGGGCTGGTACCCAGGTCTACCCTGAGCTTAAAGGGAGGTAGTAAGAACTACATGCAATAGGAAGGCTGGCTCCACGGAATAGCAAAGGATTCACCAGGTTGTCAGACAATGCACTCCAACTTCTGGACGTAGAGGTGTCAGTCATTTTTCTTCCTTTGGAGAAAGTGGGCCTTTGTGTTTAAAGTTTGGTTTATTTAATGCTTTCTTTAATCTGTGCCTCCTAGAGGACCCTGAGCAAAAACATTATGAACTGTGTTGAGAGTATGAAGGGAAGAGGCCAAAGGAACTTCTGTTCCTTTGGGGTGGGGGTGGGGCTGGTGGTGCATGTGTACATATACAGAGCTGGGCCAAGTCTTTAAGGTGCGAGACTGGATGTGGAGCTCAGGTGCCGGATGAGAAGCTCTCATCCCACCAAAACCATAGCACGTGTTCATGTTCACCACTTTCTTAGCAACAACCTTTGAGATTCAAACTCTTTTTTTTTTTTTGGTGAGACATGACAATTCAAACACACTTTATTTGAAAAAGGAGCATGTATAAAAATTAGATAAGGGCCTGGAATAGGAAGAAAAGGCATTCTGGGAGGGGTTTTTTTCTCCTCCGGATATCTCTTTTTACATTACAAACTGGCATGGAAACACAGCGATTTAATTACATATTTGTTATCAGAAAGAGGCGCCCAGGGTGGCTAAACAGGCTGAGTTTAATTGGGTAGAGAGTCCAATAGATCCTGCACAGGCTACACACATGCTGCAGCTGGTCAGGCACTGGTTCTGACCTAGCACCCTGAAAGCTCCTGTAAATGCTTTAAGGCTCCCTGATATCTTTCTAGATGTTTCTCAGTTCCCTTTACTCCTTGCAATGATGGAAATGAGCAGAGAAGGAAAAAGTGAAGTCCTTTGCGCCTCTGTCATCCTTGTTTAGGAATGCAGGACAGCAGCGATGGACCCTAATGCCTGTCTCTAAGACGAAGAGTACAGTGCTCTCTCTAAGAGGTGTTTTAGGAATAAGTGACTCATAATGACAGTTGCTCTCTTCCCTCCTCCTATCTATGCAGTGTTCGTATATATGTGGTGTATTAAATCAGTCATCCACTCAAATGTTCCATATCTATTATTTGGGAAATTTGGCACCATGGGTTATGTAGGCAATTGGGATAGTCATGTCCCTCTGGACAAGGACCATCCTGCCTCTTTTCTCTTGAGGCATCCTCATGGCATTAAAAGCCATCCAATCAGCTTCAGTTGGCCAGGGCTCACTAGCCTTTACCTCACCATGCCTTGTCTCAACCCCAACCTCTTATATCCATAGCTTCAAGCACTGGTTTTCGCTAACATGTTGACATGATGTGATGTGATTCTTCATCTTTGTTTTCATATTGATAGCACTTAGAATCACTACAGACATGAGCCTTTAGCAGTTCCAGATTAGAATAAAGGCAGTGGGAAGACCCATGCCCTAAATGAGGGTGGTACCATTCCATGAATGGAGTCCTGGATTGGATAAAAAGGAGAAAGGACACTGAGAACTAGCATTCATCTCTTTGTTTGCTGGCTGTAGATGGAATGTGACCTGCCACCTCAGTCTCTCTCACCATGCCCCCAGCCACAATAAACCTTTCCTTCCTTAAATTGCAGATACTTGAAGTGCCAGGGTTGGGGGAATACCCAGGGGACCCCACTCACTCAGAGGAGAAGGGGGTGGAGATGGGGGAAGGATGGTGGAAGGGGTGACAAGGAGGGGGGCAGGGAGCAGGTTATAAAGTAAATAAGTTAAAAAAAATAATTGTTTTTATCAGGGATTTTGCCAATAAGGTAAATAACTGATATGGTTCAGAGGGTCAGTCCTACAGTGTACCCATTCTCCCATCAGCGTGAATGTGAACCCCAGCTCTTGATAGTTTTATAGCCCAGTTACAACCAGGATGATACTGGCTGGACATCCAGTTAGTGGGATAAAGGTCATAGATGATCCTTGTGTTAGATAGGTTTCTGTCACTATAACACAATACCTGAGTCAGTCAAATTAGAAAGAGGCCAGGTTTACTTTTCTCACAGCTTCAACCCTTGGCTGCTTAGCTCTATTGATGTTGAGTCTATGGCAAGGCAGTATCAAGAAGGGAACATATAATTAAACAAAACTACTCATTTTATGATGGTCAGAAAGTAAAATTAGAAATGGGAAGGAGTATCATCTTAGTATCTCTGTAGGGACATTTCTGAATGGCCTAACTTCCTCCTACTAGGCTCTACCCTCTAAGCTCTAAACACCTCCTGATATCATCTAAGCCTTGTGGCCAAGTCTTTCTTCTGGGAGACATTTCAGATCTAAATTCTCATTCACTCATTGATCAATCCATTAATCTGGCACATGCCAAATATTGACACAGTTTTTACATCAATCTTGAAAGGTGGTCAATAATTTGAGGTGAGGAGTCTGATCCCTTGCTGGCATCTGATCTTCACCACTGGTGTGATTGGTCTGCAAATGCCCTAGGCAGGCTATGGTTACGAATCCCAGGTGAACTCTGAAACCTGGCTATGACTCTTTGTTTCCAAGTGGACAAATGATAGATGATTCCCAGCAGTTGAAAGGGTGGTTTCTTTCTCCTTTCGTTTTACATTTGACAACCTACATCTTACAAAGTAATTCTTTCATATTTTTCTTGAGAAGATTAAAATTTTGATTTTACCATTGTGCTAGCTAGTTTTACATCAACTTGACACAAGCTACAGTCATCAGAGAAGAAGAAGCCTTAATTGAAAACATACCTCCAAGAGATCAAACTTTAGAGCATTTTTTAAATTGGTGATTAATGGGGGTGGGCCCAGCCCATTGTGAGTAGTGCCATCCCTGAGCTGAGGTCCTGGGTTTTATAACAAAGCAGACGGAGCAAGTATGGGGAGCAAGGCAGTAAACAGTACCCCTCTATGGTCTCTGCATCAGCTCCTGCCTTCAGGTTCCTGCACTGTTTGAGTTCCTGTCCTGACTTCCTTAGATGATGAACAGTGAAATGGAAGTGTAAGACAAATAAACTCTTCCCAACTTTCTTTTGTTCATGACATTTCATCATGACAATAGTTACCCTAACTAAGACACTCATGTGAATTCAATGCTTCCCAAGTATCCAACCATCTAGGATTTATGACAAAACTCTATCTTCCATGAGGCTTTTATGAACATACAGTTCTAATTTTGGTCTTTCCATTTTATTTCATTTTTTATTATTCTTGAAATCATAAATTGTTGGAACTATTATTGCTTTATAATAAATCTCAAATCTAATATGATTTATAATAAATCTCATATTTATTCTTTGGCAAAAATGGTCTGTGACTATTGGGCCTTTACATTTCTTGGAAATATTAGAATAGTGTGGGGAAATTTTACAAACGTATGTTGGGCTTTAAATTATATTTAATGTGCATGTTTAGATTATCTTTAAGAGAATCGGTACCCTAAAGTAAGTACAGTCTTGGCAGATTCTGTGTGGCACTGCCTTCCCACGTTCAATTAAGCTTGCTTGATGCACCTTTTATTAAGTTTAACTTTTAAGTTTAGAGGGCTTGCCTGTATTTAATTTGGATTTGTTTTTTATGATTTATTTTATTTGTTGTTATAAATGGAATCTTCCATTTTATTGCCCACTGTAATTCACTATTGCTAATAAATAAAAACATTAATTTTGTGTGTAATTTTTATCTAGTCATTTTCTCTAATTAGTTATAATTGTATATATAAACACCCTGAATTTTCTACGTGAGCAACCACAGTGTCTAATTTTTGTCATAATTGACTCGCTGTGGTTATTGGGACTTCCAAATTAAGGAGAACGCTTTTAACTCACTGTTATTTAAAGTGTTCTTGGTAGATGTTCTGTATCAATTTAACGGTTTTCTATTTTCTGCTGCAATCATAGGGTGTGGTTTTTGATATTATTTGCTTGCTTGCTTTGTTCTCTTTGTTTTGTGGTACTGGGGACTGAACCCAGGGCCAACATCTCAGCACTGAGTTACATCCAATGGCATTTTATGCTTATGAGAAGAGTACTGGTAAATTTCCCAGGATAGCCTTGGACTTCCTTTTGTAGTGAAAGCTATCCTTAAATTTATGACCCTCCTGCCTTAGCTCAAGTTCTGGGATCACAGGCCAGCAGCATCCAGCATTTTGTTTTGACATAGCATCTCAACCTGGCCCCAAGCTTGTGATCTTCCTGCTTTGTCTCTTCCTGCTCAAGTGCTTGTGGTCAGAGGTGTTGATCCCCATGCCAGACCACAAATGCATATTTGTAAACCAAGTCAAAGAAGTGGTGCATGAGAATAGAACCAATATGTTAATATCTAATCAGAGTTCTTAGTATTCTCTTGCTGTGAAGAGATATCAAAACCATGGCAATTCTTATGAAAGAAAGCATTTAATTGGGGCTTTCTTAGAGTTTCAGAGGTTTGGTCTGTTATTATCATGAAGGGGAGCATGGCAGCATAGTGTTAGATCTCCAGGCGGGGGGGGGGGAGAGAGAGAGAGAGAGAGAGATGGGCTTTTGAAACTGTATTGGCTAGTTTTGTGTGTCAACTTGACACAAGCTGGAGTTATCATAGAAAAAGGAGTTTTAGTTGAGAAAATGCCTCCATGAGATCCAGCTGTAAGGCATCTTCTCAATTAGTCATCAAGGGGGGGGAGGTCTCCTTTTGGGTAGTGCCATCTGTGGGCTGGTAGTCTTGGACTCTATAAGAAAACCAGCTGAGCAAGCCAGGAGAGGCAAGCCAGTAAGGAACATCCCTCCATGGCCTGGTCCTGCTCCCTGACCTGCTTGAGTTCCAGTCCTGACTTCCTTTGGTGATGAACAGCAACATGGAAGTGTAAGCTGAATAAACCCTTTCCTCCCCAACTTGCTTCTTGGTCATGATGTTTGTGAAGGAATAGCAACCCTGAGTAAGACAGAAACCTTAAAGATTACCCTGTGTCAAGACCATCCTCCAACAAAGCCATACTTCCTAATCCTTCTCAAGTAGTGCCATTCCTTGATGACTAAGCATTCAAATATATGAGCCCAGGGGGGCCATTCTCATTCAATCCCACCACTGTATATAGGATTTATTAAATCAGCTACATCATAATAGTAACAATAATTGTCTCATAGCTGAAAGGCTGAGAACCTGGTGGTTACTCAGTCCTAGAAGCTGGGTGCTTCAATAGTTGGGGGAGTCCCACAGTGGCCCTCTCACACTGGAGAGTCCAAAAACCTTGTAGTTGCTTGGACAATAAGGCTAGGTGCCTCAGGACTCCCAACTGGTGCTGAAAACCTGGAAGATTTCTAGAGAGCCACTAGTCCTTCGTCAGCAATGGAAGCTGAAAACACTGGTCTTGATATCAGCCAAGAAAGCAGCAGCAGAAGAAGCAGATAAATCAACTTGACAGTAAGATGGAAGGGAAAACAGGCAAAAGTTGAGTTACCTTCCTGCCTGGCTTTTTTGTAATGCCTGTTTGAGTATGGGATGCTACCAGCAGGTGCTGCTCAAACTTGGAGAGCATCTCCCTACATCAACTAAGGCAATCAGGAAAGTTCTTCGGGTAAGGCTCCCTTCATGAGTGATTCTACTCTGTGGCAAATTGGCATTAGAACCAAGCATCACAGCGGCAGAATATACAGTAACACAATTCTTCGTCATGTGTACTTGGCAAATGTTCTTCCTGTTCCTTCTGGTCTTCATGGCTTCTCATAAGAAACCCTCTACCATTGAAACTGTTAAATGTTCTCATAATTCAACAAGACCTTTGTCCATGTGTGCTCTCATGATTTTATTCTTTAGTGTTCAGGAGTTTAATGTGTGGGTCTTGGTTTGTGCCTACAATTTGGAGTTTACAAATATGGCTGTGGAGTTTCCTGTATGTATGCTTTCCATACAGGAAAAGGACACCTGTGGTTTAGAAGTCCCACTGGTTCCAAAGGAAGGCTTTCCCAAGTGTTATTCAGCAAGGGAGGGAGGGCTGACTTAAGAATGTTAATGGAAAGACATTGGGAAATGGAGTTAGAGTTCGTTTCACTGCAGGTGTGTTTTATGTCTTTGACCTTGACACATGTGAGTAGCTTCGGAAGAGTGGGTGCTGGTGCATGTTGGAATAGTCTTGAGTTTCTCTTTGTTGTTTTGATACAGGGTCTCTCATAGCCCATGTTGGCCTCAAGCTGGACAAAGAAAAGGGTGACTATAAGCTTCTGATTCTCCTGTTTTCACGTCTACATTGGCTGGTATCACTTGCTTGTGTGTCACCACCCTGATTCAGAAAGTTCTGGAAATCAGACTCAGGATGCTTTTCTGTTTTTAGTCTATGCCTTTTTCTATTCTACTGTTTTTTACCTTGTGCTAATTAGTTTTTGTCAACTTCACACAAGCTCCAGTCACCCAGAGGGAACCTCAACAGAGAAATTGCTTCTGTCAGATTTCCTATGGGAAAGTATGAGATGCATTTGTTTGGTCAATGATTGATGTGGGAGGGCTCAGCATCTGTAGGCAGTGCTACCCCTGGGCAGGTGGTCCTGGATTACACAACAAAGCAGGCTGAGGAAGCCTTGGAGAGCAAACCAGTAAGCAGCAAGCACTCCTCCAGGCCCTCTACTACAATTCCTGCCTCCAGGATCCCACTTGAGTTCCTGCCTTGACTCCCCTCAATGAT
Source organism: Rhynchomys soricoides (assembly GCA_019843965.1). Classification (NCBI taxonomy): domain Eukaryota; kingdom Metazoa; phylum Chordata; class Mammalia; order Rodentia; family Muridae; genus Rhynchomys; species Rhynchomys soricoides. Next base: position 11,952,578 of record JADRCH010000031.1, read on the forward strand.
GGACTTTCTTCCCCAGGATGACTTGGCTGGTGTTTTTATCACAGCAACAGAAAAGAAACTAGAACAATATATAAATTAATAATTATTTTTTCTGATAGCGTCTATGAATTTGTGTAGTTACATCATTCATACTTAAAACATTTATAGATATATTTGCATTAATACCTGTTGTGGTGGTTTGAATATGCTTGGCCCAGGAAATGGCACTATTAGGAGGTGTGGCCTTGTAGGAGGTGTGGCCTTGTCAGAGGAGGTGTGGCCTCATTGGAGGAAGTATTTCACTATTTGTGTGGGTTTAAGATTCTCATCCTAACTGTCTGGAAGCCAGTATTCTGCTAGCAGCCTTCAGATGAAGATGTAGAACTCTCAGCTCCTCCTGCACCATGCCTGACTGGATGCTGCCATGCTCCCCACCTTGATGATAATGGACTGAACCTCTGAACCTGTAAGCCAGCCCCAGTGAAATGTTGTCCTTAGAAGAGTTGCCTTGGTCACGGTGTCTGCTCACAGCAGTCAAACCCTCACTAAGACACCTCCCTTACGTATAACTACTTTTTTATTGATTATAATTTTTCTACTTTTACTTTCCCTGTTCTTTTGAGTGTTACATAATTTTATCTTCCCCCAGGATATGACTTTATAACCCTTCAAGTTGCAGTGTTGGAGTGATTGTCTAAGGAGCTGCAATGGCAGTTGTTTCAGGAGTAAAGTAGCAATGGTGTGGTGTATTCCTAGTGCCTTCCAGTGTCCCTTCCAGTCCCACTTTCACTCATTTCATTCGTCCATACACAAACTTATAGGTTGAATTTTATCTCCTTCCAAATGATATATTGAGTCTTAGCTCTTGCTGCCTCACAATGGATTCTCATTTAGAGGTGGGGTATTTATATTTTCAGTTACCTTGTAAATGATTTCTATAATGGCTGGTCTTATCTTGCTAGATAGTAGTAAATACTGTGTACAGAGCACAGATACCTCTGTAACAGATACAGTGATCAAATCCTTTACTACATCCTTTCCAATATTTGTAGTCAGGTTTCTTGATTATTGCCATTCAGCCTTGGGCAAAGTAGTTACAATTTGTTTTTCTTGATGTGTGTATCTGGAGATACACAAGAAGTGACTGGTGGTAGGGGAGAACAAAAGATTAGCGGGTAATTCGCAGCCATTGATTATGGCCAACCACTTTCAGGGTCTGTTAGGGCAGGGGTAGGAATCCAGAAAGACAAGTTATTTTGCTCCTAGAATGCTGGTGACTGTGCTTTCTAAAAACTACTAAAATTTTTCAAAAGGATGAGGCCATCGCAGTATAAAAGCTCATTGGTCTCATCAACTCAGACACCAGTGAACTTGTCCTTTGATCTGTTGTATTGAAACTACCATGGCGAGGGTTGCAGGAACAGAGATTTTTCTCTGTTGATTTAAAGAACAAAAAGGCCAGAAACGCCAATCCTCAACTCTCTGCCAAGTTTTGTTGAAAGCAGAAGCTAGCACACACTACCCACACTGGGAGAGGGCATCTAGGATCCAGAAGCCAAGTTTATTTGGAAAAATCAGAACTTTTATGTGTTTGAGATATGACGGATTGATTCCATTCTTCCCCAGGGTTGGCTGGTTTGTGCTATTTCAGAGAATTAGATCCAAACAAAGAAGAGGAAGTTGACCAGTTCTTTCACAGGGCTCCCTTCTTTGGCTCTATGGGAAATTTAAAAGTCTGACCAAACCCTGACAGTAAAGTACAAAATATTTGTCTACTTAGTGCTTGATTTGTCCTCAGACTTTATCTAAATATCACACAGTAGTTAAACCATCAGACTGGTGTAATTGGCCTTATGGGTGTTCAGTAATCATACATGGAGATCTATAATAGTGTGGACAGAGGGATTAAAGAGGCAATGTTTGCCCTTTGACCTGTAAGATAACTAGAACCTAGGCAATCATGTAACTTTTGTAAGTCACCTGCTTTCTCATTCAATCCAAAGATTGGACTGTAAGTGACTATCCTATGAAGAGACAACACAGTATCCCCTTGATTATCCTCCAATATCTGAAATTCAGCAGTCATGGGACCCTAAATCCCTCTACACCACCAATGTCATCCAGAGGCAGCTGACCTGACTCTACATCCAACTCCTAAATGAGTATAGGGTCTCAACTCTTAGGGGGAGAGATGTTAGATAGCTAGCAGGCTTGGTGGCCATTGAGAAAGAACCAGTCTTTCACAGCATCCTCCTCTTCCAAAATTTCTGACAGCAGAGACTGTCGAAAGATGGCCACAGTGAGGATTCTGACCTTATTCAGCAGAAAAGAGCTGACAAGAATTATGCACAACATACACATACATTCACAGACACACACATACACACACACTCAACACAGACACTCACACACAGAGAGATACAACATTAAGCTATAAACATTGCCTCTTTAATCCCTCTGTCCACACTATTATAGATCTCCATGTATGATTACTGAACACCCATAAGGCCAATTACACCAGTCTGATGGTTTAACTACTGTGTGATATTTAGATAAAGTCTGAGGACAAATCAAGCACTAAGTAGACAAATATTTTGTACTTTACTGTCAGGGTTTGGTCAGACTTTTAAATTTCCCATAGAGCCAAAGAAGGGAGCCCTGTGAAAGAACTGGTCAACTTCCTCTTCTTTGTTTGGATCTAATTCTCTGAAATAGCACAAACCAGCCAACCCTGGGGAAGAATGGAATCAATCCGTCATATCTCAAACACATAAAAGTTCTGATTTTTCCAAATAAACTTGGCTTCTGGATCCTAGATGCCCTCTCCCAGTGTGGGTAGTGTGTGCTAGCTTCTGCTTTCAACAAAACTTGGCAGGGTTGAGGATTGGCGTTTCTGGCCTTTTTGTTCTTTAAATCAACAGAGAAAAATCTCTGTTCCTGCAACCCTCGCCATGGTAGTTTCAATACAACAGATCAAAGGACAAGTTCACTGGTGTCTGAGTTGATGAGACCAATGAGCTTTTAGGGCTTTCTTACAGAGTATGGGTGAGGAGCTTCTCACAGAAGCATGGCAAGCTCCAAACGCTGGAATCTCTCCAAGATCTCAGTCTGTCATCTATGGTGGTCATAGGGAAGCTACACATGGAGTCTTGCTTTCCATCAATTTTCTACTCCTGCAGCTGGGGAAGCATGCACAATAGCTGTAGTCCCTGATGGTGGTCTCTTGACTTTCTCTGGGGAATGGCAATAGCTCCCTTATATTACTATAGACAAGCCTACCACTGGGTTATTCTGCTGTATTGGTCATGGCTCCCTAGCTTACTGGGGCAAATTCTAAGATAGCACACTGCAGTATCCAGAGGGAAGATATGCCAGACAATATCAACCATTCATTTAACTGAAGGATTGTATTTGCTTTTGAGTCTGCTGACCATTACTAGGTGACTATAAACATCCATCTGTGGGTGTAAGAAAGCAGTGTTAGAATCCAGATGAATGCTGAGAGGCTACAATACCTTCAGCTGCCCCTCCTCTCACAGATACTGACAGGTACTCAACAGAAACACTGTGAAGATCCTAGCTAACATAATTCCAGGGGCCTGGATCTCTCTCACCTTAGAAAGATGAATTTATGTCAAGGTGGGTGCTGATGTCTACACATCCTGGTTCCTACCCCTTCCCTGTCTTTGTCTGAGAATCAGAAAGCCTGGATGCAGGCCTGTGCTGTAAAACCACCCACTTCTTCAGAAGTGTTATGAGAAGAAATCTCCATTACTATTACTACATAGGAGCTTATTTCTTCTCTTCAGAACCCCTGCTGTCTTTCTGTCTCTGGTGCTATGGCCTGAACCTGCCATGCCAATGTCTGTTCGTCTATCCACGGCATTAGTAATTCTTTCAATAAATTTCTTATGACCTGACAATCATTCCCAGTGTTTACTTGAACCTGAATCCAAGACATTTCAGTGGGTGATATCCATGTGTAAATTTTCTGCTCACTTGGGTAAAGGCTAAGTAGAATGTATTGTTGGCTCATGTACCAGCAGTATGCTCCTTTGTAAGAAACCACTAAGCTGTTGTACAAGTGGCTTTATCCTTGTGCGTTCCCATAGGCAATAGGTAAGCATGCTTGTTGCTCCATGCCCTTGCCAAGATTTGGTTCTGTTATTGTTAGAGATTTGAAGCGTCTAATAGGTGTGCACTGGTAACTCATTATTGTTTTAATTTGCATTTCCTTCATGACTCACAATGCACAAACATCTTTTGACATGCTGATTTGCCATCTGTATGTATTCTGTGGTGTTTGCTAAGGTCTTTAATGAAAGTGTTTTCTTTTTCCTCATTGAGGTTTGTTTTTTTTTTTTTAAATGTAAGATAGGTAACAGTCCTTTATCAAATATGATGCTTGTAAACACTTTGTCCCAAGCTGTAGCTTGCATTTTTCTTCTCTTGACAACATCTTCTGCATAGCAGAAATTAAATGAAACCCAGATTATGAATATTTTTCATGGCTCGTGCCTCTGGTGTTACAGTTAAAGTACTATCAACCGAGCTGTAGGCTTTCCTCTGTGTGAACTTCTATAATTTTTACCATTTCACATTGAGCTCTATAAATTCTTCTGAATTTTATGCAGTGTATAAGATCCATGTCTAGATTAGTTTGACTTGTGTTATATGTTGATGTCCAGTTACTCCGTTGCCATTTGCTGAAAAGATTTCCCCCTCTGATGCATTGTATTGTTCTGTCAAGATTATTTATTGTACTTATTCAGCTCTGTTTCTGGGATCTTTTTGTGAACTATTGATTTATTTGTCAATTTTGTCAATACCTCCTTGTCCTGATTATTGGCTTCCCACAGTAAGTCTGGAATCAGGTGGTGCTGGTCTTCCAGCTTAGCTCTTCTTCAGTATATTTAACCAGCTCTGTGGTCCCTTTTGTGTTTTCATAATAAACTTGATGAGCATTTTGATAGCCACACAACCACCTGATGAATTCTTGACTGGACAGTGACTGAATGCCTCCTTCACACAGAGAACTGTGGGAGGAAGTGACATCACAGCAACATCAATCTTTGCTGTCTGTGATTTCCATCAGTGAACAACTTCCTGCTTTCAGCAAATGATTACCAGAAAACACAAATACATTTTTCTGGGTCAAAGGCATAGAAGAGTACAGAGTTTAAGATTAAATGTATGCATTTAGTTTAAGTTGTAAAAGCTGATTACATGGGAAATCCAAGGCACAGTGTGGTTGGTTACATTGTTCTCTTAAAGGAAAGTCAAAATTTAACAGTAAGATTGCAGGTTAAATACATGCTCTCAAATTATTCCAGGCATATTATTAACTTGGTGGAAAGGCCCAGTACAAGTTCAGTCTCTTTGAAGGTGATAAATTTTTTCAGAAAAATACATTTACAGTCAATCACTGATTTGGGGACATTCTTGAACATTGTTACTTCAAGTACTTTCTTTTCTGTTTTATTCTCTCTTTTTAAAAATCTCTCAATTATTTCTGTTGAACCTGTTAAACATCTTGACATTTGACATAGGTCTTATACATTCTATTTTTTTTTCCCTTGCTATGGTTTTTAATTTTTTTATCTTTTTGTATTTTGGTTAATTGTGCTGTGAATACCAGAGCCAACAGAGTAATCTGTGGGAGGGATGGGGGAAGATCAGTTCAACATGACTCAGTAGCTGGCTTTGGTTCAAACTTCAAGAGTCTGGCTCTGAGTGGTTTACGTTAGACATAGTTAATAAGTACAGCATTTGATGAAGAATTTCCTTGTGAAAAACAATTCAATACTGTGTGTTCAACAAAGCTTAAGACATGACTTCATCAAAACCCTTTGTAAGGTGCATGCGACATCTTCCCTAAAGATGGCTTCTATAGATTGACTACATGCGACACAACCCCATAAAGAGAGTTCCTGTAGATTGTCTGAGGAAAACGAGCTCACAATAAGGGTCTGGGGGAAGATCCAAGGGGTCTCGGCCACACAGATTGCACCAAGGTCACCAGGCTATTAGCCATGTCTGCTCCCATGCTTCTGGATGGAAAACAGGTTATCCATCCCTTCCTCTGAAGGAGCAACCCTGTGCATTTTACATCTCTGGTTCCCCTAGTACTAATATGAAGCTCAGGAACCTCTGTGTCACCCACAGTCAGTTTATTCTATTGACCTGTGTGAACATGATGCTTTCTCTTCTGATTCCCTCTATGTCACAGTGTTTTTAATTTCAGGTATCTCACTTCCAACATGTGTCTCAGGTAAACTCTACATAGTCTAAGTTGGTCTTGAACTTCTGTGCTTCCTGCCTTCATATCTCAAGAACTGGGAGTGACTAGATTATTTGCTTTGTTTATTTTTAGTATTTTTTTCTGCTGACACTAGCCATTTCTTTTTGCATATCATGTTTTGTCACATATTTTCTTTTTCCTTTTCTTTTTTAAAAACATTTTGACATTAACTTTTCTTAACATATAAACTTGTGTTTTATGTCAGATAGTTCCAAATCTGCATTGGATTTGGCTGGCTGGTTTTATGTTAACTTGACACAAGCTAGAGTCATTTGGGAAGAGGAAGCATGAACTGAAAAAAAAATACCCCCAACAAATGGGTCTGTAAGCAAGTCTGTGGGTCTATTATTATTGTTGTTATTGTTATTTTATGATTGATGTATAAAGGCCCAGCTCCCTGTGTGTGAGCTATAGCAGTGCTATAAGTAATTGGGACAAGCAAGCCATAGTGAGCAAGCCAGTATTAGCACTCCTCCATGGTCTCTGCATCAGTTCCTGCCTCGAGGTTCTTGCCCTGTTTGAGTTCTTGCCCTAAGTTTCCTCAATGATGGGCTGTGATGTGAAACTATAAGATGAAATAAGCTCTTACCCTCACAAGTTGTTTTTAGTTACAGAATTTTATCACAGCAATAGAAACCCTAAATAAGCCATGTCTGGTCTAGAAAAGCTATTGAGTGTTGAAAGCCTGGAGAACTATTTTTAGAACTTGGAGGATAATCTTGAGAGTGGTGTAGTCGATGGAGAGCTAGCTGGTGAAGTTTCAGGAAAAAAATGCCAAGTCTTTCCTAGGCTATTTGCATGACGTATTGTGTTAAGAATTGGTGGTGGTTGGTCAGCTGGGTCAAAGAGTCAATTGTGATTAACAAGAGACCAATAATACCACTGGAATGGAATCTTGGCTTTATTGAACAATTGGTGATGACTATCTGAAGCTGAGACATTAGAGTTGAGTAAGAGGAGGTCAACATCCATCACTGAGGGTCATAAGTCTGAGAATATTCCTTAAGAACCTGTGCTCTGGAGGGGGATTAAACTGCATTTTATGCAGGCAGCTCAACTTGTCTATGTGAACATGGTTGTTTTTGAGGCAGGGTCTCTCACTTTTACTGGAACTCATCAATAGGCTACGTATAATGGCCAGTGAGCCTAAGAAACCCTTTTCTCTCTCTACCTCCAGCACTAGGTTTGCAGGTGTGTGCCATCAATATTTTAAAAGCAAACGAGGGTCCCCATGCTTATGCAATAATCTGTAACAGCAACTTTTATTCACCTGAGGTAATTGTCTCTGAAGCTTACTGCCTCCATCTGCTAACTTAGGCCTAGTCCTACAAAATTCTAGTCTCCGTGCTATCTAATCCAGGCCTATAATATTTTTTTGGTCTCTAAGGCTCATTTGTGAATATGCTCACCTTTCTAGTTCTTTCTGATCTTTGGCTGGCTAGTCAACTCAGCTGTTCAGGGCAACACTGACTGATTCAATCTGACTTTTCTCTCTTGGCCCCTCCTGAATTGCTCTGCTTGACCTCAAATGAATTCTAGCAGTCTGCTCTAATCTTCTGGCTTCTTCTTGTGTTCTTGTTCTCTCTTCCGCCTGTCTCTGTAAAGTCTCCCAGTAAAAATGCCTCTTCTTTTCCTCTCTCTGCACCACTCTCTTAAGTAGCTTCCCTCTCCTCTGTGTTCTCATGAGAGGTAGGTATATCCTATTCTGTCAAATATTTCTCTGATTTGCCACTTTGTCTGCCATGAAAGTAGGCATTACTTTCAAACATGGGTGCTTCCATCTACAAACTAACTTTCAGCTTCCAGACATGTGAAAAATACCATTTTGTTGTTTTAAATCATCTAGTCTAAGATACAGGTTCTGGTGGCTCTGACCAAATCAAATATCTAATTTCATAATTCCTACAGAGTTTTAAGCTCTGTACTCTATTTTCAGTGTCATAGTTGCTTTTCTGTTGCTGTATAAAATACCTGTAAACAATTTAGGGAGAAAGGGTTCATTTTGGCTCACAATACTGGTTATAGCTCATCCAGACAGGTGAGTCACAGCTGTAGGAGCATGAAGGAGCTGGTTACGTTGAGCCTACAATCAAGAGCAGTAAAGAATACACATGGAGGGACCCATGGTGCTGGCCACATATGAGACAGAGGAGGGTCTTGTTGGCCATCAGGGAGAGGAGAGGCCCTTGGGCCTGAGAGTGTTAGATACCCCAGTAGAGGAGAATGCCAAGGAGGGAAGATGAGAGTGAGTGGGTGGGTGGGTGGGAGAACACCCCCATAATGGCAGGGGAGGGAGGAGGAAATGGGAAGCTTCCAAAGGAGAGATCTGGAAAGGGGGGAAACATTTGAAATGTAAATAAGTATGAAAAATAAAAAAAAAATTTAAAAAATAATAAAAAAAAAAGAGCAGTGAACAAGGGATTCATGCAGGCTAGAGCTCAGCCTCCTTTCTATACTTTGTACAGACCAGAATCTCCTGCCAAAAAATTAAGATGGAGCTTCTTTCCTCTATTAAATGTAATCAAGACACCCCCTGCTGCAGGATCCGGCTCCCAGATGGTTCTAGGTTCTGTCAAGTTGGCCAGACAGCAGCCATCACAGGCATCGATGACTATCCCTTCTTTCTGGTTGTTTATAAGCTGCCTGTGTTATTATTGCTTTGAACCAATGAGCTCTGGTTTTCATGAGCTCTCACGGGTTCTCATGAGTGCCCCAACGGGCTTTGCTTTCTCTGTTACTGGTTTTCACCCATCAATTAGTCCCCGGCTCTGCATCTACACTTCTATTTCTTGTCTCAATTCTCATTCCTCAAGTTGCTAGTCAAAATAACTTTTCCTACTTTCTAATGTATACAACTAAATTAGCACTCAAGTCGGATTTCCTTGAGGAGATCTGTGTGTGCATTACATCTTATAAAATATCGTTGACTTCCTGCTAATTTGTGGTTGCTTGGAGGGTGTTTTCTTCTGAGCAATAATCTGATTTCGTGTATCATCTTCAGCTTTCCTGGAGACATCTGAAGGATAACGTTTTTCTGTGTTTTCACCATTAAATTTTTGTTGTTGTGTTTTCATTTCTTCCTATAAATATTTTATTTATTTGTGTTTAGAAGTTGCAGTTTTAGTACTACTAACAGAAAATACATAACAGAGGCTTCCTAAAAGTGAAAAAATAATGATAATGCTGGAAAAGTTGGCTTCATTAACATATTTACACACTTTGACTTAATACACACTCCTCTGAAAATCACTTATGACATTTTTACAGGCTTTATCACCCCAAGTCTCTGAGTACTGAGCACTTCAGCTCTTTATTATCTGTGTCACTCGGAAGGGAGGCCTTCAAGCCCCAGCCTCCTTGTCACATCACTCTGAAACACTGCTGGCATACTGCTCTGCTCCATCCCCTAAGGATGGCTTTGCTGAGGACATGGCCTTCAGCAGCTTCTTCTTCTTGCTCTGCTCTTCTTGCAGCTTCAAAATTATGTTTCGGATTTCTTCTCTTTTTGTTTTCATTCTGGGGGGGAGGGAACCAGTTCACCAAATTCACAAGGAGCTCAAAATTTAGTATTGGATTCTCAAAAACACTCTACACACGGCAGGACATACACACCACAGTCACTGAAGTTGTTCTGGTCATCATTAATTTTTAATTTTATATATTTTAATCAGAAAAAATGTTGCCTGAGTACTTTCGTTTGTTTACTGATGCCTCGTATTTGGATTGTCTCTGTAAATGTAGCACTCTTGTTAAAGTTTTATTCAGTCATATATGTGTGTGTGTGTGTGTGTGTGTGTGTGTGTGTACGTGTACATGGAGGCCAGAAGTCAACATCAGGTGTCTTCCTCTTTTGAATCTATAACTCAATTTGCTGGCTATCAAGTCTCTGGGATCCTCCTGTTCCTGTTCCTGCCCTGACCCAACCCCCAGTATCAGGGTTATAGATCTGTGCCACCATGTGTGCCTAGCTGTTTTTGTGAGTGCTGGGGATCTAAAGTCAGGTCTTCATGATTGTGTGGCAAGCACTTTACAGTGGAGCACCCCTGAGCACCAAATGAATTATTTTTCTAGTAGCTATTGTCAGCATCCTTTATGCCTCTAGTCAAGAGAAAAGTCATTTGTGGAAGGCTGTACACATGCTGATAGGTTTATCCAGAGCTGATTTCTCACATCCTAAAAGATACGTTCAATAGTCTTTGCCCACACTCTCTTCATTCATTTATTTATTCACTTTACACCCTAATATCAGCTCCTCCTCTTCCCAGTCTACCCTTACACAACTTCTCCCCTGTGCCCCCTACCCTTTCTTTTCTGAGAGGGGGAAGCCCCCCCACTTTATCATCCCACCCTGGCACATTTTGTCACTGCAGGACTAGATGCATCCTCCCCCAGTGAGGCCAGACAACCTTACCCACCTTTTTAGATTCCTTTATTTCTTCATGTAATTTTGTTAGTTTTGCCTATATTTTGATTTATTACTTTGTTTTATTTTTCAGTAGTAGGGATTGAATACAGGGCCTTGTGTGTGCTAAGCAAGTCTCTACCACTAAGTTTTCCCCAGCAAATATATTTATACTTAGATTTACATACCCACAGGCTCAAAATTTTCTAGTTTTCTGGTCAATTAATCTTTTAAATTATGTTTAAGGATACTTGTCTTCTCAGTAACAATTGCCTTTTTGTGTTAAGGCTTATCATTAAGCCATTTCTTTTATTACTTCTCTCTCTTATTTCGTTTTAAAATTTATCTTAATGGATAGATACTATTCACTGTGAATCATGACACTCTGATATACACATAAAATGGGGAATAACCACACTGGGGTCCTTAGTCCATCCATTGTTCCAAATGCAGCCTTATTTCTTAAAATTCAAAACTGATAATTGAGCCTTGCTGAACGATAAAATAGTTACAGGGAGCATAACTTTTAGTTCATTTACCCAAGTCACTGCAATCACAACTGTCATTTCTGTCCCCACCTGTCTCAGAAGTTATTCTAGGAAAAAAGAAGCATTGAAAAGCTCTCATAATCTGTCAAAATCTTTTTTCCAGAAAGCCACCCACTTGATGCTCACAGGATGCTGACCTGGACTAGTCGAAGGTGGGTCTGTGTCAAAGTGAATCCACTGTGGTTCCCTTACCTGTCCTACCCAGGGAGAATTCACTTTTTGCACTCAAGGAATAAAGGAAAAACTATTTAATAAAGTGCACTCCTGCTTCTGGCTATAGACCAAAGGGAACCCAGACATGAATAAAAGTTCTTTACAGCTTATATAGATCTCAAGCGATAGCATTCCACATACGCAGTCACCTGAAAGTCACCTTTAGGTCACAGCCCCAAGATGCATGTTGAGCAATTAAATATGCTTTACAGGGACAGAAACTGCAAGTTTGACCATTTTAGACAAGTAGAAGATTTATATAAAAGGATATTGTCACAATTAACTTCCAAGTGAATAGTGTTATTCTTTCAAGTAGTTGATAGGCTGGGTCATCCACTCAAATCCTGATCTGGGAAACAGGGCTTAGTGGGATGCTGTAAACCTGGCAGCTCTTCTGGCATCTCAGCAGAGGCGGGGTTTTTTTTGTTTTTAAATGCAGGTATAGAGCCTAATGAGTTACTGTGTTGGTGAACAGAAGAGAAACAGTATGTTCTGAACAGAAACATATTCTGAGCCACCTTAAACTCCAATTACAGCAGAAGCACGTCTATCTCTACCTTTCTACAGTTTCTTAGAGGTTGTGGTTGGTATGCTACTTCATGCCATGTTTGAGACGGCAGTTTTTGTTTCGTTTTGTTTTAGCTAAATTCTACTTTTATGCAACTTCATATTTTCCGTGCAGGTGTATTAGTAAATCCTTTCGGCATCAGTTTCTCTGTTCCAGCTTTTCAGGGGTGTTAGAAGGAAAAAGTGCTGGAGAAAACACACATGGTCCCTGGGTTTAGTGCTGGGTTCCAGTCTCCACATTTCTACCCTGTGTTCTCCATGCTCCTGCAAACATGCCCCTCCTCGCAGCTCCCCTTCCGGACACACACACCATGCAGATAGCCTGCCTTTATTGCAGGGGCTGCATCTTCTACAGTCTTCCCTCTGAGCTCCTCTAGTGCTAGCCACATTACATACACTGTAGCTTTTCCTCACAGGCTGTGGGATGGTATCTTTGTGTAAGTTAAGGAACTGCTCTGTGGATACATCAAGCAGTTGGCATTGGCAACAGCTCTCTCTGTGTGTTTTCCAGTATCCTGCAGACATCAGGTTTCTGTAAGACACCATGTAGGTCATTCCTCAATTTTTGCTTCCCAGGGTAAGTTCCTTGAGAACTTGAGAGGGGGATGGGCAGAGCCTTGGAAGTATCTGAATTTCCCTGTCCTAGCTTAGCAGCATGTGTCCAGGAGTAGGGCCTGTAGACTGTAAACACCTACCTGTCTGAGGAGAGAAGGCAATCCATTTCTTTCCTGTTCCACTCCTGCATATAAACTATGCTTTTCTCCCCAAGGCACCTGCCTTCATTAAGACTGTAAGATTTCACAGAAACTGAGCTTTCTCTCTAACAGGGTGGCAGGAAGCCCCGGGGGATCCACTTCACAGATGAAGATACGCAACGACACTTCAAAATTGCTGTTGCAAATGTTGTAACAATTCCCCAAATTTTTAATCAAGTCATATAATTTTTAATGCCTCTGTATCAATCCCCACATAAATCATATCCTTTCTCTTCATTGTGAGTGAAGAAACCTTCCTTGGTTCATTTGCAAGTCTGACATGCTCAGCATAGAAAATTGATAGCCAGAGTTTTTTTTTTCTCTCAAAAACAGCCACCACCACCACAACAAAAAACGTAGTCAGTATGAGAGCAGGACCCTAGCACCAGCCCCCCTTCTTAGCTTGAGTCATTTTGCTATTTCTTCCAATTCCAGCACCACACATCCCTCTCCAAATGGAACCTCTGAATTATTAATGCTGCCCAGGCCTTCTGAGTGCTCAGAAGCTGCACAGCTCAGTGGGGAAGGAAGTCCTGCATCATTGGACACAAGCTGCCCAGAATATGCTCTGAGCCATAATTGCTTAAAAACACTCACTTACTCTATTATTCTACTTATTCAAAATTTTAAAGATGACTTTGCCCTGGATTGAATTAAATTCACTTTAACATACATTAATTAATCACCCCCAAAGACTGAGATAAGAGTCACGCTCTCTGTGGATTACAAAAACCTATTGTAGGAGAAACCTACAGTCAGTAACGTAGGGAAAGGTCTCAGGAGAATACAAGTTCAGGGCCAGGTCAATAGGTATTAAAGAATCCAGGTATGGAGAGGTCGCTGGAGTAAAGACCTGGGACGTGTGCTTGGGAGAAGCGCCTGGCACACAGGCATGAAGACCTGAATGGCACAGAGGTACACTTCTATAATAATAATATTGACATTGGGGGATGAAGGAAAGTGGCTGGTGTCAGGTAGATCTCTGAATCTTGCTGGCCAGCCAGCCCCTCTGAAGTGGTGTGCTTCAAGTTCCCTGAGAGTCCTGTCTAAAATACATATAGTAGCCAATGATAAAGACACCTAGTGTTGAACTCTAAACTGGACTTTCCATATCCACACCAGGCACATGATATGCACATGGACATGTGAATCCACATACACACACACACACAAGCGCGCGCGCGCACACACACACACACACACACTAAGAATGTTGGACTTTAGTCCTGGATTGCTGAAGATGCTAAGAACAGTGGAGACAGTGCTGGTGGCAGGCACTAAAGTGTGAACATACATTATATATGAACTTTGACACCCCTGGGTCCAAGGAGGATACTTTAACATGCAATGCGGGAATTGCCATAGTGACCACATTTTCTCCAATGGATGCACCATGGCTCAGGTAGGCCCAGGGGGCTCCTTTGAGTGTGAAGTGTCAAGGTAAGTACTTGTTGGCTATAGGGGAGAGACTGCACTGCACATGTGAGTGGAACACCCAGGATGACAAATGCCTTCTTTGGAGTGACAGACATCTATCTGTTGAGGACCCTACTTCCTCAGGGCATGAGTTGATTTTTTTTTGGTTTTTCGAGACAGGGTTTCTCTGTGTAGCCCTGGCTGTCCTGGAACTCACCCTGTAGACCAGACTGGCCTCAAACTCAGAAATCCACTTGTCTCTGCCTCCTGAGTGCTGGGATTAAAGGCGTGCGCCACCACTGCCCGGCTAGAGTTGATCTTAATTCTATGGAGCGTTTGGGAGAAAGACAACCATCCTTGTTACACCCTTGGGAATTCACTCTAAAGATGAGCAAATATATGAGGAGAATGAGAATTTTACTGTTGCTTAAATCTCATTAGCATAATGGAAAAAAGGAGGTGGGGCTTCAGCGCAGAGTTCTGGGACCAGACAGCCTGGTTCTGAAGAGGGAGACACATTGAGAGGCCCTGGAAAGAGCCTCCTTGTAGATATTCTTGGCTCAGGATTTACAAATATTTCTTCCCAAGGAGCAACAGAAATTTTTTTGCTGTTTTTGTTAAAAGTCTCTTCTTTTTCTTTAAAGTTCTTGGTCTAGAAAATTCTGCTCAAATCGGATTGAATCTGTTCACTGGAATGACTGTCTCACTGTCTGTGATCAGGGATGTTGGAGCATGTATAAACTGGGCCCAGGGATGGGGTAATGTCTTTGTTTTGTTTTTCTGTAGTGAAATGACTTGTACAGAGTGATGTAGGAAGAGAAGTTCATTTAGTGCATAGTTTTGGAGATTGCAAATTCAAGGTGGCCCCACTAGTTTGGTACCTGGCTCTGTTACAGTACAGTAGATGGCACCAGGAGAGTAGGAGGCAGCGATCACCTGGCAAGGCAGAAAGCAAGAGAGACTCAGAGCCAAGTTCACTCTTTTTATAACTATCTGTGTCAGGAGCTAAACCAGGTCCAGAACAACTGCATTAACTTCATCCAAGGAAATACCTCTGTCACCTAACTTTCCATAGGCACCTTCAGTTCCCTCCTACCACACACACGAACTTTTATGAGTCACATTCAAGACACCTCAATCTACTGGAACCATGGCATAAAGAAGGCCCCTAGACTTCTTGGCTCTACTCTTCTTCTGGAAAGCCTCATCCTCATAGAATTATTTTCGGAGCATCGAGTTGTCACACTCAACTTAAAGAGCATCTCTACCACCCAAACCACGAAAGAGCATCTCTACCACCCAAACCATGTAAAACACAGGAGTTATTTTCACTGTGTCTGTTTGGGTACTTGTGCTCAGTGTGCATCAACTTCTCTGGTGAAGGCAATGGATACAGGCAAGCAAGGAAGGTTCAGGAAATTGAATGTCCAGTGATAAATAGGCCTGCTGTGGTCTGCATGGCTGAGGGATTAGCCTAACTGGGCTGACTGGGAACGGAGAAATGACAGGAACATCAATGAAAGTACAGAAAAGCTGGTGTCATGTGTGCTGTAGGCTCTGACGAGGACCCCAGAAGCAACCCTACAGATCCTCTGTAGGGGAACAGTAAGATTGTGCTGACCTGGTAGGAGGAAACTATGGTTGATAGTTTCTGCAGACACTGATTTTAGATAAAGGTTAAGTATTCCTCCACACATGGACCACCAGAAGCTGTTGCCCTTTGCCTGAGTCTGAGATATTGGAGTCCTTCCAAGGCTTTGTCTACGTCAACAGAAAACACTCACTCAGGACTTCCCCTAGTCCCCACATAGCACATCACCATCTCCCCCTCCTAAGGTAAGAGAACAGGTGGGAAGAAGGGGCTGGAAGAATTTAGGAGTCAGAAGAAGGAGGGATCAGTGTGGACCTCTGTTGTGTCCAGCATGACGTGGCCTTGCACTGTTTGAACTCATGGGAGCAATGACTATTAATTGCATGAGACTAGGCTGGTCAAGACCCCATCATGAAGAGGAAAGGGGCTCTTTGGGGCTTGAATGAGAACAGTTGATGGGGGAAGAAGAGACATTTTCTTCAGTGTTATAGCTCTGTAAGCATGCTCTGTAAACTAACTCCCAACCGTGCCCCCATAAACAACCCTAGTAAAACTGGCACACCCCACACATAGGTACACATGTGTGCACATGCACACATGCATGTGAATGCATACTCACACACATGCATACATACATACATGCGCATGCACCCACAAAGACATGAACGCAGAAGGGGTTAGTTGGGAAGAAGAAGAGAATTCATGGTCATGGAAAGGGAATAGGCCAGGGTAACAAGACTGACTACTAGAAATACATTTTGTATATTATGTAAATATGTCACAATGAAATGCATTATTATGTATAATTAATATATTTCAATAAAAGCATTTGAAAATAAAGGAAGATTTAGGAAAAGGCAGAGCATTAAAATGCTGATTATTTATGATTCATTCAGCGAACACACATGCTGAATTTGTGTGCATGTGCATGTGTGTGTATGCGTGCAGACAGGTGCTCACATGTGCTTGTGAATAAGATGGTGTTGTCCCTGAGTGTTACCTACATCACTCTTAGTTGATTTTTAAAACACTCTCTCACTGCTCTGGAGTTCTTTGATTCAGGCTGACTGGCCAATGACCCAAGAATCTACCTGTCTCTGCCTCCCCAGTGCTGGGATGACAAGTATTAAGTCGCCATGAACAGGGGTTGCTGTTTGTTTGTTTGTTTTTGCTTGTTTGTTTTTTGTTTGTTTGCTTTTTCATTAAGATGGGTACTAGAAATGGAAATCTCAGGTCTACTGGGTTATCTTCCCAGTCCCCTGAAGTACAGTTTTGAAGCTCAGCACAACCCCTTCTTCCAGGAAGTCCTCTGGGATTTGTAGAGTGCCTGCTTCTGTAGTCTTCATTTCACAGTTACTGCAACCCTGTATCCTCATTTCTGCAGGACACTAAGTTCAGATCCTGGCGAACTGAAGGAGACATCCACAGATAGGGCTCATATATGCACTACCTGAGATTTGTGTCTACTGCCTGTCTTAGTTTCTGTAATAAAATCCTTCTGTCTTCCTGTTTCTGTAATAAAATCCTTCAACAAAAACAATTTGAGGAGAAGAGGAAAGGGATGGTTCAGCTTATAATTCCAGGTTACAACCAAACACTGCAGGGAAAGCAAAGCAGGAGCTTGAAGCAGCTGGACCACCTCCACAGTCAAGAGCAGAGAGAGGAAGGAGTGCATGCCCCTGTTGAGCTCTCTTTCTCCCTTCACTCTCTCTAGGGCTCAGACAATAGAATGGTGCTCCCAAATTCAGGGTGAGTCTTCCCCCTCTTATGATGCTCCCCAAATTCAGGGTGAGTCTTCCCACCTTAACACAGTTAAGAAGACCCCCCACAGACAACTCCATAGGCCAAAACAATTCAGATAACTCTCCATTGAGACTCCCTTCTCAAGGGACTCTAGGCTGTGTGAAGTTGCCAGTTAAAGCTAACTGCCACAGTGCTGTTACCATCTCACTGATTTGGGGGGTAAGATATGATACCTTTGGACTCCTTATCAATTATTACTGTATGGCTGTGACTTACTACAGGTAATGTCACTTACAAAACCAGCTCTTGGTCTATATAAGGAACTCAATAGTTTTTAGATGAATTGTGTTTATGATCTAAATAATGATACTAACAGAAAGGATGGATGGTATTTATTTATGTAGTATGTCATTTTTCTCTCCATTGATCAGCAACTCTACCGTAGCCATTATGTGCCTCATTTCTGGGTGAAGAGAATGGAATTCTGGGAGGCCACATTCCTAAGTGGATGAGGGGTTTGAAATGTAAAGTCTCTGTCAAACTTTAACATTGCAATCTTGCAGAATGGATTATCAACTAGTTTTAGCTTTACACAGAACAGCAGAGGCAATGCGTACTGAACAGCTACAGAGTGATGTCTGTGTACACAGACTAGGTGCATTTTGGAATTGCTGTTCCCCAGATACTCTAAGTGTGACTGAAGGTCAGGGCCTGGTGTCACAAAGCAGGTCCTACCAGATCTGGGAGGCTTTGCCCATTAAACCTTAAAAAGTGAGACATAGTTAGCTGGGATCCTAATACTCTTGGTGTGCTTATTTCTAACAAGTACTATTTCTAAGGGGGCTGAAGAAATGGCTAAGGAGTTAAGAGCATGTTACTGTTCTTTCAGCGCTCAGATTTGGTTTTCCTGTACCCATGCCTAGCCCCTCACAACTGCCCCTAATTCCAGCTCTGGGGAATCCAACACCATCTTCTGGGCTCTGTATATGCATATACATAAATAAAAAATAAATCTTTATTTTATTTACTTATTTATTTTTTCTATCAGCACACTGTAGCTGTCTTCAAGACACATCAGAAGATGGGTTGTGAGCCACCATGTGGTTGTTGGGACTTGAACTCAGGACCTCTGGAAGAGCAGAGGGGAAGTGCTCTTAACCCCTGATCCCATCTCTCCAGCCCCAAATAAATCTTTTTAAAAAGAAGTATATTAAATTGAAACAATGCAAACGTGTGTGTGTGTGTGTGTGTGTGTGTGTATGTGTGTGTGTGTTTCTGTATATTCAGTGTGCATGTGGAGGTCAGAAAACGACTTCCTGAAGTCTGTTCTCTCCTTCCACAGTGTGGGGCCTGGGAACAGAATTCAGATAAAGTTGTGTAGCTATTTCCTCTGAGATAAAACAGGAGGGTAGCTCCTTAAGAAACAAGATGCTCTAGGGGGAGTTGAAACATCCCAACCTGTAGGGAGTCTCTTTAAGCTCAGGAAGTAAACAACTCAAAGGCTTTTAGAAGTCCCTGAAACTGAGCAGATTTACTAAGTACCAGCTTATATAAGAGGTAAGGATGGCTGAGAGAGAATCTCCAATGAGCCAAGCTGCCTAGAAGCGGCTGAGACATTTGGAAGAAACAGAGACCAGCTGAGGGGCTTAGAGGAGACAGACAGGCTGAGCTGCCTGAAGAGGCATCGATCAGCGTCGTCCCTTGCAACATGCTCAGATCAACGGAGCTGCCTGAAAGGCACTGTCTAATCCACTGAGCTGCCTGCAGATTGTGCAGCATGCTCCAGGTCTTTTGTTAGCTGTCAATCTTGCGGGGGGGGGGAGAGGGGAGGGCTTGCGGGGGAGGGAAGGAGGCTTTGGCGATGCTGCTGTCTTTGAGTCATTGCTGCTCCTATAGGTAACTATTCCATATGTTACTCCAGTAAAACTAATTGACTCACCAGACCCTCTACGGTATCCATATTTAATCTGTCATCGGATTAGTCAGATAGATTTAATCTATCATTTGGGACGATAGTTTTTTTCATCTTTCCCCGGGAACAGTGTCATATAACAGGTAGGTAGACTTGGCTGCAAGTGCCTCTGACTGCTAAACTATCCTGTCAGCCCAACCATGCTGAGTATTGAAGAGAAGATTTGAGGGGGCTGTGAGCAGCTGCTTCTATTTTTGGGTGTGAGGGACTTCTCAGTGTCTTACCTGTAACAGGTATCCTGTACAGCGGTGACTGAAGAAATGAGCAGAACAGGGGCACACTCCCTATATCTGTCAGGAGTGCTCCCTACTGTGTTATCCTGTGACAAAGACTCTCTCAGAAGGAACTGTCAAGTCATTTGAAGTACTATAGCCGGGCCTTTCTCTCATAGCCATTGAGAGTAAAAGCTCTGTTAGTGAGATTTCTCACTTACAGACAAACTGGCCAGCAGACAGATCTCAAGGAAGGGAGGAAGGACAAGGCTTATTCTGTTTTGTTTTTTCTAGTAACAACTTTTATTCTCTAAAAATATCAGTCATTCTCAATAAATGATACAAAGGATCTGTGCCATATTTTAAAAATGTTAAAGAAATAAAAGAATATGGTTTTAAAAGAAAGAACTGGTAATATTTAAGCATAATATAAAATAAACCTGGATATGATTGTTAGAGGGTTGGAAGAGCAGACATCCAGTTTTAAAATGGAAAAAAGAAGTGATCTCTGGGGTGAAATAGGAGATGTCACTTCTAGTGTGACAAAGGTAATGGGGTGGGGGAGAGGGTGGAGCTGTCACTGTCACGGCCCCCAGTGGATGTCAGAATGGTAACTACCTACATCACAGAGTGTTAATTTCCATTTGGTTGTCTTCATTACATATTAGTAAGCTCATTTGCTGGATAATGGATTCTCCATGTATGCATATTTAAGTACTTTAAGCTTTTAGAATTTTGAAGATGATTCATAATCACATACTTCTTGTGATTTATAATTTCATATAATGGCATCAGTAAATTTGTTGTTCACAGATTTCAATCTTAATGAAGAAAATAGCATAAGAAACATTTAATAAAAACATAATTTGCCTCTTATTATAAACTGATATACAGAAGGGTAATCTTGTATGTAGATAT
Organism: Rhynchomys soricoides; assembly: GCA_019843965.1. Taxonomy (NCBI): domain Eukaryota; kingdom Metazoa; phylum Chordata; class Mammalia; order Rodentia; family Muridae; genus Rhynchomys; species Rhynchomys soricoides. The sequence continues at coordinate 11,973,195 of JADRCH010000031.1, forward strand.
GTTTTAAAATCTTTGGTTAATATTGTGTGTTTCTTTCAATGAAAGCTTTCTACTTTTATAGATACGGCACAGATTAGCATGAGTATTTTGAAAATTCATACTTTTGTTATCTTCTTGACCTTGAACCTTGTTTAAAATGAGGTGCTTCTTGCAACAGGAATTTAGTATATTAAATTACACCTCAGGCTTCTAATCTCTTGCAAATTAAATTAAATTAAAAATGTATTGTGAGGTCCATGACATTGATCCAAATACTTTTTAAAAATTAATTAATTCACTTTATACCCTGATCTCAGCTTCCCCTTTCCCCTCTCCTCTCAGTCCCTCCCTCTCACCTTCCCCTAACCCCACCCTCCAGTCCTTCCTTTCTCCTCAGAAAAGGGGAGGCAGTAGAACTAGGAGCATCTTCTATTATGGCTCGACAAGGCAGCCCAGTTAGGGGAAAGGATCCAAATGCAGGCAACAGAGTCAGATACAGCTCCTAACCCTGTGTTAGGAGTCCCTCATGGGAACCAAGACACACACTGTTAACATAGGTGCCGAGGGCCTAGGTCCATCCAATGCATGTTCTCTGTTTGGAGATTTAGTCTCTGTAGGCCCCTATGGACCCAGGTTAGTTGATTTTGTAGGTTTCCTTGTGGTGTCCTTGACCTCTCTGGCTCCCTCATTCCTTCCTTCCCATCTCCCACAGGATTCCCTGAGCTCCACCTATGCTTGTTTGTGTGTCTTTTCAACTGTTCTCATCAGTTGCTGGGTGTAGCTCTAATGACAGTTATGCTAGGCTCCTGTCTACAAGTATAGCAGAGAATCATGAACTGTGTCAGTGGTGGGCTCTCTCCGATGGCATGGCCTTTCCCTCAGTTCCATCTTTATCCCTGTACCTCTTGTAGGCAAGGACAAATTGTTCGCCCAAGGTTTTGTGGCTGGGTTGGTGTCCTAATCTCTCTCCACTGGAACTCTTTTGTGATTACTGGAGATGGCCCTTTCAGGCTCCATATTCCCCATTGCTAGGAGTCTTAGCTCAGGTTACCCTCATAGATTACTGGGAGTTTACATTGTCCTAGATTTCTAGCTCATCCCAGAAATGCCCCCCCTCCATGGATTCCAGCTCTCTCTCTTAGTATTCTCTCCCTCCATCCTCCACCCCACTAGATACCCCTTGTTATCTTACCCCCTCCCTGAACCAGTCCCCTCCATCCATCTACCCCTGATCTCTATTCTATTTCCCCTACTCAGTAGGATCCAGGTGTCCCCCTTGGGCCCTCCTTTTTACTTAGCTTCTTTGGGTCTGTAGATTATAGCATATATATCCATGTATAAGGAAGTACATACCATGTTTGTCTTGTTGGTCTGGCTTACCTCAGTCAGGATGATCTTTTCTAGTTCTACCCATTTGCCTGTAAAATTCATGATGTCATTGTGTTTAATTGAGTAATATCCATTGTGTAAACGAATGACATTTTCTTTATCCATTCTTCAATTGAGGGACATCTGGGTTGTTTCCAGTTCCTGGCTATTATGAATAAAGCAGCTATGAACATAGTTGAGAAAGCGTCCTTGTGGTATGGTGGAAATTTTTCTGGGTATATGTCCATGGATGGTATAGCTGGGTCTTGAGGCAGATCTATTCCCAATTTTCTAAGAAACTGCCAAACTGATTTCCAAAGTGGTTGTATAAATGTTCTCTCCCACCAGTAATGTAGGAGTGTTCCCCTTCCTCCACATCCTCACCAGCATGGCTGTCCCTTGAGTTTTTGATCTTAGCCATTCTGATTGGTATGCGGTGGAATCTCAGAGTCATTTTGATTTGCATTTCCCTGATGACTAAGGATATTGAACATTTCTTTAAGTGCTTCTTAGCCATTAGAGATAGATCCCTGTTGAGAATTCTTTGTTTAGTGTCCCAACCTGCAGGACCTAGTTATTCGCGAGGATCGAGGAGGACTAAACCTGAAAGAAAAACGGAAGGAAGAGAGAGAGAGAGAGAGAGAGAGAGAGAGAGAGAGAGAGAGAGAGAGAAGGGAGGCTGGCAAGGTTCCGTCTAGGTCTCACTTTATTTTTTACACACGTTTGCTTTTAAAGAAAAAGGAATGTAGAGGGGAGGGGAAAGGAGGCTTATTTCCCTCCCCCCCCCCCACTCCCCCAACCCCCGGCTGTCATGGTTTAACAAGCCAGACCATCCGGTGTCAAACTGTTTTATGATCGGGGTCTATTTCCAGGAGGTGGGAAGGACAGTTTAGTCTTGAGGAAACACAACTAGCTCTGGTCACTAGGGTCAGATTCCCAGGAATGGTGTGAAGATCCTGGCTCCAGGCATCTCCAGCTTATCTTGTGCAAACACAACTGGTCCTCAGAAAGTCTCAGATTCTCAAGGACAGTGAGGAGGCCCAGGCAGATTCCAAGGAGGGTGTTAGGGCCTGGCTCCTAACAGTTTAGCTCTCTACCCTATTTTTAATTGGGTTATTTGGTTTGTTGCTGCCTAGTTTCTTGAGTTCTTTATATATTTTAGCTATCAGCCCTCTGTCAGAAACAGGGTTGTGAAGTTTTTTTTTTCATTCTGTAGGCTACCACTTTGTCCTTTTGACAGTGTCCTTTGCTTTAGAGAAGCTTTTCAGTTTCATGAGGTGCCACTTGTTAATTGTTGATCTTATTGTCTAGCTTTTGGTGTTCCACTTAAGAGGTTCTTTCCTGTGCCAATGCATTCAAGGCTATTCCCTACTTTCTCTTCTATCAGATTTAGTATATTCAGTTTTATGTTGAGGTCTTTGATCTACTTAGGCTTGAGTTTTGTGCAAGGTGCATTCTTCTACATTCAGACATCCAGTTAGATCAGCACCATCTGTTGAAGATACATTGTTTTTTCTGTTGTATAGTTTTGGCTAGTTAAAAATCAAGTGTCCATAGGTGTGTGTGTTTACTCCTAGGTCTTCAATTTAATTCTGTTGATCAGCCTGTCTGTTTTTATGCTAGTACTCTGTGGTTTTTATTACTATTGCTTAGTAGTACAGCTTGAAATCAGGGATGGTTGATACCCCCAGAAGTTCTTTTATTGAACAGGATTGTTTTAGCTATCCTGGGTTTTTTATTTTTGAAGTTGAGAATTGTTCTTTCAAGGTCTGTAAAAATTGTGTTGGGATTTTGATGGCGATTCATTGAATCTACAGATTGTTTTTGGTAAAATGACCATTTTTACTATGTTAATCCTACTTATCCATGAGCATGGGAGATCTTTCCATCTTCTGATGTCTTCTTTAATTTTTCTTCAAAAGCTTGAAGTTCTTGTCATACAGGTCTTTTACTTGCTTGGTTAGAGTTATTCCAAGATATTTTATACTTCTTGTGGCGATTGTTAAGGCTATTGGTTCCCTAATTTCTTTCTCATCACATTTATTGTTTGTATAAAGAGGGATACTGATTTTTTTTTTTTTAAATTTTGTATCCCACCACTTTTCTGAAGGTGCCTGTCAGCTGTAGGAGTCCTCTGGTAGAATTATTGGGGTCACTTTTGTATCATGTCTTATCAACTGCAAATAGCAATACTTTGATTTCTTTCATTCCAGTTTGTATCCCCTTGGTCTCCTTTAGTTGTCTTATTTCTGTAGCTAAACCTTCAAGTATTCTATTGAATAGATATGAAGAGAGTGTACAACCTTGTCTTGTCCCTGGTGTGGTGCAGGAAATGGAGTGCAGTATGGGGTTGGAAGGGCTTATTCTGAATCACATTAGAGTCTATCACGGCAGAGAAGACATGGTGGCAGGAGCTAGAGGCAGCTGGTCACAGGAGTCAGAACCAGACAAAGATGAATGCTAATGCTTAACTAGCTTTTTCTTTTTTATTTAGTTCAAGATCCCTTCCCACATTCAGCTCCTTCCACAATTGGGCCTGGGGTAGCAGGAGAAGGTTTAGGAATGCCCAGCCTTTGAGGTAGCTAAGGCATCTTAAAATTAACTGGTGTGTATGTATGTATCTTTCACTGGTGAATCTAGATAGCTCCTGGGCAGGTGCGGGTGACTGGTGGATTGCAGCTCTACACAGGCCACTACTGTGGTGAGCAAACAGAACCCATTCATGAGTCCTAGGAAGTGCTGGATGCCGGGGGTAGGTAGACACTGAGTAAGGGGACATCAGGAGACTGACTTCCCAGGGCCAAATCAAACCAAAATTGCTTCTCATGTCACATGGCTGGGCACTTCTAATACTCTTGGAGCTTCTTAGAGCCAGGCAAGGAGGGGAATACAGATTCAGGATGAGCAGCCCAGATAGCATCTGAGGGTGCCCAGGACAGCCACACCAACACTATTTCTGACATCTTGAATTAAATGTAACACCATGTGAATTTCCTCCCATATGCTTCTATTAATTGAAAGACATGACTTTTTGCTTATCTGTAAGCAACATTTGTAAGACTCTAGGGAGTCTTAACTTACTGAAGACTCTCCGAATGGACACATGGAGTTGGGGTTTGATGCAAAATGCAAGAGAAATTTATTGATTCAGCATGCTGAGGTTGCTTTGCATACCAGGATGGGAGAGCGACCCCCCAGAGTCCGTTCAGGGACCTTATGTAGGATTTTAAAGCAGCCACCATTAGGCACAATGTGATTGGCAGAACAGTGTGACTAACTGATTGGTCTTTAGGGAATGAGGTATCAGGGGCTTAATCAGCCCCTGCCTTCTAGCCTACATGCTCTCTAACCTGTTTCTTCCAGGAGGGGTGGGTTGCCCATGTGCTCAGAGGGAGGAGGGGACCCTGATGGAATATCTCAAAGTTTCTGAGCTGACTCTTCACATTGACATGTTGTCCCAGTGGTCCTGCCCTGTGCTATACACATCTGGTTCACAGTGGATAGGAGTTTAGCTTGCTGGGCCATTTAGAAGGATGGGGGTAGGAGACCAACATGATGACTGAGTTGGTAATGTGCCTACTGCACAGGTATGAGGACAGAGTTTGCATCCCTGGCACCCAGTCTAAGTTAGGTGAGCAGCAGTAACCCAGTCGTAATGATGGAGAAAGAGCTAGTTCCATAGAGCTAACTGGTCAACCATACTGGCTCAATTAATCAGGTTCAGTGGGAGATGTCAACTCAAAAACAAGATGGAGAGAAACTGAGGAAGATACCTGAGGTCTACCTTAGTCCTTATACATATGTGTATATATGGGCACACATACCTGTCAGGTGTGTTCACACACAGAGAAAGAAGCTTGTAGAGCTGAGGTATGATAGAAGTACCTTTGCTCATCAGTGGGAGCAGCTGGAGCCTGGTAGTCAGTTCTGCTCTGTGCACACAGTCTCACTGGACTCCCTCTCCCTCTTCTGTTTAGGGAAAACTTGTCAGTCTGGGAAGTACCCTGCCTGTTCTCACCAGATCGCTGCTTTTTTTTTTTTTTTTTTTTTTTTTTTTACCTTCTCACTGGCCTCTACACTCACCTGCTCTTGCTGTATGCTATGGCAGCTTGCCATTCAAGGCACTCAATGTATAAATCTTCCTGTGCAGAGCTCTGTTCAGTCACCATCTCACCCAGGACTCACAAAGAACCAGCATGGACTGTGATGGAATTTGGTTATGCCTGGCTGGGAGTCAGTCCATGGCTTCCCTGCTGTAGGTGCCATCTTGGCTCCTAAAGACTGAGCTCTCTTCTTCCTTTCTAGTCCCTTAGTGTTCATGATACTGCTCTGCTTGTTGTGGGTCTGTGTTCATAGTCATGCAGTCATTCACAGAAAGGAATCTGGGGACTGGCTGATGCAGCCAATGAGGAAATGGCATACCCAGTGGGTGACAAGGGCATCTGTAGAAGTCTCCCAATAGTGTAAGGGCAGGTGTGTGTTGGGGTCAGGGGAGACAAGGAGGCTGGTCTCATGTGTAAGTGCTGTACCCCCTTCCACAGGTTATGGAGAAAGTAGTAGTCTGAATCTGTGAAAACTTCAGGCAGTATGGAAGAATGCTATTTACTGGTTAAGTCGCTTGTCTAGGCATGGCACCACCCACAGACTAGGCGCTCCTACATTAATTAGTAATCAATAAAATGCCTCATAGACATACCCACAGGCTACTCTGAATGAGGCAATTCCTCAATTGAAGTTTTCTCTTCCCAAGTACCAAGTTGACAGTCAATATTCACCATCATAGTGATCTTGAACTCATAGCAGTCCTCCTGCCTCAGCATCCCTTCTAAAAGCAGGCTGTGAATGTCCATGTTTGTGTGCATGCACGAGGGTTCATGTATGTGTGGGAGTGTATAACGTGTGTATGTGGCTGCAGCAGCCAGATGTGTAATTCTTGAGTTTTATTTGAGACAAAGATCTCTCCTTGGCCCTGGGGCTTGTTTTGGTTCAGGTAGCATATGAAGGAGTCTGGAACTTAATTTTAGCTCTTTGACATTTTTGAGTGCCTTCTATGTATCTCAGGAAGAGAATTGACTAGACTCTTGGATCTTTTGGATCTTGTCTCAAGGTGCACATGGCCATCTGGAGTGATCTGGGGCCTTCTGAGGCTGAGTTCAGGCCATAGGGGACATGTGCACCAGGCATGCCTGCATTTGTCACTTTTTCCCAACATGACAGATGCCTTTAGTTCTGGTAGAGAGAGTAAGAAGAACCCTGCATGTGCTCTCCTTCTTCTCCATGGCTCCACCTTCATAGCATCTGCCCTCACCAGTGTTGGGAGGGGGCTCTGGAAAAGAGTGGGGCTAGAAGATTAGCAAAGTGATGAAAGCTTCTTGCTGCAGCTGGCTGCTTCAGCATCTGCAGCTACAAGCTTACTCCCTGAGTCAGCATCCACACCAGTCCATTACAGAGAGGAGGTTGTGTGTAGATTATGAAATATTGATTGTCTGTCCTCCACATCTTAATTGCACTCCAGTGAGTGCTAAGCTGAGTCAGTATGGGTCTGCTTGGCTTCTCTTTGTCCCTAGGAAAACAGAAAAGCTGGGGAAGCAAGAAGGCAAAGTGCACATTAAAAATAAGTGGAAGAGAGAGGTAGAGATGGTGGAGGAGGGCGTGGGGATAGCACAGTCAGTAAACCAGCTTGCCATGCAAGAATGAGGACCTGGGTTTGATCGCCAAACCCACATAAGAGCAAAGCATGGTGCTGCATGTCTGTAATTCCAACACTGGAAAGGCAGAGACAGGGTCTTTGGGGCTCATTGGCTAACCAAAACTGAGTTCTAGGTTAAGTAAAGAGACTCTATCTCGAAAAAAGTCAATGTGGATGGGTCCTGAGGAAAAATACCAGAGATTGACTTCTGACACACACATACGCATGTGCACACATGCATGTGTGCACACACATATGCACACTCACAGACACAGAGATTAGCACCCACGTGGTGCTACTGCTCATGAGAAAGCTGGCTGCTGAGATGGAGGAGGAAAATAGTCACATGTTCTGACATGGAAGCTGAAGGCAAGTGGAGGCATCTCTGTCATTCTCTGCCTTCCTAAAATGCATCTGGGCTGCCAAGTGATGCCCAGCCACACCCTGCCATGTTGCCGAGTACAGCACGGTCTTTGAGGTCCCACATCCCCGAACACTGTTGTCTTGTGGCAGTTTCCTCTGATGTAAAACATTCCCTTTGGGAGGCAGGGGAAAGCTCATGAAACTCAGAAAGGAAAAGAAAACAGCACACATCTAGCAATGTAGGAACATAGAAGATCCTCAGAGATCCCTCTGCCGCTTAATTGAAGCTGTCAACAACTGATAGAAGATCCTGGCCAGTCAGATTGACCAGAGGAGATTCTGGGGCTATGAGCTGCCTGCAAGCTGTTGCAGTTTTCATGGGTTATCGCCCATGTTAGGAGTGCTTTTGAGTCATCCCAGCTCCTGTAAATTCTCACCCATATTCCTGTCAGTAAACCCAGCAGGTGCATTGGTCTACCAAGCTGGGCTTTGGTATAATTGCTACTTTGGTCCATTCTGGGCTCTCTTTCTGAAGTAAGAAAGTCTCTCTCTGTCTCTCTCTCTTTCTCTCAATTGTTGAGTCCCTCAAGAAAAGCAAGTCACACAACAGTGATCCAGGCCAGGCCAACTGCTTCAGAAGAATGAGACTCCTTGGAGTCATAAGACGCCTTAAAATGGAAGAGAGTCTTGATGAGAAGCAGGTCCTGAACAAATGAAGAAGTGCAGACATACTTTCCATATTGCCCAGAGTGTGTGCTAGTGTCAGAGAAGGTAGGCTGCATACCCGAGCACCTTCAGGAGCCTCTTCTATTTGAGGAATTCTAAGAAATCACATGTATCTAAGTTTAAACCATAGCTAAACAAGTCTGCAGTTGTGCATTAAATATGAATTAGTGAATCAAACTTCCAAAAAGTTGCCACCACCTCCCTCAGTGCCCAGCCTCTCTCACTGGCTGGCACTCTTAGCATGGTCTCCATTAGCTTGGACTTGTTTATGTTCAATTTATGATGGTCTAAGGTGACCGTCTTTGTTGTTGTCTATACATAAGGGTTCACACTTCAACTTTCTACATGTTTACAGAAGCCTTGAGGGTTGTAACTATTACCCTTGAGAACTAATATGTGATGCTTTGAGTAAGAATGTGGGGAGGAACAGCTGGGGACAGGAGCCCTCCGGTTTCCATCTGTGGCTGGGGACCTCTGCCTGGGCCACCAGGGCTCCATAGCCAAATAGCGCTGGAATAAAGCTAAACTCCCAGGAGTGTGAACAAGCCTGACTGCTCAGAGGAACCCACCTGGAATCCCCAGGACACAGGGACTGAGGATTGGTCTTCTGGTTTCTTTCAGCAGCGGGGAGCTAATCCTATGACACAGGGCTCCATACTCAAATAATGCCAGGAGAGAGCTGGTATCCCAGGAGTGCCGACATACGTTCAAGCACAGGCAAGACCATCACTTCTGTTTAAATTCACAGGATCAAGAGGGACCCTTGCAGAGCCATTAGGACACAGGAACCAAGGAACAGCTGGGGACAGGATCCTTCTGGTTTCTGTCTGCACCCCAGAGCTGACCCTGTACCACAGCTCTCCAAATCTAAATTCCTCTCAGAGAAAACTGGTCTTCAAGGAGTATTGACACCTAGGCTTGCAGGAAAGACAAGCCACAGTCAGAGAGAGTAAGACCAGCTAACACCAGAGATAACCAGATGGTGAAAGGCAAGGGCAAGAACATAAAGAACAGAAACCAAGGCTACTTGACATCATCAGAACCCAGCACTCCCACCACACCAAGCCCTGGATACCTCAACATACCAGAAAAGCAAGACTCAGATTTAAAATCACATCTCATGATGATGATAGAAGACTTTAAGAAGGAAATAAATTACTCCCTTAAAGAAATACAAGTGAATACAGGTAAACAACTAGAAGCCCTTAAAGAAGAAACATAAAACTCCCATAAAGAATTACAGGAAAACACAATCAAACAGGCAGAATTACAGGAAAACACAATCAAACAGACGAAGGAAATGAACAAAACCATCCAGGAACTAAAAACAGAAATAGAAACAATAAAGAAATCACAAAGGGAGACAATCCTGGAGTTAGAAAACCTGGGATAGAGATCAGGAGTCATAGATGCAAGCATCACCAACAGAATACAAGAGATAGAAGAGAGAATCTCAGGTGTAGAAGATACCATAGAAAACATTGATACAATGTTGAGTCAATTTTCATTGAGTCAAAGAAAATGCAAAATGCAAAAAGCTCCTAATCCAAAACATCCAGGAAACCCAGGACACAATGAGAAGATCAAATCTAAGCATAATAGGTATAGAAGAGAGTGAAGATTCCCAATATCTTCAACAAAATTATAGAAGAAAACTTTTCTAACCCAAAGAAAGAGATGCCCATGAACATACAATAAGCCTAAAGAACTCCAAATAGACTGTACCAGACAAGAAATTTCTCCTGTTACATAATAATCAAAATACCAAATGCACTAAATAAAGAAAGAATATTAAAAGCAGTAAGGGAAAAAGGTCAAGTAACATACAAAGGAAGATCTATCAGAATTACACCAGACTTCTCACCAGAGACTATGAAAGCTAGAAGATCCTGGGCAAATCTCATACAGACCCTAAGAGAACACAAATGCCAGCCCAGGCTGCTATACCCAGCAAAATTATCAATTACCATAGATGGTGAAACCAAACTATTCCATGACAAGACCAAATTTACACTGTATGTTTCTATAAAACCAGCCCTACAAAGGATAATAGATGGAAAATACCAATTCAAGGAGAAAAACTACACCCAAGAAAAAGCAAGAAAGTAATCTTTCAACAAACTCAAAAGAAGATAGCCACACAAACATAATACCACCTCTAACAACAAAAATAACAGGAAGTAACAGTCACTTTTCCTTAATATCTCGTAACATCAATGGACTCAATTCCCCAATAAAAAGACATAGACTAACAGACTGGATATGTAAACAGGACCCAGCATTTTCCTGCATACAGGAAATTCACCTCAGTGACAGACACTACCTCAGAGTAAATGGTTGGAAAACAATTTTCCAAGCAAATGGTCCCAAGAAACAAGCTGGAGGAGCTATTCTAATATCAAATAAAATCAACTTTCAACCAAAAGTTATCAAAAAAGATAAGGAAGGACACTTCATACTGACTAAATAGAAATATTTAAGGGGTAACTTCAGCAAGTGTTATAGGTGTCTGATGAATCTCAGTGTAATGGCCTTGGGAAGCACAAAGGAATGTTGTTCTTTGCTCTGAGTGAAGCTAACATATCTTCAAGGGAGAACATTGGAGGTATTTGAATTTTATGTTCACATTAGGGAAGTGAGTCCTGTTAGAAGACTAGTATTTATTTTCTCTGAATCTAGTTAGGAGTTATCAACATATTTCTAGTTAAGTGTGACAGTAGTAAGGTTTTCAAACCTACTGAAAACAAGTAACATTAAAGTGTGATTTGTGAGACTAGGTTGTGTGCTATTTTGACTGATGTCAAATTTCCTTTGTCATTTCAAAGAAGAAAAAAAGAATGGCCTATAAAACTGTAAGAGTTTATCTGTCAGAGATCATTTCCAATTGCATAATGTTTTTACAAAGTTATTTAATTTATTTTAATCATATGTATATATAATGTGAAAGTATAAGATGATATTAGCTTCTAAAGTTTTAGCCAAAATAGCATTTTAATTATTATAGAAATTACTACAAGTAATTTCATAATTTATCAATTCTGCCCTTAATTTTGATATGTTTCTCATAATTCACCATAGTATACAATAACTGTGATAGTTATCCCACAGTACATACATATTTTTGTCAACATAAATTCCTAGAAATAAGTTTACTAGATAAAATTTTAAGCACAGTTTATACTTTGGTACTTGTTGGTAAACCGTTCATTAGAAGTACTGTATTGATTTGTACTGTTATATGAAACATTTCTCTAAAATTCTCTAACAATTAAATTTTATTATTTAAAAAATAAAAATAACAACAATAGCAAAAAAAGAATGTCCCCCAGACCCTCATATATTTGAATGCTTAGTCACCAGGGAGTGGTGCTATTTGAAAAGATTAGAAGGATTCAGAGTTGTGGCCTTGTTGGAGGAATGTGCCACAGAGGGTGGGCTTTGAGGTTTTAAAACCCCATACTTAGCCCCTGTGTGTGTGTGTGTGTGTGTGTGTGTGTGTGTGTCTGCCTGTGTGTATGTGTGTCTGTCTGTCTCTGTCTCCCCCCCCCACACACACACTTTGGGTCAGATTATAACTCTCAGCGACTTTTCCAGTGCCTGCTTGCATGACACCATGCTCCTTGGCACGATAATGGACTAAACCTCTGAAACAGTAAGCAAGCTCCAAACTAAACGCATTCTTTTATAGGAGTGGTTTTGGTTGCAATGGCTCATCACAGTACTAGGACAGTGGCTAAGACACAATGTGAGATTCAGAAGTGGAAAGCCCTCTGCTACCAGGGCATCTCTTGCTAATGAGGGAACTATGCCTGAGACTGTCAATGAGGGTTCTAAGCCAGGGGTGATGTGAAGCAGGGTGGGGGAGCAGGCTTGCTCTCCTGCATATGATAACTTTCAAATACCGCCCTTGTGTACATCCTATGTGCAGTGTCCTTCCTACACAGAGCTTACATTCCCACACTGCACAGAACACTCAGGCAATGTATCTTTGCCACTCAATTGGGCAGTTGTCACTGGCATTACTTTCATGACTCATTCTGTAGTTTTAAAGCTATAATGCAAAAAGAAAACATATGATTTGTGTATATTCTAATATCTAAGAAATTATTTTATTTTACATATGAAATAAATTTTGCATCTGACAAAATGTGGATATCGAGTCTTCTGATCACTACTACTTCAGCACTTCATACTTTCAACCCAAGTAGAAATGATATGTGTTACCTCTTAGTTTAGTTTGTGAACATGTCTGATTTTGTTTTTTTTTTTTTATTTGCAATTGTTTACCTGAGTGCATTGTTTCTTTTTGTCTTGTTTGAGACAGGGTTTCCTACAGTTCAGACTGACCTTGAATTTTCTATGTATTCAAGGACAACTTTGAACTGATGATCTCTGTGCTTCCACATGGCAAGTGCTGGGATTATAGGAGTAAACCACCATGCCCAGTTTATGGGACACCAGTGCCCCATAATCCTAAGACTCCATGCATGCTAGTAAGTATTCTCTCAAGAGAGTTCTATCTCTACCCCTGGATATACAGTAGAGATACAGGAATGTGAAATAGAACAGGTCTTGATTTTTAAACTTATATTGTAGAGACTGAATATTTGTGATTTTGTTGCTAATAAATGCACATAGCCAAATTAAGTAAGTTAGGTATGCATAAAGTACAATATGGAAGTCACTGTATTAGCTTGTGTAGCAATTTATACTAATTGGAGATTCTGCAATTATTAACTTTTATCAGCAATTCTTTTTATTTAGAACTAAGACTAAGATTTTAGGGGCAGCAAAGCATGGTAATGCTGGAATTCTTTAGAATGGTGACCAAAAAAAGTAGACTAACATTTAACAATTTCAATTACTGCTTAAAAAAATCTTCCCTAAACAATACAACTCCCATCACCTACCCTTGGCTGGGATGTTCCCAACACTGCAGCCTTGGTGTGACTTTGTGCTACCGATGGTTTGTGGTAACAATTTACCAGGAAGTTGGGAATTCATAAGAGTTTCTCCTGGTTGAGTGTTCTGTAAGTCTGGAGAACAATCAACAATAGCTCTGCTTTCAGTTTTGAATGAGTTGAGTTTATCAAATATGCAGCAATCTAAAATATAAGAATAAATAGCGGTCATCAGACATGCAACAAAACACCATCAAACTGGGGGCTTACAACCTCCAGCCAAATGACTGGTGTAGCCTTATTAAATAGAAAGAACAAAACCATTATCAAACTGGGGCTCATGGTACCTAGCAAATATGGACTAGGAGGAAGGGCTGCCTTGAGACAGTCACTGGGGTTCCTGGTGATGGTTGAAAGCATCTCTCCAGGGATGCCCTCCTAGCTGCTTGCTTACTCTGACATTATACCATCGCACAAGCAACAGTGACCTCTGTTAGAAATGGTACACCTCCTAAACTGTTGTCAAGGACACAATGTCTTTAACATTGTGAACTGCTTGCTGTTTTCCTTCCTCTCTGTCACAGAGCTGGGGTTGGGGTTGGGGCAGTACAATTCAAGGCAAGGACCTTGGAGGACACTTGAAATAAACATGGTTGGGTCTGAGACAACACGAGGCCTTCTTACAGCCCAGCTTAAACAGTGTATCATGATGCACCAATATAACTACACCACATCTAGTTAAACCTTCCATGAGGCCCTGTAGACAGAAAGGTTAGCAAGCCAACACATGCAGCTGGGCCTGGACAATAGTATTCTGAGAGTAGCTGCAAGGGAAGCAGCCTGCACTGAGCGGGTTTCACAGTCCATCCTCAGGGCTGCAGTCTTGAAGACCTCTGAATGAGAAACTTTTTATTGCCAGCCCAGCAGCAAGCACCTGGCTTTCTGTTTTTCCTCTAGGAACAGTTGGACACTGATACAGCAGATCTGCTGGTGAGGGGCAATGATGGGGGAGGGGTGGCGACCATTTGTTGTAAGACACCTCCAGACACTGGATTCTAGTAGCTTGAGTCAAGAACTGAAGACCTTAGCAATGGTGTTTTGGTTAACTTAAATGAAATTTGTTTTCAAATATGTGGACCTTTTTGTTGTGGTAAGTATCCACTATTTTCTATGTAAAGGTGTCTGGTGTGTGTAAGGGTGCACACGTGTGTGTGTGTGTGTGTGTGTGTGTGTGTGTATGCATTTGTGGAAGCTGGAGCTGATTTTAGGTGTCTCTAGACAGATGTTGTCTACTTTGGTTTTTGAGATAGTATCTCGCTTAGCCTAGAACTCACCAGTTCAGCTAGGCTGGCTGGCCAGAGAGCCCTGGAGACTAATCTGACTGTGCTTCCCTACTGTTGGGATTACAAGTGTGTGCTACTGACACTCAGCCTTTTTCTGCAGGACTCCACCTTTGTTGACACTTGATTGACAGCCATCTCTGAGCCCCCTTGGCACTCTGCCATCTTTACTGGGAGGTAGAGATGGGCAAAGCATTTCTTGCTTGTTTTTTGTTTTTTTGTTTTTTTTAAATGAGAGACAACAGAGCTGGAGCATAGTGTTGTCATGACACTGATTAGCAGCATCTCCCATCTCCCATATCATCTGTGTCACACTTTCACTGTGGCCATTTGCACAGATGTCAGGAGGCAACTGCTTAGATCACAGGCTTCTAGGAACTGCTCAGCTGCCCATTACATGCCAGTCGCCAGGAGACCCACAGAGACTCCACTCCCATGAGTTTCCCAATGTGTAGGTTACAATCAAATGCATCAACAAACCACACATGGCCCACCGTTATTCATGGGTGATGCGTGCATGTCTACAGAGTGTGCATGACTTGTCCACATGTGGGCTGACTTTGGTTGGCACATTTACTTTTGATCTCTTGACATCGTGCTGGTTAGGTTACAGATGGTGGTGAATGACCTCCATCCCCAAATATGCTGCAAAGAAAAGAAGAGTCTGGGAGAAAGTAAAAGGTATGATCAAGCCAGGGACTCGGGTGGGAAGCAGAAGTCAGAGCAGAGAGAATGAAACCTTGTCCTGTGGTTCCCATCCTGTGGACTATGGCAGACCTTAGAGAGAGACTGGCCTCCTTTGAGGTCTAGTGGCCCATGGGAGTGATGTCACCAGATGGTTGGCAGGAGTTGACAGTATAATCAGTCATTGGGCAGTGAGGACAATTGTTAGCCATGATTCCTGGACTTGCATGGATTGCTCACCTGAGATGCAGAGAGAGATCAGCTGAGGCCCAGAGAATTAGATGCTAGGCAGGCCTGTGCCACAGAGACAATTCGTCCAGTATGGCTCTGTGCTTAGGACTGCAGAAAAAGATCCAGAATATGCCTGTGTCCAGCAGCCCTGCTGCCTCTTGGATGTTTTTAGAGGAAGCTAAATCTTGTCTCTTGGCCACAAGGTACCATAACATATCTCTGATATAGTTCCTTCTGCCTTGGTTCTGGCAGCCTAAAGCTAGCCCTAAGCACCAACCCAGCCCATGGCTCTAAGTGCCAGCCCAACCCATGGCTCTAAGCACTTGCACAGCTTTTGCTGCCAGCAAGGGCTGAACTTGCTTCAGAGATGCAGTCTTGCTGGCTCTGGGCTCACATTCCTCCCTATCATTCTACACCCTGACCCAGGGCCCACTGGCAGCTCCTAAGGAGCTCTGGGCTTCTTGTTAATTTGGCAGGTCCAAGGATGCCCATCCCTGCCAATGAAAATATGCTTCCCCATGGCCAGGCAATTGAGATTCATTTTTCATATCCTGCTGGCCAAGTCATGAGCCTCTGCAAAGAAGAAACCCCATCTTAGTGCTTAGATCTGCCCCCCCAGACCCCTTGAACCAACTGACAGACTCCAAGCTTTGGCCTTGAATCTACCTCAGCCCAGTGTACTGCAGAGGAAAGTCTAAGTGTGTATCTCTCTC